>LR990301.1:17166513-17890680 GCA_905147355.2 Apotomis turbidana | reverse complement strand
GGTGTCAAATTTGTGGCATTTTAACTCCTCAATCAGTTCCACCGGTAGGCAGTAACCCTATATAACGAGTATATGAAGAGTAGGGATTATAGTATGAAGGTCTTTGCTGGTTTTATGAATGTTCGAAAGTTTTCGTATACAAAAACAAAAAGCGCTCGTTCGTAACTGGTTTCGTATCAGAACAAAATAGTTTTCTATCGCAACTAGTAACGAAACTCCGGTTACGTACGCAGCCGAAGGGTTCGCGAAACCCCGTGGTTTTCGGTGCGCTACACAAACAAACTACAAATGATTTGACCCCTACTGTCGGCGCATTATAGTGTTAGATCATTCGTGCACCGAACACCCCGGGATATGTTGATCACAGTTAAAAGTACAGTTATACAGCTCTAAGTTAACGTTAAACACATAAATTCCAAAATGATTAATCAAGTTGTCTTCATCCAAGTATTACACATATTTTTCGACTATTCCACACATTTTGAGTAGTTTATGGAAAGACTTGTAGATATGCACGACGTGTATTCGATGTTCGCAACGTAGTTTGTAGATGTAGTCACTTATTTTACCTTTTACAAACCACATACCAGAGCACCTTACAACTTACAGAGTATGGACTTAATAAAGTTGTCTATTATCGTTCGTCACTTGTCTCTTATTCGTTGTAACATTAAGAATTACCAATGGTCGTTATGCCATAATACATACTTAACACCTTTCTTACTTAAATGTAACAGTTCCGACAGATATCAGAATATTCTTCATAACAACTTAAAGATTAAAAGAACAATTCAATGTTGTGTTGATAACGATAACCTAAAAAGTAAAACAAATTAAACTAATTAAAGCTTTCAAAGCAAATTAAATCAAAATTATTCAGATTTAATGTTTTATTTAGTGTTTAATCGCAGAATGTAGAGTCACAAGTAAACTAATTAAGGGTTTGTAAAATGTAAAATATAGAAGTGCGTATATGGTTATTTTTTATGATTTTACGGTACAGTGAACTCCAAAATTTGTAAGATGTAATTACAGATAAAAATTCAGAGTGCCAGTAACTTATTGGAAATAAGAAATCATAATAAAAATAAGAAAATATTTGCCATTCTTTTGTGATTTCACTGTACAACACTTACATTTTAATTTGTTGTTGTTTATGTTATTTTTTCAGTGCCTTTATTGTTGTTTATTTGCAATGAATGCATCTTGCCCTCCGGCTGCCGTGCGTCGCGTATCGGACCCTATTAACTGACTAATAAAGCTCTAAATATAGCAAACAGATTCTACCCAGTATGAAGCTTGCCTATAAATAACTTGCTTCTTGAGATGTTTGATAAAATCGTTGATTTTTTTATATAACAATGCGTGGATCTCACTCCAACAATATAATAAATAACTAGTCGTTTACATAATCATATTCCTAACCTCAATTTCTGACATTAGAGAAACATACATTTTCACAATTAATAATGAAATTTTAGAAAAAACACGCAAACAAACGGACAGAACATATTGTATATAAAATTGGCTGATTCTGTGATTTCTGTGTTTACATGGACTTATGATGGCTCTATTCAAATACTCCCTTTTTCATTGAAAAAAAAAAAACAAAATTAACGCTGTTAGAATGTCGTTTTTCATAAGAGAAATTTTGAAATTTCAGGCACAATTAGATGCTAGAAATACGTTTAATAAAACAAGTTGATTTGTACAAACATCTTTGAAAGCAGTTCGAATCTTCCTCGCTTGAATAAATGTAAAGATTGGGCTGAATAGTGAATAAGGTCCGATACGGCGAGGCGGCGCCGGCGGCGCGCTGTCTCCGACGTATTGCCCGAACAGACCAGCACCTTTCGACTACCACCTCTTTCTGATCCAACATGACAAACTTGAGAATACTTGAATTACTGTTGCTATCTTAAATAACACTGTGTGTAGATCACTTTAGTTTAAAGTACAAAAACAACGGGCTCACAAATCAGCCCTACACATATGCACATTACTTTTGATTTTATAGTTAGAAAAACTACTCTTTGCACACCTTAAAATTAATTTACAAGGTGGTTAAAATGACACAGATCAGTGAGTGACGAATACGTAGCGGCTTTAAGGAAGCCTACAGATCATTTTGCGAATGGTGCAATTTGAGGTCATTCCAAACGCGGCTTAAAAACGATATTCAAATAGAAATGACGCAAAATCGTTTGGGTATCGCTATAATGGAGCAAAGTCTAAAGGTGATGCTAGCGTCATTATTATTAAGCATCTAAAGTAGCTGTAGCTGGGCATTTAGAGTCACATCTTATTGACTACTTTCACATATAAACATTGATAGTAAAATAAATCGTGAGATTCCTTTTCCGGCGACATACCTATCAAGATTTCGTTACAAATATTACAACCAGCGCTTTGCAGCGCATCCATTTTTTTCTCGCGGGAAGAAAACCTTATTTTAGTGTATTATTCTTAATTGTTCCCCAACTGGTGATAAAGGGTCTCTCAAGGCCATCAAATGATCAGCTACTTTACGCTATGGGTTAATACGTCGAGAGATAGTGGGCTGGGACTGAGTGTCTGTGTCGCGCAGTTCTCGCTGCGCTCGCGCACGCCGAGCGTCAACGGCTCCTACTGCAGCCCCTACAGTAGCCTGACCAGGAAGGTCCGTCGCACACTTTTTATTTTTCTTTATTCTTTCACGCTTGCACGGTTGAAAACTTTTTAGTTAATGATATGGCAATATCGGTTTCCTTTTGGGGGAATATTGCCAAAAACGACACTAGTTTCACTAACAGTTGTAGTGTAAGTCAACAGTACCTGAGATACAAAGTTCAAGTAAGCTTTACGCTTGAACTAATATAAGGAAAACCTTATTGAGAACCAATTATTGCCAAATTCAACTTCATTTCAAAGCAATAGAGGTTGCGAATTTGGTGCCAATATTTGCGGCATTGGATGAAGTTAACAGGAAGACATTCTAGTTTTCATCTCCATATGTCCCTTTGCTGTTGCAAAAAACATCAAAATCTCGACCACATTCGAAGAAATGTTTTCAACTCTGCAGGTTAAAGTTTAGTCAAGATGAAGGCTCTGCAAGTCTTGGTTTTGATTATTCTTTTAAACTATTTTGTGTTTTTGATCTTCCATTTCATGTTATTTACAACGATGGATCAAACGCACAAACAGTTATTTTCAGTTGACACATTTACAGGTTTCATTAGTTTCCTTTTTCTCCTATTCTCGGTACTTTTGCACAGGTTGGGAATGCCAGCCATTTGATGTTGTTGTGTAGTGCACAAACTCCGAGCATGTTGATGTGTTGACTAATTTCGTTTTGTGAAGCAAAGCCAATGGAATGAGATACATTTTATCCCTTTCTCTCATGTTTAGTACGAGTACTTTTCGTCCCATTTCTCTTACACAATGGTTACTCGTCACGTTGGTTGTGCTTCACTTAATTTTAACGTATGGCAAATTTTTAGTTCTTATTTGGTTGATAGCATATTTAGTTTCTTCGTAGTATGTATAAACTTGGATTTGCATCTCAACAAAATTGATATCACTAAAGCTCAAATGAAAGTTTAGGGTATTACCGGATCTGAATTTGGTGGCTAAAAAATCTATGTAAAATACCTAAAAAAAAATTAAATGTAAAATGCTTATGTACGATTCCCGCTGACCGGGCGGAGTCGGCGCGCGCTCAATCGCATCGAAATAGTTGGCAAAGGAATGTAGAGCTTCTGAAAAACAGTCAGATCCCATATTCGAATGTTAATATTGGCGCCGCTGCCGGCCGATCGGGCGCTTACGGACGCGGACGGAGGTGCTCGGCTGTCGTCGCGCGAAAGCGGCTGCGTTCGGTCACCGCCACGCGCCTTCGGCTCCGTTCAGTTACCGCCGCGCGCCATCGGCTCCGTTCGCTCGTTCGTCGCCCTAGAATTTAATCGCTCGGACGGATGCAGTCGGCTGCCGCCGGGCGCTCCAGCGTCTGCTGGAACGTGGCGGCAGCCGAACCCGCCCGACCTGGTCCCTGGACGCGATCGGCCGCTGCCGGCTGCCAGAGCCCCCGTTGCGACGCGGCGGCAGCCGACCCGGCCCGGCCCGGTCAATGTGAATCGTACATTACTTTACTTTCTAAACGAAGTAGTACCGATCATTGAATAAACTTGACAATACCGAGCTGCCCATCGCTTGACTAGTCGTGCCGACTCAATATTGTTGTAAACTGACGTATGTTCTCGGCGTAGAGGACTTTTAGAGGATCGATTGAGCAGTTAGTATAATATGGTGACGTTGCAGTACGGGTCCCGCGCCATGTCGCCCGGGCTGGTGCTGCGCGAGTACCGCGGCGCGGGCACGCTGTCGCCGGCGCGCATCACCACGTACAGCTACCTGGCGGGCGAGCCGGGCTACCTGCGCCGCCCGCTGCAGCCCTACGACCGCGCGCCCGCCTCGCCGCACTTCCACCGCCCGCCCTGTCAGTACAGTATACATTGCGGTACATGTCGCCGGGCTGGTGCTGCGCGAGTACCGCGGCGCGGGCACGCTGTCGCCGGCGCGCATCACCACGTACAGCTACCTGGCGGGCGAGCCGGGCTACCTGCGCCGCCCGCTGCAGCCCTACGACCGCGCGCCCGCCTCGCCGCACTTCCACCGCCCGCCCTGTCAGTACAGTATACATTGCGGTACATGTCGCCGGGCTGGTGCTGCGCGAGTACCGCGGCGCGGGCACGCTGTCGCCGGCGCGCATCACCACGTACAGCTACCTGGCGGGCGAGCCGGGCTACCTGCGCCGCCCGCTGCAGCCCTACGACCGCGCGCCCGCCTCGCCGCACTTCCACCGCCCGCCCTGTCAGTACAGTATACATTGCGGTACATGTCGCCGGGCTGGTGCTGCGCGAGTACCGCGGCGCGGGCACGCTGTCGCCGGCGCGCATCACCACGTACAGCTACCTGGCGGGCGAGCCGGGCTACCTGCGCCGCCCGCTGCAGCCCTACGACCGCGCGCCCGCCTCGCCGCACTTCCACCGCCCGCCCTGTCAGTACAGTATACATTGCGGTACATGTCGCCGGGCTGGTGCTGCGCGAGTACCGCGGCGCGGGCACGCTGTCGCCGGCGCGCATCACCACGTACAGCTACCTGGCGGGCGAGCCGGGCTACCTGCGCCGCCCGCTGCAGCCCTACGACCGCGCGCCCGCCTCGCCGCACTTCCACCGCCCGCCCTGTCAGTACAGTATACATTGCGGTACATGTCGCCGGGCTGGTGCTGCGCGAGTACCGCGGCGCGGGCACGCTGTCGCCGGCGCGCATCACCACGTACAGCTACCTGGCGGGCGAGCCGGGCTACCTGCGCCGCCCGCTGCAGCCCTACGACCGCGCGCCCGCCTCGCCGCACTTCCACCGCCCGCCCTGTCAGTACAGTATACATTGCGGTACATGTCGCCGGGCTGGTGCTGCGCGAGTACCGCGGCGCGGGCACGCTGTCGCCGGCGCGCATCACCACGTACAGCTACCTGGCGGGCGAGCCGGGCTACCTGCGCCGCCCGCTGCAGCCCTACGACCGCGCGCCCGCCTCGCCGCACTTCCACCGCCCGCCCTGTCAGTACAGTATACATTGCGGTACATGTCGCCGGGCTGGTGCTGCGCGAGTACCGCGGCGCGGGCACGCTGTCGCCGGCGCGCATCACCACGTACAGCTACCTGGCGGGCGAGCCGGGCTACCTGCGCCGCCCGCTGCAGCCCTACGACCGCGCGCCCGCCTCGCCGCACTTCCACCGCCCGCCCTGTCAGTACAGTATACATTGCGGTACATGTCGCCGGGCTGGTGCTGCGCGAGTACCGCGGCGCGGGCACGCTGTCGCCGGCGCGCATCACCACGTACAGCTACCTGGCGGGCGAGCCGGGCTACCTGCGCCGCCCGCTGCAGCCCTACGACCGCGCGCCCGCCTCGCCGCACTTCCACCGCCCGCCCTGTCAGTACAGTATACATTGCGGTACATGTCGCCGGGCTGGTGCCGCGCGAGTACCGCGGCTCTGACAGTACACGCACACGTAGAAGAAATTACTATTCAAATGTTGAACAATGCGCTTGCCCCAACCGAATTTTGCTTCTCCAGATACTAAAATTTTAATTTTTACTTGCTAATGCTGAAAAATTCCAATCCATCCTTGTCTGAAACTTGTATGTGACCAGTTTGAGTGTCTCTTTAACATGGCGCAGTCGGTAGGATAGTAGTATATTTCACGACCCCTATTATTGGAACTCTATGATACTAATTTGTGTCGAAAGAAGCATCCACTTTAACTAGTATAGTGACACTTGTGTAACGTGGCTGCTGGTCCGCAGCGAGCGCCAGCACGCGCGCCAGCAGCCGCGCGGGCAGCAAGGCGTCGTCGCGGCCCGGCATGCGCGTGCTCGTCGACTCCATCCGCAGCGAGACGCCCCGCCCCAAGTCGCCGCACATGAACAACGAGGTATGTTCCCACTGGACACGGTTAGCTACGGACTAGGTCACGTCATGTGGCCGTTCCCATGCTGTTCTTTCAGATGTGAAGCTCGGGATTCCTAGGATACTTACTTCGTACTAGTACGAAGTATGGCGACGGCCACTATGTGACGGCACCGCTGTCCGTTATCCTAGGAAAAACGAGCCTTAGATAGATTTCTAGTTTGTAAGTATATGTATGTATCTTTGTATACAGTACCTAATTAAATTAATTATATATTTTTAAAAATATTTACTTGTACTCTAGATGCTCTCTCTGTAGGTACAATTACATTTCTGTTTTTTGGACGAACTTCTATTTTGTCTCATTACATTTGTGAGGTTTTGCCATAATCGCCACGCTTGGCATGCGGGTTGGGCCGCAGTAATTTGAACTTTGGGGGAGGCTTTTGTTCACCAGTGGTCGTCTATCGGCTGATACCACAATGATGATGATGATCGATAACCAACTTTTAGTATCTCTGTTTGGCCCTATCATGGTTGACTGAGATAATACCAGTTAAGCCCCCCATTTGTACTGACTTTTGTTTTGTGCAATAAAGTTAAAATAAATAAATAAATGTTCATCTTATTTAGAGTTTGTAATTGTTCGATTAACATAAATGAAGTGGTGCGGCCATCGCCGTGGCAAAGTTATCGACTGGGGCCTTTCCTTTCTCGATGTAAAAACGTCGACCGATTCTGTGGGCGCGGTTCTCTCGGGCTGGAGGGCCCGTGTCGCCCTCCTCGCCCTAGTGTCGCGCCGCTGACGCTGTCGCGTGGTGTTGCAGGAGCCGATCGAGCTGTCGCACTACCCCGCGGCCTTCAAGCCGCCGCCGGGCACGCAGCCCAAGATCGAGCGCGACGACTTCCCCGCGCCGCCCTACCCCTACACCGACCCAGGTACCAGACGTTACCTTATCTATCAATCAATAATCTATATCATTTATTTTCAGATAACTGTGGCCCATAAATACCTTAACACTAACACACGCGTTACTTCGGCGACGTGCGACTGCTAGGTGTGGGGCAACTGTCCGCGAAATCGCCGGAACGCGACACTTTTCGTTTTAATATGTATCTTAGTTTTTAAGGTCCACAGGCCACAGTTGTCTGAGAAGAAATTATTTGTATTGAATTCTTCTTTTTCTTCTCTCGTGTCGAGGCTCCGCAAATAATTGAATCGAATAGATATTCTTTTACGCGACTGAGCCTCTTTTTGTCATGTTAATTAATCGAAAACGTTAGGTTAAGTGATTGTGTTGCCGATGTCGTCGGTCGGTGTGTGCTCTTAGGGTGAACCCTGACGGGCTTAATGTCGGTCGCGCCATACTTAGTGTGACGTGATCACGTGATACGATGTATGGCGCGACTGAAATTACGCGATTCAAATTACGCTCGTCTGGCTTCATCCTTACGGGATGATTGTGATGTCGCAGAGCGGCGGCGGCGCTGGTCGGACACGTACAAGGGCGTCCCCGACAGCGACGAGGAGGAGGGCAAAGTGAACGGCGCCGTCAACGGGCACGCGGCCGACACGCGCGCCGGCGGCAGCGGCGAGCCGCGCGACCCGCAGCTGCGGCGCGAGCACCAGGAGCTCATGAAGATCGACACCGGCATCGCGCAGGTCTGTATATACCACAGCTGTATATACCACAGCTGGCGCCGTCAACGGGCACGCGGCCGACACGCGCGCCGGCGGCAGCGGCGAGCCGCGCGACCCGCAGCTGCGGCGCGAGCACCAGGAGCTCATGAAGATCGACACCGGCATCGCGCAGGTCTGTATATACCACAGCTGTATATACCACAGCTGTATATACCACAGCTGTATATACCACAGCTGTATATACCACAGCTGTATATACCACAGCTGTATATACCACAGCTGGCGCCGTCAACGGGCACGCGGCCGACACGCGCGCCGGCGGCAGCGGCGAGCCGCGCGACCCGCAGCTGCGGCGCGAGCACCAGGAGCTCATGAAGATCGACACCGGCATCGCGCAGGTCTGTATATACCACAGCTGTATATACCACAGCTGTATATACCACAGCTGTATATACCACAGCTGGCGCCGTCAACGGGCACGCGGCCGACACGCGCGCCGGCGGCAGCGGCGAGCCGCGCGACCCGCAGCTGCGGCGCGAGCACCAGGAGCTCATGAAGATCGACACCGGCATCGCGCAGGTCTGTATATACCACAGCTGTATATACCACAGCTGTATATACCACAGCTGTATATACCACAGCTGGCGCCGTCAACGGGCACGCGGCCGACACGCGCGCCGGCGGCAGCGGCGAGCCGCGCGACCCGCAGCTGCGGCGCGAGCACCAGGAGCTCATGAAGATCGACACCGGCATCGCGCAGGTCTGTATATACCACAGCTGTATATACCACAGCTGTATATACCACAGCTGTATATACCACAGCTGGCGCCGTCAACGGGCACGCGGCCGACACGCGCGCCGGCGGCAGCGGCGAGCCGCGCGACCCGCAGCTGCGGCGCGAGCACCAGGAGCTCATGAAGATCGACACCGGCATCGCGCAGGTCTGTATATACCACAGCTGTATATACCACAGCTGTATATACCACAGCTGTATATACCACAGCTGTATATACCACAGCTGTATATACCACAGCTGTATATACCACAGCTGGCGCCGTCAACGGGCACGCGGCCGACACGCGCGCCGGCGGCAGCGGCGAGCCGCGCGACCCGCAGCTGCGGCGCGAGCACCAGGAGCTCATGAAGATCGACACCGGCATCGCGCAGGTCTGTATATACCACAGCTGTATATACCACAGCTGTATATACCACAGCTGTATATACCACAGCTGGCGCCGTCAACGGGCACGCGGCCGACACGCGCGCCGGCGGCAGCGGCGAGCCGCGCGACCCGCAGCTGCGGCGCGAGCACCAGGAGCTCATGAAGATCGACACCGGCATCGCGCAGGTCTGTATATACCACAGCTGTATATACCACAGCTGTATATACCACAGCTGTATATACCACAGCTGGCGCCGTCAACGGGCACGCGGCCGACACGCGCGCCGGCGGCAGCGGCGAGCCGCGCGACCCGCAGCTGCGGCGCGAGCACCAGGAGCTCATGAAGATCGACACCGGCATCGCGCAGGTCTGTATATACCACAGCTGTATATACCACAGCTGTATATACCACAGCTGTATATACCACAGCTGGCGCCGTCAACGGGCACGCGGCCGACACGCGCGCCGGCGGCAGCGGCGAGCCGCGCGACCCGCAGCTGCGGCGCGAGCACCAGGAGCTCATGAAGATCGACACCGGCATCGCGCAGGTCTCTATTATATACCCTTACTCGTTCTTTATCCTTCTCTCTCTCTCTCTGTGGTCGCTCCGTCATGACTGAGGATCGCGGTCGTCGGTGGTTGCGGATGCCTAGTTTATATGCTCTGCCTCCACTGATGCCTGTTCATCCCATCTCTGATGACCGAGCAAAACTTGCTTGAGGTAAGGCTCTTCACTTGATCGGTCCATCGGTTTATCGGTTTGTGGATCGTCCGCGGGCTCGTTTGCCCTCCGTGTTCTCAACGATGATCAACTTTTCTAGGCTTTCACCTTCCCTCCTCATTATCAAGTGTTCTGATAGTGGCACCAATTTTGTTGGAACTGAGTTTTATTTCAATAAGTTTTGTTAAATGGTACTATTCCTGTCGTGCCGCACGTCAGGAGTGTTTTATTATCATTCTAAGTTACAAACAACGATCCGGACTATACTGATATGTAAGTATACTAATAATAGCACCAATTTTATCGGAGTTAAGTATCATTCAAATGAATTGACACAAATGTTATACAGGTACTCTTTTTGCGTCGTGGTGGAACCGTGTTTTTGAGTTACACTCACTTATGTTTATGTTATGTTTATGTACCAACATGTTTTTCTTATTTCAGGTGTTCTTAAAAGAAGTCAAAGAGCGTGAAAAGATGCAACAATGGAAGAGACAGAATTTAGATCCTCGTAATGCAAGCAGGTGGGTGTTGTAATTATTTATATTAAGAGTTTATTTGTATGTTTGGCCACCTGAGTCTTATAGATCGATATCTTTAATGTTTAGTGGTCGACAAAATAAGCTTAGCACTATTACGGGATTCGAACTTGCCTGTCCAATTATAGTCGGAATGACACGTGATGCTGTCACTAGTCAGTAACTCGAGCGGGTGGAGCTTGAAGTATATGCGTAAGTCTAAAGCATTACCGCGGAAATATTGCTAATGTTTGGAAATGTTGTGTACCTAATTGTGTTATTTACTATACTATCAATGTGATCTGGAAGTGTGTTAAAAATGTAACATATACGGCAAACCAACGAGAAACATCTTGTGAATTGTTACAAGCTCACCCCTCGAAGTCATCATCCGTTGAGAGCGCAAATGATTTCTTCGTAAATGTTGGAAAAGACCTAGCTGATAAAATGCAAAAAAACAAGCCGCTTCTCTCTCCCCGCGATCATTCATCTAAAAATATGCTGAAATCATTTGTGCTTTTAAATACAGACGAACAAGAGGTGGAAAGGATTATTAATAATTTAAAAGATAGCTCTGCGGTCGGCTGGGACGGCATTTCAAACAAAATGCTTAAACAATACAAACTCATCCTGATTCCACCTCTCACGCACATTTTCCAAAAATGCCTATCGGAAGGAATTTTTCCGAAATGCCTAAAAAAAGCGGTAGTTGTTCCTGTATACAAATCCGGCAGTAAGGACCAGGTAGCAAACTACAGACCCATCTCACTTTTACCTGCCATATCAAAAATATTAGAAAAAATCATTAATTCTAGACTAATTAAATATCTTGAAGAACAAACTCTTCTATCAAGAAATCAGTTTGGTTTTAGGGCCGGACTATCAACTGCTGACGCTGTTCATGAACTAACTAATTACCTAGTCCAAGAACTTGATAAAGGAAATCAGACAATAGGAATCTTTATGGACCTCGCAAAAGCTTTTGACACCGTCCCCATTGCCATTCTTCTCCAAAAGCTAGAAGCACTTGGTATTAGAGGTACCCAACTCAAATTACTAGCAAATTATCTAGATGAACGCACCCAATGCGTGAGGATAGACAATAATATCAGCTCCGACTTAAAAAACACCGCTTACGGAATTCCACAAGGAAGTGTGCTCGCTTCTACCCTATTCTTGATCTATATTAACGACCTTTGTGATCTAAAAATAGGAAATGGTAAAATAATCTCGTACGCTGATGACACTGTACTGCTTTTTTCCGCTAAATCAGCAGATGACGCTCATGAATATGCACAGCGAGGCTTTAATAGCGTCAGCACCTGGTTACGGCATCACCTACTAACACTTAACCCAGATAAAACTCAGTATGTAAGATTTTCCATGCGTAAACCTAGCGTAGACATAACCTACCGCAAGCTCTTTGCCCACATATGTAATAACATTTCATCTGTCAAATGCAGCTGCCCGGACATAACGCGTACCGGCAAAATTAAATATCTCGGAGTTTTAATCGACGAAACCCTCTCGTTTAAATTCCATGTGGAAGCGCTGTGTAATAGAATCCGTAAGTTAATATTTGTTTTCAAAAAACTGCGGTCAATTGCGGATGAGCAGCTCCTCAAGACGGTTTATTTTGCTCTTTGCCAATCTATAATAACGTATTGCATAACGTCATGGGGAGGTTTGGCTAAAACCACAATACTAAAATTAGAAAGAGCCCAAAGAGCAATCCTAAAGGTCCATACCTATCGTCCTTACCTCTACCCTACTAACCTTATATACAGTGAATGTAGAGTACTAACAGTTCGTCAGTTATTTATCCACGGCACAGTATTAAGGCAGCACTGCATAACTCCTTACAGCACCGAATATAAAAACAAGAGGCGTAAAGATATTGTTTGCTCCTATAACATGCAAGCAAAACATGCTTTTTCTACAAGATTTTTCATATTTCTGGGACCATTTCTTTACAATAGATTAAATGCGAAATTGGACCTATATCCACTAAGCTTCGCTCAATGTAAGAAAGCGCTTCGTGAGTCACTACTCACTATGACGTACGAAGATACAGAGAACTTACTGACTGTCATGAAATAAATATTTGTTTAGTTGAATTAAGTTCTTTAGTGTAAATTTTAGTAGTTAAGCTACAATAGGATTACTGTAAGATAGATGAATATGTACTTAAATTAAATAATGTAAAGGCTTTCCCATTGCCTGAAACACAGGGGCAACCCTAGTTCAGGTTATGTAAATTATGAATTTATTTGTTTTTTAAGTATAGAATTTAACCGTCACCTCTGTACATTATGTTTTATCAATAAATTATTATTATTATTATTATTATTAATGTAATAGCTATGTCAATGACGATGCAAAAGTGGTTCCAGTGAATCCCAATCCATGAAACAATTGTTATGTTGGGGCGGCCCTTAGTGAGGGACTCCACCTGTGTGGACACTTTGGCACCGTCACACATGGCAATAACGTGCCAAAATCCAGGTGGGGCGGCCACGGAGGCGGCTAAACGCCGAAAAACTACGTGTTTAGGTGACAACTATATTTTCGTACCGTTTGCGGTAGAGACTCTAGGTCCATGGGGACCAGAGGTTCACAATATGTTCGATTCCCTAAAAAAGAAACTAATTCGAACTACCTGTGATCCCAGAGCTGCCGCGTTTCTCGGACAAAGTTTCAGTATTGCTGTGCAGCGGGGAAACGCCGCCAGAATCTTGGGATCATTTCCGCCAATGACCGACCTAGTGTAGGTTCTCGGTTTTAATATAGTAATGTAACGTGTGTCTTAGGACGCCGAGCGCGATGCGCGAGCCGCCGCTGCGGCTGCGCTACTCGTCGCCGGTGGGCGCGTCGCCGTCGCGGCAGCTGGACCACGCGCGCCCCGACTCCGAGCCCTACTACTCGCACTCGCACTCGCACTCGCACACCAGCCACTCGCACATCCCCAGCTACAACGGTACGTGTCCCACACACCCAGCCCAGCTCACACACCGGGTGCTGACTTGAAGGGCATCTCTTCGAACGATTCGACCGCTCTCACTTCTATGATCGCATGGTAAAATCTGTCCAATCTCTGAGATCAAATGAAGTAACTTTGGCACAAGTTACAAACGACCGTTTTTACTTGTGCCAGTTTGACATAATTTGATCTTAAATTTCCGGATAGACTAGAACAGGGTAGTTCGACCGTTGTATAAGAAAATAAGGTATGACACTCTGGAATGACAGCCGAGACTTATGATGTCATCACGCTATGATTGGTTTGTTGGTTCTGTCGATCCGTTTCTGTGACGCCAGTGGTGTATCATAATACTCCCCTCGAGGATTCCCTTGTTACCTGTATGAATCTCTTAAAATCGTGAGTGTTTTAAATCAATTATTACGTCAACTGTAATGTATAAATGTACTTTTTTTTTTGTACGACTGAAGGCAATTTTTTTCCTTATAATAATTTTGTTACCATAAAGCAACTAATCAGTGACGTAGAAAGTCTCACTAGCCGAAGTGCCACACCTTATTTTCTTATACCATGGTCTATCTTGTAAAGGCCACAGACGATCTTCTACCCTAAAGTACCTAAAAAAATATGCTGATCTCATGATACTCAAATCGAAGCAGTTAAATCACTCGTTGAAATGTCCCTTCATATTATGGGCTTGCAGAATCAGGATTTATTTTTATGAAAGTACAGGAAATTCCTTTACCGCTTTTATAAATTTTCTGGTTTTGCAAACTCTCTTTCATATAGGTATGATAATTTCGTAAAATGAAACTTACTTTTTGACTTACAACCGCTTTCGTCAACCTCAAAGCGAACGAGATATTGGAATGGGTCGATGATTATGTTATGATGCATGTCTTCAGTTTTACACAACAACTTGAATCGATCTGTTACAAAAATATGAAGTCACGAAACATAGTTTCATTTATTGTTTCCTATTCCCATTGGTTATTATATTATATTAGCAACATTCAATACGTAAACCAGTAAAAATAAGAAAGTTAGTTTATGCGCCATAAAAAAGAAACGACTTCCAATAAGTTAAGAATATTTTACAGTTACAACATTAGTAGGTGCTGGTATGATTTATACTAATGGGAATACAGACTGAATATTTGTAATACAATTTAATCACTTAAATTATGATGTTATATATCCAAGATACTGACCTAAGTTCATATTTCTAACCAAGGGTACCTTCACACGTCTCGTGTGTCGGTACTCTCATGTCATATCACTGGCCTACCCTTCGCAATCAGTATCCCTTAGAATTGCCGCATATATTCGATTATTCAATCGATTTATCTTCTAGTTCTGTATGTAAAAAAATTATACATTATTTATCAGGAAACAATTTCACAAAATTTTAACGGTTTATAATAAAGAATCGACTGAAAATCGAATATATGCGCTCGATAACAACTAATGTGCACTCTAACTCTGACCTATCATGCCCTTGCTCTCTTTAATCTAATCTCAAAGGTTATATATAGGGTCGAAATTCGGCTGATTCGTCAGTCTTGTTGTGAAATCAATAACTTGAGACATCGCATTAATTATCCAATAAAATAGTAAACGTATATTCCCAAAAAAAATATATTTTTAAGTATTTTGTATATAAATTCTAGTCTTATTTTGAAGAATTTTATATTCCATAAATAATTGGATAACATCTTGAGTACGTAATCGTTATTTCGTGGAATAGTAAAGGATTTGTACCATTTTATTGGTTTCACGCCACTCGATTAACTTGGTGACTCAAATAATGTGTTTGTATGAACGACAGAGCGTGGATAAATACATTGTATTGACTGTTGCAGTACATAGTTACTACCTAAACGACGGTGAGTCGTTTCCTCTCGGCCCCGCTTGCGCCAGTGCCTACCCCTGTATCCATTTATTTTATTATACATACATACATGTATCGTCTATGCTTTGTCTGTCATCGCATATCCATAAGTTATGTTTAATTTAACACGTAAAGCTACACTCGTTTCGATATACACGTATTTGAATAGTTATTTTTCCGAATAAGTATGTTTTTATTTGAAAATATTGTGGCATGAACTTACTCAGTTATTGACACGAAATCCTCTTTATTACTGTGCTATTTTAGATACTATTTTACCTCTACATTGGAAAGTTATAATTGTAACACTATTTAATTGAATTTAGAAGACTAGTCGTTGGTTTTCTAATTCAAATCAGACCAACTTAAATATATTTTCTTTCGCTCCGAGCTGCCGAATTAGTATTTGTAAATTACTCTATACACGATCACTATTTATCAAAAACAAGTTTTGATTGTTGAAAAATTCACTATTATTAAATAACACATATAATTTCGGCTATGAAGTCAATAAATAAATGACTATGGGCTGTCAATAACTGAGGTGTGGCACACAGATGTATGAAGCGAGTATATATTGTGTATCGAAGCGAATTTGCCAGTAGCGTGTAGTATAGCGCCGTGCGGCTGCGCCGGCGCCGTCATGTCGAGGTGAGCTCCAATTGGCTTAGAATCTGCGCTTATACCGCGCCGCCATTTTGTTTTTCAAAATTGACCAAATTGTATTAGAAAAAATTGAGTAGCTCATTATTGTTTTTTCTTTTATTATTATTAAAATCATTTTTTAAGGCGGCGCTGGTATCGTTTTTCCATAGTGTTGGCTTTCGGCTTCTTATATTTATACTTGAATGGCTGGTGTAGGTACTTTCTTTATATTTGACGTTTTAAAATGTTCCGGCTTTGTTCTATATTCTCATGCACTACTGTTTACTAAGGTACTAAAACAAAGCATGCATTTCCACAACGACTAAGCGTATCCATCGATCTCTTATAATGAAACTCCTCGCAAAACCCGACTCAATAGTAAATATATGGTATTCGAAACATACACACACGACTGAAACTAGATCTTGTACGTAATTATAATCAGATCTCGGAGTTAAACTAAAGTTTGACGTACTTATTTAGTAATTATCTGTAACTATTTCTCGTCATATGTTACAGAACCGTGTTACTAATATAATACGGTGTGTTTTGTCGTTTTTAATTGTAGTTGGATATTTTAATGTATTATATGTTTTATATTAGAGGAGATCAATGACGCTATCATACATTCTGGATGGCTTACTATTTAAAGATTGTTATTATTTTCGTCCAACGATTTCATTATTGACATTATATATATTTGATTACATATATTAATTTAATTTTAAGTTTACAAATTTACATAAATATATATACATTTATTTGATTTCATGTTATTGGTGAATATACTATTATGTTGCTGCTCTTTGATTCGTTATTGGCATGTGTTGGTCGATCACATATTCTTCGCACTTCCGCCCGCTAGCTTTATTCATGTAAAAAGACCGCCGGCGATGTTCCTGCTCAGTATAAATAAATAGTGCGCATTAAGTTTTTACAAGGCTCTTTTTACGCGAATTAAGCTATACTAAGTACAAAAATATAAGAGTTTCCGTCACGATTCTTTGATATGACTGTATAAATTGCATTATTGAGAATATGTGATTGCCAAATTGTTTTATTATTTATTTTATTCAATCGGGATCCCTCGGCTCTTCAAGATTCTTTATTCTACGCAACAATCGATCCCGACGAATTGAGTAACTCGGCCCTTTTTGAAATTGGTTTATAATAAGAAAAGTATACAATGTGAAGATAAAGAAGAGTCGAGCAATTCCGGCAACACACACACGGCGAATGAGCGAGAATGTATCTACAGTAACGTCTAACATAAGTACTGGATAAAGAGAGGGAAACCTAAAATGAGAACCTTTCATTAACCTCTAAAACTGTAGCCACCTTAACCTATCGATGTAGGAACTACGCTATATAGCGACTATTTTATTTTAGGAAAAATTGGTTTTTCCTATGTCGATAACAGACTGTTGGTATACCTAGTCGGAATCCATTTTTAAGGCCCAACAAACAATGGAACCCTATGGGTATTCTGTGCATTATTCAATTCAATTCAAATGACATGACATTTGAGAGGGCAGACATGAAGACAGTAAATAAATAAAAAGTATACGATCCACTACGGGTACACATACACTCGTATGGTTTTGAAGGTAAATACTAGTCATCGAACTTCTGATAGCACGGCAAGACTTTAGAGAGCTATGGAGCGGATATTAACAAGAAAATACAATCCATACTCATTCATTTATTTCTTTCCTAACATTGTGGTTAACTTTCGAAAGCATTATATCACTAAAACTATTTAAAAAACATACAATATTACAAACTCCTAGATCTAGCTATATTAATGCCAATATCGTGCATTTTTATTCTTAACTGGTTATTCGATTTATAGATAACCCAATTTACTACAGAAAACATGAAAAAAGTCGCAAATATTGACGTATTTTATGACGACGAAAAAGTCAATGCCTACACAAATTAGGTTTCTGTATATTTTTCTGACTTTTTCCTTGACTATAAAATTACAATTGCGAATTAAATACACTCATGAGTATGAGTATGAATTGTATTTTAATATTAATATCGGCTATAACGCTCTCTAAAGTCGTACCGTGCTATCAGAAGTCCCATGCTTAGTAATTACACAACGGTTCGCATGTTAGTACACAAGATACATTCCGCAGTTCGTCGCAGCACCGGCACGGAGGATCCTCCACCTGAATGCTGACACCTGAATGTGGACCGACCACTCCATACTATTATATAGTTAAATATTTGTAAAGTTTGCTATTCTTACTATATTTGCATGTAATAATAAAGTAAAATATACGATTGGGTGCTGTCCGCAATACCACGATAATGTACTTGAGAAGCGCGTTCAATCTTCAACACCAACCTTAGTTGACCTTTGACAACGCTAATTGTAAAGTTATCGAAATGTCAGGAAGGCGTAAATAATTCAATACGCGATATAATCCGTTTCAATTGTTATTGTGCTAATAGATAAAGAACTGACTAACAAACATTAACATTATTGAGCAGTTTTGGACATTATAGCAACACACTCTCGTAAAAAACAGATGTCAAACGGAGGAAGGTGGCTATATTTATCATTATGGACCGGACTCCGCTGGTCCTTGTGCTTTGCGCACAGCAATTTTCAAAATTGCAATGCGCCTCGTGTGGTTTGCGCCTCCTCAGCGCTGTTTGGATGACTGGAAAAGAGGCTCAGTGATCTTTCAATTTAAATCAGCTAATATAATACCCCGATAGGGCGGCGATAGTACCCTTTCACAATGCAAATATTGGAGTATCCATTAGTGGAACGGTCGGTCCAGGTTCGTGTGTGTATGTGTGTGCTTAGCGTGTGTGTGTGTGTAGTTATGCACGCGGCGCCGCGGCCCGGCTACGGGCTGCGCTCCAGCACGCTGCCGGCCACCAACGGACACGTGAGTATCTCCCGACACCGCACAAGTGACATCTGTGAGCAGACGCCCGTCAAGACCAGACACTCGATAAGAACAAAGTAAACTTTCAGAGAGAAGACTAAGAGACGCGCGACCTAAATTATGCTATGTTTATGTACAGTCGGGGAATGAAAAGGTTCCTCACTTTAAGCCTCAACACCAACACATAGCGAACAGACCTTTTCTTCACCGACTATACAATTAGAACTCAAGCGAAGCTTATAATTTCTCTCAATGGTTAGTTTGGAATCGAATTGCGCTTAAGTGATCACATTTTGTCACTCTTCGCTTTTGTGTCAGGTCTGTTTGGATCTTGAGCGGCCAACTGTTAAAAATGGTGCTTTTTTACTTTAACTATTTATAAGAGACGGAGATCGGATGATACCGTTTATCTCCCTTACTTCCAAAGCCCTCGAATTTTAACTTTTTTATAATATATATTTTAATGCTGTAACTATTTCGTTGCTAACATTAAGTTTCCTTTTTTTATTTTAGTTAAAATTCGAGTTATTGGGAAACTATAGCATAAGTTATATTGATAAGCTAGTTTTACTTTCGTTGGTTGATTTCTCGATCTACTATGGATTGAAAGTTAAAACCGAGCAAACAGTAACACTTGCCACATTAAAATAATATGTATAAATATATATCACTTTGCATAATACGTACAATCGAGAAAACAATCACGCTCACTCATGACTACAGTTAAGGTAGGACGTTGTAGGGCTACCCAATTTTGCAGTACCCATAAGCTAGGTAGGGTTACGGTAGTGTAGGTAGAGGCAGGGTAGAGCCAGTGCTGACGCGTGACATTGCAGTGGTGTCGTCGCTGCGGCAGGCGCCGCGACCGGGCTACGGGCTAGCAGCGCGCTCTCATACCTTCTCTTCTAGCACTGGTGTAAGTACTGATTTTTTTACAACTGGGTGTCACTCCATTAGATCTCTCCAGTTTGATAACCGGCGGAGCAAGACAGTTCTTGAATGGCAAAGGACGATCGAGAGTGTAGAAAGCTGAAGCACAACCGATCGTGGGGATTGTTGAAAGGGCCTTTGTTCAGCCATGAATGTTGAAGGCTGGTGAACTGCCTGGTAGTGCCTCGACTAAGTACTCAGTCCGTTCCGCCATTTCCGTTTAAGCCAGGTGTGATATAAGTATTGGACACTTCGTAGTATGCCACAAATAGGTAAAGGTAAATGGACACGCTCAGTAAGATAATTCGGAGTGGGCTAAGGCTAAGTTTAATTTTATTTTGGCTAGTCGTTTGTTTAGTATTTATTTTATGCATAGGTACTGCATCAGTTTGAAATAAAAAAGAATAAAATATTCACTATGGTATTAAAGTTTTCACATTGAAATATTATTTGCTTCTTATGAACATGACCGATTTAATAGAAACTTTAATTTTAGTTATGTGGATGACTACGGTATATTGTACTGTAATCTTTAATTACCTGAAACACAGGAGTTTATTAAGAAACTAAAATTTACCGCTATCAATGTATAATTATACAGGTAAATGCACCTGTTTATTTTTTACCAAACTGACAGATTGTATTGTGCGTTTGTAGGGTGACTTCACGTTCAGCGGCATGGGCGACAAGACGCATAGCACGGACTTCTCCAGCGGCAAGTCTGACAGTGAGTACACTCTCCTGCTGAACCCGCTTCGGTTGTGGCGCGGCGCGGGCACAGGCAACTCAATAGCAGCCCACTTGGAATTATGTCCTAAATTATGCACACTCAAAATTCAGCTATTCGGTAAATTCTTGAAAATCAACATGTTTGAAGATTTTCCTGCGAGAGTATTATCTTGAAAATAGTCGAAATCGAGTAAATGTCAATTAAATACTTCCACGGTTAACATAATTTTGGAATTGAGCTTTTTCGTTGTTAACAGTCGTTGTGTTTTACTTTGTTTGCTGAAAAGTTTTTGTCCTTCTCGTACCTTGCACATAAAGTAAAGATTTTAATAAAAAGTTGTCTGTGTCTTGCACTGTGTTAGTTTAATAGCTGGTGTGATAATCTAGACAGTCGTGTGGGAGACGCGCCGTACTTATTTGCATGTTGACATAATATCAATGCGACCTTAGCAGCTTTCCTTTAATCAATTCTGGAGAAGTATAGAGAAATTGGTAACTGTTCTTTATCGACAAGTCGACAACGATAAATTCTCGCAGAGGTCATGTAACGAATAAAGTGACACTCGCCGAAATAATCGATCGACGTGCATTAATTCAATCTACCATCGATTGGCGATCGATCGATTAGTGGGGCATAGTTTGAATTTTTTGAACTGAGCCTATCCATTTAAATAAGGCATTCAGAGGTTATTCGCAACGGAAACTATTATAACGAGAACATCATTTAATAACATTATAAATTCTGTTTACTGTATTAGACTATAAGTACGCTTATATAATTATATATTTACGGTCGGTTGCCCGACACTCAAGAGAAGCAAAATGTGGCCAAAATGGCTATGAAAATATACTATTGGTCCATTTGAAACGTAATGACAAATGATATAACAATAGGGTTGGTAACTGGTTGGTAATTCAATGTTCTTGAAAACATTTATTCGCTTTGGTTACAAACACAGTAGCATATATAACTGCTGTTAAGATACAATGTGTTTGTGTGCTCTGTAAGTGGATTAGCTCAGTTCAAACATATAACAACCTTACTTCCCAAGTTAGTGCATTACTTAGTGTTGTCTTGCTGATTGAGTGATTCTCTAAGAGGTCGATGCAGATAAGTACGGTGTGTCTTGTGGAGTGTTTACTAACAGTAACAGTGGTCTGTGCGTAGCTCGCGCCCCGGAGCGCGGCGCCGCGCGCCTGCAGCCGCCCCCGCCAGACGTGTAACATACCGTAGAAAGCACGCTTCATCAGATAACTATACTTACCTTCTACATTAATCTAGGCTCACACAAGACCATCTGTCTATAGAATACGAGTATACAATTATATCCAGTTCAATTAAGTCCTGTTGCCTGACCGGACTTATGAATCAGGAAATACGTATATGTGAACAGTAAATAATATAGGTTGCTTTCCCAACTATCGGTCGAAATACCTTGGTATTCTCATCACGCCAAAACGACTGTACAGATTTTGTAGATTTTTGAATATTTATAGTTTTTACTTTTTGAACCGAGTAAAGAGATAATATAGCTACTTACTTTTATCCGCTTCCGATGAATCAAAAAACAGATTATTGTAACTCATTGTGTTATATTAAAATACTCAAACGGGTTTACTCACGTCGTAGAAGTCGAATAACGCTCGACATGTTTCGAATCGGTACGCGATTCATCATCAGGAGAGACGATCAGTCGCGGCGGCGGCCAATCGAACACTGCGGGCACAGTGTAAAAACTAACAGTGGGCCGACGCCTTTGATGTTTGCGTAAATGCCGACACCGCTCAAGGTTACCGTATCTACCAAGGGTTGTCACAGACTTACGCAACTGCCCAAAAAAGGAGGGTAATATTTTTAGGGTTCGTGTATGTATGTATGTGTACTAATTTTACGTATGGCGTCCATTTTGGAAATAAAGATGGCGGACGTCACTTTTTAAAAAGTCGACATGGGTGCCGTTTTCTTGGTTTCTGGTGGTGTAGATTTCAAAAATAGATATCACTGCTACACACATCGACACCCATTTCGAAAAGTGACGTCCGCCATCTTGGATTTCAAAATGGAGGGCATTTTCGTATCCGGAACCACGAGGAACCTCGGAGATGACACCCATATCGATTTTTAAGAAACATTAATGACCGCCATCTTGGATTTCAAAATGCAAGTCATTTTCGTATCCGGAACCCCGAGGAACCTCGGAGATGACACCCATATCGATTTTTAAGAAAAAATAATGTCCGCCATCTTGGATTTCAAAATGGACACCATTTTCGTAATCGGAACCCCCAGGAACCTCGGAGATGACACCCATATCGATTTTTAAGAAAAAATAATGTCTGCCATCTTGGATTTCAAAATGGACACAATTTTCGTAATCGGAACCCCCAGGAACCTCGGAGATGACACCCATATCGATTTTAAGGAAAAATAATGTCCGCCATCTTGGATTTCAAAATGGACGCCATTTTCGTAATTGGTACCCCGCGGACCCTCAAAAATAAATTAAAAATCAGACATGATTCATCAACAAACAATTTCTTACTTTTTAAATAAAGTCTAAGTTAAACCGTACGTAACTCGTAATTACTTTTTTTTAATGTAATAAAAAATTGTTGAAGTAAAATAAAATATTGAAAATATACAAAAATGGATGACGACGGCAGTGGGGGAGTAAAGGTCAAACTCGTAATTACTTAAAATAACCTATAAATCATGTCCGACATTTTGAATTTAAAAATTCATTTGAAATATCATATCATTATATATTTTTGTTTAGGTACACAGAAACAAACAATTAGCGATATTTCTGCGGTATTTCAATTTTTACTAACGGCGGCGGTTTTAGGCGTAACGCTTTTACATCCGCCATTTTGTTTACGTTAGCATGACATGAGAAAATTTATTACTTAGGCACTATAAAATAATATTAAAAATATAATATTTACCTTTCTATTGACCGAGGAAATCTATGGAATCGTAGTTCTTTATTTTTAAAAGATGACGACATGCATTGTCGCACAGCACATGTCGTATGCACCATTTTAATTATGTTTTGCAAGACGCGTCAGCCCTGGAAGTCATCTCCCGCAATACTAACAATTTCGTCGTATGACACATGGGGAGCGCCCCTCCCGCCGCCGCCTCTGTCACCCCGCACGATTGCCCTGTCTAGACGCCTTCGTCGACCGACTGTATTGTTTCTTAGACTGTGCTGCGGGCATGCGCCCTGTCCGCGCGGCTGCTCGACGCGGGTGTCACCGGCGGAGGCGCAAAACTACCCTCATCATCACGCACAATGCCAATTGTCGGGTTGCACACAACACTCACTACGTCATTTGCTAAGGTCTCGTCCACACTAACCACCGATGTAGTATTCAAAACCGTCCTCCAACTAGGGGGCACTGACCATCCACAATCTCGGTTAAAATTCGGTTCAATCACTCTTGTGGAAATGTTCCGGCCAGTCTATAGCCGGAACATTTCCACAAGAGTGATTGAACACATACGTAGTATGAAAAATCAGGATACCCGGGGTTCTGCAGTGACGGAACATTCACTGAATTCGGTTACGTCTCACTATATTCGGTTCGATAAGGTAACTGTGCTGGCGAGAGAAAAGTTTTCCATTCCGCGGAAAGTACGGGAGGCTATCGAAATTAGTCGTCATCCGAATTTTAACCGAGATTGTGGATGGTCAGTGCCCCCTAGTTGGAGGACGGTTTTGAATACTACATCGGTGGTTAGTGTGGACGAGACCTTAGCAAATGACGTAGTGAGTGTTGTGTGCAACCCGACAATTGGCATTGTGCGTGATGATCAGGGTAGTTTTGCGCCTCCGCCGGTGACACCCGCGTCGAGCAGCCGCGCGGACAGGGCGCATGCCCGCAGTGTTCGATTGGCCGCCGCCGCGACTGATCGTCTCTCCTGATGATGAATCGCGTACCGATTCGAAACATGTCGAGCGTTATTCGACTTCTACGACGTGAGTAAACCCGTTTGAGTATTTTAATATGTCTGAGACTCACGATAGTTTTCATTGTGTTATAATCATCAACATTCACTTCATAAAATATAAATCATCATATCTTACACTTTTACAGTTTATCTGATGAAGCTAATCACGCATTGTCACAATTTGTTAGTAAACATTCTAGCGACACTTTTTTCCTTAGCAAGGACACACCACACCTTGCCGACATACTGTCATTGTTTTTAACACAAATCACACATATAAATAAGTAACGCACATGTTTTGTAAATTTAAAAATATTTGGTGCTGAAAAAAAATTTGTTATTAATTTTCTGCTAATTGTAAGTGCCCCACAGAGAAATTTTGAATACTATAGTAGGTTGCATTTAGCTTGGTGTGTATGACGGCTGTCATCTCAGTACAAATAACCTAAAAAGTAAAAAAATGCACGTATGACAGCCGTCACAGGCTAGACAGGTTGTGAATGTAATTTGAAAAAGCCAATACTTTACAAAACGTGTGCTTCTTTTTTTCTATTAACGTATAAAACTTATATCTAAGTAATATTCCTAATAAATATTGTATTATATGAAATTATGATTTATTTTTTATGTGTGATATATAGGGTTTGAATTAGGGACCTTCTTAGTTACCATTAAAACATTTCAAATATTTATTGAAGCGGGGTAATTATTTTTCCCGCGCGCAGTGCGGACGGACTTGTGCAGTAAGTAGCCGCTTCGCTCGCACGGCCGGCCGCTTGCACGCGCGAAAGCGAGGCAGATGCTCTTTCACAGCCCCGCTTTTCCCAACGAATGCTTCATTAATACCCCTTTATGTGGTCGGATTTATGTCTTAATTTTGATAATGATGAGAGAGTTCCTTTAAGCATTTTTTATCCTCTCAGCGCATATAGTTTTTGAATAAATCATCGCTTTAAATGAAAGACGACTCCTGCTTTGCGTCTATATCGTAATCATTTGCCCTATAACATTCTTGTTACATCAGTTAAACATATTCAAGTGGTATATATAGTGATAAAGATATTTGTGGACTTAGCACTTTCCTGCATATTGCCACATCATTCGATCTAGTCCAGCGAGTTTAAATACTTATATTACGAAGTATTTTTATACCTATTCGTCCATCTAGTATACCCAACGAAGAAAAATCAGGGGAAAAAAGTCGTGTATAAGCAAATTTTGGCCTAGTCGTAGGGAATGGTGTTTTAAACGACATACTAAAAGTACTGGTGGGTGGGGGTGAAGCTAACGGGGGGAGGGGGGTGTAAAGGTCCGTTTTTTTAGTTTTTCGTAAATAATTCGTAAACTGTAACCTATAGCAAAAAATGTTCTGAGACACAAGTAATCTACATAAAATTCTCTACAAAAAAGATAAATACTTTTTTCCTCTGGGATAAATGTTTTATGAGATATGGGGAGAAGAAGACGGACAATAAAGAAATAAACACATTTCTTTAAGCATGGCATGTATATTCCTAAATATAAAATTACTAATTATCTTCTAAATCTAAAATATTATCATAATCATCGTCGTCGACGGTGACTTCGATGGGAGCTGCGTTAGTGCATGAGCCGGAGCATGCACCGCAGACACTGGAGCAGGTAATTCCTGCTTTTCGGCAGCCGCATCGCACCCCACACCCAGTCTTGCACCGGCAAAATATGGTTTTAAGAATCGAGTCAGGTGCCACAGGGTCGTTGGTTGTCACTGGCTTTAGGATGCCATCGTCTCCTCTGGCCCATCCCCATTGGGTTGGTGGTAAAGGGTTGCCGAGCCATTGTTGTATCTGTAAATAAATAAGATCAAAGTAAGTATTTAGGTCGAATAGATATTTGTATTTTAAAAACAAAACAGTATTCGATAACATGTGTGATTAAAGATACCTGTAGGTATACTCTGAACGAGTGCTGTTTCGATGCTCCTCGAGTAGGAGGAAGAGTGGCCAGATCTGATTTCGGTTTCACTGATGCTCTTAAAAAAGCTGAGTAACGGTATTTGTTGAGGTTTTGTTCCTGGGTAGGTGCTTGGTAAATCAACAGAAACAGCTTCTCGCCGGCCTGTTCAATAATCTCTGGTGATGAGGGCTCACTGAAAATGTCTGATATCTTTTGGATCAGGTCTGATTTAGCAGTGAACAATTTAGTGATTCCCACTTTGCTTTTTCCATGGATCGCGGAGGTGGTGTCGCATCCGGAGAAGCTGTGGAGGAGGAGAATTGTTTTGGCAAATGGAAGCTGTTGAAGTTGTCGCACTGAAAACAATTTGTCCTCTACCTTCCCACGCCCTGGTTTCAAAAAGAACACATCGATATGTGGTGGGGCCAATCCTATAAGGAGGACTATCAAGTCGACATCCTCCCCAATAACAACAGTTGGATGTAAGGCAGCTTTATCCAACCCGCACCTGACAATAGTACCATCAGCATCTCCGGGTGCAATCGTTGTTTCAATCCCCGCTGCTGTCATCTTCTCGGTAAGGAACTGAATCAGCCTTGTCTTATTTCTATCATTGGCGAGGAAATGCTCCTGTTGAACGGTGATGATCGTATTTTCGTTACAATTAACGTCGACTGAAGTTTTTGTCAGACCTCGTCGCTTCTGTTCTGCTCGTTTTGTGCTGTTGACATCATCGTAACCATCAAAAACCACTGCACAATTTGGACCGTAATGTTTCTGTACATAGGTAATGTACTGATGGCAAATCGAAGAAACGTTGGAGGACGTTGTTTATTTCTTTATTGTCCGTCTACTTCTCCCCATATCTCATAAAATATTTATCCTAGAGGAAAAAAGTATACATCTGTTTTGTAGAGAATTTTATGTAGATTACTTATGTTTCAGAACATTTTTTGCTGTAGGTTACAGTTTACGAGTTATTTACGAAAAACTAAAAAAGGGACCTTTACACCCCCCTCCCCCCGTTAGCTTCACCCCCACCCACCAGTACTTTTAGTATAATGTTTAAAACATCATTCCCTACAACTATGCCAAAATTCGCTTATACACGACTTTTTTCCCTTGATAGGCAGCTTTTGGTGTTCGTTAGGTGGGCTAATCGTGCTGTCAGCTATTATTTTATAAGTACATATATATTTATTTAACTTGACTTTCAACTATACGACAATTTAATTTAGTCTTAACTACTGTATAGCTCATCCAAAAACTGATGTATACTTCACTTCAGTACCTTTGGCTCTTCCGTATAACATTGCCCCACATACTACTTTACTGCTACAGCGCATAAATAAATTATTTGAAACGGTATAAACAATACTTGCTGTTGAAATACATTATAATAAGTGTGCGTGTGGGCCGATGTTATATGGAAGGTTCATCTTACATCGATTGACTGTACTATTGAGTAGATCAATCAGTTTTACTGAAGCGAAGTTGTTTGTATATTTGCACATACTATACCCAATCAATCATGAACATCAGTTACGCCCTTCATGGAAAGTCAGTGTATGATATTTGAACCCTTATTAATTAAAGCCAATGCGATGTCACAGTCATCCAAGACACAGTAGACACACGCCTTTCTGCAAACTCTTCGTCTGGACGCACACAGTCAACTTTAAAAGTCAATGTACACTTTAATAAAGGTCTTTAATATATAATTATTACTTAATATTTGTGTAATTGTTCACGTACAAAACACTGAAGACCACTGAATTTCTTTCACCTTTAGTTGTCAGTAAATTTCAGTTCAGTATCAGTGATACTGAAGCATGGTTTTTGTACCAAAGTATACCGTGCTTTTTGACTGTACACGGCATGAAGCTTGCTTCAAATGAACTGTCACTTTATGAGCGTATGTGTATTCCTCAGTTTAACCGAATGTTTGTCAATTTTCAGTTTCTGCCGGGTCCATTACTGACGTGGACAGAAGTGCTATGGTAAGTTGAAATATGGAACATGTCTTATATTGAAATTTTCGCAATACTCATTGTTATTGCTTGTGAGTGTGTTTTTCATCCCATTATGGCTTAGATCAAATCAAGCTTGCAATCTTTTACACAGTTAAAATATCAGTTTATTTTGAATTAATTCAAATTAGGTATACAATAGGTGATAGATTGATCAAATTTATTGCGCAAAGATCTACATAATATGGATTCTCGATTGAATTATGTTTTACGCAATTTCAAATATTTATCGCGCGCTGAGTTTCTGCAACTTGACGTCATACCATGCGCCATTTTGCGTGTGGGGTTTTATGGCACTACTCTTGCCTAGAAATTGGAGCACAGCTACATGAATAAGGAATCTGTTCCAGTACACGCACCCGGGCGGCGGCGGCGTGGCGCCGGCGACGCGCTGCGCGGGCGGCGGCGGCGGCGGCGGCGGCGGCGTGCGGCGCTCGCTGCCCAACATGGCGACCGGCCACCTGCTGCACGAGCCCGCCAAGCTCTACCCCTACCATCTGCTGCTCATCACCAACTACCGCCTGCCGCCCGACGTCGACCGGCTCAACCTCGAGGTAGCCATCCAGCCCTTTCAATAGTTCCTTCAGGAAATATTATGTGTAGATTTGCTGCGCAAATTATAACCTATGTACATAAAACAGCGTATTCGAGATTTCTTTTACCCTTTATATTCAGTGGAATTCTTTATTTTCAGCCAATTTAAAGAGAATCTTCTCCGTTGTCAATCCGACAGTATGTTTGTCATATCACGGGTCATAGGATGGCTTTTCTCGAGACTTGGCAAATAGTGAGCTTCAGTGGTCGATAGAGCCAAGTAGAGAAGATGCTACGGTGTTCGGTCGCGAGCCGAACCGAGCTCAATTATTTGACATCAATACTTTCTTCTCATTTAGCACCGTTCGATTAAAGTATGACGTGGCACAGACTAAGCGGGCGCTAGTATAATTACGAACAATATTTTAGGCCCATATCTGTGTTCTAAAAGTTTACTTTCGCTTTTTCCAGCGGCACTTATCGGACGTGGAATTCGAAGCGTTCCTGCAAGTGGGGCGGCAGGAGTTCTACCGTCTGCCGCAGTGGCGCCGCAACGAGCTCAAGCGCCGCGCGCGCCTCTTCTGAGCGTCCCCGCCCCGCGCCACACGTGACACACGTCACGCGCCACGCGGCACACGTGACACACGTCACGCGCCACGCGTCACACGTGACACACGTCACGCGCCACGCGGCACACGCGGGCCTGCGGGCCGAGTGCCGAGTGCCGAGTGCCGCGGACACTCGGCGCCAAAATTGCAGGCTTGTCGTGGCTGAACGTGGCGACTCAGCATCACACTGGAAATTGCTTGCGTTAACAGCTTGAAAACTGTGGCCGATCGAGACGACTCCGTTGTGAGATTGTATGACGATATCACTTCTAGAGATTCAGGAATATCTTTTTCGATCGATTTTATAGTATAACATTCTTACTATGCCGATAAGTTTACGATGCCGACCGGGTGACGGAAATCATGGATATTTTTATACGTAGTTGTGTTTATAGGTTATCGGATTTATGTCAATAAGGTCTGAAAGTTACTCGTAGTGTTAATAGCGAGTTTTGCATTTAATTGTCAACGACATAAAATTAATTGACGACTTATAAACTTTTCTAAAATGTTCTGATATTAAAAATAAATACGGAGCTACATAAACTTATAAAATGATCTATTGAAATAATTGAAGTCCACAGTTTTCAATCGGTAACGAGCATCTTCCAGCGATTTATTGACGGCAACTAGTTGACTTTGGTTACAAATGTATCAGATATTGGACGCTACACTTTTGTAAACCGATTCGATATTGAAGTCGATAGATGTCTTATGAGTTGACTTGTATTTTATTATAGGATGATTGATTTGATATTACGGTCTCTTTTAATTCGTAAACTTATGTGAAATAATGCGATTTTGCATAATTTTAAGGCGACCGACTCGCTTTTATTAACTTCGCAATAATTACGTCACTACTAATGGTAGATGCGACGTCGGTCCGGGCCGAGTGTTATTTTATTTATTAATTATAATAATGATATTATAATAACTTTTCACATAATAATATATTTGTTTAGTATCGGTAAGCGTGATTCGTGTTTGTGATTGCAGTTCCAAGAACTCGCGAGCGGCGCCCGGCGCGCCTCTTTACTTCTAGAACTTTCTGGAACTCTTAGGCTTTGATTGTATAATATGCAACTTGTGACTTCAATCCAAGTCGAAAGTTGCTCGACTTATGTAAAGGCGGTTCTATTGGCGTTTCGATAGCCATATATTGGTATTGTCAAAGGTTCAAAAGAATCATAAATTCTGCTCTGTCGGCGTCACAGACTCCTATAGAACCGCTTATAAACCTGACGCGTTAGGGATACTTCACTTTCAGTGACAATCGGTGTACGGATGGTGTGTTTGCCAGACACACTTTGGATTTGGGCCTCGTGTTGTGGGGGCCGCATCTCTTGTAGCAGTAAACACACTGGCCGTGTCCGGCGCGTCTCCGGCGCGTCGCCGACCCGCGCCACGCAGTGGCCGGACGGAGACTAAATGTACGATGCCTTTATAAATGAAAAATAATATATACGCGAGTCTTTATTTTAGTGAGAACCAAATATATTATATGTAAGATGATAACATATTTTTCGTTAGAGTTTTAGTTCGGGACCTAGGCGTAAGCGTACCTAGCTTCGGTAGGAGTTCTAGTTTATTATATTTTGTAGGTGTAGGATCGGCTTGAGCGCTTGCGTGTGTGTGTGCGTGTGCGCGTGCGGCGCGTGTCGCGCGGCTGCTTTAAGTACCACGTGTGATACGAACGAGGTGCATACTTAAAGTGGGCGTGTGGTGCGCGGCGCGAGTGCGAGGTGCTAGCGGCGGCGGATGGCTGCGGGCGCGGGAACTATGGCGAGACTTTTCATTTATTACGTAACGCCTGTATATTTCATTTTTAAGTCCCTCATCTAATAAAATGTTAAGATTTCCCTCGTTTTTTTAACGTGTTGCGTGATAACTGAAAACTCTTCTATCATTTGAAATTAAATTGATATTTCTAAATCGAAGTAAGCCGTTCCGAACTTTCTCCAGCCTCATTGTGTTCAAAAGAAAATCAGCTGTTATTTTTACAGTGCATGTCCCTCCTAATCCTCAATATAAGTATATTATTATACATGCACAATATGCACATAGGCAACCGGAGTAAATTTCTCGTCAGTTTATTTCACTGAAGTAAAATCCGCAGACTACAAATGTTCATTACAGTCCCTGTTTACTAAGTGCGCGGCTGCGACCGGTACAACTTTCTTTATTGAATTTCACTCAATTGAGCACTCTGAAACACTGAAGCGATCACTGAACCACTGAACCGAACTACTGAAGTGAAGTTCGTTTTAGCTAATAATACATAACTATTTCAAAATCTAAGAAATTTAACTATGAAGTCGTTCTAAAATTTAAATCCCCGCCCAACAGCCGCTCATTCGTCGTTCTGCTTTTCGTATATTTCCAAAATATGTATTATGTTCCTAAGATACATCTAAACGCGTGTGTGTGAGCCAAATGTCCTATGACGTCATTGTTGTTAATTTTATTGTAGGCAGCTTTCAACGGTTGCGACATAATTTATTTTTAAAACATAGTTTTTTTTAATTGACGGCTTTGGACGGCTAGGTTAAGAGATAAGAGTAGATAGCTTACAAACAATTGAATCGCCTAATTTTGTTACCAATACAGTGCAGCCGCGGACGGGGGGCGGCGTTTTATTCCAATTTTTATACATTGTCTTTTTCGGCACTCACTATACCTTAGTTTCAAGAAATATTATATCTGATTAATTAATGTTTGTCTTTTATTTGTATGAAACTCCTACTTCCCAGAACGAGCGTCCTGCAAAAGATGCCTTTAATTTTCAAACCGATTCTTGATCCGATGCCTTTAATTAAACCAGTTTCGTAAGTATTTAAATATGTCTGAGACTCATGGTAGTTTTCCATGTCTTTAATTGTTACAAATATATGAGTCGTAATATTTTCGGACATATTATATACCATACGTATCGGCTTGCCTCCTTTATCTATGTATCTATGTATTGACGTGGTGGCCATCATAAACTCCCAGTTATTACGTAAGGTTCTAAATTAGACGAATTACTTAAATAAAAAAAAATTATAAATTTGGTAGGAGTCGTTCACAAATTACGCCATCCATTTTATGTCCCTTTTACCCTTCGTCACACTTTGCCCAAGCCTTCCTCTCCTCTCCGTGTGACGTCATTTGAGAATGGCCCTCATCAACTTGTGCAATTTATTAAATATACATATCAGTGGTGGTGACTATGCTACCCTACCGTTAGTTCTGTGGTTCTGGTTATAGTGTCTGACCACGCCGACTATTCCAAGCAAATGAACTGACAAACTATACTAAGTGAGTTAGTTTACCCCACAGAGTACCTTTGTATATAGGGTAGTTTACCCCATGGACCTAGTAAATTGGTTTACCCTAAACCTTTTTTGTCTGTCACTGAGACAGGAAACCAATGATACAAATATAAAAAAAAAAACACCCGTGAGTCTCAAATATATTAAAATACATACGAAACGGGTTTACTCACGTCGTAAAAATCGTCGTAGAAGTAAACCCGTTTCGTATGTATTTTAATATACAAATAATCTTTATTGCACACACCTTAAATACATAGGAAAATACAAGATCAGGTGAAGACGAGATACAGTACGTAACAAGTTCAACCAACCATTTGTGTTTTATTGATATCTCATTGCCACAGGCCACAGTTCAATGCTACATACAGTCCTGAGCCTAAAAATGAAGTTAGACGTCAAACAAATAAGAATAACTTTTCATCTGTTGTTAAATATGTTACTGAAAGAGGCCACGCAATTCCAAATTTAATTTCAGCATTTGGAGGCCTTTAAGTCCCTAAAACTAAAGACCGTAGGATCATAATCATATTCATCATACAGGAGCTGAGTAGTACAGTCTGACCAAAAAGAGTAGAAATCAAAAAGTGGCAATACTGTAGTGTCGTCCCTTTCTAATCAATCTAAGAAAACGGGGACGACACTACAGTATTGCCACTTTTTAATTTCTACTCTTTTTGGTCGCACTGTACCGTACCACACACTAATATTGTACAGTGGCGCCATCTAGGTGTTAAAAGATATCTTTATTACTGGTCAAATCGGAGTAGCCGAGCCAAGCTATATTCAATTTTTGTTTTTTTGGAATATACATTTCTTCTGTGTTGATTGAAACACACCACTTCTATGTATTGATCCCTTATAGATGACCATATACGTAACTTAACATTCGAAATGTCGATGTAATTAATATAAACCCTTTGAACGCGATCAAGTCATCATTTGTAATAATACAAATATTTTTGTGATGAACTCGAATATTTGTTCATGGGTCATGGATGTTATCTATACGTATATGTATTTATATATTATGTATATCGTCGTCGTCTAGTACCCATAGTACACGCTTTGCTTAGTTTGGGACTTGTGTATGATTGTCCCATAATATTTATATTTATTTATTTAATTTTTAAGGTGGTACTTAAATAAAAACTTAAAGTATCAAATAAAATTTAAACCTTTTGGATTTGCGATCTAGATACTTGGAGTCCCAGCGCCCATAACCTACAACAGGAACTGTCGAAAAGGCTAACAGTCACTACTAAAGAGAATATAATCACTAGTCACGACTGAGGACCGATTACCTGGTACTGGTGCCTTCCGGGGGAGTTCGTTTTTAGGGTTCCGTAGCCAAGGGTAAAAACGGGACCCTATTACTGAGACTTCGCTGTCCGTCCGTCCGTCCGTCCGTCTGTCACCAGGCTATATCTCAAGAACGGTGATAGCTAGACAGTTGAAATTTTCACAGATGATATATTTCTATTGCCACTATAACAACAAATACTAAAAATAAAATAAAATAAATAATTAAAACATACAACAAACGTGTTATAGATTATGGTACGGAACCCTTCATGCGCGAGTCGGACTCGCACTTGCCCATTTATTTTGTTTATTTTAGTTTTAAATTTAATTAAATTTATTTCATTGGATAACTCAAGAAATTATTAAAAATAAATACATTACTTAAAAATCTGACTATTAAAGGTAGGTTTATTTATTTTTAAACTATGTAATATGTTAAATGTAAGACTATAGTTATAAAAATAATCTAACTTTGCATAACCGTCTTCAAGATTCACGTAAAATTATTACAATAATTTATAACTATCATTTAATCAATTTTAAACCGATTCTAAAACCGGTTTTTAAGTTGCGTCATAAATTCTTGGTCGTCCCTAGCGAATAAATAACTTTTGAGTGAGTGACAAATTAAATCATTCGATCGAATGGATAGGTTATGTTCACTGAAATATAAGTCCATGGTTATGTTGCTCCACACTGTTTTCAGTTAGAACAAAGTAGCGGGTTCTATGGCGGAATGTAACTCCGCCATACAACAACAGATGGAGCTTAAATTAAACGAGGAATGCAATTATTGTTTTACATGGTATCACTGACAGTAGTTTTTTACTTAGCAACTCTACGCGGATGTATTTTTTTCGTTCCGTTTCATGCAAAACAAAAAATATATTTATTGAATTTATTTTTCAAATTCCTAGTAAACAATTGGAAATATTTATAAAAGCGACTAATCGTTACTTTTGTAAATGTATATCGATGCAATTTATTGATATAGACGATGATTTGATATACTTGAGGCATTAAATTAAAAAGTAAACAATGACGTTAATGTCAATTATTTTCGCAAACGGAACGCTATTACTTCGCCGTCGTATTTTGATATTTTTGATTTCGAACCACTTCCGTTTATTTTCGTGAACGTGAAAGTGCTCTTCCCTCGGTTTTGATTAAATTTCAATATTACGACTTGGCTATTCCTGGACTCTCCGACCCCTGCTCATTACGTTTGACCTGTTTTTTGATACTGGATACTGATTTGCCTCTGATTTGGATTTGCGACGAAAATGTCGGTGTCGGTGGACAAAAAGTGTTGTGTTCCGTGTTGCAGGAAAACTCGTAAGTATAAAATTGTAGATACTTGGTATACGTAATTTGTATGATTACATGTTTTTATGTCCAGAGGTAATATATGGTCATAATTTATCCTTGTTGCTTGTAAATATTTAAGTAAGTAAGTCGGCAAGGCATTTCAAACTCCTTTACTTTACTATTGTGTTATCGAATAATATCAAACGTGAAAAATGCACAAACTTTTGATTACTTTCGTCGTCCGATCTTCTTATTATTTTTTCATATAAGTTGTGTGAATATTTGGTAATCAAAAAATAATTGCGTTTGAACACTCGGCAGCATGTTACATAAAAAAACACCACGCATCAGCTTCGAAAGTCGTAATAGTAATATGACAAAAGAGTTTTTAATGGATTGATTGGAGATGACTTGTAACAATTTGTGACGACTGTTATGGTGAGCGCATATTACGAGTTGAGCTTCGCGCAGTTCTACTGCGTCGCAGTGCGCTAGACCTTGTGCGATTTCATACGAATAATAGTTAGCCGCGCCGAGTTGCTCCGCTGGAGCGAAGTGTGCTCACCTTTAAAGTACAATATCAAAATGACCAAGGTATTCACATAATATCTGAATATGTCCCATAACTCAATAATATTAAAATATAGTTATGAACGCCTTGCTTGCCCCTTTACGCGTTTGGCGCAATAAATGAGAACATAGATTCTATTAAGGGTAAAAATCTTTGTTTTCATTTATTTATTTATTATTCAAATAAGTTAAACAGCATTACAGTCAAAACCAAGGCACAGTGAACCACAGAAATACACATGAACAAAGATTTAAAACTAGTTTTTTGGGCGACACAATGGCGTGGCTCCGTTGCGACGTCAGATCTGGTGTAGGATAAACCATCAGCATTTTAATATCCTATTCCACACCAGATATATCTGATGGTCATTAAGTACACAATAAATATTGTGGTTTATTATTTTATCAAGCATTATATTTTATATTGATATTTCCTGATGACTCATGTTAAATCATATACATATTTCATATATTTACAGGATTGGATAATGTGATACTTCATATATTCCCAAATCCTGACACACAAGCAGAAAGATTTCACTTGTGGGTCCATGCAATTGGTGGCGACATTTTGGCATTGGACAACCAAAAGATATACAAGCAGCGCAGAGTGTGCCATGATCACTTTGAACCAAGATTCTACACTACAAGCAAACGATTGTCTGCTAATTCAGTACCAACATTACATATGTCAGGTTTGTTCACATTTACTTAGTTTTTTTCTGTATCTCTACATATATAATATTGCTTATAATTTTTTTAGTGTAAAAAAGTAATTGTGGGATTTAAACCTATATTTAATTTTCAGATTCTGCACTTCAAGCTCCTCCGATGGATGTCACAAACCAGAATGCAAGAAACATCCAAGCTGATATGGAAATACCTTCAACATCGAAAGGTTTGTATTGTGCAATTGTATATAATTATTTTAATTTTCGTTGTTATATATTTTTACTTTTGGGTTAATTTTAAGGCCTAGTCTTGTTGTTTAAATTGTTTGTACCATGACATGATGTTATTTTATTAAATAAGTTAATTTTACTAGTAAATTCTTAGTAGGTTTTTTTACTAAAAGAAATATTGATTAATTGAAAGAATTGTGGGCTTAAAATCTATGTTTAATTTTCAGGTTCTGCACTTCGAGCTCCCCTGATGGATGTCACAAACCAGAATGTAACGAACATGCGGACTGATATGGAAATACCTTCAACATCGAAAGGTTTGTATCGTGCTATTCTTTCATCCTTACCACGTATATAGATAGTTGGCAGTCCACAACTGTGCGGCTTACTATAAATTTCCTGCCACACACGACTGCATTGTGGAATGATGGTCATAGGATACTTTTTATACGTCTACAGCAAAGAAAAAAATACGTGGACAAAGTTGCTAGGGGGTGCCCCCTAGTCTAGTATAGTATGAAATACGTGCGAAGTTTCTTTGCTGGCAGAACTGAAGTCTCATAGTAATTCTGCTTGGTTTGTTTCATCGTCGTATATATTTATGTATGTATCTATTTATATATATGTATGTTTATAATCTATATGTATGTAGCTATAATAGTATGAGTATTTTAATTATGTTGTTTGATGCACCGCCTACAATATCTCTGCTTTGCCCTAAGGTTGACTGGTAGAGAATGCCGCATGGCATTAAGTTCGCCTTTTGTACGTTAAGTTTTTCTTTTGTGCAATAAAGTTTAATTATATAAATAAATAAATAATGGTTGTCATAAAAGTATAAAAAAATAATGAAAACATACCGAGTTAGAACTTTTTAGAATCGTCTTAGCGAGTAGTTTTTGAATGTTTAAAGAAAAGTACAGTCAATAAAAGCTTGTCACAATATGATCAAATGAACGCTTTATCAAAAAAAGTATTTAGGATTAAATATATCTCGTACTTAACTGGCAGAATATGGAAGATATAAGAAAATAATTATATGTTTTACAGATACTTTCTTTGAAACTACGAGTTCAAAAGATAAATTAACTAGAAATAATGTGGAAACTACTCAACCATCACCTGTAAACAGTGGTAAGTTTCATAAATTCTATGCCAAGCTTTATTACAGTGTCTGCTCAATTCCTTATAATGCAATCATTTTGTATTTCTTCAGTGAAAAAAAGTAAACAAATACTTATACATTGTTTTTACATAAATGGAAATGTATACTACATAGATTTGGCCATCGTTATAAATTGTACCAAATAGGTACAATTATTTTTTGTTATTACGGCGCATGTGTTATATAACGTAACGTAACGTAACGATGTAGGAACTTTAAGAGGTGATACAGGGGACCATTTGGAAGATATTGAACCCTAAATGTGGTAGTCCAATCTGTGTTATATATATTTATATATAAATTGCGTTTTCAAAATTTTAAATTCGTCCCAAAAATTTACATGAAAAGTAAAATTTAAACGAAACTATGCATTCAATCAAATTTCTTTCTGTCTGATTAACTTCGTTATTAATTTATTAAACAATAAAAAGTTTACCCTCCCACATACTTACTAAACTTTTATTGTAAAAGCGTTTTTGTAGCTCAGTGATTTCTAACAAAAAAAAAACTTTAGCAGGCAGTTACAACAATAATTACTTACGATATTGACCAACAATTCATTTAAAAATTGCTTGATTTGTTTACTGTAGGTACACATAAATACTACGGCATAATTGCCACAAATAATAAACATTTCGTTTTTTGAAAACCAGAATTCACTAAGTAACAAGTATTTACTACTTGAAACAAAGCTCGTATCTCAGTATCAATCAACTTAGTGATTTAATGTATAGTTTAGTTTAAATGTATCTTTTTATGTACATTTTTGGTACGGATTGAAATTTTTTGAAAACTTGATTTAAAAGAAAACTATAACAGATTAGCCTAAGGCATATAGGGTTAAAAATCTTCCAAATAGTCCCCTGTATCACCGTTCCTACATCGTTATACCGAACACCCTGTATTTAGATTGCGAGAACTTACACTTCAAACTCACACCCCAACTAAAGAGGGATTAAGATTCATATAATTTCGACCGGACATAGTATGACACGTCCGAGTATGTCTGAATAATATTTTTTATACAAGTTTTTGTACCATACTATAGGTAGTAATTGTTTGGTTTATGAAAATTGTTAAAAAATGTGCCTTAAAGTTATCACAATTTCTATTTCAGGATCAATGAAACTGAAAGGGAACCAATCCAGGATATTTTGCACAGAAGCCAGTACGCTGTATAGGCAAATCAAAAAACTAAAAACAGCTAAAGATAAATATGCTGCAAAGCTGAAGAAAGCTCTCAAATTAGCAGAAAATCCGACATTTCAAAAAGCTGTCAGTAATTTCACATCCACCGCTCTGTTATTTATTTTGTTACAATTTCGAGAAATAAACAAAGATAAAATGGGCAGAAGATTTACGAAAAAAGAAAAAATTATGGCATTGTCATTGTACAAACGAGGCCCTAAGGCTTACCGCTGGCTCCGAAACATATTTGTTCTGCCTTCTCCAGCTACGTTAGGCAGAATAATTTCAAGGGCGAATTTAAAAACTGGAATCAACGAAAACATATTTCAACTTTTAAAGAAAAAAGCCACTAACTTGACTGGGTCCGAACGGAAATGTGTGCTTTTATTCGATGAAATTGCTATTTCGCCGCATTTTAACTACAATCGCAGACGTGATGAAATTGTAGGCTTTGTGGACAATGGAAACGAAAAAACAAAACAAATCTCGGATCACGCGTTGGTGTTTATGATACGTGGTGTCCAAAAACAGTATAAACAGCCAATTTCTTATACTTTTTGCGCTGGCAGTACGCAAAAAGAGAGTTTAGTCATCCAAATTAAAGCATTAATAAGAAAATTAAAAATAAACGGATTCGATGTTGTGGCTACAATTTGTGACCAAGGCACAAGTAATGTTAGCGCTGTTAATTATTTAATCAGCCAAACAAGAGCCGACTATTTGAGAGCTGGCAAAGAATTAAAAGAGAATATATTTGAAATTGATGGCCAGGAGATTATACCGTTATTTGATCCACCGCATCTAATGAAAGGTATTAGTAACAACCTATTAAATAAAAATTTAAAGTGTGATATTGATAAAATTCAAAAGGTGGCGAAATGGGATCACATTGTTCAACTATACCATGAAAATCCAGCCTACCAAGGTTTACGCTTATTACCAAAATTAACGGAGAACCATGTTAATCCTAATAAAATTCCAAAAATGAAAGTTAAGATGGCAACACAAGTCTTTAGCAGGGCAGTTGCTGTAAATATGGGATATTTAGCTGGTGAGTTGTTTAGATTTACATACATGTTTAAACATTATGTACAATTTTATCTATTATGTTAACTGTTTCCTTTGGGAGAGAAGCATTTATATTTGTAGTAATGACGTCGTTATCCTATTGTATTTTTTTGTTTTGAAATCCATCACGTGACATATCAAATATAAGGGCTTTGTGAGCTGCTTATAATTATAAAGTATTTTTTGGGGAAATGCCCATAAAGTTTTTTTTTATACAGTCTACGTCAAAAATATATTTACAATTGAAGATTACAAAAATATCTTTAAATTGAAATAAGTTTCCATATAATTTCATGTCATCAACCAAAGTGCCTTATATTTTTACATCTATTCATTTGTAAAACTTGTCATACAATCTGATATTGATATTGTTTATACAACATGTGTCAAAATTATGTTTCCATTCAATGTGCCAATTTAGCACTGCCGAATAATATACACACCAAGAACGATAATTAAAATTTACGTTTCATGATGCATTAAATGTTTTAGCATTCGGCTACGTAAACATCCTTACTTCATATATTGAATACGAATTAATTATTAATGTTCATTAATAATAATAATGTATCTCAGCATGGTGAAGGTATTTTAAATGAATTTCAGTTTGTAACCATTGTATACTTTTATTTCAGAGATCGGTATATTGGATGCGCAGTGTAAGGAGACTGCTGATGTGCTGTTGTTTTTCGACGAGCTCTTTGATTCTGTCAACGGATCATACGAAGGAGCGAGGAAAAATGCTGCGAAACCTTTGCTCGGGCCTTTGACACCGTCATCTTGTCACCAAATAGTATGGGAGAAGGCGAGAACAGTGCTCAAATCGATGAAGTTCGTAACCAGCAACGGAAAGACCAGTGTTGTGCCATCGATAGCTAATTGGTTAAGAACCATTGAAAATTTTCTTTATTTAAAAACCAAAATATTTGGGCACGATTTAAAATCTGTGTGGCTTCGACATTTCAACCAAGATCCATTAGAAAACTTTTTTGGGTGCATAAGGTCACATGGGGTTCGGAACATTAACCCCACCTCTGCTGGTTTCGAAGTAGCGTTTGTTTCGCTTTTAATAAACAATGTAAATAATTCAGTACATTCGTCAGGGGCTAATTGCGAAAAAGATTCGTGCTTCAATTTTAAATGTTTTAAGCAACTCTTTTACAAAACCCGTAGATTTTCAAATAGTTTAACGGAAATCAAATTTGAGCATTTAAATGACCAAATCTTGTTAAACTTGCAAGAAAAGATAAAAAATCCAAAAATTAAAGCACACTTGGAATACGTAGCGGGGTACGTACTTCGAAAAACGAGAAAATTTTTTAAAGGCTGCAAGGAATGCAAAGACTGTTTATACGACAAACAAAATAAAAGTGTGTACATTAAAAGAAAAGAACATTCGAATAAAATAAGGAGACTTTCTTACCCCGCTACTGACTTTGTGAAAACTTTTTCATACATACAAGATGTGGTCATTTATATTATAAGGCATGACATCAACATGCCAAACATTAAAGCATACATGAAGATGGTAATATCCTATCATATTAGATTTGATTTCATCAAATGTGATGACCACAGGGCTCAACTCGCCGAAGAGATCTCGGACCTGTCGTGTCGCATCTTTTTAAATAACTGGTGCAGGGACACCAACAAAATATTAAAAGGTAAAAGAACCGACTACGACACGGCAGATTCCGTGCAAATATATGCTTTCAGGTATTGTAGCAAAAGAAATAAATCTACGCCTTTCTGAAAATAAGATTTTTATTTCACTCCTAGCGTCTATGTTGATTTTACAACGCCTTATTTACAATTTCTGACACCAGAAATCTAAATACGGCGTTATTCGTTTGATATCTCATGTACCTAAATAAAAAACAGATATAGTGTCCCGTCGGGTAGAAAGTCTATTCTGATACAGGTCATCTCAATATATTTTATAAACCTAAAATCGATTTAGTTTTATAAAATATATTGAGATTCACAGGTATCAGAATTGACTTCCTACCGGGCGGCGGGGCAGTTGAAACGTTATACATATAGGTATGGTTATAGCTAGGTATATTACTTTTGATTAATTTCGCCACACATCAATAGATGGCGCTGCAATCGAGATTGTTGACTGACGACTCTATTAATACATTATTCAATATACTCTATGTGTTGCTCAATTGGTTGCTTGCGATAAAGTTAGTGTATCTGTGGAAGTCGGTCGCGCGTGTGCCTGCGAGGTTGAGTCGTATGGAATCAATTTTGAAATTTTGATGTCAATTTCGGATGACTTGTAGACGAAAATAGTGCAGTGAAAATGATATTGCTAATTCGGTAAAACAAACGTTAAAACCAATCTTTTAGAACCAATTAGGTGTTTATTTTGTGTTAAGTGTCAGTATTCAGTGAGTATTATGAACTTTGAGGACTATGAAACCCTGCCGACCCAGAACCCCGTGACACACATGACCGCCGGGGCCGTGGCGGGGGTGATGGAGCACTGCATCATGTACCCGCTCGACTCCGTGAAGGTGAGCCCCGGCCGACCCTCGCGAGTTCCTGCCGATTTCCCTATTGCGTCTTGACGACCTAACCTAATCATAATGACATTTCCGTCGGCTGGTGATTACGCCACCGGACCGCAACCTGGGTTATGTAAAACTCTTCTCGGACGATTTGCCAAATATTTGATAACTAGTACTATCATCTAAACGAAAATATTAGGATTTTATCTCGTTGAATGCACATACAACAGCGAGTGAAATTTAATCGTGTTACAATTTACTACTAAGTCTCACTCCTAATCCCTAAAAACATTACGTTTTACTCCTTTCAGAGCTTTATATCAGTGTCAATTGTATAAAAACAAGCTAAAAGTCATAATTGTCATATTATCCTCATTGATAATGGTATTTACAAATGTCATTCCTGTTATACGTATATAAATTGCACAATTCCCGAGTCGTTTTCCAATTGGTGGGGAGCGAGCATGTGTCACTCGCTCGGCGACGTCGAGCCGAGCCATGCTGGACCCTCGACCTTGACAGCCGAGTACTCGCGAGCTTTTTGCCTCGCTCGCGATCGCTTATTACCGCTGAGGTGATTCGATTATTTCAATTTAAACAGGCATTTAAGTTATTCACATTTATTTCATATCAAACAGTCATGGTTAGTCTGATATTCGAGTTAGGATTGCAATCAAGGCCACAAGGCCTCAATATCAGATGTAAACAAGTTGATAATTAGGTTAGGGACTCTTCTATTTGGTGTACTTATAATAAATATGCCTAGAACGAGAGTCTTCAAACAACAGATTTTCAAGAGATGAAGCCTGTTTTGGGTGTTATGTGTGCTTGTCTAAGATCTAATTGATGTTGTGATCGTGACAGATGTATACACGGATGAAACTAAACCCAGGACAGGCGCTGACTAGGTGTCTAGGCATACTTATTCTGTTGGTGTATACATTTATTTGCTCAGATGCAAAAGCAACACAATTGAAAATATTGCAAATTCAAATTGTACGTATGATCAGTTCTGTCCCTTTTGCATTAACTACAAATGGACTATTTGATAAAACATGTGAATAAAAATCATTGAGAGTAAAAATCTACACTAAGAAGTAATCTTTCTTGTTTGATGTCTGCCAGCACACCTGGGTATTGTATGCTGTCTCACAATCATCTGCTCCCTTTTGAGTGCCGCAAGCTCTCATTGGCGCCTCGATCCTCCCTCTCATATCTTCTGGTAAGAGTGCGAGAACAGCCTCTATATCCACCTCTCCGTCTGTCAACATACCGGCAGTCTCCATTGTGCATTTTATGTAGCATTTGAGTTTCGGGTCTGGTGTCAAATCTGCCCCTTGATTGACTTTTTCCACTAAGGTGATGTCTACTCCGGTTTCTTCTGCACAGTTTTCCCGTAGCATTTTAGCTAACTCCGCCATTTCTTCATCCATGCAGTTTGCTCCGAGTACTGATAGTGCTACTAAAACAGAGCAAAGATATGCCCGTTCCACCATTTTGTTGCCAAAAAATTCTTTTAATTACTAAAACAAGCTTAAACAAGTGTTGTAGCTGGTTTCAGGAAGTGCCAGTGATATGGAGGGCAGAAGACAGAGGTGCCTTATATAAGGGGCAGCTGCGCCTGAGCAGATCACATGTTAGCGGACACATCGGTTGACTGTTAAATTACACAGTTTAACATCTCTTATTAAAAGCTTGTTTGTGGGAATTGAGTGTGTTTAGCTCTCTTATGTAATCTATAATTTTTTTCTGCATATGTCTAGTCATTGGAGTAAATTATAGGCCAGCTTAAACTAAATGAATAGCTGTTGGTTTTTTATCATCTTCACAAATTGTCAGTTATATTTTGAGGTGTCACTTGGATTAAAGACTTAATGATATAGTACACTGTCAAGCGCCAACATATTTAGAAAAGGTTTACAATACTACCATATCTTGTGGGTTTGTGTGTTTTTATTAAATGTATATTTAGTTTGGTACCTATGATGATTATTTTCTTGCATAAATTTCTATGAGATAGAGTAGAGTTCGAACCTTCTAGAAAAAGCATACTCCTACCTGAAAGGCCAGTAATGCACTTGTGATTCCACTGGTGCTGCAGGTGTCCATGGGCGATGTCAATCGCTTTCCATTAGGCGATCTGTTTGCCCCTATGACATAATAATAAAATGAGTATGGTGCAGTTATTTTAATTGCTAAAATATTTTTAAATTAAAAAGCTCATTTTACTGTTCATACGATTTCCCATAACATGCTCCTCCCACACCTATGAAAAGAAATATGTTGCTATTGAATATATTAAATCATTCCTAAATGATTTATATTGGAGCAAAATATTAAAAATAATTATGCTCTGAGTGGGATTTGAATGTTAGACGTCAGTTAGTTACTGCTTTATTAAAAACTAGTGACCCGCCCCGGCTTCGCACGGGTGCAATGCTGATAAAATATGCATGTATTATACGTATTAACCTTCCTCTTGAATCACTCTATCTATTAAAAAAACCGCATCAAGGTCCGTTGCGTAGTTTTAAAGATCTAAGCAAACATAGGGACAGACAGTCAGGAAACTACTTTGCTTTATACTATGTAGTGTAAAAGTGTCAGAGAACGGACAAACCTACTACCAATGGTGGATAATTGATACGTTATCTGTTTGAAACCAACTGCTAACTAATCTTTGCGGTGATAAGATATTAATTGACTGAATTTAAAAGTCATAACTTGCAATTTTATAATAGCATTAAACAGAAATGTGATATTTGTTCCAACATTTATACAGGAAACTGCTTGCTTGGAACATTAAATATATATGCACTGAAAAGCAACCCAGCATCTCCACTCTCATCTTGTAGCATTCAGCATTTCTTCACAGTGAAACCATCTAAGTCTATAACCTGAATTCATAATTTAAAATCCCCGACTCAACCAAACATAGATAAGAATCATCTCGACAGACAAGGCTTTCCATTGAAAAAACCCCATTCAAATAGGACCATCCGTTTGGGAGCTACGATGCCACAGACACACATATACGCAGACACACAGATACACATGTTAAACTTATAACACCCCTCTATACACATGTTAAACTTATAACACTCCTCTTTTTGTTGGGGGTTAAAAATTAAATACAACTTCACAGTCTAGACAATTTTATAAGATAAGAGTATGTTTTATTTGAAATGTGAAAAGAGTAGTTTTATAATTTTTGAGCGTATTTTTATTACATATGTTTCTTTATATTATGTATTTGAGTTTTGTACAAACTGCAGACTAAACAGATGTTAGATTGTAACATATAAAAAGTAGTTACATTAGACATAACAACAACTTACATGTTAGCATACTCAGTAATACAAAAATAGTGAAAATCAATAAATTCGACTGCAAAGGGGAATCTTTATACAGTTGCTTTTTTAGACTTTTTTGGCCATATTTTGCGTCCGTCTTAGTTCCAAGTATGCTTTTCCCGTCCAGTAGAAATAAATATAATTCTAAGAAAAAGTCTTGTGTAATTGTTTGTGTTATCATATCAATTACGACAGGGTATAGTTACATATAATCTTGACCGACATTATTATCAATAATTATCAAAATGTAATTTTAATGATTTCACAGATAAGACACTTCCTAACAATAATATTTCCTCAATCCAAATGGATTGCTTGTTACCTAAATAGGTTTAGGGTACCAAATACGTGCCTTGTGTCGAAAATCGCCTGCGAAATTGAACCCTAAAACACAGAAGTGTTTTATGTCGGTAGCACACCTCCGCCGCGAAACGTCAAACCCAAGGAAGTTTCGCTTTAGTTTCGCGCGCTCTATATGGCGTTTCGCGGTTTCGCGGCGGAGGTGTGCTGCCGGCATTAGGGTTCACCCATCCTTCTCGCACTGTGCTAGTCTAGCAATGTCCCATGCCGTGTTTCGTCCCCCGTTGCTTGCTTGCGCGCGGACCATGGGAGTGTCACGAACGAATTTGCCTCTTGTGTAGCGCGATAAACGAAGATTAATTTTTAAGAAGTTTATTATGTCAAGCCGACTTCCCAGTAAATAATGAACTGGAGAGGAGGGCCAAATTAATTTCAAACGAGTTCGAAAAAAAAACTATATTGTGTCTCTTGATACGGGGTGGTTCGGCACTATCGGCACACAACTGTTTCATTTCGCTATTTTTAGTGGCATTTCTCAAATATCCGGTACCAAATCTTTTCCGATATTGTATCTTATTGTGTGAAACCTAGTAGGTTTTAGGTAGGTTAGTTCATATTTATACAATGGGTAGTTTACACAAATGTAACTTTGACAGAGAAAAATTGTGTTTTTCTCAGTCAACCTTTGACAACGGTAACTGTGAGTAGCCGAATCGTCAGGGAAGCTAAAATAATGAATATATATCTATCTATATATATAAAAGAAGAAGTCCTGACTGACTCATCAACGCACAGCCGAAAGTACTAATTTTAGAGAGTTGATTTTTGCACAGTAGGTTACTTTTATAACGTGGGCTGGGGATAAGAAGCGATTTTGAAAAATTCAACCCCTAAGAGGGTTAAAAAGGGGATAAAAGGTTGTATGGAATACAAGTTATTTTAAAGCTAGGAACTTGAAACTTTGTAAAAAAATATTAAAATAAAATACAAGAAAACTAATTTCACCGTTTTTGAAAATTCATCCCCTAAGGTGGTAAAAAAGGGGTTGAAAGTTTGTATGGAGATCAAGCATTTTTTTGAGCGCGGGACTTGAATCTTTGTGTAAAGGCAAACTATTAGAATACAAGAAAAGTAATTTCAGCGTTTTTGAAAATTCAGCCCTGAAGGTGGTGAAAAAGGGGTTGTAAAATTGTATAAAATCAAATATTTTTTTGAGTGTGGTACTTGAAACTGTATAAAGGCATTATTATTCGAATCAAAGTATTTATAAACGTCGTTCTTAAACTCATCGAATTTAGTTATCGTTCGTAGACGTACCTGATTTCATAATGATACCGCGTAATTAGAGCAAATTAGCCGAAAAAAACTAAAAAAGGCCAAGAGCGAGTCGTACGAAGGGTTCGTTACTATTTCATAAAAAAATGCAAAAAGAAACACGTTTAGCAATTTCAACATTGCTTAGATCTGAAAATGATATCGAATGGAAGTCGCGGGCAACAGCTAGTATTATATATACTACGATATAATCCGATTAAATTGTTTTATTTAAATGTGTGACAGTCGCGGAAACCGAAGAAAATTTTAGGTTACTTTGTTTTAAAAAGCCCCTACGGTTTTAAGGAAATACCTAGTGGGCGAAATGACGTAGTTTTGGGAAATTTAATGAGTCCATTCGTCAGTAATCCTCCTGGACCGCTTCGGTCTTATAATCGTAGGAACCCTGGGCGAGTCAGTCATTTCATTTTGTTAAAGAAACGCTTTTTGGGAGCCAGCACCCCGGGCGGCCGCCCGGTTCGCTCTTCCTTAAAGCCCTGTGCAGCACAATGACGTTGCGGTGTGTTTCAGACGCGGATGCAGTCGCTGCGGACGGCCAACAACAGCTCCATCGTCGAGACTTTCCGGCACATGGTGCGGCGGGAAGGCGTCCTCAGGTACACAGCTCACCTAATCTACCATGCTTTGTTAGTTTATAACGGTTGTCCATCAAATACTTTCCTCAACGGCTAGATCGGGGTGGGTCATGGCCATGAGATTCCCTTAACGAGGTGAGGCACACTTTTTATACTCAAGGAGAAGTTTGCTTCGCGACCGAAAACGGATCTTGGCGTCCGCCATGAAATCACGATATTTCTTCCCGGCTATCGGCACTAGTTCCCGCTAATATTTAACTTAGTGGTCGCTTCAGCGTATCGCACCGTGACACCCGGAACGTCCGCCTGCAAGGCGGTCCATGTAGACTATCTTTACGCTTTTTGCATTCTCATTAATATGACGTGGCGAAGTCGTCGGGAGTTAGGAAGCATTTGCTACCAATTGTCGCCAATAATATTAGTACCTGCCTCTATATCCTTTGCTTCGATTTTCTTGAGCAGTCAATTAATTGCGACCTTAATATCCTATCAAAGAACATCTTCCATGTTACATTTGGCAGACCTTTGAGCTACGCCATACAAGGTTGGTGGCACACTTTCTTACCCCACCCATTATTATTTAATCTGTCTATCGCTTATGTAGCACTGGATTTGCTGGACTGGGACACTAGGTTGTACCCAAAATGGCTAATTTATTTTACGTCCTCTGGTGACTTTCCCACAAAGAACATCACACGTACTTAAAAGAATCGGTTAAATGCTAAGTGTTTATTGTCTGGAGGCGCGGCGTTCTGATACGGCGTCTTATCTGCGTACGTGCGCCTCGTATCGGGAACGAATTCTGTCAACTGTCACCTCTTCCGACAGCTTATCAAGCGTGAAAATATAATAAAGTGACCTACACCGTCAATGAGATGGTTCGGTCTGGCGTAATGTTATGTAAAAAGAGTTGCTATGCTGAACTTTAGCGGGATACCTTGAAGCCGAATAATGCTGCACATACGTTAATAGAATACCAATTTATATAAGCCGATAGAAAACCTGGCGAATTTTTTGGAGTAGGTTTCAGTCTGTGCGACGCAAGCGCGAAAACTTTAAACGCGTTTTTCTCGAAACTGTGTTTTCAAAGTCGGTTGGCAGAATTTCTCGAGAACTACTCAATCGATCTTCATGAAATTTTACACAGGTCTTCGCGATACAATTCTCAATAAGTTGGACGAAGGATTTTTTTTTTTTTCGATAACAATTATTTAAAAAAAAAAAATGTAGAGAAATTTTCATCGAAATTGTCATTTTTTTGTAAAAAGGTCTGCCAAAAATCCAATTTTCACTTTTTTTTTTTTTCCTTCGTCCACATTATGGTTTATGGTCTTAACTAAAATATATATATATTTTTTTCCCTTCTGATGATCCTGTAAGAAGTTCTTCTGCCAACGCGGACTCACTTTTTTCCCGAGGGGCCGCCGGAAATGACGTCACAATGGCAGAGTTTTTAATATTTTTTTACAAAAATTTCAGAATTTCTTTGTCAAATGTGTATCTTTATGACAGTACAAAATTTGAATAAAAAATTTCATTTTTTATATGAAAAAAGAATTGTTGAAAAAAGGCCATTTTTTCCCCGAGGAAACCCATGTAACCCCTTAATTTGTGCAACTAGATTGTAAACAAAGATGACTCATTTGTTTTCCACTTTTCCTCTGCAATGGAAAGTTTCGGTGATGAGTCTTTGTTTACCAGTCGGGTGCGTTATGGCCTCAGACTATTTTATCTAGAGTTTATTTACTATTAAGTTTGGGAGCTCTCTTACAATAAATAACTTATTTAGGGAAATATAGGGTACATGTCATAGCCGCTTTTTTGGGCACTTATTGTTTCTAAAGCTAAGAATATATAATATATTTATTTATTTGTCTTAAGCTATGTTTGAACTAGCTGTCCGCAACAATAAGGAGGATATTAACGCGGAAAATTTGACTGAATTTTTTGGTATCTACATCTACATATCTATGTGATCGGCATTTGTATATCGTATTTCCTCAATGTGTTCCAGGACACGAGGGGCGCTATATAAAAGTATTAAACCCTTAAGCGCTCAGGATGACTTTGTCCACAGTCCTATTTGGTCACCTTCTTAATAGTCCGCAATCTTAAATGTCTTATATTGTCAATATCCTATTTTGTCTAAATTCCTGATCCTGAATGGTTCACAGTGGTAATTCGGCCACAGTGATATTGAGACCATTGTCCCATCTGGTCCTCATATCATATCAGACGTGTCTTACGGATTCTAGTTAGTAATGTATCAAATCTTGTGTGGACATGGGAATGTGGATGATTTGGTATCGATGTGGTCGAAATAGGGACGAAGACAAGTTAGTATTGTGGTCGATATAGTAATGTTGACTAGTTAGCACCGTGGACCATATAAACCTGTGGAAAAGATGACATTGAGGGCAAGTTAAGATGGTGACGAAATAGGATTGTAGATGTAGTAGTCTTGAGCCCCCTTAAGTACAATTTAGACTATCCACGGTATTTTGTCCCAGGTCATTCATTATTTCATTCACAGTGCCTAATCACCAGTCTTTATCCTCTGTTTGTCTTTTAGTCTCCTGCACGTCTAGCGTAACTTTGACACGCGACTCATGTCGCGCGAGATAGCATCATCCGTCACTATTTCATAGTACTGTACAGATAGAGACAGGTAGTATATCCCGCGCGGGAAAGAGTCGCGTGTCAAAGTTATGCTAGCCGTGCAGTGGTATCGACACAATCTCCACTTTCTCCTTCACTCCACATCTTGGGTCTCACTCTCACTCTGCCGACATGCTTAAATTTTCGAAGCGATCAGTCTGGATTCGGGAAATTTACATCTACAGCGATATCGTGGCCACTATAACAGGTCTGTTCATGGAGTTTCTGACGCAACGCAGCGGCTGTCGCGTGCGTCACAGCGATGACTTGCACGACTTACTGCCGCATCGTCGATTTTAGTAACAAATATCTGATACCGCCCTACGGCTCCACCACGATTGCACAGTACATATATTATAACCTGGAACCGCCTTCCCCTCAAGATCAAGCAAGCACCGAACAAATTCGCTTTCAAAAAAGGTTTGCGTGACCTCTACGCTAGCAGAGTTGTGAATTCTTAGCTAAGTATCTGATTAGGATATTTCATCTGTATTTAATAATATATGTGTATATATTATATGAATATATGTATTTATCTAAGTATGTATTTATCAAAACTTGCTTGAGTTAGTTGCACCGCCCACAATTTATCTGCTTTGCCCAAAGGTTGACTGGTAGAGAATGCCTCATGGCATTAAGTCCGCCTTTTGTAAGATAAGTTTTCTTTTGTGCAATAAAGATTCAATGAATAAATAAATTATAAGCTAAAGCAGTATGGAAAGTAGGTGCATCTTTTGAAATAAATAACTACGCGCCAATCGAGCGTTAGGGTTGTTAATTAATAAAAAATAAAAATGTTTTTTTGTTTCGTTTATCTGTATCTCAGCTGTTAGTTAAGTCATTTTTAGGGTTCTAGGGTTTTTAGGGTGATAGTTAGACAGTTGAAATTTTCACAGATGATGTGTTTCCATTGCCGCTATAACAGCAAATACTAAAAAACAGAATAAATAAAATATTTAAGGGGGCTCCTTTACAACAAACGTGATCGGTTGCGTTAACTTTGTACCTCATTTGTATTCGGCGCTATGGCGCCATACCAGGTGCCAAGTTAACTTTATCCGGCCGATTAAGATGGGATAAGTGTTTGTACGGAACCCTTGGTGCGCGAGTCCGACTCGAACTTGGCCGGTTTTTTGAGATAAACATTAGAGAATTAGGTCACACTTAATTTTTATAAATATGAGATATTATTGTTTATTAAAATGTTTGTTTGGGTTATACAATGATCAAATAATCGAAGGAATTAACAAGTTTACAAACAAAATTGTGTAATTAAAAAAACTTTCATTTTAAGTAGCATCTTTATTCTACGCTAGATAAGTACCTATCTATTATAGATTGTTGACTGAGAAATACTTTCGCCTGTTACAACACATTCGGAAAGCTTTATTATTAAATTTCATAGTGTAAAAAATCCTCATTCTAATGAATAACTTTTTTTATAAAAATTATCAGAAAACATGGGCGCGGCACCATGTAACTGATTTTCGGACAGCGCACGCAATAAACAAACAGTGACCGCTCGTCTTGACGCGGCACTCGCGACTAACATAACAGCACTGCGAAGTCCGCTTCGGGGCCTCGTCAACGCTTGCGTTTGTGTATGTGCGCTGTTCCGACCGTTTGTACGTAGTTTCCATACTGCTTTAGCTTATACTAGCTGACCCGGCGAACTTCGTACCGCCTGAAAGTCGATAAATGTGGGTAGAGATAGCTACATTCAGACTACCACCACTGACAATGTACAACATTTCATATTTTTATGACTATAATTTTATTACTTTTCTGAATTCTGCATCGAAAGATGTAATGTCTGTTTTTATAGCTAAAATAAGCGATTTCAGTGTATGAAATTAAGTTTATAAGTTTATATATTTTTTCTGAGATAACTATATACTTATTTTATTATTAATTTATAAAAACTTACTCATTTTAAAATGAGGCAACACCAAAACCACAGTATACTTTATAGTACTACATACAGAATGGACCCGCACACCCCCGCCCCTTATTCGAGTTACCTCACCCCGCAAGGGCACCGAGTAGGAATCGAGTTTGCTGCGTAGAACATTTTGAAAGGGTTGTGTATCTAACTGTGTATATGGGTTATAGGTGGGCATTGACTCGTGAAATAGTGATGGTGTTGGTGATGGTAATAATGATGATGGTGGAGACTGGTGGTGATGATGATGAAGGTGGCGACTGGTGGTGGTGATGATGATGAAAATGGTGGTGACTGGTGATGATGATGAATATGGTGGTGACTGGTGATGATGATGATTAGGTATGATGATGGCGGTGTTGATTCTGATGATGATGGTCATGATGGTGATGCTGATGACGATGATGATTGTAATGACGGTGCCGATGGTGATGGCTAATGATATAAATGACCCCAAAATCACCATCATCACCACAATCATCATCAACATCATCATTCTCGCCACTATTACCACCATCACCATCATCACTTCCACCACATTCACCATCACCACCACCATCATCACTTCCACCACATTCACCATCACCACCACCACTATCACCACCATCATCATCACCACTATCACCACCACCACCACCACATTCACCATCACCACCAGCATGACCACCAGCATGACCACCACGGACTACCACCATCACCACCGTCACCACCATCATCATCACCACTATCACCATCAACACCACTACCGTTGTCGTGTGGTTGTGATAATTTTCTAGCTTATGTCATATTTATGTGCAATTAAAGTTGTTGCAATGCGTCTGAGGCAGCCCTGTGCGTCTTACACGCACACATTGACACTGACATTCAAGTTCAGTTTTTAGTAGGCAGTGTCCGCCCTGCGCCAAAACTCTGACTCAATGGAACGGTTACTTTAGTCCGATTTAGTAATAAAATAAACGGAATGGCGTTGAGGTTGACATGACGTCATTATCAAAATTGTCGGTTTGGTATATATGCCCATAGATAATCTTGATTTTAAGGAGGCTAGAGCAAAATGCCATCGACTTATTAAGGAAAGCTATGCTATTTACATGAAGACCATCGAAGAGTCCATCTCTAAAAACAATATGAAAGCCTTTTGGTCATTTATAAAATCCAAGCGGCAAAACAAAGGTACCATGCCTGGCGAAATGCAACTAAGAAATGTTAAACTGACAACGCCTACCGCAATTTGCAACGCCTTTGCTGACCATTTTTCCTCAGTGTATGTGACAAATAGCTCAGGTATTAATAATACACCTTTTCCAGCACCAGTAAACGTTGTCTGTCACAGTACGTTGGGGAATATTCAATTTACCCCAAGCGCGGTCGAGAGAGCATTAAAAAATGTAGATAAAAGTAAATGTCGGGGCCTGACCGCATTCCGGGAATTTTTGTTGCAAACTGTGCAAGTAGTTTAGCTTATCCTCTTTCTGTAATTTATAACTATTCTCTTGAAAGTGGAATTTTTCCGTCGGTCTGGAAAAAAGCTAATGTCCTACCGATTCCTAAAACAGGTAGCGCTAACGACATTGAAAATTATAGGCCTATATCTCTGCTCTCAATCCTAGGGAAGGTATTTGAATCACTGGTAAATCCAATACTGATTAGTCACCTAAAGCCGTTTCTCATACCGCAGCAACATGGTTTTCGTGAAAATAAATCTACTGTCTCGAATCTTGTTTTGCTTGTTTTGGAGCTATCAGCAGCACTGGATAAGGGTCAGCAAGTAGATGCAATATACACCGACATAGGCAAAGCTTTCGATCGGGTCGACCATAAAATCCTAATAAATAAGTTGGATAACTTTGGAATCCATGGCAGATTACTTAACTGGTTTTCGAGCTACTTATCTTCGAGATCCCAAAAAGTTGTGGTTTGTGGTCGGGAATCGAAAAGTTTCGAAGCCCCTTCCGGCGTACCACAAGGTTCTCACCTCGGGCCTACCTTATTCCTAGCCTTCATTAACGACATGTCACAGGTTACTCATAACTCCAGCTTTTCACTTTTTGCCGATGACTTAAAAATCTTCAAAGTAATAAATACTCCATCTGACGCACTTCATTTGCAAGAGGATTTAAATCGCGTTCTTGAGTGGTCCAGTCTAAATAAATTGCCCTTGAATGTAAACAAATGTAAGCACATCAAATTCAACAGAAAACGGCACCCCCTAATAACATCATATTGCATAGATAATGTACCCCTGGAAGAAGTTTCAGTAATGAGAGATCTGGGCGTTATATTGGATAGCCAGTTATCATTCACCGCCCATATTGATGAGATTATTAGTAAGGCTTACAAACTATTAGGTTTCGTTTGGCGCAACTGCAAGAATTTTAAAAATAAAACAGCTCTGATTACTGCATACTTTGCGCTGGTTAGAAGCGTATTGGAGTATTGTTCTAGTGTATGGAACCCTCAGTATAAGTGCCACCAAGTTCGGATCGAAAGGATACAAAAGCGTTTTCTGTTTTACTTGTCTGTTCATCAGAAGAAACTTCGCTCCCTAACAAGTTATACAGACCGACTGATTTTTTTCAATTTACCATCATTGGAGAAACGTCGTTGGATCTCTGATCAGGTCTTACTATTCAAAATTATAACTGGGTTGATAGATTCTCCGCAATTATTGAACAAAGTTGGATTTACGGTACCTAGACCTAACTCTCGCATAGCCAATTTCCGTCCCTTTGCTTTGGACAACTATCGAACTAATCTTGGATCTCACAGTGTCATTCCTAGAATATGCAGGGAGCATAATAAAATATACAAGGTGACCAGGATTGACTTATTGGCTATGTCACTAAATAAATTTAAGATATTCCTTCGGAACTGTCATGTTACGTAGTTGATAGTTTTGTGAACTACTTAGTACTTAATGTTAATGTAGTAGTTATTTAAAATTGTTATTTTCTTTGTAATGTTATCTCCTCACATTGTTTAAGTAGCTTTTATATATGCATGTCGTGTTTGCCTATCATTGGATAGACACTCTGGCATTCCATGTACACATGTTTCTTATTGTTATTTCGTATAGTGTTGTATCTGTTGGCAAACCTTTTAATAAATAAAAATAAAATAAACTTCAATTAACTATAGACTACATTACGTTTAGCTGTAATTAGCGTTTTGTTTTGTTATACCATTTTAACACAATAAAACAAACACATCAACCGGTCAACTACAAAATTTTACTATAATTAACCATAGACTACATTACGTTTAATAGCTGTCAGTTGCGTTTTGTTTTGTTATACCATATTTAACAAATGAACGGGTAGACTGTTTTTTTTACTGATAAATTGCTTTCAGTTGCGTTTTGTTATTCCATATCAGTTGCGTTTTGTCACGTTTATGACGTTTTATGTCACGTCCCACGGGAACGTGATAAAAAGTATCCTATGTCCTTCTCCTGGTTCTAAGCTACCTCCCCACCAATTTTCAGCAAAATCAGATCAGCCGTTCTTGAGTTATAAATAGTGTAACTAACACGACTTTCTTTTATATATATAGATATCTACTGTGACGATTGTCTTACTTTTGCATATAAATTTCCATCCCTAGTTTTCAACGTTATTTCAATTCATCTTACATGGTGACATCGGAAATCGCCCGCGTATTTGCACCAAAATAACTGTCGCCGCTGCCGGTGGAAAATTACCTTAGTGTTTTTATCTTTTGAATTTCATGAGCAGGCTCATGACATATGGAACACAAAATTATACTTTAGCATGTTGTGTCTGGTGCATTCGTTCTCGATAACGGAACCTTTACCTTTAGATCACACTTTTGTGTCGCCTAGGCAATATATCTTCTGTATATCTGTTTTATTGGTTATTTTATAGTGAAACTTATGTAATTACCGATATAAGATTGCGTCTCCACTGCAGAGGAGCGGAGACGAGCAGAATGACCAATCACCTGCGTTGAAATCTGTATCTCAGCTCCGCTACACTTTTGTAATCGGTCGATTACGCACTTCCCCGCTCTGCTTTAGGTGAAGACGCACCCTAATGCTCCCAGCCGTGGTTCGCGTGGAAGTAGCGTGAACAGAGACGTGGTGCACTTGCATATACGCCATAATACGCTTGCTTAATAATATGCTTGACGACGTGTTTGGCTCGGTTTGTAGACACCTGCCTACTGAGTCGGCGGTCCCGGGTTCGAATCCCGGCCGGGGCAAATATTTGTGTAAATATTTGTTCTTGGGTCATGGATGTTATCTATATATTATGTATATCGTCGTCGAGTACCCATAGTACAAGCTTTGCTTAGTTTGGGACTAGGTCGATTTGTGTAAGATTGTCCGTTAATATTTATTTATTTATAATTATATTCTGGTGTGTACAATTAGCAGCAGAAGTTGCTACGCAAACTAAGTCCTCGAAAGTATGAGAACATAACTCTGTATCAAGAAAATAAGGCTTGTACATAGCATTGCGGGCATGTTATTTTGTGTAGCTATTTTTGTCGCTGTCTGTACAGAGGCGCGTGTTATAATCGAATGGATTGACTGTGGACCTAAATGGTAGCAAATTAATGCCTTTCAATGAAGATTTGTAACTTTTTTGCCAGCACTCATTGTATAATATTTGTAAAATATATCCTTGGCCACGTAAACATTTGCCAAACTAGTGGCGTGTAATGTTTTCGTGACGAACTCCGAATTGTATAATAGTTTTGGGTGACACGAGTTGCGTAAAGGAAAAGGTCGACGCGGGTACAGTCGGCAGCAAAAGTAGCTAAACATTATAACACGCTCACAATGATCCGTACAACCCTTATTCTCTAGACAACAGAGTCCGTATGCATATAATGTTGAGTACCTGGCGTACGAACCAACGTCTGCTCCTGGCTGTACCTAAATGGAGTAAAGTTTGATCGATAATTGAATCGGAAGGTCAATGGCGGGATACGTCAGAAGCAGCTGAGTCGAGTTTTGTTAAATATTTATTTGTACCTATTTATAATGTGGACACAAGGAACGTTATGGATTAGGGAGGTGTTGAGTGTTCCATTATGATTATTGTATTGTAATCAATAATTTTATTATTGATTCCAATTCTAGTTTGACGCTGTTATCCGATTGAACTAAGTTTGCTTCTGATACCTTTCGGCCATATTTCTTCCTTTGTGAAGCTCGCTAGCTTGTCAGGTTGGAATCCTCACCACATAACAATTCAATTAATGTTGTGGTGAGATTCTAATTGCACGACCCTCAGGATGATTCCGCTCTTTTGAATACCCCGCTTTACCACTCCCTTCCTGGTTAGTGTCGCTTTCTGGCAGTGGTCGAGGTAGTAACTTCTCTTCGCGTTCGATTTGTCTTCCTTATTTATGTATGTGGAAGGTACCGTCTCGCGTCTACTATAGATTTTACCTGGTCCGCCCATCTCAAATGTATTACTATTTTCTATATTTAAAACGCCATCCTTTGCCACTTGAATCTACTCCTTAAGGCTACCCGTCCACTGGTGCAGAGGAGTGGGGCATATCATAACATAGAACAATCACAATCCTCAGAATTAAATGCACTTTTTTAAAAACACGCAAGCCTGATTGGTTATTTTTTTCCCCTCTGCTTCAGTGCACACTTGCACAGGCAGCCTACCGCCCCGATAAAGACCATCGCAGAGCATGTCTACGACGAGTACATCTGTAACCCGGTTTTCTGTCGACTTAAGTAAATGGGCCGAAGTTTGATCGATAGCCGAATCGGAAGGTCAATGGCGAGTGCGTCACAAACGACTCCACTCATGAAATATTCGGCGCTCGAGGACAAAGGACTGTTGGCTTAAAAAAATGGTTTAGAATTATTGAATATGCTAAACGGTGTAAAAATTTTAGGTACACGTAAGACTTTATAGGATTAAAGAATAAGACTTATAGGCCTTGAAGGCTACGTATTTAGAAGAATGCGCTTGAAAGTTAGGATATGCCAACCTCATCTTTGCCACGAATAAAAAAATAATGTGCTTCATTCTGAGTTGTTATTTTTTTCACCAGGCCATCGTCTGTTCTTGTCAAAAATATATTGTCAATTGGTATTTCTCCTAGTTACAGTACACAATTTCATCGGAATCGGTCCATTGGACGAAGTTCAGTATCTTAAATCAACTTATGTATTGATTGATAAGGGAGTTGCTTAGGTTTTCCACCTAATGTTTCAAATATTTTATCGATGCGTCACCCCGCGTATGCAAATGATAGTTGCGTGGTCCTTTTCCGTTCTCGATTCACGTATTGTATCAGTGCAGGAACTTCCCCTTTGACTGTGTTATCGTCTTTGAGGATATACTCAGTTCTTCGAATTAATAAAGTGTCAATCTTGATGAGATAGTTTTCCTTCCTTCTTCAATTCCTTCTTCTAATCTCATTGAAAAGGAAACTGCAGCACCCAGTTTTGATGAAGCAGACGCGACTGACATATGCAAGTGTTAGGTATAAGATAGGGGGTAGATCGAAGTCAGCCGGTTGCACCCGGTGACATTCCCGTTAGTCGGAATATAGCACTACGACAAGCGAACGCGTCTCATTTCTCGGCACCCTTTTCCCTCCAAAATAACAGAAAGTATTGTGCAGTTGTATGGATGATATATATTGTTCACCGCGATATTTAGGTAATGATTAAACCATAATCAGAAGATGCCAAAGATGAAAGCGAGCGTCTTGTCACTATTATGGTCATCCAGCCATTTGTATACCCTGACCTGACCACCGCAATTTGATTTGAAGTGATATTAAAGTCTGCCATCACCAATGGACGCAGGGCCAGAAAATCTACATTATTACAATGACGCAACTCTCTATTGCTCATTAATTCTAGCTGTGTTGACACAGCCAAACTAGATTTGATTTCCCATATCACTTACTATCTATTTGGTGAGTCACGTGACGTGTTGCATTTAAATAGTTTAGCAATTGGAATCATAGTTTATTTAATAGAACTTTCGCACAGTGACACGACAAACGTCAATACATTGGGCATCAAGTATCTGAAATGGAACCTCGACACGAGAAGAAGAAGAAGAAGAATACAGTAAATCGATGCGAATTCTGTATTACTATTGCTTCTGATTCATTTCACCGCCACTGTGTTTTTTTTCCCGTGCCCGCAGACCATGGGCGTATCACGAAAAAAATTGCCTACCTATATTACCAGCCGACTATACAGCTATTTGATAACCGATTAGTCAACTAATCTGATGATTTCTATGAATACGAATGAAATTGTTTGATTGAACGGTACGAATGTCGTCCTTGGCGATGCGGGCGGTTCGCACGTTACATCACGTTATTTGTCAAATCGCGGCTTCCCCGCACGGGATTGGGTTGAAAAGAGTTCGGTGTTTATGGGCAGCCTTGACATTCCGTGTAATCCATTAGCCAGCTCGTTGCTTAGGACTTATTTACAAGTCTTGGTAACGGTATAGTTAGACGAATGTCGAAAAGCAAATCGCGGCTTCCCCCCACAGGCCTGGGTCGGGGCAAGTAATTAAAATGAAATAAGAGAGATTTATAGATGACCTAAAATAGCGATTACGCGGCGCCTCGAGACGTTATCAATAGTATGTGTAAGAGCTTTATCTTTCGTTTGATAAGCGACTTTGTTGCGATAACACACCGTCATGTCGGTGGCTCTGAAGTACCATATCAAGTCATCTGATGAAAAAACAAATCAAGAAACAATACACCTTGGAATCGCTGTTCACCAGGGCTAGCACACCTTGCCGTGACGACTCAGCATCTGGGAGATGCAGTGCTCGCCTAGCAGTTGTTTCCGTTCTTCCTTCATTTAATTGGTCAATTCCTTCATGAGGGCTCAGGATGACTATTGACTACATCCACAGTCCTATTTGGTCAACATCTTCTTCTTCTTCTAATTTAAGAGCTGCGCTCCTGTCGGTGTAGCAATCGCCAGCCGTTTCTTTCTTGGGCTTTCTCCTTCACTTCGTCTCTAGACTCGTCCAAGTCGTCATGAGTTGAGAAAGAAAATATTAATCGAATTTCAACTTGAGACCACAACAACTAGAGTCGTTTCGAAAGTCGCATTACTTCTATGGTTTTGAAAGAACTATTTAAAACTTGAAAGCTACTAGAATTGATTTATTCTTTTTCGAGTTTAATTCTATATCGGTACAAAATTGTGGCTCCATTTTGGCTGAGGGTACGAATACCACAGGTAAACGTAAAGGTGTACCCTTGTTTTGTCGACAACCTTTTCATCGAATATTATTTCATCGACAACGATTCATCGAAACTTTAGTACTAGTAATATTGTTTGGCGTTATTTTATTTCAACTACTATTTATTTAAATTTATCTTACTACGTAGAAATACTATTCAACGAATATTACTTAATCACTGATTTGTTTCAAATTATCTTAATTGGCACAACTACAAAACATTGCAATTCATTTCTTCGACGTATTACTTTAATACAATTTTATATGTCCTACTGTACATTTATACATTTTTCAAATTATGTAGTTAATTGTGTGACATACAAATATGTATGTCGGTATAATAAAGCTAAGAATCATTGGTGTAAATCGTTTTAGAACTGCGACCCCCAAAAAAAAGAACTGTTGCCAGAAATGGGTTAGGATAGTTAGAACTGCATCCCCCAAGAAAACGAACTGTTGCCAGAAGTGGGTTAGGTTAGGTTAGGTTAGAACTGATATCCCCAAGAAAACGAACTGTTGCCAGAAGTGGGTTAGGTTAGGTTAGAACTGCGACCCCCAAGAAAACGAACTGTTGCCAGAAGTGGGTTAGGTTAGAACTGCGACCCCCAAGAAAACGAACTGTTGCCAGAAGTGGGTTAGGTTAGGTTAGAACTGCGACCCCCAAGAAAACGAACTGCTGTCAGAAGTGGGTTAGGTTAGAACTGCGATCCCCAAGAAAACGAACTGTTGCCAGAAGTGGGTTAGGTTAGAACTGCGGCCCCCAAGAAACTTCACTTTAGACGACCAACCCTTCGTCCAGATAAACAATTTCATATCCGAAACTACCCGCATAGTGAGCCGACTGACGTTATTGCGTTTAGTTTCGATAACCAATTGAAATAATTTTATGCGGGATAAATATTATTACATGTGAAAAAAATGAATTAAAAAAACCCGAAATGAAAAGCCATGACATGAATTTTATTGAAAAAAGTCACCTAGCAATTAAAAGACCTCGGTTCAAACTACCTAGTATCGAGTCCTCGACGCAATGACTTGTCGATGAAATGAAAATACTTGAAACGTTGGCTTTGAAATAATATTCGATTAAATGTCTGTCGGCAATTCAATGGTAAACCAAACGTAAAGAATATAATTATGTACTGATTCGGGTTTGTCGTTAGACTGTCTCGGCTGCTGACCTACATTTCAGCGTCCTTGTCTGGGTTAGCCTAAACCTTAAATAGATTTCATAACCTGTGAAGTGAACTAGATCCTCTTATTTATACATGTTGTACGTACCTGAATAAGCTTTTCGTGTACAACCCCGAACCTATGTAAAATGTTCAGCCGATACAGACGGACTTGAGCTGCCTTTAGTTATACCAAAATTGCAATACCATTGTACAGCTAGCTTAAGCTGGTGTGCACACGGAAGAGGTTCAATTTTCGGTTGTGTGCCTTTTCGCCGAAGGTTTCATTTTGCCGAAGTATCTTTATTTATATATTGTTTTCACTGAAACTGTAAACTATTTAGGATTGTTATAAAACAAACCCGTTACGACGTTAGGTTGGGTTGTTATATACGATGATATTTACAACAAATAAAGGAATACAAATTCTGCGAAGTGAAAATTCGGCCAAATGAAACATTCGACGACAAATAGTTCGGCGAAGAGGCAGGACACCTCAATGTTCACTTTTGCAGACGGAATGGTGCTCAGATTCCGACCGCAATAAACTCCAATTTTTATCCACTTGGCACCAGATATTTGACGTATTTATAAAAATATTTATGGCTTTACCTGAACCGCGCCATATTTTTTATCAATAGATGCACGATTGTAATCTAATAACACGACATAGTATTTGTATATACAAGTAAACTCTTTTTCAATTAAAAAAAGTCGAATTTATCTTAGCACTTTGGTAATCGCGGAATTATATAACACAAGTTGTTGGTGCTTATCAGTAGGTTAGGTACGAGTACTTAATTTTACGGTTGCTAGATGTTGCCGTGCGATAAGTTTCGCACTTGACCCCGTTATATTTCGGCACTTCTGTAAATTACACTAATCAAATGAAACTTTAAAGTTAACGAACCCAATATCCGAGCATCTTGATCAAAGGTTAAACGGAAGAAATCTCTTATAGGGATTAGTATAAATTAGAGTGTAAATTGATGCGGGTTCGAATTTACAAACGACTTTAAGTAATATAAGCCGAAAAAAACAATATTTAGAAAAATAAAGAAGCTACATGTTTTTTAAGAAACGCCTAGGTCAGATGGATCAATCGGTGACCTGTTTAAAACGAGTGTCTGCATATTTGCGAAATACTGTTCTGCGTTTTGACCATGTCTAATTTAACATTTGATATAGTTAAGTCACGCCATCTGCGATTTTACGGATGTAAGCGATTTTACCACAATGACATTGGTACACAGCTAGCGGCAAAATGTGGACAATCATAAGGCTGCCTGTCCACTTCGGAGCTGTGTAGGATGGACCAATAACATTCCTCAAATTTCAATGCACTTCTTTTGGGCTTCACAAAGGCGCAGCCTGATTGGTTATTTTTCTCTGCTCCGCTTGTGGGGCTGCAAATCAACAAGACGTCTCGCAGTGTTGCAAAGATCTCGTCAAATTAAAGTATCATTCTATGACCATCTCAATCTATCCTCATGTGTAAATATCGCATCTAGTTTAGTTAACAGTGTAGGTAATATTTTTTGTTGGTAGCAATTTATGTTCTTAAATATTTAGTTTTATGTTGTGTTCACATTGAGAAGGGCGTATACACATTGCATTATTGTTGCATTACTGTATCACCTTGCATGTGTAACGTTCAGTTTTGTGATTCTAATAAAAAATATAGATTGATCAACGTGATCGGCATGGAGTCACGTTTGTGCTGAAACGCCTACCTGACCATTCAATCAGTGCGAATCACTGTCGCGACTCTTGACCAAAGACCAGAAGGGTTACTATAGTGCCGTCCCCCTGGCTCTCGTGTGAAGGTGTATTTGATTGAGCGAGACAGCGTGATACTAACGTTGAATTTCAAACTTCAGAGTACAGTCGAGTTCATTTACATCGATTATTACACACACTTACGAGAATAAAAATATCTGAACACGACCCTATTGTCAGGAGCATAAAGTCGACAATAGGCATTCAGGCTTATACTTCGAAACGCTTCATTGGAAGTATAATGTAGTGTACTGCATTCACTCGAAATATATATCGATAGAGAGACAGGTACTAGTTTTCCTCACATCTATTGATATACTTCAAGTGCGATATGTGTTATTATTGTAGCTGATTAATAGTGCTGGTAGCTTATTCATGATGTTAATTCGACAAGGTTTTAAGTCCCATCAAGCACATGTGCTCATGCACGTGACCAGGGTATTGTGATATTATGTTTTTCAGTGTTTGTAGGACATGCTGACAGCTGCGGTTACTAATGCGTAAAAATGGTTGGCCTATGTATATTTGGAAGGGAACTTTCAAAATATAATGTTCATGACGTGGAGTTTCGTGGTTTATTACAAACGCTCACCAAAATAATCTCAAGAGAAACTTATACCTATATAAGTGACAAGGCTGTAGCGTTAATAGCGCCGTCACAATGACTATACAATTCTTCAAGGATATTAATCCCGATCGCAGACAAATGAGGTAATTCGTTCATCACATAATTACAAATGAGTTATATGTCGCCTCACAGCAGCGTGGCCTCGAAGGACGCCCCGGGCTAGCCGCAGCAGAATAATTGGCTTACTTATTTTCTAAAAGCAATTTTAGAGAATATGTAAGCCAATTTCTGCACCAAGAAGCAAACAGACTGGTATAAGAGCCTACACAGCTATTATAACTCTAATTTAAGCTGTAAGGGGTGTGTAAGTGCTTTCGCAGTGTGCTACTTGGGTGCTGATCTTTTTAGCACAGAAAGTTGTTAAAATGCTCTAAAATGGGCAAACCGGTGAGAATCTGATTATATAGTCGCTAAACCGCTGGCTCGTGTACCACTGCGCCGCAGGTTGACTGTAAATATCTTTGGAAAGCAGCATTTCTTAAAGTTTGGCACACCAATGTATCCAAAAGTGACACACTATTGGAAGCACCAGCGTTTTCCCAATATTTCTGCAGTTTTGCTGTTATCCTGCTCAATGGAGGCGCCCTGGGCGAGTTATTCATTATTTGGCGATGTGGCGTCCTAGGCGCCCTAGTCCTGGTTAAAGAAAGGCTCTTTAGGAGCCAGCGCCATGGTCACCCCCGGACCTCCTAAAGCCGCCACTGATCCTGCTAATGGCTCTCAACTAGCTGTGTGTCATTGAAATCTCCCTTTTGCTAATAGTCTAAATTGGTTGGATATAGAAGGAAAATTGTCTAGTTAGATATAATTGAGCTAGAACATCCGGCTCCGCAATTTGCAGATGCCGTGCACAAAAAATCGCGATGAGTAAGTGTTGTGATTGCTTTTGGTTTTGCAACACCGCGCCGCGCGCCGGCTTCTGTGTCTGTTTGTTTAGGTGGTATGTAATAGATAAAGACGCGCGCAAATAACATGCATCACATTTCTATAGTCTTTACGAAAATGATATAAAATAATTATCTAGAGATCTTATAAAAGTGAGTTATTTCTTCATCTAAAGGCTGAAGGAATCTGGTGCGTGTTAATGTGCGCGTTTTTTTAACAGCCTGTTTAGGGGTCCCATGCTGGGCAAAGGCCTCTCTTCTTTTTTTCCACTCGACCCTATTGCCAGTGCGGTTCTGCCATTATCTGCAGAACTTATAGCAAACAAAAAAAAATACAAATGGCGGACTGAGGCATTCGCCTTAAGGCATTCTCTACCGGCCAACTACTGGCTTAAACAGAAATACGTAGTCGGTGCAGGATTACAAAGTTCTATGTACTGCCAGCCCAGTGGCTACCAATTATTCTATAAAATTATGAGTCTTCAGAAATCAAACTGTCTTACAACAATGCTCACTGCGCCCTGTTCTTCTCGTGTACCGCTGCAGCGACAATTTCCATAGTAAACCCGCCTTGGTGTATGATTTTCTGTGCTGACCACTGACGTAACCCTTACGCTTTTTTAGAATGAGGGACTTTTGAAATGGATATATTTTTATCAGAAATGGGTTATTTCCGAAAAAGTAAAAATGTGGGTCTATTTAAATTTGTGCAGGCTAAAAGTATTTCAGTAAGGTCGTTTGTCCGTCTCTCCGTCTCATGCAGGACCGCATAACAAATAACTCAATTTGCACTGCTATCGTAGCGGTGCCCGACCTTGGTGGGCTTTATCAATGTGTTAGCTGTGATTGTTTGCTGTACTAGTGCTGAATAGGGATGCTATTGATGCTCAATAATAGCCCATTTTTTGTTCAATATCCTGCAGCATCTCATGACGAAAGTCTTTGAACGCTCGTGCTCCAAAATCTATGAAAGGCCAGTCATATTTTCTAAACCAAGATGTATTAGGGTTAGTAACGTCGGGGCTTAGGGGATTGGCTTTTTATGGAGTCTAGCGGACGCATAATGAGCTTATGAGGCTTGGCCGCTAATTTTAATTATGATTAAGGTTCTCGATGAGACGCTACGAGGAGAGAAGAATGACGGAATTTTCCCCGACCTGCTAAAAATGAACCTAAGCGCGTATCATCCCGCTCGCCGGATGGAAGAATAAACATTCAAATTCATATTCAAAATGTTTTATGCATTATTTCTTCAAGTTATTTTAAATATTGCCACTTACGTACCGATTACACGCAAACACCAGATGCATATCGGTGCGAGCGCACGCCGATCGCGAACATCATCCGAATTCATTTACATGCTAATTGCTCCTTATCGGACGAATTAAAGACGAGTTTTCTGGAAAGTTGATAATTCTGTAGGTGTATAGCTAGTATATTGCCGTTTCTTAGTAACATCACAATGAGGGTTTACAAGTAAAGCCTTCTGTTTGAAGATGTATAACCGGAATTATTCATATCTCAACTAAATAGTTCTAAGAAATTGTTGCTTAGAAATAGTTTGCATTTGTAATATTGATACAATATCAAGCACTAAGACAACAACTAAACAAGCGGCCTTGGTAGTGCTCCGGTAGAAAAGACGGATGGAAGTACGATAATTGTGTCGGATACAAAGAGAACGAAGAAGAGAAACTGTTTATTTTGCGTATGTCTGTTTGAAAATTATTGAAACAAAGTCCACAACCAAACAAGGTGATTGAACTCTAATCAAATGTTATTTATTGATCCGAGACTATTTATTTTTAACAAACGTAGCTTAGTTTTAGAGTCAATGGACTCATCACAACCCGCTCAAATCCTCTCTCTCTCTCTCTCTCTTCCTAGCTATTATTCCACATGGTGGTGGGGCCATCTATCCTTATTTTGCTTCTTCATCCTGTTCTCGACATCGTCTTTGGAGTCTTGACACTCACTCATATCCTTTCGCACAACATCATTCCTCGATTTGGGTCTGCCGCTGGATCTTCGACCGGGGATGGAAAGTCGTAGTGCCTACTTCCCCACGTGGTTGGTTGGTCGCCGTTTTACGTGACCATACCATCGCAGCATACTCTCGTCAAATCCAAAACACAATACGATTTGATTTATACGATATGCTAACATTAAGGATGATAGAAAATTATTAGAATGAAAATAAATCTTTACAATGAAGCGAAAGCCGTTGGAAACGCAGGTTCGAATCCTGTCTGAACCATTAAATTTTTCAACTTTTCGCTTCATTGTAAACATTTGGTTATGTTTACAATGGTTGGTTACTGTTTAGGTGTCCCACTGCTGGGCAAAGGCCCCCCCTTCTTTTCTCCATTCGATCCTATTGCCAGTGCGGTTCTGCCATTCTCTGCTGAATGCGTCCAGATCGTACCGCCATCTCCCTTTTCAAGGGTTTGGAAAAATAAATTAGTCCTGAAAAAAAAAACCTTTAGCGAAATCTTAATTACACCAAACAAGTCCTTAATTTCTCAATTCATTACATAATCAAAAATAAACATTGGTAAGTAATCGTAGACTGTAGTATAAGTGCAAATAATGAATATGAAGGGAAAGCGTGGTTGCGCCTCGCCGCTGAGGCCGCGTATCATTACGGCTGATCGCACACCTGTCCGTAGTTCACGAACCGACCTTGTTGTGATATAATATCATATATACAAGTAACTATTATCAGGTTCTATCTATCGAGTGAGGTCTCTTACTAGACATGCGATTACTAGATATGCACGAATATGTAGACGACTAGCTATGTAGGTATTTTTCTATCTGATCTTTCTGAGGTACACCAACTAATGACCACGGTACACTGTGCGGAACATTGAGGTTAGACTGTAGTTTGACCCTTTGGTTGGTCTACGATACCCGGTTGGTCCCCCGGCTAAGCGGGATGTATAAACATATTATCTCAACGTTATATGACTTCGAATATGAGAGTCGAACTCCTGAATCGATCCGACTACATCATTTCAGAATTTAAGTATTATAAACACTTCGCATGAAGCAAAAACACAAATCGGCCAATTATGTTTCAAATGAAACAGTTTTCAGAGTTCGAAACGGGAAAGGTTAAATATAAAGGTTAACCTACATACATGTGCATGAAATAGGTCTGTAAAAAGAAGACCTTGGACATAACGAGAGGTTTCTAGCATGAGTAAGCAGTAGCGGGTTAACAATAATATGCAGGAATATCCATTGTTAGTTTCTCGTTTTCTGTGGAGTTTTCCTCATATATTCATTCATAAAACTAGAGGAAGTTTAAAGTAAACAAGTCGGTTACATAATTAACTTTATCCTCGGCGAACAATACATATGAGGAATTATTTATTACAGGATAGTTGTAAATATGTGTATGATTCTTTTGCAAAATTTAACACACATTTTACACAAGTTCCGCCCATTTCCACTTACTGTTCTTCTCTAAGAGTAAGATCAATGTCCGTTAATGTGGGGCTGATATCGAGCATGGCTCGTTCCATTGGCGTTTGTGCATGTAGTTTCGTGTATCTGTATAGTTGCCATTAATGATTAAAGCATTATACGATTGTATTTTTGTTTGCAGGCCGATCCGCGGCATGTCGGCGGTAGTGCTGGGCGCGGGGCCGGCGCACGCGTGCTACTTCGCCACCTACGAGCACAGCAAACACACGCTCGGCCACCTCACCAGGCACCGCCACGACCACCTCACACACGGTACACATACCGCTACACCTAGATATAGAAGATATGTATACATCTTTAAGGCATGTCAACTGACCCGATGTCCCCGAGCCAAGAGCTCCCAACCGACGTCATCCGTCCATTTACCATTACGTTTCTTTACGCGTAGTCTACATTCTGGAACCGATCTGGTTCATCGACCACCTCTTTAACTACCGCGAATTCCAACAACTTCTCTATTTTAAAACATTGCAAGAACAGACAGTCTTTCTTTTCCTTCCGCAGAAAAGGTGAGCGGAATCGGGCATGGTCAAGAATATGTTTGATGTTTGGTAGACAGTGTAGACATCAGGCGTGTGCTGCTAAACGCTATATCGTCTATTGACAACTAAAACTTAAAAGTAACAAATCCCTACTGAAAACAAAGCTCGCATCTCAGTATCAATCTACAAACTAGATACGAGGTTTTGAACAGTAGTGACAGAAATGTTAGTGAGTTTTGGTTGTGTCACCAGGCGATATATTCAGTGAAGTTATTTGTCTAGTATTAGTAATGAGGCGCACATTGTAATGTTTGCAGGACTGTCCGGTTGTCTGGCGTCGTTGGTGCACGACGCCGTCTCCAATCCGGCTGAAGGTAACCACTATGACAATATGTCAATTATTTTTATCAACTGCTAGAATATGCTATCGACTTCGTTTCGCGAACTATCCGATGAACGGCGTTGTTAACTTGATCAGAAGATCGTACATCGTGTTTTTAATAATTTTCTTCTAAATCTTGAATCTGATACGGGACATCATGTTTCGTTTCGTTAGTCGCATAAGCAAACGTCGGACTCCAGCGGGCACTTTCGTGGCATGTCAGAATGATAGGTAAGGTTCGCAAATCAATCAATTCACTTTCGAGTATTTGTACTTAGTATTTGGTACCTAGTATTTATAATGTGAAATTCTAAATATCATAGCAACTAACTGAGTTATTTATAAACGTACTTGGACTACACATAAGTCAAAATGGCGAATACGTTCGTTTGGCTTTATCCGTCACTCAGACAATTGCAGCTGTGAGAAAGGAACAAAACACAAATTAGTTAACTGGGCATGTCAAGTTCAATGAACACGGCTTTAAGGCTGTACGTTAGTCAGGTGTTTATTTTTTTTATATCCTTTAAATTATAAATATAAATAAGATTGTATAGTCTGTGTTATATTTGATTTAATTTACATTCATGGTACATTTGTAGGTATATTATGAGAATATATTATTAATATTTTTTCCAAATTCTTGGCAGTCAAGGTTCTTCGTCCTCTTGTAAATATCCATTTCAGTGGGCTATCAGTCATCACTTCAAATAGTATTTACACATTAAAGATGAATAAATGATAACGGGTAACTAATTTAATTAACCATGTTACAAATACTAGGTACATTATAATACTCGTAAGTTAAGATTTTTTTTGTAAACCTTACCTTGCCCCTAAACTGCCCCCTATAGTCCGACGTATGCTCATAAGTCATAATAGTAGGATGGGTAGGTGAATAGAATAAGATGACGAATGTCATGCAGAAACAACACGTTTATATATTTGGAAATCTAAACAGATTAATACGGTTAGATTTAATAGGAATTGATATTTACCGACTGGGGTCCGATTAACGTAGCAGCTACGAGTAGATCGCGGTTGCTTAGTTACTAATGCGAATGCTGTCTACTTATTAGACGGATCATGTTGCCACGTCCAATTACAATGGTTTTAATGTGCTATTTTTTACCTAATATCCATTACTTGTTTGTTGTGCCATTGTTTTCGTCTACGTCTTCTGTGTACCGTTAATTTAGGTACGCTCCGACGTCATGCTACGAACACGTATTATAAAGAAAACTACTTCGTTCAGTCATTCCACCATTTTGGTTCGTAGTCATTGGATTACGTGCGCATTAGCATTTCATTTTTACATTTTCGATCACTAGGCGTTTGTTGATGACGGCTAGGTTGTAACTATGTTCCAAAAAAACTTTTAGTTAAAAATAATACTGAACAGAACCAATCAAATCAAAGGAAAAAAAATCGAGTTAGATATTTCTGTACAAAAAAAAAATGAACCTTACTATAGACGCTGCTGACGCTGCCTTATACCTAACCTCTGTAAATGTCAACACAAGGCATGAATGGCGCGCGTAAAAATGCCCCATTCACTAATGATTCTCATTATGCGAACGATCACATACAGCACTGATTGAGTCGTTACGCCCACATGTTAAGATTCAGAATACATCTCATTAGTATCTCGACTTACGTCGTGTTTTGAAGGTAACCATTGTTCGTAAACGTCCAGTGTGGACGGGTTTACATCTGTTACGATTATTTATTATGACGGGCCGGGCTGTTGCACTTTCTTACGTAACTCCAAGTTCTATAACCCCTAGAGATATCAATAAAACAGTTGCAAATCGGTCTTATTTTCGCTAAAAGATTTAAATTGAAGTCCCAGTGTATTTGCCAAATATTCATTTGAAACAGGAAACAAAGGAGCTGCAACGTACAAAACCGACATAATCGATGGGTCACAACTGCGTACGATCCGTGAGCTCTTAGAATACCTAAACCCAATAGGCGTGAAATCAGAGCCCGCATAAGAGTGAGCCAGTCAGATCTAAACACCAAGGCCCGCGGTATGGAGTGGAAAGGAGGTGCATCTTAATCAAAAATGACCGCTGAAAGGTGTTAAATTGGTGGATGCTGCTGTAGCTGAAACCAGTTCCGTTATTTAGCAACGGTTTGTTTATACTTTAAAAATAAACTTAATTATTCGTTTTTTCTGTATACTTAAAGGAACTATGCAAAAACTACTCTAGTCGCCTAAATTATTAAAATTTTAAATTCGACACAGTTCACTTCGCCTAAAACTTTTTCATATTTTCTTGCTACTCTAGCGTATTGCGGGCGGCATTGCAACTATTATTTACTGCTTACACTTTTTCAAATATTCTCCTATGAAAGTTGCTCCTTTCTTTTCTTCTCAAATTGTTAACAAATTATCTGCGATGGCCGATTCATTGAAGTACCTACCTCGTAGGACGCATTGCTTATCTTGAAAGTCTCAAAAAAATATAGCGTATCTGTGCATATTCATTTGATTGCGTATCTTCATGGATGTTAACTATTCTCTCGCATTTACTCAAAGGTTAACTGGAAGAAATCCCTTAGAAGGATAGTTCGCCTTTGTACACAGTACACATATATATTTTAAATTCTTATTTTTAAAATGTTAATTTCTTTAGATTTATCGTAGAGGTTGAGCGAAAATATTCATTTGTTATAAAAATGTCCAACAATTATTGTTAAATATCAAACTTGTTGTTCCGTGCAACGGAAGTGACTTGTAGGTATGTTAAGTGAACATCTCTGGGATAGTAGGAGGACGTAGTTTCGAGAACATTCTAGTTGCAAGCTGTGCTATTAACGTTTGCCTATTCATCATATAATATTAACGTCCACCCCCTTTTTATTGTAACTAATAGATTAAATTGCAAAGCGATTTTTTTTCTGTGTTATTGTATAATTTTTTCCTTGAGTGAGGCGCGCATACAGATGTAGTGAATAATAGTTTTCCATCGTGCATGATTTCTCTATCAACTTCGGTGAAAAAGTTGAGATGTAAATATTAAAACGAGCTTACTCGACAAAATACTATGGAAAACTATTATTCACTACGTCTGTACACCTACCTACTTTACAATGCTGGGTATACTGTGTAAATAAATAAACTCTCTATTCATTACTACCATACTTATTATGGACACTTTTAGCAATTTAAATATAGGACTTTTTATGTATGCTTCTCTATATAATAATAGGCAATTATATTTCGTATCACTTAAGAATAAATCCTACGTTTCTGATACATAATTTTTAATCGCTATTTAAAATTTGACACAATAGCGGAAACGAGTGGTTTAAATCAAGACGTTTTGTTTCGGTTTAACATTTTCCTCATTTTAAATGACGTTATATGTATTTATTTCTATTGCGTTAGTGCCATAATCCGCGCAGTTCAATTTGATTGTATTTTGCCTATCAACGGAACGAAAGCGGAAATCAAAATTCCTTCATGCGACGATTATCATTGTTATCTTATAAAAAAAATGTTCTGTGTACTTCGCTTTGCGGTAAATTTTCTTTCTTCTATTCCTACGGTTATAAAATCACGCTCACTCGTATGGCCTCCGCTTGCCGCCGATGTCGTAGCATGTCCATCCGTGAGGTCCCTTGGTCACTGCAATTTCTTTATTAATAAATGTTTCAATGAAAACTACTTGAATCGTCTATTTTGGCGATAAAGTATAAATACTTAATTTAGTTTTATTTGTTTATTTATTTACCGAATCACATAAAATGACAGTTATATACCAAAGCGTTACACGGATTCGTATGCTTATTTATTACCTACTTAACTAAATCTGTTATTTGGGTAGAATTTAGAATCATGTCAGGAATATATTGGTGTTAGTACGAACTGTGTTTGTTTTTGTCTTGTTTGACCGGGAGTCGAGCCCGGTACCTCTGGATGACCGGTCCAACGTGTTAACCTTTCCACCACCCTAATGCCAAATAACCTTTCGAATTTTTCCTTATGATTTGTTTGCAACAGCATTGTTGACAGATATTAGAAATGCTTTACACCTTCGTTAGCAACTAACTTACAACTGACTACAAGATGTAGATAAATAAACGATAGATATTGCTTTTGACTACCATGCCTGATGAAACCTCCCATGTTGTTGACACGGTCCGTTGCTATAAATATACCGTATTTACCTCATTTTGTTTGTTTAAGATTAGTTAATGACGTGCAGGGATACATAAGAATAAAATATCGGCTTGTTGTCCAACAGTTCGTTAAATAACAGGTATTTATTCGAGAACGCGGCACCCTTACATAATACCCTTATATAATGTTTTTGCTAACGTGACAACTATTTCGACCAGCACTGGAGTAATCGAACATAGGTAGATTCCGGAATTTTAAGGTCAAAGTCTATCAAACTGGCACAAGTGAAAAACGACCTTAAATTTTCATGTATACGGTTGTTTGCACCTTGTGCCAAAGTGACTTCATTTGATCATAGAGATGGGACGGGCTATAATTCACTGATGAAGTCAACTCGACTTTTCAATATTGTTGACTAGCGACCCGCCCCGGCTCGCACGCGTGCAATGCTGCATGTATTATACATATTGACACTCCTCTTGAATCACTCTATCTATTTAAAAATACCGCATGAAAAATATTGAAAATCCGTTGCGTAGTTATAAAGATCTAACCATACATAGGGACAGGCAGACAGAAGCGACTTTGTTTTATACTTTGTAGTGATTACTAATTCATTACACATAGTATTCGTATCGTATCGGATATGCTTTTATTATCTTGTGATTTAAACTCTTCTTAGGATGTTATTAAAATTCCCTAAATTAGAGGCAGTTATAGTACATTACTGCAGACGCCGGGAAATAAGGGCTTGCCCGCTGAGTAGGTATAGAAGGCCGACCGTAAGGGAGACCGGATAGTGATACGAAGCCGGCAAGTCCATTTCACGGCTAAGGCATGTATAGTGCTTTTCTCAAACATATGCAATGAAATAAAAAAATACACCACTCAAAAATCCTAATTCAGCTGTTCAGTCAGTTCATGAACACAGACGCCATGTTTAAAAACAAGTATGTATTTTTAATTTTTCCTCCAATCCCTGTATATTATTTTTCCTTCGGAAGTCGTCCACGTGTGTAGTGTTCGAATATTAGGGCCATTATACACAACCTGACAATAAGAATCTTAATTCCTATAGTAAATAAAATAAAGGCAGAGGATTTTTAGTATTGTCTATGGTCTCTGGTGACTTACATATTATAGACAGTATTTTAAATGTATTCATCAACACATTGAATCATACAGATTTGTATTCTTAATACCAGTTCGTGTGTAAACGACCTTAACACGAATATTGTTGGTCCGATACCCATTCAGCCACTGGAAAAATAATAAAAAAAACCATTTCAGCTGTTTAGCCTGTTCAAGAACACGACGCCATGTTTACATTTAAATTAAAAAAAAAAAAAAAAACCCGGCCTAGGCCTTCAATCTTGTATGAAATTCCTTTACAGTTCTCTCGAATGGTTCCGCCCGAAACTTGACACTTCGAAGCCTGTTTTAACGCACGTTATGACGATATTTCATTGCTTGTTTGAGAAAAACATTTTATAGGTGGCAAATGCACACTGTACTGAAATTTCCTACATCCCTACTGGAGTTATAATTGCCGTTGATTGGTCATAAACATAACATAAAACTTAGGGTTTAGGTTGTTCTTGCACTACAAACTAAAATTTCTGTTTAGCTGTTTATTGTTCTCCTTTCTTCCATTAACTCTATTATTTCATCAGTTATCAATTTATCATTAGTGTCGGTTTTTTTGAGTATCCGAGTTGTGTTTGAGCCGTATCTAATATTATGTTCTTACAATTAGTTTATAGGTTTTCAATTTTCTCAAATTCCAGGTATATGGCTATTGCTTTACTTAGTTCATTATTTAAATATCCTAAAGTTTTAATCTTGTTATATTTATTCTTCTCAAATGATGATAAAACGAAATCGAACTCGCTTGGTGTCAACACGCGAAGGTGGTGGCGGTGGCGGTGGAAGCCTACCACCGGCGCGTGCGGCACCCCGACGTTTAGCGCCATCTCGGCTACTGTTCCGCAAACTTTTTGGTTTCCGGGTACATCTAGGAAGTCGGTAAATTTTGGAAGTAATAATAGACGTGATCATTGAGAGGAGAAACAAAGTATGTATACTTTTAAACTGGTTGTAACGATGGACTATCTTATATCGAAAGATTTTATCTCTGTTTTAACCACATAGTAAAGGAGATGCTACGACTTTGCGCGACAGCGGCTGCGTTGCGCGGTACGTGTGTCTCGCTCACTCGTATGACTGCCGCGCTCGGATCGTTTGTTGGCGCAGTGGCAATACTTGTGATGCCTGGGTCATAGATGTTATTTATAACCTCAATCATAACCACCATAACACAAGCCCACTAGAGCTTACTTTGGGACTAGATCGATTTGTGTGAGGTTGTCCGATTTTTATTATTTATTATCTGTCGCACTAATTAAATCGTCTTGTAAACTCATACGAATTGTAGTTTATGTTGTTTTAAACTTGTTGTCACGATCCGCCTTACATAATAATTAGGTGTTTATGCTAATTACTTATCTGCAAAAACATAAACATTACATTTACATCTTATTAACATTTGTTAATGAGTATATTGAATCAGAGAATTCAGAGAGTCAATTGTTCTATGATGTATGTGCGGTATTTTTTAGGTTTTGTTGCTGTTATTGTTACAGAATCTATAACATAGATCAAACTAAGTACAGTCGCAATTTTCGTAACAATACTTACATTGTAGAAAAAATTACAAACATTATCACGTTCTTCGCGCTTATTCATTCTGTAGTAAAAAAAGCAATGTATAAATAAACTCTTTAACATACCTACGTGTTTTGCTAAAGAATTAGAAACAAACAAACGTCGTTTACAACTAAGTATGTCTCTTGCAAGCTACATTAGTAATCCACGTGAGGTCTGTTCAGATTCCAAGCGTAGTTGCAAATATTAGCTGAACGGCAAATTGGTGTAAAAACGTGTTTTTTTTTAATTAGACGCAGAATGTCGAAAACTTTTTTTTAATAACAATTTGTATAAAAAAAATTATGTATTATTGGTTAAAAAAGAAATGCTACTGTACGTACTTAAAATAAAGCTCGTATCTCAGTATTAATGTACAAACTAGATACGAGGTTTTGAAGGGTAGTGATAGAAATAGAAAGTTTAGTGAGTTTGGGTTGTCATCAGGCGATATAGATAAATATACACTTGAATACACATGTTCATGCATAGAACACGTACAAATATCCGAGGTCATCACACACATATTTGCCCTTGCCGGGAATTGAACCCAGGGCCGTCGGCTCAGTAGGCAGCTGCACTACCTCAATAGCGTAGTTTAATTTCCGGAACAGAGTAAACCAAGGCACCGTGGCGTAAAGATTGAGAGCCCCCGCTTTGTCGTTCGATACACTTTGTTTGCAACAAATAAAGCGCAATGCTGCTCGGACAGCCGGGTTGACGACGTCTATTTATTTTCCTCAAGATAAGACACGTGCTCTAATGGCCGTTAGTGGTAATTACTTTCTGACTTATCAATTAGACACAGCTCTCAGCGTTTACTTCGGTTTGTAGGAGGTAGTTAATTGCTGATAGAGAAAGTAGCTATTTCGTTCGATTGTCAATTTTTTTTCGTTCAATGTTACTAACTAGGTAAGTAAGTGATATTAAATGAATCTACGGCAGTGTTTCTCAAACCTTTAATAGGCATGAATCACTTATAGTTTTTCAAGTTACTTACTACAGACCACAATGTAGGATTTTTTAGGAAATTAAACAATGCTCGAGCGAATTGCCTGATGCAGGCTTTAAATCCTAATAAAAAAAAACTGTTTACTTGTGGGACCTGGCAATCATGTCATGTCTCTTGAAGATCTTAAATACTGGAGAACAGTTGCAATATTTTTCAGTTCACTTTAGTAAAATCATTTAGATCTTAACCATTTCAGAAATAAATGTAATCTCACGTGCATAGTAAATGGTTAAATTACTGGATATCCGTGTTCCGTTATCTGTGCATGTGCTGTTGCAGTGATGGTGGGGTAACCAGATACTGACGGAAAAATTCAGACTGATCTTTGACTGCACATAAAACCGAAGTAAGTTCACGAAGCCGTACACGTCGCTAACGACAGAGACAGATGTCATAACATCGTCAAAACTAAAGTCACAACCCTCACTGATGAGGAACGCGATGCAAGGAAGAGAAGAAGGGTAAATTCCCCATGATTAGGGCTGCAAAGAGAGGAACGAGAGAGAGAAATGTCGATAACTAACGGAGCTGAGAACCCTGTTTGTTATGCAGTAGAAAAGGGCGGCCTCGGTCCGGTGGTCCGATGATAGTTATCTTAGCAATATGTAGAAGGAAGTGGAGGAAAGAAACAGCGTATAGGAAGGAAAATAAGACATCGTGGGAGGCGCGTGTCCAATACAGAACAGAATTACTTTCCGACTTGGCACAGGATTTTCCCGACATGACTGTGGTAACCCTGCAGGAATGAGCCAGGCGATAGCGACCGCGATAACAGCTCTATGAGCAAAGTTAATGTCATTACAACACTTAAGGTTACTATTCTGTTTAAATGGATAAATCTTGTTAAGTTGCTTCGAAATCGTGCGTATAGGATGTAGGATCTTGCCAAGAAGCTTTGCAGAAAAATATGGTATGGTCGCAACATCCCACTTCACTTCTCTGTGCAGTAAAATTTTAACGTACGATGTACATACATTTCCACGTAGTTGTGTTTTGACTAACGGCCCGGCCACGATTTCGCGTGACTAGCGGAGCGGCGAGCGGCGGCCATAGCAGTGAGCGAGACACCGCTCTCGGACATTCCGCTCCCACCTATGGCTGCCGGCCGCCGGGCCGTAAGTGACAAAATAGGTACCTAGTAGCAAATTTAAGACATGCGAAATAAAATCTCTGCCGCAACCGCTTTACCATATCGTCATATCATATCGGCCGAAATACATAGGTACACTGCGGAATAAAAGCCTCGCCCAAGGATATTCAGAAAGATCGCTTCTTTTCTCACTTATAGCGTGAGAAAAAAAATAACATCTGCTTCCGACGTATACGTTACGTTACTCCAAAATTTCGCGTGCGACAGAATCGTATCCTTGTCCATAATCACGAGACTTGTTTGTGTATCTCCAGCCTGAATACCAGGAAATCCGGTGGCATAGTGTATTTTGTGTCTACTTGGTGCACTATCACAACAGTCGCAAACTATCGGTAGTAAACTGCCGTAAACGATTCGTTAAGTCGCCGTCGCGTCGGCGCAGTGTAAATAATAACATAACCTAGCTTCAGTCAATAGTTTGTTAACCTGGCGTGTTTTTCTGTAGTAGGTATTGTTTTATTTTAAGTGCTTCAAGGTGTATAATGCGTATCATATCGTTGAGGGCATTGGATAGGATAGGAACCTCAGTCATCTCATCACTAAACATGCTATTACAATATGTTATCGGATGCACATGTAGATCTTTGTTGTAAACAAATCCTTTATTTCATCCATAAATCAAATGAGAGGTTTATTCTGAAAATTATTTTATTTCATCTATGTTTTACATGAGAAGTAGATACCAATTTTGATGTATTTATTACAGGAAAAGAAACTATTTACATCTACATATTACATGAAAAGCACCAATTTAGGACAGGAATTAAAGCACGATCCTTCCATTAGGGAAATTTTCAGTTTTAAATTAGTGTGTAGGAAGACAGTGCAGCGTATGCTTATCTCTCTCATTTTTGAATTAACACATTTATGTATTTAGATTTATTTTAAAGTAGCAACTTAAAGGATTCGTCAAGCGTCACAGGCGAATCGGCCATATTGGCAACCAATTGATATGATATATTGTTGTATCATATCAATTTACCTTATGTAAATACCAATTCTATCTAAGATGATGGAATCGGGTTTCTACAGGTCGTTTAACAATATCGGCCACGGTTTCCTGTAGAACCGCTTCGACGTGGCCCTGTACAGTGTAGACGGTGACATAGGTACATGAGTGTAAGGAAAACTGCGCACCGATTTATGCATGCTGCGGCGTGAGTCACTGTCTGCGGGGAAGTTCCAAGTCAGACGACTTCCCCGTATTATAGTTTTCTAATCTAATATCGATCGACAGATAAATAAAAATTAAGAAACCATCAACAATCAAATAGTAACGATATCTGTTTATCTAAAGAATAATACGAGACGCGACTGATAAAATGGTCTGAAATAAAACTCTTACTTTGTAATTTAATAGACCCGGAGACAATATACAGCCCAGTGATTTGTCTGTTGCATTATATTGTAAATGTTTTTTTTTATGTATGTAACTTTTAGGATTTGAATCTAAGTAATAAAGTAATCTGACATTTAAAAGAGTTCATGTAGCCCACTTGCAGAATAAAGTTTTGAATTTTGACTGTAGTTGGTCTATTTTATACAGCTTCGCTCCAGCGTGTAGGCAGCCCTAGGCAAGGTTCAGTAAGTTAAATAAATTCGTGTACGATCGACCACAGAACCCTGCCGTAACGACAAACCTCCATCATTAAAACCCCAATGACATGACAAATCACATTGTTGCCGTAGGGTTTTCAATCGATCTCACTCACTATATGTACTTACATTGTATGGGACACATGAAAGGAGACAAAGAAATAAACAATTGTACCGCAATCCTTATTGATGCGTAGTATTGCGGTTGAGGCGGTGCTGTCCCCTGGCTCACCACAGCCGCGATGTTTCAATTGTGCAATGCGAATGATATGCACACGAGTCACGTCCTAAAATAGCCTTCTGTGAATACGAGATATCTAGTATGTTTGTTTACTGCCCAACCTGTGAGTATATGAGGGATGGTTCGATAGTTGTCAACCCAGTTGCTACTGGCCGACAACTGCTCCTCTCCCTACCCCAATAGTGTGTTTTAAGAACTTTAAACATTATGTTCTAGTCATCCAGTCCTGCTTCTTGAGTTCTTGTATGGTTGCACAATTATGTTCTTCTCTGGTAAAATCATTCATCCGGGGGATATGGGCGTGCCTCTGCCGAGTCGAGAAATAAAAGCCATTCAATTAATACTTCAACAGTTTTGGTATTTCTTTTTAAATCACGCTATTCGTTTCAAGAAAATGGTATTTTTTTCATAATTTTAAATATGAAATACTTACTAATACATAGATGACAGCCACAAAATAAGTAAGTATTCAGTAGTAAGAAAATATTTTAAAAGTTATAAACACGAGTTCGCTGAAAAAAAGAAGGAAACGGTTGAAAGGTGGCTTTTTAGCAGAGTCAATAAATATTATGTAAAACAATAACTCCACAGGAAAAAAGACGGCACAGAAATCTTGCTCCTTAAATGCATACAATTATAATAATTTTATTTCTGAAATGACGTTATTAGCAATGAAATCCACCTCAGTTTGAGATTTCGGGACAATCTTGACAAAGTCTTTATTGACAATACATCATGCATCATGCATTTAATGTTTAAATAATGAAATCCGTGTCTTGTGCTCGGTTAGTTTCTTTTTATTTTAGTGTTTTGACAACAATAAGAAAAACAAAACGTTTAGTTATGGGGACCTGTTTTTTACTTCAATACTCTTATTAGCTACTATTATATGGTAGACAACAATAAAACATATGTGCGTATCACAGAGATTCGTTTACAATCATGTGTCTCTTGTTACACCGAACTCGGCGCGTCGTGTGGCATGTACGATATAACGCACGTGCTGAATCGTATTTGTCTATCGTAGCCTTTGCGGGATAAGTAAGATCACATTGTCAATGACTTTGTGCATAACATATTGATATGGGACTATGACTATGATTGAGATAAGTTAACAGCCTTATCGGTGCAAGCAACACTTAAAAAAATTGGGCAAGTGCGAGTCCGACTCGCGCATGAAGGGTTCCGTACCATAATCTATACCAAGTTTGTTGTATGGGAGTCCCCCTTAAATATTTATTTTATTTTTAGTATTTTTTGTTATAGCGGCAATAGAAATACATCATCTGTGAAAATTTCAACTGTCTAGCTATCACCGTTCTTGAGATACAGCCTGGTGACAGACGGACGGACGGACGGACAGCGAAGTCTCAGTAATAGGGTCCCGTTTTTACCCTTTGGGTACGGAACCCTAAAAATGACAAGGGATTTGCTTCGATCTTTACATTCGTCCATATCAAGTCATGGACATCAAACAGTATCTGATACGAATACTTACAAGCTCTTAATCAACGGTTGGCAACTCCTGCCACAACTGATAAGCCTGTAACTTATCACTATGCATTGTGTTCTGCGGGTCACCGTGCACGCGGGCACGCTGTCGTGATACGAGCACAGATCAGAATGTCAAACGCCTACTGAGGATCACTATCTGTTTCTATTCAGGGCGTGAAATATGAATGCTCCTGTCTCGTTGAATCAGACGGCATGATTTGATAGTCATTTCTTAGCAAGAAATAATCGAAGTCAACGAAAAGAATTCAACCGAGTTGCTAAAAAGCACCTTTAAGTTAAGTTTGTTTATAAATATCTGGAAGATATCGTTCTTTAGCGATAAGACCTCCTGTTGTTTACCTCTATTGAATGTTACGCGTAATCTGTGTCTGTTTGTATTTATTTCCCGTTGAGGTGTGCTATAAAGAGTATTCTATTATATTTTCGTCTTCGAGTAATTTGGGAACATGCTATACATACAAAATATTACGGCAAAAAGAGAACGTCCTCCCTTTTTAAGTCGTTTGTATTGCGGGCTTTGTCGTGTGGGACGTAATGAGTAGTAAACACATTTGCTACGCACCTGTTTACACAGACAGTTAAGCCAATTGTCGATCGCACGACGACAGCCTTGAGTCATCAACACACGCCATTGAGTGATATGTAATAGTCGAATTTTCGCTCACGATCTCACGTGCAAAGTTGTCTCTAGTTTCCTTAAAACTCTGGTTGTCCTTCTCCTTTCTAACATCAGTTTGCCATACAACTGCTAGTCATCTTGAGTCAATACGTACTGCTTGATGTATGAGCATATGCGTAGTTAGGAATTAGGATACACTCGGTCAATCTTAAACTTTAATAGTTCCCAGTCTTTTCCTATTGTACACAGTTTCACCGTATCACATTATTCCATAAACCTTTTTTTTACCGACTCTTATTTACACAGAAACTTTTTACAAATTTACACAATATAGTAAAGGTCACTACTTACTTTTTGTAAAGAGTTCACAACATTATCATTGTGCATTGATAAACTATGCCCTGTGACCTTATTGGTTGTCATATCAAGCTCCACTAAATCATATCACCAATATCTCCACTTCTTCTCCAATTCACTTAATCTTGAATAGAATCCAATTATTTTCTATACTATACCACGATACCTACATAAGCGTCATTGTTGTTTGTGCCAGATTTGGTTTTAAGATGTGTTTACGCCTGACCCCTGACACTGATACCGGGCCCATGGGTATGATTGTTTGTCGTCGTGTTGTGGCGCTCGGCCGACGACCCGACGACACACATCGGCTATTTTTAGATTGATCTTATGGTCATTATCGTTAGCAATTTGCCTTGCTTAGTTGCTAGACGGTTGGCATAGCTGTCCGATAGGATTTTAATTGAGGTTCTTTGCGGTTTTCGAAGCTTGTAGATTACTGTAGATATAATTGAATGTGAGAGGAGATGGATGGAAGGGCTGGAAGCTGGCTGTAGTTGCGTGCGTTGCGGGAGATTTTGATGTCATTATCGTCGTCGTAGTCACGTCGTCACTTATTTTACACCACTGCCTGACATGCCTCTCCGCGTTTACACCGTTGAGCACAATCCAATCCACTGTAAATTGCTTCCTCATCTGCTGAAGATGCTCTACATTTGTTTATTTGCGACGCCGCTGTAACATTTCTGATCCAATGCCACTTGCATTCGAATTTGGTTTGCTATGTTAGACATATTATCTGTTTAAATAAAACAATTTAAACGGATTATATCGCGTATATTAATTATTTGAGCCTCCCTGACGTTTCAGTACCTTTACAGATACCGTTGTCAAAGGTTGTCAACGTACGTAATATACGCGATATAATCCGTTTAAATTGTTTTATTTAAATGTGTGACAGTCGCGGAAACCGAAGAAAATATTATATTATCTGTTTCTGTACTTATGATTATTTCTGCTTGGTTGCAGTGGTGAAACAGCGGCTGCAGATGATGAACTCGCAGTACCGAAGCGTGTGGGAGTGCGCGCGGCGCGTCTACCGAGCAGAGGGCATCCGCGCCTTCTACCGCTCCTACGGCACACAGGTCGTCATGAACGTGCCCTTCCAGGTCAGACGCCCTCATCATTACAGCTCTTTCTGTTTATTACAGTCTTAAGTAATAATAATTATAAGTGGTTGAGAAGAAAGATACCCGATCAGCATACCCGACCGCTGATCTGACTAGAGATGTAAGGTTGATCCTGGATTGCGAGTTTCTCTCGTCCAACGAGTTCCTATAATCCAACCTGATGCTGATATTCTTATTTGCAAATAATGTCTGAATTTTGAAGTCAGCGTAGGAGGTACGCCTTTACGCGTAAAGCAAGAATTTGTGGAGCAGCAAATAGGGTTAGGTTTGTTTGCATGTTTTTTTTAAATATCTTTGGGCACTGGGTTAGGCAGTGTTCCGCCCAGAGTCGTGATAGCAGGCTAATGTAACCGCCATGTCTGATGTTCCAGTCGCTCCACTTCGTGACGTACGAGTGGTGCCAATCGCTTCTCAACCCGACGCGCACGTACGACCCGCGCGCGCACGCAATGAGCGGCGCCTGCGCCGGCGCGCTCGCCGCCGCCGTCACCACGCCGCTCGACGTGTGCAAGACCGTGCTCAACACACAGGTATGCAAACACAAAAAGGAGAATTCAATCCTGGGTTACACTTGTTACAATTTGTATATATATTTAGATTTGGAAACGGTTACTACGTGTGCACGTTCGCAGCATGTTTGTCTGCAGCAAAACGTAGTAGCAGTAGTTGCGGCTACTTAGAATTTGACATTGCATGTTTCTGTTTTTCACGCGTATGTCATTCGTTTTTTATACAAAGTAACATTCTGTATAACCGTGAAATAAGAACAACATGTTCATTAATCAAGCATACCAATTTTACAAAATTAAACTTAGCTCCAACAAAATTAGTGCCATTATCAGAATACAAATGCAAGGTATAAAACAATAAATAGTTCCTTTACGGGATATGACATGTTTGTACCCGTTAAAGAAGATACTCTGTAATTGTAATTTTTCGGATTGATTGATTGATTAAATAACTTCCTTTTGCCGCAGCTTAGGGCTGCCATAGTGAATAAACACAGATAGACATATATGTATTATGATGGTTGACTGCTAAAGAATGCCATTTGGCATTAAGTTCACCATTGTACTGACTAGTTTTATGCAAAAAAATACCCATTATTATAGCATCAAAATTAAACTTAGCTCCAACAAAATTGGTACCATAATCAGAATGCAAATGGATACAGCGATAAACCGCCTGTTGTCTACCTCTTGTAATTTCTTGCATTTTGTGTTTCTTGTTTGTTTTGTGAGATGTGCAATATAGAGTACTTGTATTGTAAACAGATACAAAACTATTAATAATACCGTCACGGGATACATCTTGTTTGTTCACGTGAATGAAAGCAAGATAGTAATTGTTATTATTCACATATATTGATATGCTCTGGCACTGAGACGCATTTTATTAGTGACTCAACGCCACTCAGCGAATCTAAAATGTTTTGATCGTTTAGCAGGATAGCCTAAGAAAAATTGCCCCCAGCGTTTTTGGGTCGAAACTATAATCAAACGATGCCTTTTAAGGAGTTAATACCCTGCATAAAGTTTCATCCCTCTGTTACCCCCTGAGGGTGAAAAACACCCGATTAACCCCAAAACTGTTTTTTTTTCCTAAAGTATGAAAGTGACGAATTTAAAATTTTTTACAAATATTAATGAGCCTAAAAGCTATATTTAAAAAAATATGACCCTCCTAAACATTTAAATTCTTGTAAAAAGAATAAAAAAATAATAATCAATCATTCTGTATAACAAGTTCGGCTCTTGGTACACACCACATTTTTTTTCCAAATATGAACCAATTCATATTCTACATCATAAAAAAGTTTCGTTGGCCTAGCCCAGAAGGTATAATGTGGGTTTGGCCCCTGTATGAACATTTGACAAATGGTCAAATGGGTCAGTTAAGAGTCCGCAGCAAGGTCCGCTCAACTCCGCGTTGAGATCGCGCGCTTACGCTTTAAAATGTTGTTGTTTCACCTAGAGGAAGACAGGGCGCTAGCAGTAAAGCGAGAGCGCGCTAGCGGCGGGCGGTGCTTACCGCCGCCCCCCCGGACCGTTCCCCGCGCTAGAGTAATTCGCTGCAGTTTCGCAACAATTTTTTGTAATTTATTTTAAGGTTTTCGTAGTTACGCTCTCATTTTAAAACTACGAGATCAATTTTGATAAATCTTTTTTCTTATCAAACTGCATAGTTTAATCGACACCGGAAATAGGTTTTGACTTCAATCTAAACTATATTTTGGTCGTAGTATGCCGCCAAACTGAACAACTTTCTGGGGTCTAAAAATGCAAAACTTGTACTCGCTCTATTTTCTTTCTATTAACATTTCAAGAGTCATAAACTAGTTTTAGCCCTAGATATATCTTATCTCATTATATTTAGAGAATTTCATGATAATGTGACATGTTATATTAAAATAAGGACGTAACTACGTTTGTATGAAGAATCGAGCTTGCTGCGGACTCTTAAGCTTCGAAGAAGACATAATATTGGCGCCCCTATATCATGAAATTTCTTTGACGACTGTGTGGCGTAGTAGATAATAGTTAAGGCTCTCACAAAGTGGCGTCTCTGGCCACATCGTGTTTTTGATTTCTTTAAAATGACTTGACCTGGACTTGAACCTATCCAGGTCCAGTGAGCCGGGACGAGGGAGGGTGCTCACACTGAGCCCTCGCTCACGCGCCTGTGTGTGTGTGTGTGCAGGAGGTGGCGGCGCGCGCGGACGGGCTGGTGCAGGCGGCGGTGCTGGTGCTGCGCGCGACCGGCCCGCTCGGCTTCTTCAAGGGCGCCTCCGCCAGGGTGCTGTACCAGATGCCCGCCGCCGCCATCTGCTGGCTCACCTACGAGACGCTCAAGCACCTGCTCAGCAACGTGAGTACTACTATTGTGTGGCATGGACCGATCATTCGAGAAGCCCTTACCGACCGACTTGTTGTTGCAGCTGCACTTCTTGAATTATCGCTCCATGTCATATCACACCGCAGTTCGAGCATTTTTGCAGCATTCTTTCTTTTCCTATAATTATTTTCCCCACACCGTTTCATTTCCTGATATTTTTCTCTCCGAAACCGTAAACGTTACCGGATATATCCACTAATAATTACTGGATTTAGATTCTCTAAATATAATGAAGAAATATAAAGAAGTCACTTCGCGAGGCAGGTCCACGATCACTGTATAGAAAGGTTGTACCGGTGTCGTCAATGAGCCTGTTGTGCTGTAGGGGACGAGCGGGAGGGCGCCGCCGGCCGCCCCCGCCGGGGACCGCGCTAAAGTTTATGCAAAAGAAGAATAGAATAGAAGGATAGAAGAGGCAAGGCACCATTCATAAGGATAGGTGACCGTGATCAGTCAGACCCATTGGATTACAAGTTACGTAGGTTAGCGAAGTTATGATATGTAGAACCCGACTTTAAACTGGGTGGATTAGTGAAATTTCGTCAGTCTGTATCGAACCGTGGCCACGTAAGAAACTGAGAGATTTCCGTCCGCAGAGGTGTTCAACCTTTTTCATGAAAAAGGTTGAGAAAATCGGACAAATTGAGTGGAATAGTTTTTTTCTGAGCCACGTCCAGGAGACTGTCCAGGAACAATACACATTTCAATTGCTGGCATTTGGCAGATTATTATTAGGTGACAAAATGAATAGGTAGGGTACTCCCCGATACGTTATCTGGCAAACGAATTACATACCGAGTCCCTACAGTCAAGTGTAAAAAAATGTAAGTGTGGACTCAGCCTTCTCAAAATATGTCCCATCGCTCTTATGTCAACGAAAAAAGTTTTGGAACATACGAGAGGATTAATTCGATACATATTTTGGCACTTGATTGTACCAACTGAAGATTGCGTTCATGAGTCATACAATACCTAAATTAAAATACTCAATTTGCACTTCTAATAGTTCACGTATGGTAAGGTGACTTTGATTAATCCGTTCAATTTTTCTACACTCTAAACAAAAATATGTATACTCCAATTGCCAATATCATTGTTCACAGAGAAAACGTCAAAAATAGTACTAGCAGCGAAAAAAGAATCAAAATTATGTAAAGATTTTGCAAGTAAGCCGTTTCAAGTAAGTCAACATTTGCATTTTCTGAATGAGGGTAATCTATACGCGCGGTGCAGATTTGGATTTTACAGTAATTTTGTGCATGATTGAAATATTATCGCCTGTCGACGACCAGTACTCACTAACATATACCTACTTAGAACAAAACTCTTGTCTCGTATCGATTCTATAACGAGATACGAGGTTTCGAAGAGTAGTGACAGATTTTTTTTTGACAGTCAACGGGCGATATACTACATGAAACTAACAATAACAGAAAGCGCACAGTCCAAATGCGGGGTATAGCATGTTGCACTCTGTAATCTATTGAGTAATTGTGTAAGGTAGATAGCGAGCGTCAATATATTTACTACTTCTGTATTATCGATTAGAAATGTGAACATTGAACATCAGGTCGGCAGGGCTAGCATATCTCGCCGCCACTTCACTGGTCGCGCCACTCGGCATCACCTGTCTTGCTCTAACCATTTTCGAAGAAAAGTGATAGGTAGCATTTGTCGCGCGACAGAGTCGCGTGTGCGGGATATGCTAGCGAGCCCTGCAGGTATGCATATTTTTGCTTGTAACAATACATCATTCTCAAAACGAACGAAATTATAAAATTTGACAATCATTTGGGTGAATTCATACACAGTAAGTTTCTATTTTACATGGGCTATGTCACCTTCCCAAATAATCATAGTCACAGCATCAGCATGACAAATCGTGCGTTGCGAATTTGATGTTTTGTCGACTTTTTGGATTTGCTTTGGACGAAAGCGTGGTATTCGGCCGTCAACTGCGCGAATGAAGATAGGCGCGTAAGACTCAGGAGCGATTCAGAAGTTTAACACGTTCATACAACAGCGGAAAACATCGAAAATATCATCATCATCAGCCCGAAGTCCACTGCTGGACATAGGGCTTCCCCAGTTCGCGCCACCATATTGTTATGTTGTATTTGTCAGGGTACAAAAAAACCATGCCGATATTGCTGATTAGGCGTCCAGTCGGTCGTAGCAGGCACATGTAGTCTGTCGACAGAACCGCTCGCCAGCCGCAAGCGGACTGCGCAGTCGGTTAACCGGCAGCAGTTACGTCAACTGCATCAGATCTGCCATTTTGCAAGTCAAATGATGTCTGTCCGTACCGGCCCTTAATGTCTGGTGTTTCTATAGGAGAAAATGTTGACTGTTACTTGCAGATAGCACTACGTGTACAGATTCGTGGAGTCACTCGTTCGGGTGTTCTGCTTTCAATAGTTTATTGAAGTTTTATTTTTTAAAGTTCTTACCCCGAGCCGTATTTGTATGGATGATGATTTATTTAGTGTGGGCATCTCGCCGCTACACATCAGAGAATGTGACGTGTAACAATGCTACTGTTGTGTGTGCGCAGGAGCCGCGCGAGGAGGGGCTCGCGTCGACGCCGGCCGCGCCGCTCGTGGGCGCCGCGCTGCGCCTCGCCGCCGCCGACGTGTCGCCGCTCACGCGCACGTAGCCGCGCACGCGCACGCGCACACGCACACACACACGCGCACGCGCACGCGCACGCACGCGTCGCGACCACACCGAGTCCTAGCGAGCACACGGGACGAACGAGTTCACGCGACAAACGTCCACGCTGTTGAGATCCTCTGTTGCGTTAGTAACTTACATTTGAAGCTCAACCGAACGGAATACGATCAACTGTAGTGCACTCTAGATTGTTTCTGTGAATCCATCTGTGTACTTTTCAATTCACTTCTTATTCCTTGGATATGTATGTTATCAAGGAATAGATCGGAATTGTCAAATTGTCATTGTTACAGTTTTGATTTGTTAAACTATACCTCCAGCGAGAGACGCATATCAAATTTGCCCAAGTCCAAAAGAATTGAAAATAATGAAAAAGGTACTAAGTACAAATAGATAAAAAGTAAACATAATAATTGTGGAGTCTACCCATTATAAACTATAAAAACATAGAGTATCTGTCAATAAATGTAAAAAAATATATATAATTTAGGCAAGTTTGATATGAATCGAAACATAATAATCATGAACCAATGTAGTAAATTCGGCAAGACACAAAATGCTATGTAATTTAAAAATTTGTACAACATTTGTGACTACGACCCGATCTGGTAGAAAACTGTTTCGAACCCAAGAAGCCAACAATTTTACATTAGTAGAGGGATGAAAAGCATGCAAACCTGAAATATTTCATGAATTTAAAATCCTTATAAATCGACAACAACAACAACAACAAGTCTTATAAGATTAAAGCGTGCTCGCAAGGAAATAACCGCCAGCCCTGCCGTGTCGACGTCTTCCAAAATATTTATGAAATCTTTTAAGCCTTGATGCGACAGGCCTCGCTTCTCAAAGTACACATTCTGTTAAACCAGTACTTGCATAGATATTTCAAATCTTTTTTTCCTTGTTTATTTCGCATTTGTACCCACAATAACCCGTAGTCGCGGCGCCATTTTCGTTTGTTTGGATTTGATATTTGTCTGTGATGTTGTTTTTTTATTGAAGTGTTAAATTAAGTGTTAACGATCAAAATTATGTGGGTGTTGTGAGACTTGTTTGATGTGAGATCGTGTCGGCGTGTCCGATCAAGTTAGAGCCCTTTCAAGTCCTCGTCTTGGAAATTTGCTGAATGAAAGTGAAATGAATAATTTAATATGTGCGATGAGGCAACTATTAGGGCTTTTTTTTGTTAAAGTATTATATTGAAATTTGAAAGTGTATCTCAAAATGTTTCTACAAAAATTAACACAAAGTTAACTCCTCTATGTAGTTTTAATGTTTTCTGTGAGAGAAATTGTGTTTTAATAGTTTTTTATAAATGAGAAAACTTAATAGGCCAGTTAATTCAAACTTACTGTGTTTTGACTTTGTAACAAAATTGTTGTACAAAAATCGAGTACTCTTTATAGAACAACATTTTGGTATTCATCCGCAGCTTAACGGTGAGCGACACCTTAAGTGTAAATTAGCGCTCTGGTCGTCCGGCGACAGTATTACGTCATCTTGTAAGTTATTGTGTCATTTACTCACATTGAGGGACTTGAACAATGTGACCCATCGCAGGCTCGGAGCCAAAACCGCGTAAGCGCCGTCCGACGAGTCGAGACTGACGCCGTTTCGGCTCCTACGGGCCGCGGCCAAACGACGGAGTGCTGTGATGTTCGAAGCTAATATAAATCATTGTATTATAAGTTCATACAGTTGTAGGCTTTTGCTCTTTAGCAACGCTTGTGAAGCGTGTAAAAACATTCGGCGCGCCCGAAATTAAAATTTTGGCCGCCGACGCCAGATGGAGTCAATTGAATTCGGACTTTATTTGTAGCGCGCGGGCGCGCGGCGGCCGCGGGCAGCCGCTGGCGGCCATCTTGAAATCAAGTTAATACTCATGGATGTCTGCTTGTTAACATGTTAGTATGAATTTAGATCGACTGTGACGTTACCGGGGCAAATATGTCGGCAGTATCATTGTAACGAAAAAGCAAATTAAAATGATGCCATAATAATTTAAATATAAATAAAAAGTTCCTGACATGTATATTTAATTTTGTTTATATATTTATTGAAAAATTCAAAAAGGCCTAAACGCGGCTAACTTGAAAATGCAAAATAAATAGCCGACAGTTATCTATCGAAATAATTTGATTTAGTAACGTTACAGTTAACAATATACCTACAGAATAGCTGTTTGTTGTAGGTAGTAACGTTATGATAGTAGTGAGACGCCGGCCGCCGCCGCCGCGCCGCCCTGGAGTGGACGCCACTATAAACTCGTCGTCTGAGAGACGACGGATCGAAACAGCCCCACTAGTGCCCTTGGCTTTACAATCTATCTAGGTTATATGTAACGTTGTAAAAATCTTTAGCTAAGCGAACGATTGTACATAGTTTCGGAATTGTTACCATGTAAAGTTTTATTATTTGTTAGATTTTAGTTGCATTCGGTTTAGAACATTCCTTTGTGAAAAATAACGAGACGGAGGCGGAGCAAAATCGGCAAACTTTATTTCTCTTTTCGGTGAGATTTTCACAAAAAAGGATCCTTACTGATTTGATTTCAGTCGTTCTAGAACCTTAGACGAAGCGGAAAAGCTATATGATAGTGATTTTCGTATCCTTTCATTTGTCTGTTGATTTTTCTCTGCCTACGTCCTCACAGTAAGGAATTTTGCTCGGTGGAGGTTTGGGCACAAGGATTTATGTATATTCGTCCGCTCCCAGTCTCGGCCACGTGTCGGACCCGTCTCGCGGGCGAGGCGGGGATTGGAAGCCGTTTGTTTATTTTATAAGAAAGCTCGAGCGAGAACCGAACGGCTGGCATTTGAGGTAACGTGAATTTTATTTCAGTTTTCTATTTTAAGCTGACTTACAATAACTGTTAAAAGGAGAAAACAACTGGCCAGTGTCATCGCATAAAAAAACCTGATCCACACATATTTCTAAGACCCTGAATGTCGGATTACTATGAACACTGGGGTAAGCAACCCTAACGGATCGAATATATTTGCAAGTAGTTTTCTTTTGTCTTGGATTGAAGACATGGCCGATATTGAATACTCGAATGCGTCGTCTCGCGCGCGCTCGGGCGCCGCACAACATAATAATACTTGCTTGTTGGTTTTATCGCTAGGCGTACACAGTGCGATGCTGTTTCGACTCTAGTGAGACTTAGGCTAGGTCACCACACGGTGACGGCGATTGTGTCGCCATTATTGACAAGAATAAAATATTTTTGAATTCTTTCACTGATTGCTATAATCTGAACTCCCTTCGCTTTCTGACCCTTTTCTTTGTAAAAAAGCCAAATATACCTAGTCGGTTATAGCAATAGGTGAAACAATAATTTGTTGATAAATAGTGTTAAATGAAAGTATAATACTTAACATAGTTCTTGAGCGATCGCTCGATATATTTTTGTTGGGACGCAGCAGTGTACATATATTTGGATAGAGCACTCCGACATACTTATCTATAATATCCGTAACGAATAAGAAATTATTGTAAATAATCTAATGTTGATATCGATTTCGAACCTTATTAGGACAACACTTAAGATTTAGTAGGCCGCTACGCAACGCTATTTAAACTTGCTAAAACCTGTCGCAAAATCCATGGGATACGATATAAAGTCTACACCAGTTTAGGATCGTCTTACGACTTATATGTGCGTTGCGTGGCCGGCCTGAGGAGGCTTCAAAAGTCAACGTATAATGCACTAATTTTGTCCCGCTACGTTTCAAAATCGGCGAGGTGGAAAAATTTGATTTTCCAAAGCTGGTTTCTGTACACTGACGTCGCACGACGGCCATTTTTGTTTTATACAGGATGTATGAGATTTCATAACGTTGTGTTAACAGATCGGAGAATCGGACGCTTATTTAGCTCAAGTTTGGGGCAAAATGTCCCCAGTTAGGTATATAATGTCATAAATAAAACATATAAATAAACTTTCTATCTAAATTAACTTGTATTAATAACGCAATATTAGACAAATAAGTTGGTTTGTTCACTGAGCCTTAGGCAACGTATTTTGAGGCTAATGAAAAGCTTTAGGCTCAATTGCGGGGCATAATTTTACTATTCAACCGAGTGTGGAAAAATAGGCCTGAACATGGAGAAATGACGAAAGTAGCGCTGTAGACAAATACGCGTTGGATTCTCTTGTCTGATGAAGTCGGCCACGGAGTCACGGTGACGTGTGACTTGTGGCATGTGTCGTGTGACGCTGTGGGCCGGCGGCGCGGTGCTAGCGGCGGCGCGCTCGAACCGTCAACACTGTGGTAATGTCATTTGGCTGTGCTTGTTATAACTGACACTACGTCAACGGTTGTTTTGCAGCGTTCGCGTTCTCGGCACTAAGTCCTATCCTAAACTTTGTTTTATTTTGTAAACACATACAGTTCTTAGGTCTGACACGGTGATTTTCTTGTTAGTATAGCAACGTAACTTGTAAATTTTCTGTTTGAATTTGCTTCATTTACGAGAAAGCAATTTTGATGGAAAACAATGTTGCATTGGATGGACTTTAAATTATATCTCATTTAATGACCTACCTGTATTTTGGATTGCAATCAAGTTTGTTAAATATACACATTTTAATATATTATTTATTGTGATTTATCTATTTTTAATTTGTTGAATAAAATGTGAGTTTTATAAGCTTTATTAACAGTCATTAATGAGATGCTGAGATTTGGTTTTACAAAGGTACCTAATACCTAAATCAATGTGTAGAATTTGTGACCTTTTTAAAACCTAGTGCTGAGAAAAACGTTTTTACTTATCGACGTAAATCCAATATTTTTGTTTAATTTCCAAGTGTCGCCGCCGCGAGGAGTGACGACATAAAACTATTGTATAATTGTTCTGTATATGATTATAATTGTATTTGTTATATTTATGAGTTGTATGTTCTATAGCGGGCGTAAAGTAAGCGTTTATTCGGCGTCTTAGATCCCTGTTATGTGAAAAGTGAAAATGTTTTGAAAAAAAAAATGCAAATCGAAAATAATAATAAACAGTTGGACAATAGCGAAGTGTTTCATTATTTACCAGTCTTTATCATCCTACGAACGCCATACTACCAGACCTGTGCCATTTTGAGCCCTGTAGGCTATCCGCGTGTTTCGAATATGGGGCACGGCACATAGAGAAAGACAGAAAAGGTAAAAATAGATCGAAATGTCCCTATGTGCTGGCGTGCACAAGTAGGTATGAGCTCAAGGGAAATTGAAAGTTGTAAGGGGATAAAAATAATCCGGAACTTCGAGTAGGATAGTATAGTGACATGTGCTATACTGTAAATACCACGAGTTTACCGTGGCCGTACTCAGCGACTGCGTAAATGGTTTGTATAAAGAATTGTAGTTCTATAAAGTGACCGCTAGGGGCGCTATACCCCCCCCCCCCCCCCCCCCCCCCATACAAATATTTTACGCAGTCGCTAGCGGGTACGGTCACGGTAACTCATGGTATCTACGGGTACTGAATGGAAAGGGATGGACCATTTGTCCCAAGATGTAAAATCGTGTTTGAGTTGTATTTAAGTGTCTGTTTGACGGTTCGGGTGTATTGGATTATATCTATTATTTAGAGTATTTAAAAATACTTAAATGAAGGAAATGCGATGATTACGGAACTGCATAATATGCTGATTACAAATAATACAACCATTGAAAACGTATACAATTTATTAAAATAATAAAATGTATATAATGGTTAGTCGGAACAAAGATATTATGAAATATTGTACTTCGTATAGTAAGTTATTATGATTGAATTATGCATTTGTTAAAAACTATACTTAGGATAAAGTTCAGGGTTGACGTTGTAGTTGTAGCACATTATTTAAGTCTAGTAAACTTGTATAATAATAATCATCGATACCCTAAAGCATAATACAAGACAGTTTTAGCGCACAAATCATAAAATTATAATTTCTTTGACAAATAAAATAACTAGGTAGATAATGCGATTGTATACTGCTGTATCGAAATAAACTAGTTGGTATTAACAAACATCAATCGTTAAATGATTTGCCAATTATCCGATTTACATGTCAATCGTATAAGTACATGTCTCAGACGGGAACCGAAATGTCGAAAATACTGGGATTTAAAGGTAACCGATAGCGTTCCGGTAACCTCTACTCCGGAATATCGGAATGGTAAAAAGCAGGGTTTGGGAATTCGGATAGATATTTACCTAAAGTTGCCAAAATCCTATTGCCATCTCATTCACGCCTCAAACAAAGCCGCCTATACCTACAACTGAACAACAACGCCGCGCCAAAGTTTAGGTTTCTTTAGGTGCAATACACAAACATTAGACCTGGAATGTACCTGATGTGAAGTAACGGCGAGGCATAGATGAAGCATGCTTGTCTAGGTGCTTCTTCACTCGATTTGAAGAGATTTAAGTTAAATATTTTCAGGGAAAAGGTCTGCAGGAAGAGTTACACTCCTTTGCTGTCTTGATAAGAAAAGTAGACGCAAAGCGTTTTGTACGAATCAATGGAAAATCAACATCATAAAGGTGGAACCCTTAAGTAAATATCTATCCGAATTTCCGATGCCTAGTACTCAGGCGCAGACTTAGAGGGCCAGGGCCCCTACACCCCGCGCGGCCAACGATGATCACTATGCCTGTCATCTCAGTACATTTTTCCGATTATAGGTTATAAAGTGGTTAAGCAACTGCCTACTGAGCCGACGGTCCCGGGTTCGAATCCCGGCAAGGGCAAATATTTGTGTGATGAACACGAATATTTGTGCCTGGGTCATGGATGTTCTATGTATTTAAGTATTTATTTATCTATATATATATAGATATGTATATCGTCGCCTAGTACCCATAACACAAGCCTTCTTGAGCTTAATTTGGGACTAGGTTGATTTGTGTGAGGTTGTCTGATATTTATTTATTTATAAAATGTACTGAGATGACAGGTTTCATAGGGATCATCGTTGGCCGCGCGGGTTATAGGCACTTGGTATTTGGGGCTCCCCTAAGAGAACATAAGTATGCTGCAAGTCTTGCTTCTGAGGCCCCTAGGCCTGGGCTTTGACGGCCCAGGAGTAAACACTGCTAGTAATGGATGAAGGTGTCGGCCCCTCGTGTCGCGTGCGGCCGCGGGTCTAGCAGCTGGTCAGCAGCTTGTAGTGCGCGGCCAGCGCCAGCAGCGGCGCGGCCGTGGGCGGGTCGGGCAGCGAGCCGGCGCTGGCCGCCACGTCCAGGTGGCTGTAGGGCACGTCCGCGCCGTCCAGCCCCGACACCAGCAGCAAGAAGCCCGCCGGGCCCTGCACAACACACGCACCTAAACACAACTGACCAGCTTCTCATTCACCTGTTTCTTGACAATGGGAAAGAGTATTTTCATCTCTCCTGTTCGGAAAGTGTCATTTTCATGAGTAGATAGCCGGGTGGAAAATAGCTTTTCCATCCCTAGGGTGGAAAGTAATTTTTTTTTAATTGCCACGGAGTCAAAGATAATTTCCGTCTAGATGCACGTCGTGACCAACTAAATTAGGTACAATCTAGTCGGTCGTGGTAAGTGGCATTGAAAAAAGGTCTCCAAAGGTTAGATATAGGCAAGCTTAATTTATTTATATCTAATTATTAAATGTAAATTTCCCTTATATTCACAATACATACATATTATAATCCGTCCCACATTTATTGATAGATCGTAGATTTATTTAAAAAATAAAATTGAAACCATTGGATTGTTTTTTTTTTTTTTACTTTTTAAATGTTAGCGGTACGTATATCTTAACTTTTTTTTATCTATTAAAAGTAAGAAGAATGAAAGTTTGCAGTAGAAAAGGCGGGAACACGAGATTAAATATAAATACCGTGTATTTAATTGATTATTTGTTAAAAATGACATGGACATTAATATAACTCACTCTTGACCCTTTTTTATTTATGTGCGTGTAGTATTTTATTTTCCTCGCAGTCGAAATGAAAAGTAGAGTGTTTAACTCGGGTGAAATTACCCATTTCACCCTCGAACTATTGGCGCTCTCACTTCGTTCGAGCGCCAGAAATATCTCGGGTGCAATGGGTCACTTTCTACCCTTGGTTAACAATCTACTATTTCTCACACATGCAATGAAATATCGTCGTAACGTGCGTTAAAACAGGCTTCGAAGTGTGACGTTTCGGGCGGAACAATTCGAGAGAACTGTAAAGAAATTTCATACAAAATTGAAGGCTTAGACCGGGAAGTAATTTTTAAACTAAACAGCTGAATTATGTTTTTTTGAGTGGTGCATTTTTTTATTTCATTGCATATATTTGAGAAAATCACTATATCTACACGTCTTAGCCGTGAAAAGGGCTTGCCGGCTTTGTATCACTATCGGCTTCCCCACAGTTGGCCGTATATACCTACTCAGCCAGCAAGTAGGGCTTGCAATATCGGCATGGTTTTCCAATTCCGGAATTGACTGCGAGATTGGTACTCAATTCCGGAATTCCGGAACTGGTTCCGGAATTGACTTACTATACAAAAGTATACAAAAAACGAGTATTTTTTTTTTCAATTGAAGGCGGAAACCGATGTTCTTATTTTCGAGGTTTTTGAGGTCAAGAGATTTTACAAGGCTTTTCACCCTAGTCTCAGAAATGCCTTGAGGTCTAATTTTGCGGAATTTTAATCGCAAGAGCATTTTTCAGAATTCTCAGGATATCTAATATATTTAGATAGTTCTACTGCGTCTTTCTCAATCAATACAATTAATTTGTACATAAATGCTACATTTTTATGTCTGTTTCTTCGTTCTCATTCCGACAGTGATTTCCACACAGACGCTCCAGTATCTGACTTAGTGTACACATCAAAAGTGTCGTAATCTAAAGCTTGCTTAGCAATATTAAAATACTCAAACGGGTTTACTCACGTCATAGAAGTCGAATAACGCTCGACATGTTTCGAATCGGTACGCGATTCATCATCAGGAGAGACGATCAGTCGCGGCGGCGGCCAACCGAACACTGCGGGCATGCGCCCTGTCCGCGCGGCTGCTCGACGCGGGTGTCACCGGCGGAGGCGCAAAACTACCCTCATCATCACGCACAATGCCAATTGTCGGGTTGCACACAACACTCACTACGTCATTTGCTAAGGTCTCGTCCACACTAACCACCGATGTAGTATTCAAAACCGTCCTCCAACTAGGGGGCACTGACCATCCACAATCTCGGTTAAAATTCGGATGACGACTAATTTCGATAGCCTCCCGTACTTTCCGCGGAATGGAAAACTTTTCTCTCGCCAGCACAGTTACCTTATCGAACCGAATATAGTGAGACGTATCCGAATTCAGTGAATGTTCCGTCACTGCAGAACCCCGGGTATCCTGATTTTTCATACTACGTATGTGTTCAGTCACTCTTGTGGAAATGTTCCGGCCAGTCTCTCCTATATAGTTCTTCCCACACGAGTCACTTATCATCAGTCATCCCATTGACAACGATGCATATTTTGAGCATCCGTGGAGTCAACGGGAAGCTTAAACGAGACCTCCTCATTCAATGATTAATTCATAGTTTAAAGTTCTATCAGTTGTATATAGGTTATCGCGGGCTGGGTTTCCACAACTCGACGTCTTACCATGCGCTTATTTTGCTTGAGGGGCACTACTCTTTGCCAACCCAACTGTACCAGAGAACCTAGCAGTCCCTTTAAGTTACGTGTAACAGCTTCTGGGAGTGACCTCGGCGACCCGAGGGGCTGCGCTCGGTAATTGGCCACTCCAGGACATTCGAGAATGACGTAGGCGGCTGTCTCCTCTGCCTCCATGCAGGCTCTGCAGAGAGGGCTGTTAGTGACACAGTAGAGTAAATAAGTATTTTTTGGTAAGGAATGTCCGGTTATTGATCCAGTTATAAGCCGGAGCTGGGGCCTCCTTAGTTGCCTTGGCTTGCGCGATAACCCGGGGCAAAATGTCGGAAGAGCTCTCTCTGGACTGCCTGCAGGTATCTAAGTTAGACCAGTATTGCTGCTATTCCATCTTCATGTTATTATACTCAGTGTGATACTCAGCCAGGAATATAAGATAGGATCAGTTCATGTCCTTCTAGTTCATTCTTTCAGTTGTTTTGAGTCCGTATTTTAGCTTTCTTATTCTGTCTATGGTTTAATGAGATAAATTGGCCTGATTGTAAAATTATTAACTACCTGAGATACTCCATTACATTTATTATATTGACCTTCTATACCCCGCCGGTCACTATCGTGAGTTTTTACCTAGCACATTTATCACACATTTCTATCATAAACATCAATACCCTTCGATTTTCCATCAAAATATCTCATATTACTGTCTAGAAACTACATTAAATAGTCTTTTCAATTCCGGAATTTCGATATTGAACGTCCATAATTCCGGAGTTGTAATATCGGAAAAGTCATCGGAAATTCCGGAAGTTCGAAACTCCGGAATTCCGGAATGCAAGCCCTACCAGCAAGCCCTTATTTTCCGGCGTCTGCAGTAATGTACTATTATTATGTAAAAAAATAGACGATGGCATCAGGGAAGACGGGAGGTCTGCCACGAACCTTAAATTCTCGAGAACGTCAAAGATGGAAAGTAGCATTAATAAACAATTGTGGAATCAGCTCCCTGCCGAGGTTCTCCCCGGAGGCTACAGTAGGAAGTTCTTCAAGAGGGGGAAGTAAGGTTCTTAAAGGGTCGGCAACGCGCGTCATGCTCTTGGCATCGCAAGCGTCCATAGGCGGCGGTAACTGCTTAACATTAGGCGGGCCGCATGCTTGTATGCCACCGTCGTAGTATAAAAAAATGTACCCGGTCGTAATAAACACTCAAATTTTTGCGTATTGAAAAATTGACATGACTTATTTAGTGCAGGGTTTAAAAGTTTGTAAAATTTCAAATAGTCTTAAATACTGGCAGATAGCAGTATGAAGTTATCCGGTGAGTATACCTGGTGTCCCCTGGCGGTGGCGGTGGAGGGCAGGTTGTTGGCCTGCTGCACGTGGTCCCCGCGCACTGTCCGCGGTGGAAGTTATCCGGTGAGTATACCTGGTGTCCCCTGGCGGTGGCGGTGGAGGGCAGGTTGTTGGCCTGCTGCACGTGGTCCCCGCGCACTGTCCGCGGTGGAAGTTATCCGGTGAGTATACCTGGTGTCCCCTGGCGGTGGCGGTGGAGGGCAGGTTGTTGGCCTGCTGCACGTGGTCCCCGCGCACTGTCCGCGGTGGAAGTTATCCGGTGAGTATACCTGGTGTCCCCTGGCGGTGGCGGTGGAGGGCAGGTTGTTGGCCTGCTGCACGTGGTCCCCGCGCACTGTCCGCGGTGGAAGTTATCCGGTGAGTATACCTGGTGTCCCCTGGCGGTGGCGGTGGAGGGCAGGTTGTTGGCCTGCTGCACGTGGTCCCCGCGCACTGTCCGCGGTGGAAGTTATCCGGTGAGTATACCTGGTGTCCCCTGGCGGTGGCGGTGGAGGGCAGGTTGTTGGCCTGCTGCACGTGGTCCCCGCGCACTGTCCGCGGTGGAAGTTATCCGGTGAGTATACCTGGTGTCCCCTGGCGGTGGCGGTGGAGGGCAGGTTGTTGGCCTGCTGCACGTGGTCCCCGCGCACTGTCCGCGGTGGAAGTTATCCGGTGAGTATACCTGGTGTCCCCTGGCGGTGGCGGTGGAGGGCAGGTTGTTGGCCTGCTGCACGTGGTCCCCGCGCACTGTCCGCGGTGGAAGTTATCCGGTGAGTATACCTGGTGTCCCCTGGCGGTGGCGGTGGAGGGCAGGTTGTTGGCCTGCTGCACGTGGTCCCCGCGCACTGTCCGCGGTGGAAGTTATCCGGTGAGTATACCTGGTGTCCCCTGGCGGTGGCGGTGGAGGGCAGGTTGTTGGCCTGCTGCACGTGGTCCCCGCGCACTGTCCGCGGTGGAAGTTATCCGGTGAGTATACCTGGTGTCCCCTGGCGGTGGCGGTGGAGGGCAGGTTGTTGGCCTGCTGCACGTGGTCCCCGCGCACTGTCCGCGGTGGAAGTTATCCGGTGAGTATACCTGGTGTCCCCTGGCGGTGGCGGTGGAGGGCAGGTTGTTGGCCTGCTGCACGTGGTCCCCGGCGCACTGTCCGCGGTGGAAGGCCAGGTCCTCGCGCCTGATGGTGGACACCTCCACCATGTCGGCGACGCTCTCGCCCGAAGCGCGGAACGCTTCCGCGTGACCCTTCGCCCTGAGGAAATAAGATCAAAATTTTAACGTGCGAGAATATTGTCAGAAGCCGTCGTCTCTAAGTCGGACGTACCGGTCCCAGGACTTCGGTTCCTGTTTCACCGGATGTATGACCGGGGTTACCTGGCGGCGTGGTTGTCGAGCACGACGGAGTAGCCGGGCCCGACGGCGCGCACGGCGTGCCCCGTCAGCGTGGCCACCGTGTACACGTGCGGCCGCCGCGCCGACATGGCCCGCTCGCGCATCTACCACACAACAACAACAACAACGCCTTCAGAAACTGTTCGGTACTTGACACACATACACTTGTCTTGAGATAGATTGACCTTTCCATTGACCAGGCTGAAAATAAAAACTAACGCACCTAGAAGACATAGTTTACCTCATCAAGCAGATTGAGGGGTGGATGGAAGCTCGTCGAGTACCTACGTAATATAGTCTATGACGAAAGAGGATATTTGTTTATTTTCATCACATTTGCTCGTAAAAGATGGTATTACATGCGGGTGTACTGAAGGACTAAGGCCTATATAGTTCCCGCGGGAGTTATAAATTGACATAACTCCCTCGGGAGTTATGGTTTTAGTTTTAAAAATATAGTACGCACTCGCAGATTACTTCAGACTAAGGAGGTTTCAATCCAGCCAAGGTTTTTTGTTGTATCAACAAAACTTGCCTACCAGCAAATTTTATTGTGTATTGAATTAATACGGTAAATGTAACTGCATTAATATTTATGTTTTACAATTATTTATGTGTATTTTGCAATAATTTTATTAAATTAAATTAAATGTTTAATTATCGTTAGAATTTGGCAGTATAGCCTGTCAAGTTTCTAAGCGAAACGCAGTTCTTAGCATTATCTGTGGTAGACGACACAAAAAAAGGAAAAAAGTTATAAAATTATTGGTTAGGAACTATTTAGTTTGTAACAAACTTACTGTTCATATTTAAGTTTCTATAATATTACACTGTTAATTATTGCTGCATAATATTGATAATTGTTATTTGTTTAATAATAGATGGTAAGATTCTGTGTATATTTGTTTTCTGATTTAAGCTGATGGCCGTTTTGCCATTGCTTATAGTAAATTAAAAAAATATATACAGAAAGAAGTTGGTTGTCAATCGTTATCGTTTAATGTTTATTTTTGGCTTATTTATTTGTTATTTACTCCAAAATGTGATGAAAAATATTGTGTGTAAGGCGGGTAGTAAGGGGATTACAAACTCAGGACATTAAAAGCCCTCCGCCTTCGGCGTCGGGCTTCTAATGGACCTTCGTTAGTAATCCCCTACTTACTACCCTTATGACACAATATACTATTCATTGAGCAAGGATTGGTAGTTTATCGAGCAAGGACCAGCGAACGAATAAAACATAGAAGCCTAACTAGCGTCGGAAAATGGCCCCACGGATTTTGTGTCAGTTAAGGCGGGGCGTAAATTTTGTGTCAAACGGCTGTCTAGTTTGCAAATGGCCACGTCGCCGAACAGTTGCATTACGTGAAAAAAGTGAAGTCTCAAAGTAAGAAAATATGCCGTACTGTTGAGTGAAATGGTGTATTAATCACTCAGGAAAACACAAAAAAAGATGGTATCAGTTTTCATACGTAAGTAAAGCCTTACACATATTAATTTAATTTATTTTACGGAACAGATTTTGTATAGGGATGGTGTTATGCCATATGACTAATTTATATACGATATTTGAAAAAAGTAATGCAATCAGTGGCGTGCCTAGGCTTACAGGAGAGGGCAAGCCCAGGGATATGTTTTGGTAATTTTTTAGTGGGGTAAATCCATTTTATTGCCGCATTAGTGTTCAATGTAAAATTTCAATAATACACAGGTCGGGCGTGGGTTTTGGGGAAAATATGAGCTTTTTCTGAGCGAAAGTTAGTGCCTACCTTTCCTTCGCCTAATATTATAAGACCTGCATTAACTCATCACAATCGCACAGAACAACTCCTTCCATCGTTTAAAGCCACAGTAATCACAACAACAAACAAAATCAAAACACAAGCACTGTTTCTAATAGTATTATTACCTACTTTTCGCTCAAACAAACACTAAACTAACTAAACATTACTAAACAACGTGAAGTTAAATCACCCCTGTTTACGCGCGCGCGCACGAAATTTGCAAGTAGCCGATCCGTATCTAACTTCAAGCCCTGATACATAGGATATTTCCATGTGTTAGAGTGGGCGGTATGAAGCCCGATTGCAAGCCAACGCGTGCGAGGGAGATGACTAGCGGTGACATCGATCGGCGACCAGCGCCCAGCGAGCGAGCGGCCGGCGCGCGGCGGTGGCGTGCGCGGTCGGAGCGCGGACAAATTTTGAAACACGCGGCGTCGATAAAATTTAAAATTATGAAACACGTCATGGCGCACCATTTACTTTAAAGTGTGTACGTTTGTCGTTCACGATTAAGAATGTTTGCAAAGATCGTTCAGAAAAGGCTATGCGTTTTCCGTTAGTCCGGCAGGAAAACTTATAAGTACCTTAATTATGTTTGATATTTTTCCACTAGAAAGGTTAATTGTATCGACTTTACCTAATTATTACAAAGAAGGAGAAATAATAATATATAAGCACCCATTAATTACAATCATTCAAAGTATTAGTAACAACAAGGAACAAACAAGGATTCCTTAAAAGATGTTTTTTTTTTAAATTCGTATGTAAGCAATAACCTTAACATTCAAGATTTATAATGAAGTAAACAAAAATGACTCTTTATTGCATTAACGATTCACCAATTATGAGTTTTCACTGTCACCGCCATGTTACCATAGACAAATGTCATGCGTTTAGTCGAATCACAGCTGGCCATTCGGAAATTGACGAATCACATGTATTTGTTAAGCGTAACTGAGAACATTTGACTGGCTGTGATTGGTGGACCGGTGCGCATGCGCATTTCGACTATTGGGCCGGTTTTTGATGGTAACTTTGTATGAAGCTCGTGTTCTATGTTTTATTCGTTCGCTGGCACGGACAGTAACAGCATGGGATGGAAGGTACGACACCAGTGTAGAGCACCTCATCGAGCAGATCCCCCATGACCATGCGGCCCTCGGCGTCGGTGTTGCCGACGCGCACGGCCAGCCCGCGCCGGCAGCGCACGAGCTCGTCCGCCACGTACGCCTCCGAGCCCACGGAGTTGCGCACCATGCACAGCGCCGCCGACACCTTCAGGCCCGGCTTCAGCAGCTCGCAAGCCTGGAATACAAAATAATATCATCATCATCAACTCTCTCCAAGCTATTTCGGCGATAGCGACCACTTCCACTCCTAATTGGCTTGGCGCTGATGCGACGGGAGATGCTCAGTGTCCGATCGTAAGAAAATAATAAGTTATATGTCATTGTGTCAGCTGAAAGACGTCGTCTGCTGGATAAAGGCGCTGGTCAGGGTCTTTCAAATGTTTCTTGACCACATCTCTATTTTGACCACATCTTCGGTCCACCCATTGGTCCATTCTACGGTTGGTTATAAACCCGCGTATTCAAGTAAAATATGCCATAAGCTTTCACGCATTCACTTCTAAAGTAATTAGATTTTCTGGAAATCTAAGCATCTAAACTTTTTTTTTTTTCAAAGTGAAGGTCAAAGGTCAGTCAATGCAATCTGCTAATTTGCTGAAGGAATTTACTTTTATTTATAATCCGTTCATATTATATCTGATTGTTTATATTGAATTATTACTTTCTTAGCAAATCTAAAAAAAAATTATCAAAATACTCGTGGCTTACGGTCAAAAACGCACCAATTTTATCAAAACATTTTAAATAATAGTTATGACGTAATTGTCATCACTGAAACTTGGCTTTTTGATGGTGTTTTGGATACCGAATTATGTGATAGTAGATACGATGTTTTTAGGTTGGATAGGGACAGAGCATTAAGCGGTAAGGCTGACGGTGGTGGTGTAATGATTTTAGTTTTGCGAACTTTGGGCGCGCGCAATCATTCCACCTGGGCAAGTCCTGGTACCGAATGTCTGTGGGTTACCATTCCTGCTGAATCGTTGCGCTCGCGTTGCGATCCTAGGGCTCCAGTGACGTCTAACCGGGATCTGCACATGTTTTCAGTTTACGCGCCTCCTGGTCCTTCGCTAATCCAACATATAACAAACTTTAATTGTTTATTTAAAAAGGTGATATCTGAGTCACCTAACTCTTTTTTATTTGTGGCTGGCGATTTTAATCTCCCGCATATTAGATGGAATCTTAATACTACTCCCGTATTTGAACGGCGTGGACCAGTAGAAGTTCAGAATGCAGCCTTTAGACTCGTTGAAACATTCTTTCTTGCAAACTTAGAGCAATTTAACTATTCAAAAAATGAAAGTAATAACACACTAGATTTAATATTCTCTAACTTCGCTGTTGATGTATCCAACTCAAACTTCCCGCTCGTTAAGGAAGACACGCATCACCCACCACTTGAAATTAATATTTGTGATATTTTCTCTGCTCCAATAAATAATAAAATAATAAATAAATATTAAGGGACAATCATACACAAATCGACCTAGTCCCAAACTAAGCAAAGCTTGTACTATGGGTACTAGACGACGATATACATAATATATAAATACATATATAGATAACATCCATGACCCAAGAACAAATACTTTGCACAAATATTTGCCCCGGCCGGGATTCGAACCCGGGACCGTCGACTCAGTAGGCAGGTGTCTACCAACCGAGCCAAACGCGTCCCAATGAAGGAAGTTCCCCGCCCGATGTTTAGATTTCGTAAGGGCGATTATCATGCTATAAACGGTCATCTTAATAACATAGATTGGAATTTGTGTTTTGCTGGAGAGTCGATGGACACAGCACTCACTAAATTTTATAATATTCTTAATGAAATAATTACCAAATATGTTCCCTTAGACACCCGTACTCACAAAGGTAAATACCCGACATGGTTCAGTTCGAGTTTGATTAAAATAATTAAGGAAAAAGACAAAATGCATTCAAGGTGGCAAAGATACGGGAACCCACTGGACTACGATGATTTTTCTTTATTGCGTAAACGCCAGAAACGTGTTCAGGAAAAATGCTGGGAGGACTATTTACAAATTGTTCAGGAGGGAATTAAAAGAAACCCTAAACAGCTATGGTCGTTCGTCAAAGCTCGTCGAGGTGGGTCTGCGTACCCTAAGTTTTTTGAATACCATGATCGGGTGCTGGATGATAATAGAGAAATTTGTGAGGGCTTTAGTAAATTTTTTTCTTCTGTTTTTAGTAAACCTCTCATCGCTTATCCTGATTTGCCGTTAGCACCGCCTTTTTGTGATAGTAACGAAATAGTTTCATCGATAAGTATATCATCCGACGAGGTTGTTAAGTTGTTGCTAAGGTTGGATGTTAATGGCGGCGCTGGTAGCGATGGAATCCCTCCATTTTTTATTAAGAGCTGTGCTCCAAGTTTAGGACTTCCTCTCTCGATGCTTTTTAATAAATCGTTACTCGAAGGGTTATTTCCTGATAAATGGAAACAAGCATTGATCGTACCTATTTATAAGATGGGTCCCAAGACTAAAATAATAAATTATCGTCCCATATCTATATTAAATCAGTTTGCTAAGACATTTGAGAAGATAATTTTAAGTAATATTTATGAGGTATTAAATAAAGCCATTCCGCCTCAGCAACATGGTTTTTTAAGAGGTCGGTCGACTGTGTCTAATCTTGTAGAGTTTACAAATCATGTTCTCCGTGGGATGGATAAGAGGAAGCAGATTGACGTGATTTACACTGATTTTGAGAAGGCGTTTGATCGTGTAGACCACGTCATCCTGCTTCGCAAGCTTTACTGGTTGGGTATTCGTGGCGATGTCTTCAGGTGGGTTTCCTCATACGTCTGCAACCGCCGGCAAGCGGTTGTACTAGGAGGTTGCAGATCAGACTTTGTAGACGTTCCCTCAGGTGTCCCCCAGGGATCGCACTTAGGTCCTTTGCTCTATAATGCATATCTATATGATATATATAACGTTTTTAAATTTTCAAAGTTTCTTATCTATGCCGTCGACAAAAAATTTTTTGCAAGCATTCGCGGCATTAATGATTGCAATGATTTGCAAAGTGATTTGGACCGCCTGTCTGATTATTATTATACTAATCGCATTTATGTAAATGTAAAAAAATGTGCCCAGATCTCTTTCACGCGAAGTCCCTACCCTTTGTTGTATCAGTAACAAAAAGGAGGTGAGGCTATTGAGCGCGTAAGTTCAATACGGGACCTAGGTGTAACTCTCGATGCGAAACTAACATATGACTTACACATTGATGACATAGTAAACCGTGCGAACAAGAACCTGGGCTTTGTGTATCGTGTTTGTGGAGAGTTTAAGGATGCCGCATGTATTAAAGTAGTTTATTATGCATATGTTAGAAGCATCCTTGAATACGCAACCTGTGTCTGGTCGCCTCAGTATCCGATTTACAAGGAGAAAGTTGAGAAAATTCAGTATCGCTTTCTGCGTCACCTTAATTTTCGATCCAAGAAATGGGATACCAGCTATTTTTCTATGTGTTGTCGCCACCACCTCCTGAGCCTTGAGAATCGGCGTCTCATGCTTGACACGTGTGTTTTATACGACATTCTCTCTGGCCGCATCGATAGCTCCGCGCTGCTTGCAGAGATTAATTTCTCTGTTCCAAAAATAAGAACCCGTCACGCCAATCGTGCCCTGTTTAGCCTTCCAACAGTCAACACCAATTATGCACAGAATTCCCCATTAATTCGGTTCCTTAGACAATATAATAAACTGTTTAGCAGTATTGACTTATTTGACTGTACCAAATCGATATTGAAGAAGCGTATTCATTCTTTAATGTTAAGCTCAGATGATAGTTAATTCAATATCCCTTTCCATTTCCACACACACACACACACACACACACACGCGCACACACACACACTCACGCACACACTCATGCGCACTAACCTGATCGAGCATACCATGTTTGTTTAATTTTTCTTGTAACTAGTTCTACTTACTGTATTTTTGTGGACATCTTTTATTGGCTTTTGTTGTTGTACTATATTGTTAATTATTACAAATTGTATTGCTATTGATGCCCCAAAAAAAAAAAAAAAAAAACCTTATAGACGACACGTTTGGCTCGATTTGTAGACACCTGCCTACTGAGCCGGCGGTACCGGGTTCGAATCCCGGCCAGGGCAAATATTTGTGTGATGAACTCGAATATTTGTGCTTGGGTCATGTTGTTCTATGTATTTAAGTATATATTTATCTATATAAGTACGTATATCGTCGTCTAGTACCCATAACACAAGCCTTCTTGAGCTTAATTTGGGACTAGATCGATTTGTGTGAGGTTGTCCGATATTTATATTTTATTATTTTATTTATTTTAAACCTCTACAAATCCTGCTATATGTTGTCCAAATGGCTTCGCTGCTTCCAAAATTCTTGCATAACTTATTATTATTATTATTATAATTTTACTGATGGTAAGTGACGAGTTGAGTTCCATTCCTTAGTGGTCCTCCACTTAACTAACATAAGGCTAGAAAATGCCAAATGATCGATAGAGTGCTTGAAATACCTCCCCCTAACCATTTCTCAATTCCTTCAACCTATGTCGAGCTGGCAATATGTGCTTCATAATCATCATGTTTGTCTGCCGGATATCCTACATCCCGTTGGGCACGCCTCACCTTGAGGAAGCCAGCGACGGCGGCCGCGCCGCACTTGTCGCGCGACATGCCGGCCATCACGCCGCCCGCCTTGATGTCGCAGCCGCCGGTGTCGTACGTCACACCCTGTGCAAACACGTATAGTTTGTCAACTCATAAACACGACAACAGGAATCGAAAACTGTTTAGTTTTGGATTTAACATGAAATCAAGGAGTTTCTTAAGGGTGATCTCTCACCACGAGCATTCCCCTATAATGTAACAAAAAACAAATAAGTTTTCCATATAATTTTGGTAACTTTAGGGGCAAATGCTCGCGGTGAGGAAGCAGCTTAAGGTGTCGTACCTTGCCGACGAGCATGACGGTCTCCTCGTAGGTCTCCGGCTCGTAGTCGAGGAAAATCACGCATCCTGCAACAACATTCACACATATATTAACATTTAATGTTTAAATACGAACGGCGTCACGCGCTCAAGCCTACGCCAAGTCTCAAGTCAAAGGATTAAATGATACGAGTTTATTATTTCTGTAACACCCGTGTCACACACAACGTTTGACATACCTCTGTGCCTCGGCACATGGCTGGCGGCGCGGTTGACCGCCTCGAACAGCGGGTAGTTCTTGGCGATGACTTTAGGGTCGTCCTCGACGCGCACCTTGACGCTCGCGCCGAACACGCCGCGAACATATTCGGCGACGCGCAGCGGCGTCATGCGCTCCGGGTCCGCGCCGCCGATGTCGCGCGCCACGCCTCTGTGGGACGAAGTATGAACGATGCAATTTTGTAATTGTTGCGGGCTTAAAATAGATGTGTAATTTTATTATTAACAAATTTTAGCAACAATGGCAGAGTTGAGTGTGTGCTCAATAACTGAGAAGGTAGTTCTTTATCTTTCTTTATCTACCAACTAGTGATAATGAGAAACTGAAAATCCAAATTAGATTATAAATTTAACGCTAATTAATTACTGGGAAGTTCATTACGTTTTGAATTTTACAGAGAAAATATACCTTCTTTATGTAATTAAGTGTAATATATTTTGTTTCAAAATAAGTGAAGAGTTTCGTGCAGAGTTGTCTTAATTTTCGAATGAGATTTGAAAAAGAGCATGAAACACTTGAGACCCATGCAAGAACTCGTGCCCATTACAGCAACAGTGCCGTGGCCGGGTGTTTAGTGTGTGTGTCTAGAGCAGTGCCGACCTGGCCAGCTCGAGCGCGCAGGCCTCGCGCAGCAGCTCGCGCAGCCCCCGCACCCCCTCCCCGTACACGCCGAGCGCGCGCAGCGAGTGCGCCTGCGCGGGGAACGTCTCGCGGATCTGGATCGGCTGACAGATTTACAACCGTTTAATAAACATTTGAGATGTCTTGTATGTAACACTGATACAAAGCACAAAGAAACATGGAAATGCGTCATCTGGCGGAAGAGACCTGGAATCGAACCCTTTCGAATAAACAATGCAAAGATATAAAATATATGAAATAGGCTTACGTGGTCTCGTTTCCCGCAAACTAAGGTAAAATTGTAACTCAAAATTTAATCTTTTAAACATAAATCTAGGACAAACCAACGATCACAACCGATAGACACCACATATGTACACACTTGAGAAGGTCCCTGGATTGGAAGGAGCAAGTACAACGTACCACGTATAATGCTTCCAAGGCCCCGAGCAACGCCACGAGAGCGGCGCGCGGCCAGGCGCAGCCGCCGGGCAGCGCTAGCGCAGGCCGCGCCGCGCCAGCCTCGGCGGCGCGGCGCACCCCGGCCAGGGCTGCTTCGTATATCGACCTGGGGCATATTGGTCCATTTATTAAACAAGCCAACGATTGGCTACTTTAAAAACCGGCCAAGTGCGAGTCTGACTCGCGCACCGAGGATTCCGTACAAATACTTTTCCCATCTTAACTGGCCGGGTTAAGTTTGCATCTGGTTTGTATGGCGCCGGATATAAATAAGTGAAAAGTTAACGCAACCGATCACGTTTGTTGTATGGGAGCCCCCTTAAATAATTACTTTATTTTGTTTTTTAGTATTTGTTGTTATAGCGGCAACAGAAATACATCATCTGTGAAAATTTTAACAGTCTAACTATCACGGTTCATGAGATACAGCCTGGTGACAGATAGACAGACAGACGGACGGACAGCGAAGTCTTCGTAATAGGGTCCCGTTTTTTACCCTTTGGGTACGGAACCCTAAAAAACATCCAATCGAGATAATGGGACACCGACCCATCATGAACTGTGTCCAATATTAAAAACATAAGTATTTAATAAGCTACCTGAGACAGAGGTATAACACTGTAAATCCTCCCGTACCTCAGAAGAAAAACCTTAAAATTCCTTATGGAATTAAGTCCGTAAGCATTTGTACTTATACTTTTGTATTTTGTGCAATATATAAATAAATAAAAACACTGTAAAGTGCTCTGTTAAATACATGAACTTACAGTGTTCTGCTACGGAGATACGGAGGCACATACAATATTATGACTTTACCTGACGTCATCGTACGGTGTGAGGGGCCCAGTGGGCGACAGCACCAGACGATTGCCTGAAACTCGAGGGCAATGCAACACACCGGTTTTCTGGAAAGACAATGATCATATTAACACCACATCATATCATAACGACTTCCCCTTACAATGTTCACCACGCCACAGTCGTGCGTCGTTCGAAAACTCTTCACGTTTTGGTTCAAATGGACGTTTGAGCATTGACTGAGTTTCTTAAGGAGAGTGTGGTGTGTAGGAGGATCAGAAGGACTCACGATCCTCAGCAGTGAGAGGACGATTAAAGAGAGAGAGGGTGAGTTGGAATACATAGACACTATGCTGGCGGTCTGCTCGGCAGGCCCTTGCCACCCGGTGAGCCACCGGCGTTATCGGGGCTGTTGATGTCTGTCAAACCGCTGCTATAGTGCGTAGGAGCCCTTGTACGTATATAGGTTTTAGCGGGCTGGTTTTCCGCAACTCGACGTCTCACAATGCGCCTATTTTGCGTGAAGGGTGGCTGGCACTACTCTTGCCAACCCAACTCACCAGAAAGCCTAGCAGTCCCTTATGTTGTGCCTAGGGTTGCCAATCATACTGTTAAAGACAGTATTAATCTGTTTTTCATTAAATTATACTGTTTTTCCATGGCCATCTTCGGCTAAACATGTGGAACTCTACATACTATATGCTGCATCACCTAACTACCATGTTTATGCAATTAAATAATTTCATTTCATTTCATTTACTGTTGAACAAAAATAAAGTATACAAAATACTGTTTTCAGCATCATAGGGCACAAGTATCCATAGACCTGTAGAGTGTAGGACTACTACGTAAATCGAATCACGATCGCAATCCCTATCATTTACTCGTACTTTAACATTTTTCGCTGATAAAATCTATAGCCATTTGTCTGTTGGGCGGTGTATTCGTGAATGTCCCAGATCCCAGGTGTGCGTGTGTGATCTGGTGCTTTACGAGTTATCGCCCGTGTATTGTCTAATGTTTTACGTTTTGCCTTGTCAGGAAGTGAGATTTTCACCCTGGAGGGCCCCGAGAGGGCCAAGAGATTGTGTTGAGGCTTACGAAGTTACGCACTAAAAATACAATACAAACAATACTGTAAATGTTTCTAAAATACTGTTTATTTTCCTTCTCAGACCTAAAAATACTTTATTTCTTGTAATAAAAAGTTGGCAACCCTAGTTGTGCCCGGAATTTGGCCACACCAGGACAGTATAGGAGCCCTTTACGTAGGATAAGGAAGCATTTGATTTTAAAATTTCCCTGTGGAACCAAGTATGTTAAGAATAAAACTGTATAGCAACGTATTATCATTCCATATGCATAGCTGAAATACATAAATATATGATAACAGCTGATAGCCGCGAGTCCCGGCGCGATTAAGTTTAAGAGATGCAAGCAATTATTTTGTGTATGTAAGGAAATAAATGGGTAACTCTATTTAAAACTTGCAGTCCTATTACCGTCACAAGTGGAATATTAAAACTTGTTTCTACCAAAGTACCGGCTATAAAACCCGATACAATGAACAATAAGTCGTGGCAATTAACGTTGATAGTCTACGAGTAGTATATAACATCAGTATGACCGTTCAAGGTCGAATATATAGAGAAATTGGTGTATCAGACATCTGTCGCGTAAATAGTCTCATAATTAGAAACATGACCAGGACAGGTATTTTGTTATTAATTTATCGCTTGACAAACAGGACATAGACGAACAAGTGTCATATCAGAAGTGCTCATAGAATGAAACATGTAAAGAGCTCCTGAGGCCTACTTACATAATCCAGGTTTGATTTTTAAACGAAAAAAGACTGAATTTAAGTGGGAACGGATAACTCTACTACAAATATATCAGCTTTGATGGTGGACAAAGATATAGAAAATAAAGCCTTCAAGCGCACTGAACTCTCACGCTAGCACTGGTCACTGGTCACAGCTACTAAAGCGCAGTTACTGTCCTAACTAACCTTCTCGAGCGCCTGATCGGTGGACACCGCCGCGGCGATGAAGTCTTCGAGCGCCTGTGGCGGCTGCACCCCGGCGCTGGTCACCACCACCAGAGCGTCGTAGTCGCTGCTGTTCACCTCGCTGACCGGCGCCACCAACACGTCGTGTACTTTATGCTCTGTACCCATGGTGGAACTGGAAAATGAAAGTCGATCAGTTTATTGCAGATTAACATACCTACTTACACATTACTATGGCGTCCTGTCACGACCTGATAATGAAGACCGATGCCTTTTATAGTATTATTTGAAACATGTAGTTTTGATACTAATATCAATAAAATCAAATCAACACTTTTACCAGAGAAGACTGACAGGCGGAATAATTTTAAGCTTTTGTATTTGAAATTTCTTGAGTTTATGCATCGACATTTTAAATATGGCAAGACACCAAATATCTTTTCTTAGTAAGGCTTGTAGTACTTTGTACTAAAAGGATTTGGTTAACATAAATAATATACTGCTAGATTGCGAAACGCGCACCAAAATGGCTGGTGTTCGGTTGAATATCCATTTAAATATCACGTGCATTTAACTATTAAACAATGTATAATACTATAATACTTAGTATTGACTTGATGATTGATTATTTTATTTTTATCTGGAAATTAGGTTTAAGTGTTCAATTGATTCCTTTTTTACTGTCCCATTGTTGAAATGAAACCAATTATAATAAAATTATGTTGTACTAAAAAATTATATACTTCTCCATCTGTCGTAAGATGATGAGATTACTTACTATTTAACATTAAATCGATTAAATATAAATATAAGTATCTGAATTCGTAGGAAAGAGCATAAGATTTATAAGTGAATGAACTCCTATAGTTTTTTTTAATTAGCTCAGCTAAATGCTTAAATAAAAAGTATATGGGTTTTACAATACTTAATACGTGTTGTGAGCAAAATGTGGGTGGATCACGAGGTACACGCAAGTGCCTATAGAAGAGTATATACACAAACGGGTCTGTTTCCGTGCAATAACACTGATAAACGATGTATTGTCACTTTATCAGTGTAGACAGCAGAATATAAATAAATGAGTAATGCACATTTGTTCTAACATGCATTGAATTAACAACTACTACTGATATACCCAAAGTGAATCTTGGCCTCCAGATTAACAACTATCATAAAGTATTGAAATGCACTCACATTCCTTATGTTAGTTAAAATTATAACCATAAACTAGGGGCTCGGTAAGCCTTCGCAAACAATTATCGAAATGGCTGATATGATTCACGGGAACCGATTGAAAAATGCGACCTATACCTGAAACAATCTCGGAACAAATAGACATCTGGACAAATGGACGTACAAAAGCATTTTTGTCCAAACTGAAACAGAGACATTTGCTTGCTTTGCTCTATCGTAAAATCTTGAAAAATCAGTGTCAATTCATCACAAAAATTAAACTGTGATGATGTACGGTGTATGGGCAGCAGTCCCTGATGAAGGGCTCCAGACGAGTTCAAAATGTGACGGGTCATTCTTGACAATTTCACGTGAGTGTAAACCGCGTCATACAGTAATTAAAAGTGAAACTTATTGTCATAAACAGGAAAAACCAATACAATTTAGTTTAATTTATTTGAGTGACAGAATGATGGAGGGTTGGAAAAACTGATGTTTTAACAATGTGTAGGAAAAAATTAAAGAAAAGTTTTATAATTTTATCAAAACTTTCATGAGACATATTTAATTATTGTATCACGGGGTTTACAATGGCCTGAACATGCTCATGTGTTATTCTATGAAGAGCTCCATATGAGTTCAAAACATGTCGGGCAGTTCCTGACAATTTCTCGTGAGTGTAAACTGCTTAATACAATAATTAAAAGTTTTATAAAATACAAATACACTGAGGAGATACCGCAGGATGGCTACCGAAGAAGAGGCAGACTGAAAAGGAGATGGTGGGATGACCTGTACGCATTCAAGAACATTTGGGTGGAACTTGCTCTTCAGCGAGATACTGGCAACAAAGAGTCCTCCTTGCCCAGCAACCAGGCACCAACCAGGGGTAGGCCTTTGCCCAGCAGTGGGACACACACAAAAACAAGATAGATAATATATAAAATACAAAACAATTGTTTAATACTACACTGAAGTTTTAGTCAGGGAATTTGAGGAAAATGTCTTGAGTTAATTAATTCCTTTATAAGTTCCTATATCCTGTGCTGTATAAGTAATGCCTACCTACATGAGTTGCTATGTCACTCAGAAACAAGAAGTAAGAAATCAGGTAGCATGTTATCGGCGATAAGAATTCAAGATAACTGATTAAATAAAAGCTAATTTCAACAAGACATAACCGGATTTCTTGTAACTTACTCCGATCCTGGCGAAGCGATGGCCGCTCGGGGAATAACTGAGCAAAATACAATCAACGCCTACTAATGTATACTTACGGTATATAGAATTTATTGACGATATGAAAAACAACAACCTTTCCTAGTCAAAATGAGTTAGAACACGAATGTATGCGCTGAAACTTGGGCTGTTACTAGTAAAAAGCGTTCAGAATGAATTCTACGGTAAGTTTTGTAGCTTAGGTGGTAAAATTTATTGCAAAACAGGTGAATAAACTTAACTTACTGCGTTTGCCGAGTTCAGTGCACTCAGCTGGTTATTTGTCAATGTCAACTGTCACTGTCACGATCTAAGTATCTGTCAATGATCTGTCAATCTGTCAACCAACACGTCAGTCGTCAACGCTTCGTCAGCCATAGATACAGAAAATTGGTTCGCGAATGACATTCTTGTTAAAATAGAAACAAAATTTTGATCGCAACCTATAAAAAATAATTATTATAGTGATCTTATTTTTTTAATGTTGTAAATTGTTTGATTGCTAAGTGAAAATAATACGCGGTGAAATTATTTTAACTTTACCATTATACAAAATAGTACAGTACTCTAGTAAAAGATGGCGCTAGTAGTTATGATTCAGATATAAGGTTTTTGTTTGTATAGTCGGCAACAAAAGCGAAGGCAGCGAGTTTGTCAGTAAATATTTTGTAGTCTGAATGTGTTTAATTAATAAAGGATTTAATAAAAGTTGTTAGATACCAATGCTTCGTATTTCCTATTCATGAAAATCAGATGAAATTACGACATTAATTTAATGTTAAACAAAAATAACAAACTGTCATGTTATAAATTGTGAGTGTGTTAGGAATGTCTTCGTCATGTATGACTTGAGTATGATTCATGCAACAATTAGTTCAAATAATCCGAACAGACTACGTTGATTAAATGACGGATAATTTGTACTGTTCTTGGAAGATTAGGCATCGCTGTACCTATACAGGATGATTCAAGAGTCATGACCGAGAGTGACAAGCGTGATGAGGAGTGTCACATAACAGTGAGCAACTTACACAAGGGGATCTTACACTACTGGACACTGTGCCTTTGTACATACTTTTTGTTTTAAACGATAAGTTTCTTTTAAAATGTGTGTCAGTTTGGTGTACAATAAAGTGTTTAGGTATATACACAATCTGGGATCAAAATTATAAAAAAAAACTAATTAAGTAATTGATCGCTAATTACTCACTAACTATCCCAGATGTTGGAGGACTTGATCTTTTTTCGCGATTTTGTGGTTTATTGGACCAAAATATGTGTATGGTATATAAATATGGTGGTTGGTCCCATAGTGAATGTTGCTCAGTGTGACCCTCCCCATTACCCTTTTCACTACTGTTCATGACTCCTGGATCATCCTGTATACTACTTGTATATAATGAACGGTGTAGGTAAATGCAAGATAATCAATTGGCATTAAACTGAATGTGATATCTATGAATAACTATAATGTACCTATAGGTAATATGGTACCTATGTCTAAGTACCTAAATAGTAGAGACGGTATCTAGGTACTGTCAAAGAGTAATAAAATTATAAATAAGGTTCTGTCTATTGATTTCCGCATTTTAAACCGCCTGGAACTGTATTTTTGGTGGCACGATCGAGCGACGCTGCGACTAGCTACAAACGCGCGCCATTTTGCCTAAACAAAAGCATGGCGGAACCGAGCAACATAGTGCTTGCTCGCGTTGGCTATTGGTTTTAAATATAAAATTTAGATAAAAAAGTCCGTTGAACATATTTTGAAAATAAAGTAAGTAACTAGGGCGAGTGCGTCACACGGGATAAGCGCATGTACCACTACCACTTCGCGCGGCCAGCGGGGCGGCGAGCGGCGGCCATAGGTGCGAGCAGAAGGTCCAAGCGCGGAGTCTCGCTTACTCCTATGGCCGCGAATTCGTGGCCAGGCCAATGAATGACGTTAGAAAGTGTCTCTGTTTCTGTCTGTGATATGCAAGTGATATGGCGATGTCTCGCTTGCTGTTGATTCCGTACGGAAACCGAACGAAAATTCCGAACGTCTGTGGCGGACCTTATACTACTAACGCCCTTTTACAACCACGCAACTGTTAGTTAGTTATAATATAGTATAGTAGTAGTTGTATAACATCTGTACTTTACCATATTTTTATGGCAGGTGCGTTTATCCCATGTGGCGCATTTAGTTCCGACTGATCTTAAATTTATATGATATTACTTAATTTCGTGTTCTTAGCTAGTTAACATAGATTTAAACAGCACAGGCGCGGACTTAGAGGGCCAGGGCCCCTAGGCACTTGGCATTAGGGGCCTCCTCCCCTATAAGGAGAACATTATTATGGTGCAAGTCCTGCTGGGACTGGGCTCCTAGACTGGCTGGGCCCCTAGACCCGGGCCTTGTGTGGGGTAAATACAGGCCTAGGAGTAAATACGGGCCTAGGGGTAAATACGGCACTGAGCATACTCATCATCATTATATCCTCAACCGATCATGTCGCCGAATGCAAATGCGGCAACTACAGAGTAATCAGTGATCAGATTGCGGCGGCCGGTATTATTATAGTCGAAATTATTTGCATAATTCCCCACCTAACTAACGCGAGGCCAAATTGGAATCCTTGGGTTTTCAATGTCGGCGCAATTACATCTAGTTTTGTTCCAAAGCAGTTTCTATAAGACATTACTAGCTCTTGTGAACAGAAACATCAATCAAACAAACACAATAGGAATACATTACTCTTGAAATTACTTCAAAATATTAGTCTGGATGAGTGGCAACCGGAAAGCTCTCGTTTCTCGGAGGTTAAGATCCTTTTTGGGTTACTAAGCCAAAATAGTTAGTGGCAACAGAAATCTCTTGTCTCGCGTGTGTGACGTGCGTGTGCTTCAGTATATGAGTCCCCATAAAACATACACGTTCACGCACGCATTTGTGGCAACTCTGATTAATAAATAAATATCAGACAACCTCACACAAATCGACCTAGTCCCAAATTAAGCTTAAGAAGGTTTGTGTTATGGGTAGGTACTAGACGACGATAAATATACTTATATATACATAAATACATAAAACAAACATGACCCAAGCACAAATATTCGAGTTCATCACACAAATATTTGGCCTGGCCGGTATTCGAACCCGGGACCGCTGGCTCAGTAGGCAAATAAGTGTCTATACTTAACAACTCGCATGTTGGACTTTGACGGCAATATGATTATGAGTAGGTATAGGTACCTACCTAATCCCAATATTCCTTACAAGTATGCACACTTACTGAAATAAAAATGAAGGGGTAAATGGTATTCTGACACCTGTCCGTAATGTAAGTATCATTCTGTCGGAGTGTGGAGCAGATGGTGCTTCGGACGCAACGTGTATAATTATTTGTAGATCAGTCTGGGACTGCGTTAATTAATATGAGAATCGCCAATACCATCGTAATGAGAGTAAACATTATACCGCACAAGCACATTGCTTTTCATAGCTTGTAATTAGACGGAACTTTGAAGATAATAAGTTATTTAAGAATCTTTACTTTTTGAAGATGGTTCAAATTCAAAGTCTGTTCGCCCCGGCATGCGACGTAGTTATATTTGCCTAATGTGCCTAAAGTGCTTGACTTGTACAAAATATTAATGAAACAAATTAATGTCAAATAATGGTCGTTTTGATTGGCCCGCGCCAATTTGGTGTAGAAAAAACCATAATTTTACAAATATTCGGTCTTTAGTAACTTGTGCCATACCGACACAACTTGATCCCACAGTTCCGGAGTAGACTATACTTAAAAATAATATATATTTGTCACACCAAGATTTCTTATTGGAATTAAATTTGTTTATAATTATACTTGTATTTCCTAAAACAACGATTCTCCTTCCTCACCCAAACAAGCTCAAACGCGCTCCTCCACCTTTACGACGCGCACTTCATCAAAACGGGCTCATCAACCGCTCCGGAGGTTAACTGCATCTTAGTACCCAGCCTCGAAGAACCTCGGCCTTCGGGGACAGGACATAGAGTACGGTTTCCTGGAGTCGAGGCCGATGGCCAGCTAAGAGGAGTCAATTGGAGAGGTGACGTGATGAAATGGGTGGGGTTGTTGCGAATTGTCTTACCTGCTTGACTTTAGTGGGTTTAAAAATAAACATTACGCTAACTGAAAGAGGTTTTCTTGGGTTATAACTTTAACAAAGATGACTTTTTGATTAAGACTTGACTTTATTTATGCCCCAAGACTTTCCTATTAAAAAATAAGCCGGTTGAAGAGTAGGAGTAATCCGTTGTTTACTGCCGAAAACCTACCGATAAAAAATGTTGTGTACTGCAAAAATAACATTTTAGGAAATTAAGTAGGTATCTTGTGTTTATCAAGAATATTGTGTCTAAGTATTCGCGTTACTAAGCGTTCAATTCAAGGCTCCGTTCCCCATGGTGGCCACAGCGTGACCCAAATTAAATTCCCACAATTTCCCGTAATTCCACGGCGTATATTTCGACTTGTTTATCATTTCCATTTCACGCCTCAGCTCATCCTGATGGGGCTGCCAAGAGGGCTTAAATGAAAATAAATATCCAGTTTACTCCTTTAATATTAAATTACAACATTACATTCTAAAACGACACTCGCAACATTAACGTGTTTGCGCTATCGGTGACGTCACAGAATGAACAAAGAAAGTCTTACACAAGTGATAACAGATAAGATAACTAGAGTCAAACTTTAATAACAAAATGACAAATATCAGAATCAGCTAGCCCGGCATAAAACGTCGTACATTTTATGGGCAACTTCATTGCCTCCGAAACCGATGTAACACGAACTGTGGCTCGGATGGACTTTTCCAGGGGTCACTGAAAGCTGATACCTAGCTCTGCCGACGTATAAAGTCTCTCCAGACGATGTACGACCACCAGGAATAGCCCCAGGGGGCACATTGCCAGTAGACGCAGGCACCCATCGTAAACTTTCCGGTTTCGAGCACAGCACTTCTATATTCTGCACTGGTATTTCCTTTCCGTCATGGACGATCGTCGCGGCATTGTGGCGGATAGACAGCTTCCCAGGGATCAGGTCTCCAGCGTGCCAACCCCTGATCACCCATAAAGGACTGCCGTCCCAACCTTCGTAGCCTCCAACAACTGCCCGTCCCGTAAGGGAATTGGCCGTCGTAGCTGTCGTCGGCACCCAATCATGTTCTCCTGAGTCTTCTACCACTCTCACTTCATCCACTATCGCTGGCACTGAGCTGGGCTGGTTCTGGCTGTCACCGTGGTAGATGTAGTTTGTAATGTACGTCGCGCCGTTCGCTGGGTCTTGACTTGGAACCGGACCTACTGGAACAGGCACCATCATGGTACCAGGAACGTAGAACGGCTGAGGGTACTGTCCAGGGGGGTATCCATAGTCCGGTGGCGGAGGATGCATATGCGGATGATGGTGTGGTGGAGGAGGATACCCAGAGGGCGGCCATGGCGGCGGAGGCCCGTGCCCGTAGTACGGAGGCGGAGGCGGGCCGGGCGGAGGATAACTCATGATCGATACTACACGTATGCCTTAGATAACCCGTGTGGCAGTTTATATGTTTCGGCGTGAGTCAGCCGTAATCTAATCTGCAGGATAGCGTTCGATAGATTAGACGAGTGCGATTCATGTCCCCATTTATAGATAGTTGCATTGTTTTGTGAAACTTGATGAATACTTACAGCACGAATAGCGGAATAAAATTGGTGATAAAGATAACAGAGGCTCCTGTTATACAAATATTGTGGAGTTCTTTATAAATTTTATTGTATGTGAGACATGAAATTATCAGTATCTTCTCAATAGTTAGTTAGCTTTTTTATGTGTACTTTTTCGGCCCGTATCAAACACGTTGAATTTAGAAATATCACCTATTTATAATACCGATTCTCATTATCTTTAGTGTTTATCCATGGATAATTTGATCTGCTCACAACTTACATCATCACATTCACCATTAAGTCTCGCTGCTCTTCTGTTAGCATTGATATCATTTTGAGAATTCGTCATAGACTGAAGGCGGATCTCAATATTATCATAGAAAGCTTTACTCATTCTAATAAATCATTACCTAAATAAATTCTTAATCTGACAAGAAATAATCAGTGATTTCATCAGCGGGGTGGTCCGTTTCCGCTTGTTCGGATGATTCATACACGAACACGACATACATTCATAAATGCTAATTGGCTTAATATTTATTTACTTATAATTTTGTTTTGCTGTCTTGGTTTCATTAAAATAAAACGCAATTTGTACTTTCTAAGTTCATTGCAACAAGTATCGAGCCCGTCATTTCGATTTTGCAAATCAAACAAATTATAACAAAGATATAGTACATTACTGCAGACGCCGGGAAACTTGCCGGGTGAGTAAGGTGTAGACCGGATAGATGATATGGATAGTGATAGTGATACGAAGCCGGCAAGCCCTTTTCACGACTAGACGTGTATAGTGCTTTTCTCGAACATTTAAGCATTGAAAAAAAAAAAATACCCCACTCTAAAAAATATTATAATTGAGCTGATTAGCCCGTTCATGAACACAGACGCCATGTTTAATTTTGTATGAAATTCCTTTAGTTCTCTCGAGTTGTTCCGCCCGAAAAGTGATACTTCGAAGCCTGTTATGACGCACGTTATGAAGACAATTCATTTTTTGTTTAAGAAAAAACACTTTATGTAGTTCAAATCGCAAACGACGTCATGTACCCATATATTAATAGTCCAATAAATCAAAGCATAAATATTACTTCATGACTCAAGGAAACAATGAACAAAGATGTCTCCGACTGACCGCGGACTGTTAACGTTAAAATATGATTTACGAAATACAAACGTGCTTGAATGCTCATGAAAAAGTGTGTTTTGCAAAGCACATTTACATATTGTATTAAGCGGTTTACACTCACGTGAAATTGTCAGGAACGGCCCGACATGTTCAGTGACCAAGTTGCCGCGCCGCTGTACGGGTAGCAGTCCCTGATGAAGAGCTCCGTACGAGTTCGAAACATGTCGGGCCGTTCCTGACAATTTCACGTGAGTGTAAACCGGTTAATGTGCAGATTTTTATTTTGTTGTCGATTTTGTTTTTTTCTCAGAAATCAATAAAATTTGGTCAGTTGGTAAAGTTGCGTATTAAGGTAGGCCCAATTTCACGACATGTCACGTTTTGTATACCCATACAATGTGGGAAAAGAAGCACTACTTTAAATCTCACTGGGTTATTTTGACCCCCTTTTCATTTGAATTCTCGCCTCTCCGTTGCTAGAGAGCCTTTAAACAGGCAGCCATATTGCCGGCCCCGTACCCTAGTGTACACAGCTCTCGGCTTTCACGCTTTAATTACGACTAAATAATTCCGATTGCAAAAGTAGTTGATTAGGCCGGAATAACGAGCGGCCGCGCGCAGACAACGGGATATGACAGAAGCTTAGCTTAGCTATTCGTATCCGAAATTTCGAATGTACAATACTTATTTTAAAGATAAGGTTACCCACACACAGTCTGAATTCTGATCCGGTTTCTAAACGGAATTACGTCAGAAAGTGTCTCTGTCTCAGTCTGTCATATGGCGATGTCTCGCTCGTCATTCCGTTCTTAAACGGGAACGGAATTCAGACTGTGTGTGGGTAACCTTATCTTTTAAATAAATATTGTATATTCTAAATTTCGGATATGAATAGCTTAGCTAAGCTTCTGTTATATCCTGCCGGTCTTAGATGGATAGTTTCTTAATTATTTTCTAAGCACCATGTTACTTATTGTGTACCACCATTTGTGATTACTTTTTTGTTTAAATTTACCCGGGCCGTGCGAAACCGTAATCACCATGCATGTACGCGCGGGCAGCTTTTCCGCGCAAAGGCTTTCCTTAGCCAATGAATATTTGTCTAATCTTAGTTTCGTTTTTAGTGTTGCATGTTTTATAAAAACATAGATTAGATATTAAATGATTTTATTTTGGCCCTTAAAAATGTTTCTTTTTTGATATTTAACGCGTTACCGGTTCCAAATATAAGTAATGTGGTCCAATGTCCAGGGATATAATGGACAACGCACAATTTCACAAAATCACTACAGAGAAGTCTGGTGTAGGCGACTCAAGAGATCCGATTTCAAGTGTTGAGGGACTTTGACCACTTAATAAGGGAATTTGAAAATTATTTTAGCAAAAAACTTTCGTGAGACATACTCACTTTGAGTGTTGTGGTTTAACGTTAAGCCAATTAAATATTATAGTGATCTGTATGTACAGAACTCCTGACTCGGATACATCTATATTCTTTGAAAAAATAGGCTTAATGCTATCAAAACTGTGCAAAATGCGTAATAAGAAAGTTGTTATATGCGGGGACTTCAACATCAACCGCCACGCCAAAAATTCTTTAAATGCCAAATTTGAATCCCTACTATTACAATACAACTATAAGCTACAAATTGATAAACCCACTAGGATTACCAATACAACAAGTACTTGCATTGATAACATGGCAATAAATTTTAAAGACAAAAAAACTATAGCTATTCATGACCTAAAGCTATCTGATCATACTGCCCAAAAGATTGCTATACCTATTAGTAAATCAAAAAAACTAGATTTTTGGTACATATGGAAACGGGATATGTGCAAATATAATAGAATTAAATTTAGAGAGTGCATTAGTAGTTTAAGCTTTTGTGAAACATTTCAAGCAGTTAACTCAAATGAAGCATATTCCGAATTCCATAATCTTGTAGTTTTATTCTATGAATTGTGCTTTCCTGTTATTAAAGTAAAGATTAACAGTTCAAGAAAAATTAAATGGCTTACTAAAGGTATCAGAATAGCATCTAAAGGAAAGAGGACTCTATATCGAAAGTTTGTACACAGTCCTAACCAGAAACATAAAAATCATTACAAAACATACGCAAAAGCTCTGAAGAAATGCATATTAACATCACATAGAATATCAAATGACGCATATATTAAAAAAAGTAGCAATCTCGTCAAATCAACATGGGAAGTTATTAAAGAGAATACAGAAAATGCACATATGCCCAGTTGTATTGACAATATCATCAAGGGAACAAAAATTATTACATCTCCTCAAGAAATTTGCAACTCATTTAATAATAAATTTACGGATGAATCTAGCTCAAAAAGTATAAATAACGTGTCAAATAACACTTCATTAGGGGCATCTATAACATCTATTATCTTTCTGAAACCCACCAGCCCAATAGAGTTAGTGAAGATAATTAGAACAATGAAGAATACAAAATCCGTAGGGTATGATAACATACCGACATCCATTGTTAAAGACAATGTCGATTTATTTCTATATCCTCTCCTTCACATCATAAACCTTTCAATAGAAGATGGGTATTTCCCAGACAAATTAAAATATGTTATAATAAAACCAATACATAAAAAAGGCATAAAATCGGAAATGGATAACTATCGGCCTATAGCTCTCATTCCAATCTTCTCAAAAAAAATTGAAAAGATAATTTATTACAGGCTCATTCAGTATTTAGACAAGCATAGCATACTTTCCAATGCACAGTTTGGTTTTAGACAAAAAAGGTCAACTACATTGGCTGTTTGTGAGCTAATAAAAATTGTAACACAATGTAGAAATGATAAACTTCCCTCTCTTGGTATTTTTATGGACATGTCAAAAGCATTTGACAGAGTTTGCCATGAGAAGCTACTTCATAAAATATACCATTACGGCATTAGAGGCAACTGTTATGAGTGGTTAAAATCTTACCTCCAAGGTAGACAGCAGTGCACTGAAATAACAGCTTACTCCGGAAACACAAAATCCTTTCACACTTACAGATCAGAATACAGATGTGTTAAAGCGGAGGTACCACAGGGGAGTTTGTTGGGCCCACTGCTTTTCTTATTATACATCAACGACTTACCAAATGTCTCTGACCAAAAAATACTTCTTTTTGCTGATGACTGCTCGTTGGTGGTAAGAGGTGAACAGACTAAAATTGAACAATTTGAAGAGGATGCCAATAGAGTATTCCATGATGTTAATAAATGGCTAGAAAATAATCAACTACAGGTTAACATGGTAAAGACAAAGATCGTGGAATTCAATTCTCCACAGTCAAAGCCAACTGAAATTAACGTAGCATATCAAATCCTACAACTGGAGAGAGTACAATCCATTAAATTCCTGGGTATAATAATAGATTCTCATTGTAATTGGCTTCGCCACTCGGAACATGTAATGACGAAATTGAGCAGATATGTATATGTCTTGAGGCGACTTAAGGAAGTCTCGTCAGAAAGTACAGCTCTTCTAGCTTTTCACTCCTATGTCATGGCAAACCTACGCTACGGTATTATTCTATGGGGTAATGTGAGCAATAAAGACGAAATATTTAGACTACAAAAGAGATGTCTTCGGGCAATATATGGTTTAAAACAAACTGACTCGTGAAAATCATTGTTCACTGATCAAAAGATTCTCACTTTTCCCGCTCTGTACATATATGAGATCTGTCTTTTTGTAAAGAACAATATAAGCATGTTTAGAGGTAGGAATCCAAGAGCAAGACTGCAACAAAAATATGGTTATGATGTGGTCGGACCAAAATCAAATTCAGCGTTTTTCTCCAATAACGTTATGTGCATGAGTACTAAAATTTATAATAAGTTGCCTATAGACCTAAAACAACTAACTACTCCTGATTTTAAAAGAAAGCTTTTTAATTGGCTAGTCAGCAAATGTACTTATAGCATAAGTGATTACCTTGCCATGTAAGACAAATTCTGCCTATAACATAATACTACTTAAATGCATTACTATATTGTTATTACTTTGTTACTATATTATGATGATGTTATAAAAAATGTAGATTACTATAGATTATATTATAAATTGACATTAAAATATTGTACGCCTCTCGGCAGGACATGATGTACTGGTACTTAACAATAACTATAACACCTGTGATGTAAACTCATGACCATGCAATAAATGAATTGATTGATTGATTGATTGATTCATATTTAATTATTGTATTTAGCGGTTTACACTCACGTGAGATCGCCAGAAACATGTCGGGCCGCTCCCGACAATTTCACGTGAGTGTAAACCGCTTGATAGAATGATTTTAGCAAACATTGTGATAGACAGTCAGAAGTCTGCACTATCGCGTTACCTGTGGCCAGGCCAGAGAAAACTCCAATTTGCGTGCTTGTTCTTGCTTCTTCAGTCGGCGCGGAATGTTGTAATATCGTTAATCTTTTGTTTACCGGGATCAAATTATTAGGCCCCGGCAGATTTCGTCAGCAGTTTCGCTTCAGATGTGGATTTAAGGTGTTATTCTAATTGGAAACTTTGGATATGGGTTCTGGTACCTGGCGTAAGTGCAGGCAAATGTACATACGATAGGGCAAATGGCTAGTATTTTAGCCTGTCCAGTATTAATAAAATAAACCGGCTAAGTGCGAGCCGCACTCACGCACCGAGGGTTCCGTACAAACATTTTCCATTTTAACTGGCCGGGTTAAGTTAAGTTTGCTCCTGGTATTTATGGCGGCTGGTTATAATGAGGTGCAAAGTTAACGCAACCGATCACGTTTGTTTTATGGGAGCCCCACTTGAATACTAATTTGCTCTGTTTTTAGGGTTCCGTAGTCAGTTGACTACGGAACCCTCCTAGTTCCTAGTTAGGTTCCTAGTTAGGAACCCTTATAGTTTCGCCATGTCCGTCTGTCCGTCCGTCCGTCCGTCCGCGGCTTAGCTCCGTGATCATTAGTACTAGAAAGTTGAAATTTGGTATGAGTATGTGTATGTATAACGCCGACAGAACGGTAAAATAAAATTAAAAAATTTTTTTTTTCGGGTACCTCTCGAACACCTAAAGTGGGGGTGATTTTTTTTTTCTTTTCAACACTGGTGTGTAGGGTGTCGTTGAATAGGTCTTGTAATAGGGGTCTTCTAACATTATTTTTTGATAAAGTCAGCAGTTTTGTAAATATTCGCTACAAAAACAAAAAAATAGTGTCCCCCCTCTAACTTTTCAACCACGGGTCAAAAAAAATCGGAAAAATTCATGTTAATGAGGCCTTATAAGTACTTTCAATGAAAACTATATTGAACAAAATCGGTCGAGCCGTTTTTGAGTTATCGACCATATTTTTTCCTTAAAGGTCGTAAGTTGACTTCCAGAAGGTAATAAGTGATTACAGTTTCTAGGGCGTTTACGACCTTTTTATAGAGCTTAAAATCTTTCTTAACCTAAACCTCGGGCTTAAAACAGTCAGTTTATTGTGAAGGATGAGCAACTACGGAACCCTACACTGAGCGTGGCCCGACATGCTCTTGGCCGGTTTTAGTATTTGTTATTACAGCAGCAACAGAAATACATCATCTGTGAAAATTTCAACCAGCTACCACGATTATGAGATACAGCCTGGTGACAGATGGACAGACAGACAGACGGACAGACGGACAGCGGAGTCTTTGTAATAGGGTCCCGTTTTTAAAAATCTCAAAACGTGATCGTTTTCGAAACCTACATATGTCTATATGGTTTGAAATCCTTAATGGAGATGATAATGCGGCTCATGTGTTTCCTCCTTCTTATAACTTGGGACCCTTCAAACGAAGCGTGAAGAAGCATCTCTCGGGCCAGCATGGCAGTGTCAACTGACTTGGCACCGTTGTTTTCTCGTCAGTTGCCATTGCGACTTGGGCTCCCCTTTTTGCTTACCATCAGGCGAAGTGGAGTCAGTATGTTGTGCCGTTATAAAAAAAAAAAAATAACTACAGAAGGAAAACGTGTGTTCAAAGATTTTAAAACAATAACATCTTGTTTTGAAGCCTTATAGGTGTCACTTGCAAATAATAAGGGCCGTACACTGTGTCGCAGTGTCGCAACGACTAGTCTTCACTTGAACCCATAACCTCGCATAACAAGAGCTGACCGCGCCTGCGCCAATCGGCTCTAATTGTCTCATTCGCCGTCGCGCGCGCAGAGAATCTGTATGAAAATTATTTAGAACGTGCCAGTGACGTTTCCTAACAATGTGCATAATAATTCTCTAATGTAAAATCCTCTTAAGCTAAGATTGGACTATTATTCATACATCAATAGCCCCAACCATTGTGAAGCTTGTGAATTGTGGTGTATTTGTGTTTAGTTGTGTGTGGATGTGATGTAAATACGTATATGTGCAGGATCATAATCACTATATTATATAGTGTAGGTAAAACAAAGCCGCTTCCTGCTGTTTGTTCCTTTGTATGCTTAGATCTTTAAAACTACGCAACGGATTTTGATGCCGTTTTTAATAGATAGAGATTTAAGAGGAAGTACATATATGTATAATACATACATAATTTATCAGCATTGCACCCGTGCGCAACCAGTGCGGGTCGCTAGTTAAAAATAAAATATACATACATTACTAATATGGATAAGAGTGTTAAAACACCACGTAATCATAAATATTACAAGTACCTAAAGCAACGGCGAATGAAAAATGAAGCATAGAGAAAAAACGCACTTAATATTTTTCCATCAATAGACGTTCAGTTGTTATTTACTTATTTTCCTTAGTTTTCGGTCAGCCAGTGTGTAACGCTGTTAGTACTAACTAAAGAGGTTTATTTCTTAAAACTGGTCACATTTTTGTACAAGGAGACTTCGTAATACTTCGTTTTGATTAAAGTTACGGTTCGGGCGATAGGTGACAAGATTTTCTTTTATTAGAATTATTACGTCGCTAACTAATTCAGAGATTAATAGAGACTACCGGGGACCGAAGAGCTGGTAGCTTCCTCGCACAAGGTATTACTATAGCTGTACCTACAGCGAGGAAATGCTGGCAACAACTTCGGCACCAAGACTTGGGGAAGTCACTTTCTTAACCCGTTGTTTAAAAAAAATATATTCATATTTGAAAGGTCGTACCTAGTTATTATCTGCCAATATGGCTTCGTGTGCAGTAAGGGGGTTAATTTTAGGTTTAGTGGGTTCATTGTATTAGTTGTTTTTAAAACATACAAATGCAATTGCCTTTTTTTATTAAGTTGCTTTAAATGTGTGTATTGAGTGTAATTGTCCATCACTTATTAATTAGCACAGCCATGCCAGTGACGCCAGTGATGACAGCCTAACCACATGTCTAAATACTCACTACCTGAGTTGTGAAATATGAATCAGTGTTAAGATAAAATGTTAGCCTAGGGCACTGCATCGAATTAGCAAGAACGTCACATCGACATTATAGTTATAGCCTTATTAAAATGTGAAAAAATACAGTCCTAAAACGTTTTCTATGTCTACTTACTTATACAGCCTGTTACCGGCATGCGGGCATTTATTAAAACTGATATTAATATGATCCATTAGTAATTGTTTGCATGTATTAGCTAATCATAATTATGTAAATTAACTGCACAATTAAATTTCTTAAATCCGCACATTCAATGTAGTGGGTGTACAGCGTAATTGTCGTTACTCATATCACGCTGTCATTTAACACTCACTTGTCAATTTACTTTACTGTACATTACTGGCAATTAAAATTTTGTTAGAAATTTGATAAAGCCTAAATTTAAGTTAATTTAAATTGAGGTCATAGATAGGTACGTTAAAGATCTATGTTACTTTACTCTACTTTAAGAAAAGCCTACTTGGCGGTAACATACTGTATAGTGTGACGTTATCAACCAAGAAGGGTCCACTTGGTCACTAACCATAAGGACGAAGATATTTTTGAATAAAAAATGCACATTGTTAGGTTTGCTTTTTGTATACAGTGAATGTGAAGTTATCGTAATTTTATAGCATTTCGAAAATGCTCCAAAAGTAAAACAGAGTGAGAAGTGTAAGGTTACTGAAACAGTTTGAGCGGTTAGTGAGAAGCACATGAATTTGGTAAGTGAGGCTGCGTAATGCAAAATGGTAGATCTGATACGCAATATAATTGTAATATTTTAAAGTATAATTTACGAAAAAAAAGTAACTGTTGAGTTTCTTTCGGATTTTTTCTCAACAGCGGTTTCCTCTTGTAAATTTCCGGTAGATTCAGATTCAGACATGTGAAAGTACCCTTGTGGCAGTGGCTCTGTTATTTAGTTCTGTTAGTAAACAGAATAAACGTTTTGATTTTGATACAAATATCAGAGCACGAATAGACCGGGCATCGAACCCGGTACCTTTACCGTTCTGGATTATCGGTGGAACGTGTCAAACTCTTCACCATCCCAACGCTATTTTAATTTCATTTCATTTCATTTATTTATTTCATTGAACAATATCAATCGTGTTTGAAATAATACATAAAATAAAACAATAAAAAGGACCTTAACTAAATTACGTGTAGGTAAATATTACAAACGTGTGGAACAAAATCATTATCAAAATTAAAAAGAAAACTGTCATAAACGTGTCAAGATAAAATTATTAAATTACAATTCCAAGAATAGGTACATGTCCACATTATTAAATAATATAACAATAACAATAGTGTATAAAATTAATTTACCAAAACTCACAACCAGCCATGTCGTTAATTTTATTAAAGCCTAAGTACATTTTAGTTTTTCACATGTCAGTCTGTATTTTGACAGTATTCCTCAACGGAATAGAAACACTTTTCCAACAGATATGCTTTGAGCTTGTTTTTTAACGCGTTAACACTTATGATCGTCTTGAGTTCTACTGGTAGCTTATTGAAAAGAAATACTCCCTGATAGCCTGCCGTATGCTTGACTACTTTGAGTTTAGTTTTTATCACCTGAGGCAGATCCTTTCGTCTAGTAGTCATTCGGTTTTGTCTTTCTTCAGCAGTTTCTATATCTACAATATGCTTCATTAGATCTGTAAGTACTACTAGAATGTACAAGCTTGGAACGGTTAGAATTGCAAATTCTGTGAAGAAGCTTTTGCATGAAGTCGTTTGGGGTACTCTAGCTATCGTTCTGATAGCCCTTTTTTGTGCTACGAAAGCAGTGTGAACGTTATACTTGTAACTATTTCCCCACAAGGATATGCTGTAACGTAACCTCGATTCTACTAATGCATAGTATACGATCTTCATCTGGGTCAGCTTCGCCTCATCTCTAAAACTTCGAAGGGCATAGCAGGCAGAATTCACAGAATTTCTTATCGCCAGCAGTTCATCCTTCCAGTTAAGGTTAGAATCTATACATACCCCAAGGAATTTCACTGATTCCACTTGACTGATTGTTGCATCATCAGAAACAATCTCCAGAGCATCTTTATTCGCTGCCGTTGTTTTGAAAAGCACAGCATGCGTCTTCCTACTGTTTAACTTCAAGTTATTGATGCTGAACCAGGTATGAAAAGCTTTCATGGCGCCATTCGCTCTGTTATTTAGTTCTGTGAGGTTATCCGCTGCAATAATTGCGTTAGTATCATCCGCAAAAACTACTAGCTTGGTATTCGGAATAGTCTCGATTATATAACTTATGAGGTCGTTTGTAAACAGTATGAAAAAAATTGGTCCTAATATGGATCCTTGGGGAACTCCCCTCGTGATCTTAGCCATTTTGGAACTATGCATTGCCTCGTTGTTGTCTGTTATCCATTTAATTTCAACATATTGTTTTCTGTTTGTTAGATAAGAACGAAACAGGGCCAGTTCTTTACCTCTTATTCCATAATGTTCGAGCTTTGCGAGTAAAATGTTGTGATCGACCGTGTCGAAAGCGGAGCTTAAATCGAGAAACAAGCCTGCTACTCTTTTCTTGTCGTTAATTTGATCGGTTACATCTTTTATCAACGTGGTGATAGCCTCGCTGATACAGATGCCTCATCAGTCTATCCTTGTTTAATCTCTCAAGAAGCTTAGAGAGTGTGGGCAGGAGAGAGATGGGTCTGTAGTTTTTGGGATCTAGTTTAGAACCCTTTTTGTGAATGGGAAGTACTTTCGCAACCTTAAGCTGATCCGGGAAGGTGCCACATTGAAAGCATTCGTTGAACAGATAGGCCAGTGGTTCTGCAAGTATGTCAATGTTATCTTTGATAACTGCTATCGGAATCCCGTCATATCCACTTGAGGTTTTAGGCTTTAGGTTTTTAACTATTTTCTTAACCTCACCTGGATTTACTGGCTCGAAGGTTATCTCGTTTTGTATCCTGGGGACATGGGAATGTAGTAATCGTAAGGCTTGATCAGTCTGATCAGAGACGCCGTCTGTGAGAGTGAATTTTTCAAGAAAAATTGCAGACACGTCCTCAGGAGTATTTACTATTTTTGTATTACCATTTTCGTCTTCTGTTTTTAATAATAAATTTTCCTTTGGATGTTGCGTAAACTTGTTTCGATGCTTGTTTACCACCTTCCATAATTCTTTTGATGAGTCCTTCGCTTTTTCTATTTGTGTCTGTACTGCCAACCTCTTGGGGTTCCTAATAACGCGATTGTAAATATTTAGGTACTTTTTCCTGTAATTTGCTATTGAGTCCGGTATACAATTTTTGTGGGTAGTCAGAATACGTTTCATCTTACTTGAAACTTTTATTCCTCTTGTGACCCATTTTATTTTATTTTCACTGTGCGATGATATTTTAATTTTCTTTTGTTTGAAACTTTCCTTAAACAAAATATTAAATCTGTTGATGAAGGTATTTACGCCTATGTTGACCCACCTTTCTCGTAAAATAGCTTGGCGAAGCTTCTGTTTCCCAGCTGCGTTAAGTTTCCTAACTACTTTCCACATTGTATTATTATTTTTCTTAGGATTAGCATTCTCAGACTTGTTTACAGTGAAAGTACTGAAAATTCCTGCATGACCATCGGCTAGACCATTATGGTCCACCACAAGAGATGTCGCACAGGGTTCTGATAAATTAGTCAGGATGTTATCAAGGCAAGATTGTGATTCGTTTCGTATAAAAGTAGCAGTTTTAATGAGATGTCTAAAACTAAAAGATGCAAGCAACGACAGAAAATCAGCAGCCCGTTTATCCTCTTTCAATATATTAATGTTAAAATCGCCACAAATTATACATTTTTTACTGAAAAAGTGTTCCAATAGCTGTTCAAGTTGATCCATAAAAGCATCAGCGTTAGCTTCTACTGGGTTGCGATAACAGCAAATTATGTTTACATCAGTGTCACTGTCTTTAACGCCACAGATTTCTAAAAATTCGTCCCTGTATAACTTTTTACACACTAAGCTTTCCTCATACTTCCTGTTTATGTCAACCAAGATTAACGAACCACCTCTCTTCTTTTTTGTTCTGATATTAAAAGTCGCCAACACAAACCCCGCTAAACTTAATAACGGCGCTGAGAAAGCATTTAAGAAATGCTCACTGATGCAGACATAGTCCTTTCTGTGAGTGAGATTATATAAATATAGTTCCAGTTCGTCTTTTTTGTTTGTGATACCACATATGTTTTGATGGAAAATACCTAACTCAGTGACGTCATTTCCTACGGTGTTCGTGTTGGGGGATGGTTTTTTTCTAAAAAAGGAGACCCGTTGGCGAGTTCAGTCTCACTACCTCGAGTGCCCAAGGTCATATTTGTTTTTGCGGCGTCACTAGGCGTGTGGACTGTCGGGGATAGACAAGAATTACTTGAATTTAATTCTCTTAATATTAACATTATATAATGCTGTATGTCCTTATAACAATTTCCAATGCTGTGTTGTTTATTTACCCACTCCTTTTCCAAAACATGCTGTTTGTGTATTGCAAATTTTTACATGAGTCCAATAAAACAGCATATTTGTGCATCATTACATCCGTGTACAATAAGTGATTAAAAAAAGCTAGCAGACCTTTCGTTTTTTTTGCTATGCTTTGTGTGCTGATCTTTGCATTGTTTATTTGAAAGGCTCTACACCTTAGCGACCTCTATTTAAACAAGTTAGTATTCTCATCTCACCGCACTATTCCAGCAGTGAACGAGTAAGCTTTTCTTTCTGTTTTGATCAATGGTTCAATAAAAATGGTGGTGTTTACAGAATAAAAAGTAATGAAACATTACATGTTTTAGCGTTGGCGTAACATGCTTAATACAATCTTTAGATAAAATGATATTTGTATAAAATGAAAATACAATTGAACGTTTGTCTATAAGACAAGGCTAAACCTAAATACCAATACCAAGTATGTAGCAACTGTATTATATAGATTTGAATTAACAGCGACTAATCAATGATTAATCTAGCGTTTTGTTTAAATGATAGAACATCATAACATAAAACATACTGATTACTGGGTAGTGACTCAGTTTCCTAAGTACAACTACATCTTCATTTGTGTTTGTGTATGTAGGTATATACAGGGCACGTAACGTATGAAGTTACATTTTGGTATTCAATAACGTCAGTCAACGATCAATATGGCGTGGCGTTAACACAAAACTCGTACAGACCGGGGTAGATGTTGACTTGAGTATTTCTTCAAGGTTATCCTACAACCTGAGCTAAAATGGGCAAGCCCTATAATGGTCAGGCCTTCTATGGACGACTCGTATCGATAGATAGAACACGCAGGAAAAAAGTGATAAACTTTTATGCAAGAAAACATACGGCTCAGAAGTATATAAAAAAACCGGCCAAGTGTGAGTCGGACTCGCAGGGGTTCCGTACAAACACTTCCCATATTAACTGGCCCGGTTAAGCTCAGTTTGCACCTGGTATCTATGGCGCCGGATACAAATGAGGTGTAGTTGACGCAACCGATCACGTTTGTTGTATGGTAGTTGGGAGCCCCACTTAACTATTTATTTTATACTGTTTTTTTAGCTAAACTATTGATACAAAGATATCACAGCTCAAAGAAAAAATTAAATGAGTTTCCTGGGGGACGAGACCGGGAATCGCACCCGGTACCTACCTCAGGATTGCCGGTCCAGTGCGTTAACCACTTCGCTACCCGAACTCAAACCACCTTTCGAATTTTTCCTTATGCTTCGTGTGTAGATCTTTGCATTGTTTATCTGAAAGGTTTTTTAGTTGTTATAGCGGCAACCGAGGAACATCTTCTGTGAAAATTTAAATTGTCCAAATATCACGGTTAATGAGATACGACCTGGTGACAGACGGACAGACAGCGGAGTCTTGATCATAATTTTAGTAATATGGTCCCGTTTTTTATCCTTTGGGTACGGAACCCTAAAACATCTAAAGTCAAAAAAACATCCCTTGTCATAAAAAAAACATTCTCCTAGCTCTCGCTTACCCTCCATAAAGAAAACAATGTTCAATTCAACTCGCGATTAACTTCACAATTCAGAGCTCTTTGCATTCGCGGGCGAAGTTCAATCAGTGCGAAGTTGGCTGCACTTTACCATTACGTGGCGAGAAACTAAAAACATCCTACCTAACCATCCACGGACAGTAGAAAGTAAAACATGTTTCGAGGATCTTAGAGTTGGCATCAATTTGAAGAGGAGTTAGTACGTTTTCACAGTGAGAGCATAATAAAGGTACCGAGTTTATGCCGCCGACTGAATGCTAAGTAGGTATTTTTATTCTGCTTTCAATTTAACTTACTTGTTTTCATAGCATGGTTTCTTAACCTGGCGCTCACTGTCATTACAGCGGAATGAAAAATTGCCTAGTTAGAGTACGTGAGTTTGATATAGAAAATAACTAATAGTGGCTCTGTGAGCGTAAACTTTGCGGTTTCGAAATGCTTGAAGTTACGACATATTTGTAAATTTTAGAAAAAAAAAACTATAAAATGGAAGAATTTACTCATAAAGTTTCATGAGAATCGGTTGAGAAATGCAGCCTCTAGGCGAGAACAGCCGGAAATCCGAACATCCGGACATACGAAAGAAAGGGCAAAGCTGAATCGGAGATGCTTCGCTCGCTCGGTCAACTGACTAACTTAACTTAAACACGGGCATGTATCCTCCCTACTTAGCTACGGTTTATTAATCTGGGGCAACTCTGTAGACGTCCACAATGCATTTTTGGTCCAAAAAAAATGTATAAGAGCCGTGTGTAATGCTCATTACTTGGAACCATGTGGGCCCTTATTTAAAGCAACAAAAGTCCTACCTCTACCATGCTTATACATAAAACAGATTTGCATGTTTGTGAGAGAACACCCTGATTTTTTTGAAAAACAGAGCACTTTATATCCGAGATCAACTAGGAGTAAGGACAAACTTTTTTTGCCACGCTCTAGAGTCAAGCTTCACAAAAACAACTCGTACTGCATGGCTATTCAAATCTATAACAAATTGCCAAAATTCATTAAAGAATGCCCTTCAAAATGTTTCAAGAGAACACTGACAGAGTGGCTGCTAGAGAAATGTTTTTATTCTGTGAAGGACTATTTTGCCGACAAGCCAAATATTTAGTTGTTAAGATTTGACATCTATATTCATGTTACCTTTTATACTTTTGATTTTTACTTCTCATAATTATAGTTTTATCTTTATTTCATTTAATTTTGTGCTTAATTTAATTCAATAATCAATGTAATTTAATCTGCAAATTTTGAGTAATAGTAATTATTTTTGACATAAATAACAAATTGAAATGTGTAACAATTAAGTATCTGAATATTGTTTTACTTTGATTGCATGCCTTTTTGGTAGAACATAAGCAACACTGTTTATACCTGTATCACCTAATTTATTACTATGTTCTTGCAATAAATGAATTTGAATTTGAATTTGAATTTGAATTAAAACCTTTAATCTTACAGCAGTTTGCTTTTTTTTTATAAACCTGTCATAAACAGATAAATTTTTATCCACATTAACCGACTTGTGTGGCTTGAGAAAAGTCAATATTTAATCCATTTGAACATTTCAAAAGAAACTAAACACATGAAGATTCTTTAGAGAATTCTAAAGATTTAACTGCTTTACAGTCTTTCTTCTTTAAGTTGTCAATAACTTTCTGTTTGATTTGACAGGAAAACTAGCTAAAAGTGTCTTGCACTTGCTGAGAGGATTTTTTTATTATTATTTACATTAAATTAGATTATAACCTGCATAACATAAACACCGATTAAATCTGTATCAGTTAGATAATAATATATTTAAGTTGTTCGCTTCGTATTTGTAAAATAAGACGCATTTTCGACAGACAGTTCACTGACTGTTTGCCGATCGAATGATACTTAGAGGTTTTAGGAAAGTCAGTATTGACTGAGCCGGCGAAGTTAAACACGCGTCTTGTGCAGAAAACGAATTGGCTTCATCAAAACTTCGTAAACACGATCTGTTTACACAAACCGCTGTATTGGCAATGTTAAAGGATGCATGGATAAACATACCATCGATGGTACTTAGAAGTTACTTTGCAATGTCTACTCGATTCAAACGATTTTTTTAATTCTTCGCTACCGAAAGATTGTGACGAAAGAAATTACTATTTAGCGACAAGACTACCTGTTGCGTTTACCTCCGTTTGTTTTCATTGGATTTTTCATGGTCTGTTTGTTTCTGTGTATTTGGGGTGTTCAAGAAAAAGTACCTAAGTATTTATTTTGTATTGTAGAAATTACTTATCTCATTACTAGGAATATTCAGCAACGTTTTTATTCCGTGAATTCTGGATAAGTAGCCGGAGAGATAGTAGGGGTCGGCTACCTAAATCCCAAGATGTGGCGTAAGCACTAGTTTTTACGAAAGCGACTGCCATCTGACCTTCCAACCCAGAGGGGAAACTAGGCCTTATTGGGCTTAGGTGGTTTCATCACGATGTTTTCCTTCACCGAAAAGCGAGTGGTAAATATCAAATGACATTCCGGGCCGGGTTCGAACCCGCGACCTCCGGATTGAAAGTCGCATGCCCTAACCAGTAGGCTACCACCGCTTTTATGAATACATAATACATATTATAGATAAATACTAATTATATGTAGAACTGTAAAGTTTTATTCGGATATTTAAAATCATAACTCAATCTACATAATTAAATCTTAAAGTTAAAACAAATATAAAAAAAAATATAAAACCTTACCTACTCTAAATAACCTAAAATACTATATAAAAAAAGGGGTCATAAAAGGAATACCCCATCCAAAAGGTCCGTCTGCGGCATGGTCCTCAGTATGCTGGCGGCGTTACCTCTTTGTATGGCCAGAGAAATTCTAATTGTATGCAGAAAATACATCCATAACTCAGAAACAAATGTTTGTGATAAACACACAAATATGTAAATGCCCTCACGCAGTGTCACTACCCGCCCGCTGGGCTAGAAGGTAGTTATTTGAGGCTAATGGGGAGCTATTAGTAGTAGTGTGAATGATGATATATTTCATCGTTTTTATTTGTACACATTATAATATAGAAAGGAAGTTCGAGTAAGGTTCACGGACATTTATCAGGACATAGACTACCTCAATTACTGTTATTGAAACCTACGTACGCAGTAAAGCGAAAGCTATGTATTTACTTACGCAGGCATGAGATGTTACAAATTTGCTTTTTTCAACCGGTTGATCCAAGTGAAATTTTTGAAAAAAAAAAATATGGTAGAGAATTAGTTAAATGCTTTATAAAATATCTAATGGTAGGTGTCGCCACCTTGCAAGTAAAAAAAATACTTTTTATATATTAACAATCCTTTTTTTTACTTAAATATAAAATTTCATGGTAATTTTTTTTAATTGATAGTCCTTTATTATCTACATAATTTACACAAATTTCAAAAAAATTGGGCCACTACTTTAGTAGAAAAAAAATAAAAACGATTTTTTTTTATTATCTCAAAAACCACGACGATTTTGGGGCTGATTTTTAGTGAAATAACAACGTATATAAAGATAATTATCCGAGCAAACGGAAAACCATTTCCTCGTCAAAGGCGCGATAATTTCATTTCAGCCAATTTCTGATACGCAACGCAGTATGACATATATAGGTATATAAATGGATAAAAATCTCTGAAAAATACGTGTTTATTCCATATATCGGGAAATGTACTTTGGGATACAAATTACAGGCATCACAATAGAAATTCTAACTAAATTAATTTCTCCTTACAAATTATACAACAAACCATTTTTTGTATTAGTTAATTATTTATGTAAAAATGATGAATGCCTTCGAATTAAGCACCTAAGTAAGTTTAGTAAGCCAGCCTGCGATATTTAATGAGGTGTACCGACCACGGTTTCCGCAAATTCACTTATTATGAGCTGGTCCATGCAAATACGCTAGCTAATTAACGTTTAACCAACTTGAAATACATTTGTTTCAGAATTTTATGGAAAATTAAAGTCACTGCAGCAATCGAAACTTAAAAATAAAATTGGACAACACATTGCCAACCAACATAATGACAGAGAAAACATATACTTCTTTAGAAGATCAGTACCAAACTGTCAACGTAAGAAGAACGAAAGAAGAAATAACATCAGCAAATACCGTGGAAGAAATTCTCAAGAAAATAGTACCAGCTAAAAGTTTCCTATACAGGAACCAGAACAAAAAGAATGACAGAGTGTTCAGTTCTTATCTGCCAATGGACTCAGGTACTCCCAAAAAACCGAGAAGATTTTTCAGGATGAGTTCATACGAATACCCGATGTTCTCATCAAAGATTTCCAAAACTGAGAGTTATAATGATAGAGGGTATTATTCTGTCAAAACCAACAGCAGATACTATATGCAGAAACCTTTCAAAATCCCAGAAGCTAGAAACAAGTATAAATCAATAACGACGCCAGAAGAAGTGAGTGACAATATAGTTGAAGATCATTTGTATGAAGATTTGTGTTACAATGACGTGGAAAAAGTAGACGAAGAGAAAAAAGATCAAACACAAAAACCTTATAAAGTAAAAATTCAGGAACTTTTCCAATCTTTCAAACTGCCATTCTTTAAGAAAAATGAGGAAGATGTTAAAGAAGATGACGAGAAAGTCGTTTCAGTTGTTAATGAACGAAATAAGGAGACAGAGAAGGAAACAGAGGGCAACTTCTATGAGAATGGTGATGTAGAAGTGGACACGAATATGTACGATTCTGTACATGCGGTGCGACCTGTGGAAGTGGACGCGAAGGATCGGGTAAGATTTTCTTAAACCTTTCCTTGCCTGTTTACAAAGTCCTTACCCGAATAGTTTTGTTTAACTGCTCAACTATATTAGGACAAAGGAACTGGATATGTGCTTTATTTTACAAACATTATTAGGTAATGTATGTTATGAAGTTTAAGGTCTCGAAGTTTATATTTGTTTGCGTGTGTCAGCACGAAGCTAAGAACAAAATACCGCTCGATTTTCATTAGCAAGTAGCAACTTCATTAGTCACAGAACTTTGAATTCAACGTGGCAGCAATATTAAGCGATATAAATTGTCACACATATGTTAAGTGTTACCGTCTAAACAGAGAGTGTACCTGTGTCATAAATAACAGAGTTGTCTCGAAGTTCACTTAATTGCTTCGTTATTGTTGGGTTTGCGGCGGCGCATATCTTGCCACAATGGCGGAAAAAATGCCAGCTAGTACGACATGTGAACCAATCCGATTTTACCCAAGCGACCTGATTCCCCGAACCAGAAGGCTCTAGGAGCTCACGGACTGTTTGCAGTGCTGTGAAACTTTTTTGTTTATAATACAAATAAAGTAGGAGTTCTTCCTACTGTTCTTGAACGGGGTACCTAAGGGGATATTGATATGATGATTCCACATTCAGGGAAATATCACCCGTGGCTCAAAATAAAATATTTTATTTATTTATAATAAAAATAAGAAAATAATTTGTTAGTCTATATATCACTTTTGAAACAGATAACACAACTAAAGTCGAAAAGTTGTAGACCAAATTCTTTGCTTACTGTACGTTAAATCTAAACAATGCTTCTTTGGCTTTTAGGTACAAATCCCAGTAGAAGACTACTTGGAGCCGATCCAGGTGGAGCGCGACCACCAGTACTGCGACGTGGCTCTCAAGGAGGACTCGCTGCTGCAGTACATCATGAACCTGTTCGAGAGCTTTGGCATGCGCCGAGGTACATTCTTAAGAATATCCCCTAAATTCCTTGTCTATCTGCTAAGTATGTAAAAATCTGCTAAATTAGGCTACGATAGTTCTTGAGTGAAGACTGCGACTGGGCAACACGGCTAAAAACAGAAGAAAAGATGAACGAAATACGCACACACTGTTCGATTAGCCGCCGCCACCGCCGCGATTGATCAGCGCCCCTGAGGATGAATCGCGGATCGATTTGAAACATTTCGGTCGATATTCGACTTTTACGACATGAGTAAACCCCTTTTAATATGTATTTTAATATGTCTGAGACTCACAGGAGTTCTCTATGTAAAATAGGACGAAGGATCTTTAAGATTAAGTAAGATCCAGAGGACAGTGATTCACGGACGGTTTTGGATCTTCTAGATTAGGCTATTTAGATTTCATCTATATGACTGCTGAAAAAACACTCTTTGCTATACGCCATGTATCTTAAGCATCGGCATGGGCCAAGGTATGTTCTCAAAAGAATCTGCTAAGTAAGTTGGTTTTAGTATTAGTTCTTACGCGGAGGTTTGATTCGACTTAAGGCTGCGTTTCTTTGGTAATAAAAACACATCCCTCGCTACACATTTCTGGTGAAAACGCAGCCTTAACCTATGTTTTTGTAAATAGGAAACAGCAGGCAAAAAGCTTTAGGGGGTAAGTACGCACACGAGGATCGTCGCTAATCCGATCATTAGCAGGCTTTGGGGTAATGAGGGATACGACGAGAGGAAGACGCTTTCTACTTACCATGCTAATTTATTTATTCAATAGGTACATGCAAACTTACAGTACATAAGACCAATACACATTTGCATGGTACATGGTAATAGGTACACACAGAAACAAAATTAAACAGAAAAATAAAGAGAAATAAAAATATAATAAGAAAACATTACCTATAAGTAAAACCAGCAAAAACTCAATAAAAATAAACAATGAGTACTGAACAAAATTATTTATTTAATCTTTATAGCACAAATGAAAAACAGATCGAACAAAAGGCGGACTTAATGCCATTGGTCATCCTCTACCATTCAACCATTGGTCAAAGCAGATAAGTTGATTGATAAAGATAAAATTATTTACAACTACTTCTACAAACAAGGGTAAACGGATATTATTATGTGTAGTGTTTAATTATGCAAGGATATTCTTACAAAATCACCCTAATCATTATGTACAACTTTACTATCCAAGAAATATTATAAATACAGTCAGCATGTGAAAGTGTGTATGTTTATCACTTCTGACAGCAACAGTTTACAACAGACAGTTTATTCTTTGGCTGCAATCTGTGTCCAAAAATCATACTAAATTTAATAACTATTTAATATTATATTACTAATTTCTTTCTTCTTGAGGTGTGCAATAAAGAGTATTCTTTTCTATTCTATTCTAAATCACTTTTTTTAATCTCTTCAATATTAGGACGGGCCTAGTTTTATACTATACTCGTATAGGAGGTGCTCGCAATTACGTCTGCGTAAAATGCTTTTATTCACCGTAGTCGCGTAAAAAGTACCCTATAGCATTTTTCGGATATCCCGCTATCCCAAAATTACTTAAAAACCGTCCAGCCATTTCGACATGACGAGCTCACGAATAAATATATACCAACAGTTGGCGCTGTACGGCGGCTGCGCTGTTCAGATTGTTTTTGTAATAATGATCGTTCTCCATAGAAAGCTGATATTCAAACCAATTTTAGAATTGTATAATGTGCAATCTTCAGACGCCTACAAAGTATCCCCAACAGGATATGGTAAACAAAAAGTAAGTAAGTAAGTAAACACTTTATTGTACACAAAAACAGTTAAAACATACATCTATTACAAATAACATATAGGTACAAAGGCGAACTTATCCCTATAACAAAATGTAGTCCCAGCTGTTTAAACGGTTAAAGTCGGATAAAAAAGAAACAAATGAGGCCTACCCGAGGCAGAGGCTGGTCGCTCTAATCCGCTCATTTGCTAGCTCCGGGTAAGGCCGCCTGTCGACTGAAGCGGAGTGGAGATCATGAACCAATCAGGTTGCGTATTTGCGAGGCCTAAAAGAAGTGAATTTAAATCTCAGGAATGTGATTGGTGCATTTTACCCAGTCCGCTCCAGTGGACAGCCAGCCTAATGAAGGATTTGTTCTGCCGTGCCCTAATATAATAATTATAATTTGATTATTTAAATATTGTTATTAGACTAGAAGGTGCCAATTAAGACGCGTAAAACTTTTTTCTTTACAGTAGTCGGGTAGAAAGTATCCTACGCCAATCTTTGGATGGACATAGAAATTGGTTAAAATCCATATTAGTTTTATGGTGCGATGAGCGCATAAAGGAATTCCTTCCAGTCGTACCGTCGTGATGACCGGACAAAAAAAATATTTACCAACGCACGGCTGGCGCCCCGCGCCAACACAAGTCCTGAATCGTGCTGTTAAACTTTGTCCTAAAATAATGACCCCTCTAAATAGAAAACCAATCTCCAGTACAGTTTTAGAATTTCATAATAACTATACGTAGATCTTATAGCCATTAAAACTTATTCAGATTTTGTTTCGTAATACTTACAGACGCTACGAATGATGAATGATATAAAAGGGTATTTTTTTTATCTTTTACACCCATTTTGTACCTATGAATTTTATGAAAAACAGGGTGTTAATGTTAACGTTTTTCTTTCATCGAAATCGCAATAAATATTTAAAGCCTTACGAAAACGGCACGTTTAGAGCCACGCGCCACGGTGTCAAACATCAGGATTGTAATAAATATTGAAACCAATTTCCCTTCGGTGTGGCGCGGCTTTGTCAATATTAAGCACAATTAACATTCGGCAGGTGACGTAAGCCCGACTTACAGCCCCAAAGCCGTTTCTTACAATCCATTTTAATGTCAGCAAATTACTTAAAATCTGGGGTGTTTTGACGGAACGTAAGGTAATTTGAATAATAGCTGAAACCAAGGAGAATTTAAAATTTGTTTTGATTAGGATAACTTTCTTATTACGGTGGCATACTTAGTCCAAGAGGATCTTGGCCGAAACAAGAGAGAATTCCCTTTTTTTGGGGCCAAAGAGGAAGAAAGAACTGGAGTCTACTAGAACACTAACGGCGTCTTTAAATATGGGAATATTTGGCCACCTATATTATATCTGATAGAATAATAGATCAATAGTGATGTCCTAATTGCAGTTATTCTGGCCACACAGATAATTGATAATCTACATGAAAGAATTGTTTTTAATAGTGCGCTGCATAGAAAAAAAAGCAATCAGAATGAATTGTACAGAGCTGTGTGTATCCAAAATTAGATGGTTTCGCACAGCTATTTTTATTTTTGCACTCAAGACAGAAGGATCGTGTAATAATATAAAAGCTAGTAATTCCGCGCGACTTTGCTTGCGCTACACACGTATCCTGCTTATTAGGAACTGCATAGCTCTGGTTAAAAGTCGACTCACATTTAATAAAAAAGTCGATCAATCCAAAAATCTTCCGAACTGGTATTACTAGTAGGGTTTTTTTTTCTTTATTAAAATAAAAAAAGGGTTTGATCACAGTTGATCCGTTATAGTTACAGACACGCCATCTTAAATATCATCTACGATTAACACCTATATTTACAAATGAATTAACTCTTTTGCTTTCCGCGAATTATTAGGGTCTTCTGAAATTGAGTTAATTTCGCCTACTTCGAACAAATCAACATTGAATTTTAAAGCGAAGGCTCTTCTTTCCGCTTCATTCCGTGCACATTCCACCATGATATGGTACATGTCTTCTTTTATATTACATTCGGAGCAGTTCGGGGTTTCACTCTTTCCCATTATATAAGCAAAACTGTTTAGAGGAATGTGTCCGGAACGAAGTCTGACAGCAGCTACTACATCCGATCTGTTCATGCTGCTCCCCGTAAACCAAGGAATGCGAAGCAAGTTAGGCTGAATTGTACGGTACCATATACCCTTGCTTAACGACCTTTCATCGAAATATTCCTTCCAAGTAGAGTTGAGTTTAGTTATCCTCGATGTGTAGTAGATGCTATTAACTTCAGTATTATTACAATACGTTATACTTTCTCATAGTGAAGTTTTTTAACAAAAAGTCTGCTCATGTGGACAACACGTGCGGTAGGGCTGCGCGCGCGCCCTTATCGATATCGATACCGCTTCAGCTATCTTTACAAACAATTACAGTATTTATTTTATACAGAAGATTCCCATAACAATAAAGTATACGGTAACACCAAATGGTTTTGAGAGTCTCAAAGCAACAAAGTAGTATTAAAATAAATAGGACACAGGTTTACTCACCTGAGTAAACCAACTTCGTATACTTATTGTATTTTCTATGTAAAATAACAAAGTAGGATGCTATATTGGGTGTAAAGAAAACTTAATGTTTGGGTAAAAACGCGGTAAAATTAAAAATTGCAGAACCAATAATAAATCGCGAGAAAAATATTTTCAATGATGTCATCCTAAGGTATTGCTTAATGAACTTTTCACTTCTCCTGCTCAAAAAGTACGTCGTTTTAAGTTCGCAAAGCGGGGCTAAAATAGTACATTTAGCCCCTAGGGTTTAAAAGGAAACCATATAATCCCATACAAATTTCTATGACACTAAGTTAAAAAAAATCTTGTTACCGGCCAGCTACATACTATTTACAAATAAAATAAATCAACCTGCAACCTGATCAGATCGACCCAATTAAAAAAATAAACTAAAAAGTTTTTATTTATAATGTAGTGGAATATTAACTGAAATTTTATTTTAGCACGTTTTATAATCAACGAAAAGAAATTTAATCTTAAACATTTCATCTTGGCTAAGAATATTAAATGATAAAATAAAATAAATTATTTTAGTCGTTTTTTTTCAGTCGAAGTGAAAAGCAGAGTGTTTAACACGGGGCTACAAGCCATTATGACACTCAGCTATATTTGGCCTCGCTCACTTCGTTCGCTCGTCCAACTAATTACCTCGTCTCATATAATGGCATGTTTTAGCCCCTTGTCAAACAATCTACTATATTCTATGTAATGTAATTTTAGAAAACGAATTTGCAGTAATTTTTCATTTCAGGTAGTGTGTAGTGTTGATTTTTTTTATAATATTTATTTAACATGAGAAAACTTAAAAATATAACAACAATTTACACGCACAGAATACATATACTTCTTTATTAAAGTGTTCAGTACTAAGCCAGCTTTGTTATTGAAAAGTTGTGGGCATTTGAACATCGATAATTCAGGGTGAAATATCCTGTCGATGTTTTAATGGAGCTCCTCACTATAAAAGTGTCTCCACACAGTCTCATTTACTAAATAGAATAAAATAACTTTCTGTCCGTCACAGAGCACGTTAGTTGGAGTAGTTAGTTTCTCGCGCGCCGGTGCACCACAAACATATCAAGATCGTGTGACAGTGATAGACCAAACTTGGACAAAGAGACGTTTTAGCTAGTGATGTGCTGAGTTTGCCTAAGAAGTTAATAATAATAACTAAAGAGCCCTTTGACAGTTTTTGTTGACATTTGAATATAGAGAAGAGCGAGGGGAGGGGTGTGCGTCTTTGCTTCGCTAACCGATGCAGATCAGAAATTGACGTTGGTTCAACTTACCTCTGTTTCAAAAGCCCTCGGTCTCCCCAACACACGTAGGCATCTTCAAAGCTTTTCATAATCGTACTAGAAGGTGCTCGCAACTTGTTCATGCAGAAGAAAAAGTCAGAATGGCGGGACTTTGCTTTTGTAGTCAGTTAAAAATAATCTATCTTTATAGTTATTTAGTATAACAAAGATTATTTATTTAATCTTATTGCACAAAGGAAAACCTCGTACAAAAGGCAGAATTAATGCAACGAGGATTTCTCTACCAGTCAAGCTTCGAACAAAGCCGATAAATTGAAAAGTTAATATTGTTAAAGATTCATTTTTCATAATACTATTAAGTTCATATTTCGATAGCTTCGAGCCGTAATTTTCTTTTTAATGAGTGATACAGAATTCGAAAAATAGTTATCCTAAGTTTAAATTTAGCTCTAAATACATATTTTCTTCCTTATTAATTACATCGCGCGGTCCATTTATCTGAAGAGTCTTTGCCTTCATATATTCGGTTATACAACTTACTAATACACCAATTCTGAAAATTAACACTTACAGAATTTTGACGAATGATTTTATGACAAACATTACGTTGTGAGATTTAATTGTTGTATGGAAAGTGGCACTGCACGGCTCACTGTTGCAAATTAAATTAATTTAAATAGGTACAGTATCAGATATATTATTTTAGACATATTGCGGTATTACCGTCGTATTGATATAGTTATTTTTATTAAGAGCAGTAAGTAAATATTTGCTCAAGTCTTATAAATTACTAAGAAGACCGCAAATTCGTCTGCGTATTTTTTTCTTTACCATTGTCGGCTAAAAAGTATCCTATAAACATCTCTGGACGTTCAGTTACTATTGGTTTCGGCATGATGCAAAGAAATTATGATAGATGGCGCCAGGCTGGCAATGCTGGCATGGCGCCGCGTGCTCATACAGAGATTGCTTAGAAAGGGACGACACTACAGTATTGCCACTTTTTAATATCTACTTTTTTGGTCAGACTATACATAAATAAATATTAAGGGACAATCTTACACAAATCGACCTAGTCCCAAACTAAGCAAAGCTTGTACTATGGGTACTAGACGACGATATACATAATATATAAATACATATATAGATAACATCCATGACCCAAGAACAAATATTTGCACAAATATTTGCCCCGGCCGGGATTCGAACCCGGGACCGCCGACTCAGTAGGCAGGTGTCTACAAACCGAGCCAAACGCGTCGTATACAAAACAAAAGACGACCTAGCATCGCGCTTTTAGGACTTTTCCTGAAATCATGACCTCTCCATAGAGTTTCAATACAAATCTAGAACTTTATAAGAATTAATAGCATAGATAAGGTAAACCGGAAGAAATCGTGTTCTATTGAGGCCACCTATCCGGTGTGCAGAAACCCGTATTCTGAATTCTGATACCGAAATGACAATGATTGTCTCATGTTATGACAATCATGCGGGCTAGCAGAACTGGCCGGGTCTTCAAATGTCGCGACCAGAGATACTGAACTTTTTTTTTATCAGACAACCTCACACAAATCGACCTAGTCCCAAATTAAGCTCAAGAAGGCTTGTGTTATGGGTACTAGACGACGATATATATACTTATATAGATAAATATATACTTAAATATATAGAACTACCATGACCCAAGCACAAATATTCGAGTTCATCACACAAATATTTTCCCTGGCCGGGATTCGAACCCGGGACCGCCAGCTCAGTAGGCAGGTCTCTACAAATAAGCCAACCGCTCGTCAAAATTACCCGTCTCTATAGCACTGTTCTTAATGTAAAGAGTGCATAACATAATATATGTCGCATGTCGCGGTTAATTTGTCTCGAAGGGTAAGGAATCAGGTGGGTCGTGACAAGCCACGATCGATATTTACCTAAAAAGCGCTGATTCGTGCCTTTATAAAGTTGTGACGGTATTTTTGCTCGCATGGAAATGATTGATTTGGCTGAATTTTATTATTTTGGATGTAAATAGACGCCGTATGCGTATCCTTAGCTGAATCGGCTAGACCGACTGTACAGATTTTGACTATAGGATGCTTATTACGACTACGAAACAAAAAAAATACGGTTAGGTATGACTTTTTCTAACACGTGGACGTTGCTGATTGCACCTTTTAGCAATAATATAATAAAATGTATTTCATGATTTATTCTGTGTAAGTTTTGTTCAAATCTGCGGTTAAAAGCATTCATAACTCCTTCAAATTCGTAATAATAGCGATCAAGCCAATATAAATAAAGCATGCAAACACTCACCTAAACTTTCTCCTACCGAACTGCGCGCGCGACGCCATCGGACCCGTATTTGTACTAACTTGACTCGAATATGTGTCAAATCTTGCTACGATCCGATTGTGACACGATATCGTGCCGGATCGTACCCCGGTGAATAACCGGGTAGTAGCATAACCGATTCTGGCTAGTTTCCTAATACTCATCGTGACGCCAAACGTTACGTAACGTTATCGGGTCGCGTCTGCGCGGAGCGACGACGACCGGCGCACTGGATGTTGTAGTTGGGGGAGTGGGGGGGGGGGGGGAGGGGTCATGGGAGTTCATTGCCCTCTTGTCTTGGCATAAGAGATTTTTTGCATGTTTCTGTGCACTTTAAATACTCAAAAATATAGATTGTGAGAATGACTAGTTGTTAATTCAAATAATATGAAGTTTATAAAATGACATAATAAGGTAAATAAAAAAAAAAGTTCCAGAAAGCTCGGGCTTTAAAGCAGCATTTCGACTGGCGGTATGTGTGGACCAGGGACGGCAAGATCTACGTGCGTCAGCGCCCAGGCACGGATGTACCTCGTCACCGCATCCGAACAGAAGACGACCTTGAGCGTGTTTTTGGCCAACGAAGCGTTTGATTGCCCGGTTTTTCACGCATTGCTTTATGTACATGTTCTGTTTTTGTCTTATTCCTGCAGCCAAAACATTCTGTCTAGTCTCAAAGTTCCTGTTCTTTTATCAAAACTGCACTCTTACTGTAGCAACCGTACACATAATTCTTTAACACGTACCACTATTATCTATTATCACTGCCACAAATTAATAACAAAATTATTATTTTACATCACTTTTTACGACAACCGCACTCAACAGATACACAACTCAAATGACCTCCACGCGATAGGACGAGAAATCTCTCTGTTTATCTCTAACGCAGAACCGGTTTGCTGCATCTGCGTTCATTGCATACATTTAGCTTCACAATATGGTTAATAATAGACTAAGGGTAGGTTTGTATAATGCGGGTTCACTGGGCACAAATCATGACAATTTTATAGCGGCTTGTACTCGTCTAGATATTGATTTACTAGCAATAAATGAAACGTGGTTACAACTTAACGAGGAGGGACGGGCGCCGGTAATCCCTGGTTTCAGGCTCCGTCACATACCTAGACCGTTGGGAACGCGTCTGCGTGGTGGTGGTGTCGGGTTCTACATTCGACGTAGTTTGAATGTATCGACTTGGCCTCACCCTGTAGACCCGCGGCATAAGCTGGTGGAGCAAATGTGGGTTAATATAACGATACATGGTTTGAAAATAGTGATAGGTACAGCTTATAGACCGCATTGGATGGATCTCGATGTATTTTTTGATGCCGTAACTGACTCAATCAGCTCGATACCTAACTGCGAACACCTGATATTGCTGGGCGACTTAAACATAGATTTACTTCAGAACTCCACTGTTCCAGATGTTACCAGATTTAACAATTTTTTATCTAGTTTAAAGCTATCACAGTTAGTAACTAAACCTACACATTTCACTAACACTAGTCAGACATTGCTCGATGTAGTTTGCACAGACATGAAAGCCAAGGTTACAGATATTGTTCACGTGGGTTCTCCTTTTGGACATTGTATAGTGGTAAGCGAGTATAATATTGTGAGGGAGAAACCGCGGCCGTATACTACATCATTCAGGCCTATAAAAAATATAGATATATCACTCTTTGACTGGGACTTGCAGAGTGTGAGGTGGGATCTGATGTCAACTTTGCCTAATGTTAATGACGAGGTTGAGGCGTTCACCAATCATATAGTTTGTTTATTTGACCTGCATGCTCCTATACAGACCCTGGTTATTCGAAACAATTCTCACCCCTGGATAACTGATACAATTAAGTTAATGATGAGTTTGCGAGATAAAGCTGCCGCAGACTACCATAAAACCGGGTCCGATAGCAAAAAGCAGCTTTATAAAGATCTAAAGTCGACAGTAAATAAAGCACTTTACCATGAAAAATCTGCCTACTTTAAACATAATATAAATAATCAATTAAAAAATCCAAAACAGTTATGGAAAAATCTACAATCTACTCTGCTGCCTAGAAATAACACAGACTTGCCTTCTTGTTTCAGTGATCCCAATATTATAAATAAACATTTTTTAACCTTACCTATCAATACAGAAGTTACCATTTCTCAACTGTCTTATTTTGAATTTCACAGGTTTTGCCATTCTACATTCCATATTGAACCAATTAGCGCTGATAAATTGTTGAAAATTATTACTTGTCTAAAATCAAATGCTGAAGGTATCGACGGTATTACTTTAAATATGCTGGTGTCCACTTTTCCATACACTTTGAACATACTAGTTGATTTGGTGAATACCTCCATCGCTACATCTACATTTCCTGACCTATGGAAATTGGCAATAGTGTGTCCTCTGCCTAAAATCCCTAATCCATCTGAGCTTAAGGATCTTAGACCCATTAGTATACTGCCTTGTTTATCTAAAATTTTAGAGAAAACTGTATGCTTACAACTGACAGAGTATCTTGAGAATAATGGTATGTTGCCGGAGGTCCAGTCAGGTTTCAGAAAGGGGCGAAGTACAGTCACTGCTCTGCTGGATGTCACTGACAACATATTATGTTCTCAGGATAAAGGTTTGTGTACATTGCTGGTACTGCTCGATTTTTCGAGGGCTTTCGATTGTCTTAATATTAGTTTATTGCTATCTAAACTAAGTTTCTACGGTTTCGACCACTATGCAGTGACTTGGTTTGCCAGCTATCTCAGCGATCGTCAGCAGTGTGTGAAGCTGAGCCTTAACGATGGCTCCACGCGGGTCTCTGAAAGGATGTGTGTAACTAGAGGAGTGCCTCAAGGATCAATCCTTGGCCCAATTCTGTTTATATTGTACTCTGCTGACATCGGATCACACATAACACACTGCAAGTACCATATTTATGCCGATGACATCCAAGTCTATATTTCATGTAAGCCATCAGAAATTGATGATGCTATTCACAAACTTAACACTGACCTGTCGCAAATATCGACTTGGGCCACAAATAATAGCCTGTTACTCAATCCGGCCAAAACCAAATATCTTATTTTTGGTACTAAACATCAACTGAATAAACTCAATCTGTCAACTGATGTTAAATTGATGGATGTACCTATCGAACGTGTTTATGAGGCACGTAACCTTGGTCTCATAATGGATTGTGATCTTAGATTTGAAAAACATGTCTTGAGTGCTGTTAAAAGTTGTTTCTATAAGCTTAAGGTTCTATACAAAATAAGGCACTTCATAAATGAATCACTGCGTGTTCAACTGGTTGAGTCACTTGTATTGTCAAAATTAAATTATATGGATGTGGTGTTTGGTCCGCGACTTCTTTCTAAAACGAAGAGGCTCATCCAACGCGTTCAACATGCCTGTGCTCGTTATTGTTTCAATATTCCGTTTAGGGCCCATGTTACCCCTTATCTAAATGAGCATAACATCTTAAAAATGCAGCACCGTCGCAAGCTTCATTTGGCATGTTTACTTTTCGGTGTAATTCAGCATAAGATACCATCATATCTTTTCGAGAAGCTGTCATGGATGTCCAGAAATAGGTCGTGTCAAACTCGCCAGTGTAGTGTGCAGCTCACCACTCCACAACATGCTTCAGCTGCCTTCAGGGGAAGCTTCCGCTATGTTGCAACAAAATGTTGGAACAACATCCCGCCGCCAATTAGGAACCTAAAATATATCAAGACCTTTAAAATCCATGTACGAAAATTTATGTTTGAACATCAGCGGAATCAAGAAACTTTGAGGCTAGACACGAGCTGCTTGTAATGATTTGTTTTTTTAAGATTTTTCTTACCGAGGTTTTTTGTCCCTTTATATGTTGTGTTGTTTTGCATCATTGTATTGTTATTTGTCGCCTTATGTTTCATGTCCTTGTTTAGTATTTGGCTTTACTGTACAGGGTTTCGTTTCTCCCTGTTCTTTTATATAAAATTTAGTTATTTCCCTACACATCCACATTTATTGTAATTTTAGTAACTGTCTTTCACTTTTGTACCTAAGTTGTAAAATGTAATTTGTTAAATGTTTTAATGTGCTGTACACATACGGGCATTGCATTCTTAGATTATTTTTTTCATTTCTCTTCTTCGCTAACGGTCTGCACCTGCAGTGACATTGACAGCACTTTCTGTCAATGTCATTGTCTTGGCACTGCGCTTAAGCTGCGTTCAGTATTAGAGTGCGGCCGTGTGTGTACGGTTTCCCGTGGCGTCACCTATAGGTTACACCGGAAGACCAGCGCTGGTTCCCGGGCCAGCATTTATGCTGAGGTGTGACCTTTTCGTGGCATACACACCTAGAATTTTATTTTATTGTATCTAATTTCTAATGTGTTGTCCAGTTCGTGTATGTTTACGAATAAATTTTCATTCATTCATTTTTCATTCATTCATTCATTCATTCATTCATTCATTCATTCATTCATTCAAAAAATATAAAGGGCCAATCTTACATAAATCGACCTAGTCTCAAACTAAGCAAAGCTTGTACTATGGGTAACTACTAGACGACAATATACATAATATATAGATAACATCCATGACCCAGGAAAAAATATTCGAGTTTAACATACAAATATTTGCCTTGGCCGGGATTCGAACCCAGGACCGCTGGCTCAGTAGGCAGGTGCACTACTACAAGGTGATCGAAAACTGTAAATATGATTATGATATTTTAATCGCTTAACATTCAGTTATGTTGAGGTAAATCCTTGAACTTGGTCAACAATTGAGGCTAAAGTATATCAATAAGCCAGATATATCAATAAATCCAACCTACATAAGAAGCACATAATAAGTATATGCAATACAAATTATATTTTTTTACTAATTTCTTGAAGTCAAATGAAAGTAATGCAAAACATTAATTATTATAACTCACTTAATATTCAGCTAATTTATATTCTGACGGTACCTATCTAATCGTCTAATCATTAACATTACGCTCTTCAACGTAATCAAAATAATACATAAATATAAAATTTACATGTGTAACTACTAACTACAACGTGCGAATAATATAATTAGTACCAGACTTAACTAGATCGCGTTATCTACGTGACACAAATAACTTTAGCGCCGCCAACAAGATAAACTACCGGTTTTTACGCTTAATTAAACTATAATAGGTATATGTGTAATCTTAGTAGGAATCATACAAAAAAACAAAAATAAATGTGTTTTATAAAACGGCCAAGCTCGCGCCCTGTCGCTGTTGGTTTCGTACCAGTCCCACAGAAAACAAATATTTATGTTATACCATATACAAAAATCAAAGCTTAAAGAAAAATTCAAAATGAGTTACCTGGTGGAAGAGACCGTGTATCAAACCCGGTACCTCTGGTATTGCCGGCCCAGCGCGTCATAATAATAATATAAAAATGGTAGTGTATACCTATATTTTAATATTATTTTAAGCAAGTTTTGTTTAGACAATGCTAAAGTTTTAAATACGAAGTTTAATTTTTAACGATTGTGTTAGCTTTTGACGATGCAAAAGTGATACTTGTGATCCTATTTGATTAAATGTTCTTTTACCTTTATCTTTTATCATTATTAAAAAAAATTACATTACATATTTCATGGATTCACAAATATTTATGTTACACATTTACGGAGCGCCTTAGCATTTCACACAAGTCACACAACTTTGACGCTCACCACCATTTTAGAGAAGATACTTGAGAGGCCTTATTCTTTTTTAAATGCTGATTGTTTTGGCCATTTTTCACTATGATCAAACATGTTTCTTAACATATTATCGATGTTACTACCCAGAACAAGACTAATGACGTTTATTGATATATATTTCAAACCTACAGTTTCAATTTTTCACTGATAAATTTTGTTTCAAAGACTACTCGAAATTGACAAAATTCACGCGGAAAATTAGTTTTTTCAACTTTTTTTAACCTAGAACTCGGGGAAAAGTATTATTCACTTCAAAAAGTTGGTTAAAATTATCAATAATATTTGTCATAATATGAAAAAAAAAGTTTTAAAAGGAATAAGGCCTCTTAAGTCGTTAAAGAAACGGCCAAATGCGAGTCAGTCTCGCGCAACAAGGGTTCCGTACAAATACTTAACCCATCCGAACAGGCCGGGTTTGTTGTTTGGTAGCCCCACTTAAATATTTGTTTTTAGTATTTGTTGTTATAGCGGCAACAGAAATACATAATCTGTGAAAATTTCAACTGTCTAGCTATCATGGTTCATGAGATACAGTCTGGTGACAGACAGACAGACGGACGGACTGAAGTCTCAGTAACAAGGTCCCATTTTTTATCCTCTGGGTACAGAACCCTAAAAAACATGGACTAAAGTTAAGGGCTAGAATATAACTAAAACAAAACTTGTTTTTTTTTGTAACGAAAGTTACCCACGTTTTTTGTATCACTAACTAAAGTGACGTAGTTTTGTTTTTATTAAGCATTTGACTCTGTACAATTTTATGGAATACGACTAATATTAGCTACTAAGCGTAACACAAGCTCGGTGTGATTCACAGTTAATTGCGAGTAATACTAATACCGCTGATGGCGTCTGTCTGTCGGGGTAATTGGTTTTGGCTCGTCTGTGTATTACTGGATGTGCCTCATAATGCCGTAACGATTTCGCATGAGAAGGATGTAACTAGTGAGGTGTCAAGTCGAAGACAGAGAAGAATGGCGAGTTTTGGAGAAAGGATTTTTAGATGATTTTTAATATTTTTAGACGACGCGGTTGGCGCTACAAGTGCACCTGCCTACAGAGCCAGCGGTCCTGGATTCGAATCCCGGCCGAAATGTTTATGTTATGAAGTCGAATATAATTTGTTTCTGGGTTAGGGATGTTATCTATATATGTATTTGTATATTATGTACCTATATCGTCGTACAGTACCCATAGTACAAGCATTGCTTAGTTTGGGACTAGGCTGATTAGTGTAAGATGGTCCCTTAAAATTCATTTATAAATATTTATTTATTTTTCTTTTGTTTTGATTTTTTTCGTTCGAGAGTACGAATCTCAAAGTGGGTGCCAAAATTTGGTGAAGATCTGAGGATGACGTCCATAAGGATCCGATCTATGACGATTTCGGTGTTTTTTATAAATAGTAGGTTCTTCTCGTTGTTAAAATTACAGAATTTTTGACAAGCTCTGTACTGGATAGCAGAACCCTATAAGTTTGGTTAGGTTTGTTTTATAACAATCCCGAAATATCACATGTCAGGTGTTCGACTACGTATCGTGCCGTCACGCTTATTAAAATATTGTTTGACACGAGATAGAGAGGGACGGCACGAAACAAACTTCGAATTTAAAACTTTGACGACGCGGTTGGCGCAGTGGTTATAAGAAACTGCCTACTGAGTCGGCGGTCCTGGGTTCGAATCCCAACAAGGGAAAATATTTGTGCGATGAGCTCGAATATTTGTGCCTGGGTCATGGATGTTAGTATGTATTTATCTATATAAGTATGTTTATCGTCGTCTAGTGTCCATAACACAAGCGTACTAGAGCTTACTATGGGACTAGATTGATTTGTGTGAGGTTGTCCAATATTTATTTAATTATTTATGAAAAAAGAAAAAAAAAACTTCTTAGTAGCCTTTCAGCTTTCTACTTCGTCTCCACGGAAACGCATATTTCTGTGTAGATGAGACACATTATACTTCATTACATAGACACACAATATTATTTACAATAGTGTAGAAGTGTACAAACTAACTGACTATGATAGAATAAACATGCGAGCACGATGTCGTGTTGGTGGCGCGTGGCTTGCGCGCTAGCGTGCAATCTGTGCGCGCGGTTGGGCGAATCGTGCGCGTTCTGCTGGTACCGCCTCTTGCACTGTCTCACTGACGTCGTTACAGGTATGTACACGGGGATATGAAGGTTACATCATGCATCTTTAGATCGGCTGATTTAGCTAAAAACTTGACTGAGAGAAAAAAAAAATTTATTTGGCCAATATTTGACAACTGTAACTGTAAAGTTACCGAAACGTCAGGGAGGCTCTAATAATGAATAGGTACACGTGATATAATCAGTCTAAATAAGAAAAATTAGTTACAAGAGAAAAAAAAAACATAGCCAATTAACTTGTTTAGGAATAAACTTAAAAACTGGCTTGTACAACAATGTTTTTATTCTGTGGACGAATATTTTGATTATTATAAAAATTAATGGACATTTTATGCACATACTACATGACATTTCATTAGGTTTAAATAGCTACGTCGTAATTGAATAAATTAATGTATTATTTCATAAGCTAAAGATGTTGTCTCTATAAGGTAATGTTTGTTAGTTTAGTGTTAACTTTTTTTTTTAAATTAATTTCCTTTATATTTTTGCATGCCAGTTGCTGGTAAAATGTGTGTGTCTATCATTTAATACCACATTTTATGCAAATAAAGACATTTGGATTTGTATAAACTTATTGAAACGGTGACTAAAACTATTTATTAAAAAGTATTATAAAAACATAGCCCTTTTGGCAGCGTGCCCATCACACAGGCAGCATTCCCGCGCTGTATCCGACTAAATTGTTTATTTTTATTAAGGACACCTTATTTCAAAAGAGGCAAGTTACATGTGATTCAGAACAATAGTCTAGGCTACATTACATTCCCAGGGCTCGACGTTATGAAACATTTTTCGTTGTCTGCATCGCCGCCATTGCTTGCTGGTCGGGTTGGTATAAACATAATAACATTCTTTTTAGTGTCCGACCGAAACACGTTTTTCTGCCGAAACCGAAACCGAAACCGAAGGTTCGGTTCTGATTACAGTTTCGGCCTAAACCGAAACCGAACCTTTTAAAAACGTGATTAAAACGTTGTATAAAATGTCAGCGGGCCGTTCTTTCTAGATCTAATAATGAATATAATGAAAAATTTCGCTAACCGATGGAGCTAAGTGTTTCTATTTCAGTTTGGTCCAAAATTCTTTCATATGTACGGACGATTGGATGCTTTTCTGTTCTTGCCTGGAGGTCGTATTTCTTAACCGATGCTCATGAAATTTTGTGAGTAGGTTTGATAAGTATATACTTAGATTTTTTTGTCTATTAGAGAAATTTTAAAAAGTGCAGACGGATAATAGAGTGAGGTGGGGGTAGACAAAGTAAAAAAAATACGAATTTCAGCAATTACACATAAAACTCACGTTTTACTTTTGTTGAATTTATATTTTAATATTGACACTGGGTCTAAATTAAATTACCCAAAAAGTGAAAAGCATTAACAGCTGTAATACTGTATTGAGGCAGCGATCTGTAATTGTAGATGGTATAAAATTAAACAAAACAATTTAGTAACAAAATAATTAATTGAGTTTTAATTTTTATAATTGAAATCAGGCAGCCTCTTAACGCTAATTCAAACGTAGGTAGGTACTCATTTTATTACATACTCACAACAATAACGAATCTTTAAGTCGTTTTATGAGATAAGTAAACCTAACTTTTATCCTAAATAACCAATATCGCGGTCAATTTGTTTGTAAATTAAGAAAATTTGCGTTAAAAATTGCACTATGAGTTGATAATTTTATAACAAAAACTAAATTGAGTAAATTTAAAGTAAATGTAAATTTTTAACCGCTATTTTTAAAATTTCGAAAAACTATCGACGAAAAAGTACCAAAATACTTATCGAACATACTCACAAAATTTCATGAGAATCGGTTGAGAAATGCGACATTAAGGCAAGGCAACAGCCGGTAAGCGCATGGACATCCAAACATCCGGGCATACGAAATAATTTTGGGCCACGCTGAAATGCTTTGCTCGCTCGGTCAGTTAACATTATTCGAGGAACAAACACAAACGTGACCTCACTAAGCAAAGTGATTCAGTGGCTGGCGGAGTCAGGCGAGCGATGCCATGTTGCTAGCCGTGCCGACTGCCGAGCGCACCCGACGTTAGCCGAACGCGACCCGACAGTACAGTATGTTGTAAGTTTCGGCGCGGCCGAAAGGTTCGGCCGTTTTTTGGCCGAAACCGAACCTTTGGCCGAAACATGATTTTTAGGCCGAAACTGGCCGAAACCGAAACCGAAACTTCGGTCGGTCACTAAAAGAATTTCTTTTAAGACACATCCAGTTGGTTATATTCGAATTGAATTGCAAAATATATGCACACAGGTATTTACATCGCAGGTAACATTGGAATTGTCCATAATCGAGTAAAAAATTTGGCTGGTTCAGATTTTTACTAGGTACTGATTTTTTTTCACAAACTGACCGGCGATTGACCTCCGTATCACCTGATGGAAAGTGACTACGGGGTCGAGGATGTAGCTCGCCGGTTCAGTAATAGCCTATTCACTCTTACCTTGAAGATACCTAATTTATATTGTTTTGGAAATACACACGATGGGAGCGAGTTTCATTCTGTAGCGGTTCGCATTAGAAATGATGAAGCAAATCGTTTCGTGCGAATGAGTGGTAAACTGACAACATAAGGGTGAAATCGCTCCCCTCGCCTGGTTGACTGATGGTGAAACGGGGATGGTGGAATTAAATCGTGCAATCCCTGCGCACACTCTCCAAAATTCCTACTCTTACAAGTGGAATTAATCACATTTATGTAAATATACTTTTCTAACTAACAGAAACGAACGAAGACAATTCCGAAGACTCCAATGCGGCCCGCAAGCCGAACCCGCCCGAAGCGGAGCCGAGCGCGCCCGAGTGGACGAGCATGGCAGGGAGGCCTTTACCCGTCCCGGTGGAAAGCGAGCCCTACTACATGCAGGTGTCGAGGGGTGAGGCCGAGGATTTGCTGCGAGGGGAACCTGACGGAGCCTTCCTTCTGAGACCCTCTAGCCAGGTGAGGCGAGAGCTTCCTAGGATGAGCATGGCGGGAAGCCTTTACCTGTTCCAATCGAAAGTGAGCTCTACTATATGCAAGTTTAGCACAGTGATTCCGCTCCCATACAAGGGCGGCCATAAATACGTTTACCGCGAAATACAGGTTTTTTTCTATTTAAAACGTTAAAATACGACCAAAGGAATATGAAGAATTAAATTTAAAACATTTTTGTGAATATATAATTAAAAAATACATTTTTTTAACGTCCAGAAGAGGCCTCCCAGTAATGTTTGTTCGAAAAACCGGCCAAGAGCATGTCGGGCCACGCTCAGTGTAGGGTTCAGTAGTTGCCCATCCTTCACAATAGACGGGTTTTTAAAACAGCGGTTTTAAGCCCGAGATTTAAATTAGGTAGGAGAAAATTTTCAAGCTCTATAAAAAGGTCGTAAACGCCAAAGTAACTGTAATAGCTTATTACTTTCTGGAAGTTATCGATTATATGCGCCAGATTGAGCGGAATGTTTTAATGCTGTATGGCTCTTAACTAATATGTGTAATGTTCAAAGCATGTTCCAAATAAATAAAATAAAAAATAATAAACATAAAAAAAACATAAAAAAAGCATAAGGACACCGCGCGGCACTTACGTCTTTTTAAAGAAATTTATGAAATTTTGCGATAACTCAAAAACGGCTTGACCTATTTTATTCAATATACTTTTCATTGAAAGTACTTGCCCTTGTTGTGATTTCTTCCATAACTTTTTGACCCGTGGTTGAAGGTAGGGACACTATTTTTTTTATTTTCAGAGCGAATCAATGACACCCCACGACACACCAGTATTGGAATGAAAAAAAAAAATCACCCCCGCTATGGGTGTACGGGAGGTACCCGAAAAAAAGTTTTTTTTTAGTTTTTATTGTACCGTTTTGTCGGCGTGATACATACCACATGCTCATACCAAATTTCAGCTTTCTAGTACTAATAATCACGCAGCTAAGCCGCGGACGGACAGACAGACAGACAGACAGACGGACAGACGGACATGGCGAAACTATAAGTTACATGGCGGACATGGCGAAACTAGTTGACTACGGAACCATAAAAATAAATATATAAAAATAAAATAAAATCATAAATAATATCCCCTATATGTTTATTATTTATTTTTATCTCAACTCCCAAACATTGCATCCCATCTGTAACGATTCGTCAAATTTTCATTTGCCCGAAAGTGGGTTTTTCCTGAAACCCGTAATATTTTTAGGATTTTATCTTCGTTTTAAAGAAAACCTAATAGGTAAGGTTAGGTTTGTTTTGTAAATATTCTCAAAAATGAACCGTTTTGGGAAAAAATGGCTTTGACAAATGAAAATTTGGCGAAACGTTACAGATGGGAAACAAAAATTTGTATTGCAGATAGGTAACCCACGCTTCAATAAGTATAGGAAATCGCAGCGTGGGACGGCCCCCGATAGACTAGGTGAGCGAAGTTAGCCGAGGCGAAGTTGGCCGAAGCATGGGTTTCCGCGAAGTACCTCCCACACTATCAGATTCGCCCAACTTCGGTCAACTTCGCGAGTAGAGTAGACTTAGGGTAAAACTTGAATCTGCTTTGGCATTTTACGCCAACGCTCAATGCCAAAGCAAAATACCATTTCCACAAAAACGTTAGTTTGTTTATTCATAAATCGTTACACCCCAATCCCAATTGGCTGTTTGTCGGGTAAGTTTGTCCGTGAGCAAAAACATAAGACAATCAGCAGCGTATGAGCGTGATCGCGGTGGAGGGATCCAATTAGAGTTCGTGTCGGAATGGCGCGGGATCGCTGACGGCTCACGGTTGTCGGAAGATGATGGCAACGCCTACTGTTCGTTATACAGCCGGGAAAAAACTTGCGTCTATGTAGGCGAATGGAAGGGTAATGATTTTAGCAATCTTACTTGTACGGGACAGTCTCACACACACTTGAGTTGATATTTAATAATGATAATACTGCAGTTTTTCACCGAAATAATGATAGGAATGCACTCCGCGGTTGTCGGATATGCACTAACTTAAAGTAATGGAATAAATGCTACGTGACGTAAAAAGCTGATTGGCAGAATGCAACTTTGTACATACTTAAATAGGTTTGTTTGTTGTATTCACATGCGTTTTATAATAGTGCTTAATTAAACTACTGGTCAGAATTACTTTAATTACATACCTAAATGGATTACTAGTTGTTTTGATTTGAATAAATAAAGTTATTTGTTTAACATAAAAAAGGGGGCAGTTAAAGAGATTTTGTAGTTAGATTACAATCTTAGGGCGGCCCGAGGATAGTGAATGGCGGGAGCTCGAACACGTGTGTAATTAGTAATTACTAGCACAGATGTATTTCTTAGCGGCGGGACTCGGTGTAGGGAAAAGGTGTAGGTTCACCAAATTTAACTCAGGCGCAGCTTGGACAAACGTATCTAGTACCGTACAAACATTCTTCTGAGACTTGTTTAACTGGAAGAGAATCCCTGAAGGAATACATTTTCCTTTATATCTAATTAGCGACCCGCACCAGTTTCGTACGGGTGCAAATTATTCATGTATTATACATATAAACCTTCCTCTTGAATCACTAAATCTATTAAAAAATTCGCATCAAAATCCGTTGAGAAGCTTCAAAGATCTAAGTATACATAGGGACAGACAGACAGGAAGCGACTTTGTTTTATACTATGTAGTGTGTTTCCATACAGTACAAACTTACTGATTATTAGCAGTACGATTCAAGACTTACTTGGTACTAAGTAATTGGCAAATTTTTATTTATTTACATTCCAGCCAAACCACGCGTACACGTTGTCAGTGTCGTGCGCGGGCGGCGTGCACAACGTGGGCGTGCGCCGGCGCAGCGACGGCCGCCTCGCGCTCGGCTACCCGCGCCGCGGCGAGCGCAGCTTCCCCGGCGTCGGCGCGTTGCTGCGCCACCATCGCAAGCGCAGGTACACTCAGCACCAAAAGTAAATAAATATCGGACAACCTCACAAAAATCGACCTAGTCCCGCAGTAATTTAGTAGCCTATCTGAAAAGTTGTAAGTATGATTTACGAAAAAATTACTTACTATTGAGTTTATTTTAGCTTTCTTCTCAACAGCGGACTCCTCTTGGGAAATGCTGGTAGATTAATAATTATAAAAACGGTTTAACCTGACGTAAAAATTGTCAGGAACGGCCCGACATGTTTCGAACTCATTTGGGATTAAAAGTGCAGCTCACGGTTCTCTTATTTTTCGCAGAAAATTGTTACGCCGATTATCACTTCCCAACTCCCGTTTCGCGGAATTTTATTTCGCCGACCTTTCATTTCCCAACTTATAAATTGCCAACTTATTAATTGCCAACCTCACCGTTACCAACTTAACTTTTGGTCTGTGTTTTATTACGTAAATTTTTAAAACGCCACCTTTCATGTAGGAGAATGTTTTAGTTGGCATAATATACACTTAGTTGTTTATTGTTTACCAAATGTTTTAAATCTACATACTCAGAAGAAAAATTATTGATGTGCATTGCTTCCAATTTAAAAGTGTAGTGGTATTATTAGTAAATTCTTGCTAATAAACAAATAAACAAAATATGTAGGTATGTGGTAAATTTACCAATTACAAACTAAATTATAAATATATGTATAGTATGTTTTTTTTTGTAATACTTGCAAGCATTTTAATATTACCTTCATGTAAGCAAGCAATCTGACGCTCCGCTCGCTTCGCTCGCTCCGCTATCCATGGTCATAAAGCAAAGTGGAAATTTTATTGCAAGAAAAACTTAACTTATAACAAAGAAATAGTAATAAAAATAATAATGTGTAGCAAAAAGTTATAAAGCACATCTCTGCAAGTTGCAGTTTAGCTAGTGCTGCGAACTGGGAATGGCTGCACCGTCGTCAAACCCCAACAGTTTCGCTGCAGGTTTGAATTTGTGACGTGTGCCTCGTATGCACATACTGGAGGCTCGAATTATAGCAGTGCATATCCTTGTTCTAAGCCAACCCAGTATCGTACTCAGCGATTTGTTCCAACGGTCATAAAACAAACCTAACCTAACCTACAGTTTTTGGGTTTTGACACATATTCCATTTTGTAGCAGTTACTCTTGCTTGCCAGAGTTTCGGCCAACCAAAAAATATGTAATTCCTTCGTACCTACTCGCTTCGCTCGCTCCGCTATCCATTGTCATAAAACAAAACTAACCTACAATTTTTGGGTTTTGACACATATTCCATTTTGTCGCAGTTACTCTTGCTTGCCAGAGATTCGGCCAACCAAAAAATATGTACCTAAGCATTAGTATGTATCTTTTTCTTATTTGTAACTTGCCTAATGTATGAAAAGGGAACTGTTCCATCAACGAAACGTTAATCGTCCAAAAGTTGTTTGACCAAGTGAAAGATTTGAATAGTGATTAGTCTGCCAAAAGTTTAGAGGCATAATAATAATCTGCTTTACAATAATTCTGCCAAGTGAAAAGTTGTCATACAAAAATTTGGTAATCGTTACTTGTCAAAGTGAAAAGTCGGCGAAACGTTAGTTGGCAAATGAAATTCGGCCAAAAATAGTTCTGCGAAAAGGCAGGATACCGCAGCTCACCCCTGATGAAGAGCTCCGAATGAGTTCGAAACATGTCGGGCCGTGCCTCACAATTTTTACGTGAGTTTAAACCGTTTTTATAATTATTAAAGATGTCTCACGATAGTTTTAATAACATTATTGCTGGTAAATTCACAATCTGACTTGTAAAAGGGACCTTGTGGCCTACTTACTGAATAAATTATTTCATTTCATTTCTACAATGTAGTCAATTGCAATCTTACATATGCTAGTAGTAAAATTGGCAGCTAATGTTAGTAGTGCTGACTGAACATCATACATGCTCTACCGGCATGACGCAGCGACAGTTTCAGCGTTTCTACTTCATTCTTAGTTGTTTTTTGTTTGATTTTGAACTTCTGGCAAAATATTAGCTCTACGTTGGTTTATTATATCCGAACCACATTCTCCTGCACCATAAGTGGAAATATGGAATGATATTCCCTATAAATATTGACACAAAGGTATACCTATTACAAAAGAAAAATTTAATGTGATCTACTACAATCTAAGCAGGACTCGAACCTGCGACCTCTACGTTTCCGACGTGCTCCTCTCCCAACTGAGCTATTAGATCGTTACATCAATCACACCAAATCTTTCATTCCATAATTCTTACGCTACTGGAGCGCCCTCTGCGTCATATGTGTTTGAAATGCTTATGCGCATTAGCCATCCGCTAGGATGTGCGCTTTACACGCACGATCCCTGTCCCCATTGCTTTACAGCAAATGTGTAGACTGCGAGAGAGATGGCGCTGTTCTAAATATATTTATAGAATTATTAATTAGAATATTGATTAGTTCATTCATTCATTCCATTGATTCCTTCATTTCATTCAAATCAATGATTCCTTGACTCAAATCATTGATTCGTTCGTTCATTCAGTCATTCAAACAAAAAAATAATTAGTAATTCCTTCATTCATTCTTTTTTTCATTCATTCATTCATTCATTCAAATTTAGAAAACGCTCAAAACCCTATGGCTCTAGTCTGGTATATCCTAATATTGCGGTGGGATTGTTCCAGGCTTCTCCTGGTGGCCGGCGGCGGCGTGGTGGGCGCCACCACGCTCGACGAGCCCCCGCGGTACTACCAGACCCCCTCCAGCATACCCGTGCCCGTGCGCACGCAATAACGTACAACTAGTGGCTGTACGCAATACTAGTGATAGCATATTATAGGAGCTGTATTACCTCTAACTGGACTAAGAGACCGGGAATTGAACCCGGTACCTCTAGATTATGTCCAGCGTACCGGGTTCGCTTCCTGGTTGAGAAGAACAAAGCACAAAGATAATTATATTTTTATATAATTTCGGTTCATCATACCGGCCGGGTTCGATTCCCGGTCTCTTCCGCCAAGTTACGCTTTTGAATTTTTTTCAATGGTTTAATATAACAGTTGTGGTATCTACCCACATTATAAAATAATGTGACATTACATCCATACTAATCCATACTAATATTATAAATGCGAAAGTGTGTCTGTCTGTCTGTCTGTCTGTTACCTCTTCACGCTTAAACCGCTGAGCCGATTTAGATGAAATTTGGTATAGAGATAGTTTGAGACCCGGGAAAGGACATAGGATACTTTTCATCCCGAATAAATTTAGTGTTCCCGTGGGATGAGCGGGTAATACCGCGGGGCACAGCTAGTGTTTCATAAATGTAACTGGACTATTTTAGAGCCTGAAATGGCAATGGGCTGGTGACATAATAAGTCGTGGAACATAGTACAGATTCAAATAGAGTTTTGAACACTTATCGAATCAAAGAACGGTAAAAAAATATATATGTTTAGAGTGGAGTCTACGTACCGGCAAACTTGGAGTCCTATCCCATTATAAGTGGAGATGCAAAGATAGGCACTGATTTGCCCCAGACAGGCGAATTGCCGAAAATCTATCAAATACTTACAAAGTCATTCTGAATTTTCCTTAAGGACAACTAGAACTAATTTACAGGTGTTCTTTACCAAAAGAAGTCGTTTTAATTTTGATGGCAGAGGGGTTTATATATTAACAAGCCAAGTTATTACGAATGTACGGGAGCGACTACTCGTATTATTTAACTTCCGGGATGCTATTGGAAACATTTGGTAGAACATTTTAAGATTCACTGTGTAATATTTTTTGATATTACCTATTATCTCCTGTTTATTATATTTTGTAATATGTAGTTACAGTATTAAGTCATCTGTCGTAAGTCATTTATTCTATAAGGAAAGTTACTTAATTGTATTTATATTCGAACATTGTAATTTACAATTACTTAGTTGGTACGTATCCTTTTATAATAAATATCTATAACTCTGATCTAGTCTCATTTTGTTCAAAGAATAGTCCCACTTTTTGTGGGAATATGTAATTATTCAATACCTACACCTGAAATAAAACAATTCTCTACTCGAGGCCGCCACTGCATCTGCTTGTTAACACGAATCATAGATCTAAATTGCATCGTCATTTCATCTTTAAATCTCTGGGGATTGCCTGACGCCCGGCCGTCTAAACCTCATCAGATTACCATAGCTGATCGATGGCAGCCCGGGACAACACAGTAAATAGAACTTTAGGACAGTAAAACAATTCCAGATAACGCCTCATCTTTCCGCCATCGTTCTACGCGACAATCCTTTCATCCTCACCACTTAGATAGTTGGCAGTCCACAACTGTGCGTTTTTCTAGAAATTTCCTGCATCGCACGGCTGCATTGTGCAATGAATTGTCGTGAAAAGAGCGTACTCTCACCTGAAAGGCCGGCTGATCTAGTCTCATTTTGTTCAAAGAATAGTCCCACTTTTTGTGGGAATATGTAATTATTCAATACCTACACCTGAAATAAAACAATTCTCTACTCGAGGCCGCCACTGCATCTGCTTGTTAACACGAATCATAGATCTAAATTGCATCGTCATTTCATCTTTAAATCTCTGGAGATTGCCTGACGCCCGGCCGTCTAAACCTCATCAGATTACCATAGCTGATCGATGGCAGCCCGGGACAACACAGTAAATAGAACTTTAGAACAGTAAAACAATTCCAGATAACGCCTCATCTTTCCGCCATCGTTCTACGCGACAATCCTTTCATCCTCACCACTTAGATAGTTGGCAGTCCACAACTGTGCGTTTTTCTAGAAATTTCCTGCATCGCACGGCTGCATTGTGCAATGAATTGTCGTGAAAAAAGAAGATGTGAAAAGAGCGTACTCTCACCTGAAAGGCCGGCAACGCACTCGTTGTGACCTATGGTGGACGATAATCGCTTTCCATCTGGCGATACGTTCGCTCGTTTGACCCCTATGGCATAAAAAAAACGCTGCCTGTCAAAAGAAGCGAAAGAAACTGACCAAGCAGATTCCTCAGATATAAATACACTTTTTTTGGGCTTCATGAATAAGCAGCCTGATTGGTTAATTTTCTTCCCTCCGCTTCCGTGGACTGGCAGCCTAAATGTTCGAAAACAACACACAAACGCGTAGTATACGTTAACCTAGTAGGTTTTTAAAATATTTTGTGAGCCTTGTAATTTGCGTTAGACTGTTGCCTCAAAAAAAGAATCACAGGCGCATATCCTCAATACGAATGCCCAGTAATATTTCCTAGTTTAATACAGCGACACTTTAGGTGTGTAGTGTTTTACTTACGTGTTTAGGTTACGTTCACACACAAACAGTGAGACTGTTTGTGTGTGAACGTTACTTTCGATGTCAAACATTCGAGAATGGATATTGTTGGAATGTTGTGTAGCTTAATAATATCCAAAAAATATAAAAAAAATACTCTGTAACTTTTTTCAAACAATGATACTATATACTAGTTTGTACTATACCTGCCAGTAAAACAAAGAAAAGATTTTTGAAAATTTTCATAAACTCTCCCCAAACTTTAAGGGAATGGAAATAAATTGAAGTTCGTCGTAATATTTACTGTGACGTGACATTACGTCGGGTCGGCACTTACAAACCCATAAGCTTTATATCATTCGCGGGTCGCGGCAATCCATCCATAGGTTTTATGGCATGTATTATTTTGTCAACCTTTGATGGTGCTTTTATGGGGATCTGGGTAAAGGTGGATTTAAATCAAACAGAGGAGCATATTTTAACTCGGCGACAGCGCAGTACCCTTACAATGAGTTCACGTCTATGTACCCGCTAGCGACTGTGTAAACAATTGGTATAGTATAGAGAATAGTACACCGCCCCTAGCGCCAACTTTGTAGAACTACAATTCTCCATACAAATCGTTTATGCAATCGCTGGCGAGTACGGTCACTGTAAACTCAAGGTAAGGGTACAGACTGCGGCTGTATTCGATGAGGCATTGCGATAGCCCCAACCAGTGGCGTGCACAGAGATTTACGACAGGGTAGACAAAACATTTTGAGAACCTAATAACTTACAGAAATACTGCGGGACAGTTTTTATTCTTCGTCTTCTCAAATATCAAGCAAATCGACCATCTCTAAATAATTTCCTCTATTAACTGCCGACCGCAAACAATAAACACCACCACAATTATCACAATTAAAAGAATACACTAAAAGTTTTTATTCGCTTATTTACTAGTCACCACTATCACACGTAATAATCAAAACAAACAATAATGGCGTCCAAGTATGCAAAACCTATAGGTAACAAAAATACGACAAACTTAAATAGTGTTTTTGCGCTAATTAAAGTTACAAAAAAGCGCCTTTTTAAATTCGTTACATAGTCAACATCGGAAGTTCGAATCTACAAATAATAGCTAAGGAGAGAGCGAGACAGGCTACCCGTTCGGAATTGTTCGCTTAACATCGGGCGTCGCGGTATTCGCGCCTCGCTCGCACCGAATGTTGTTCGCCGTGTCGAGTCGCGGGTCGTAAACATCCTACTTCCGTAAGGAAGTAAAAGACATGAGACAATGTCTTACTTCTGTATTTGTGTGCGTGAGTTTTGTTATTGTGTGCAATATTTTTATAAGAACGCACACACACGCGGTCCGTGTTACCACGAGGCACACAAATATAAATTTAGACAGAAAATCGCCTGTCTTTACCGCTGACGGCGCGAAGCGGCGCTAGTGCCGCGGAATCGTTCAAGTCAATCTCCACGGATCGACCAATACGTACGTAATTTTGGCGCACCGACTCGATAGATGGCGCGGATCGCAAATTGATTATTTTTGTACATTTGTTTTATATAATTTTATAAAAAGGTAATGTTTGTAACAATAAATAATATATTTCGTTTCTGTAATCAACTAGGGTAGGCAGTGTCTTTTTGTCTTTATATGGTGCACGCCACTGCTATTCTATTCTATTGCAGCTCGGTAAGTAAAAAAACATATCTGTCCGTTATTTGGTAGTTATAAAGCTAAGTTGGGGCCAGTGGCGTGCACCATATAAAGACAAAAAGACACTGCCTACCCTAGTTGATTACAGAAACGAAATATATTATTTATTGTTACAAACATTACCTTTTTATAAAATTATATAAAACAAATGTACAAAAATAATCAATTTGCGATCCGCGCCATCTATCGAGTCGGTGCGCCAAAATTACGTACGTATTGGTCGATCCGTGGAGATTGACTTGAACGATTCCGCGGCACTAGCGCCGCTTCGCGCCGTCAGCGGTAAAGACAGGCGATTTTCTGTCTAAATTTATATTTGTGTGCCTCGTGGTAACACGGACCGCGTGTGTGTGCGTTCTTATAAAAATATTGCACACAATAACAAAACTCACGCACACAAATACAGAAGTAAGACATTGTCTCATGTCTTTTACTTCCTTACGGAAGTAGGATGTTTACGACCCGCGACTCGACACGGCGAACAACATTCGGTGCGAGCGAGGCGCGAATACCGCGACGCCCGATATTAAGCGAACAATTCCGAACGGGTAGCCTGTCTCGCTCTCTCCTTAGCTATTATTTGTAGATTCGAACTTCCGATGTTGACTATGTATCGAATTTAAAAAGGCGCTTTTTTGTAACTTTAATTAGCGCAAAAACACTATTTAAGTTTGTCGTATTTTTGTTACCTATAGGTTTTGCATACTTGGACGCCATTATTGTTTGTTTTGATTATTACGTGTGATAGTGGTGACTAGTAAATAAGCGAATAAAAACTTTTAGTGTATTCTTTTAATTGTGATAATTGTGGTGGTGTTTATTGTTTGCGGTCGGCAGTTAATAGAGGAAATTATTTAGAGATGGTCGATTTGCTTGATATTTGAGAAGACGAAGAATAAAAACTGTCCCGCAGTATTTCTGTAAGTTATTAGGTTCTCAAAATGTTTTGTCTACCCTGTCGTAAATCTCTGTGCACGCCACTGTAGAATAGAATAGAATACTCTTTATTACACACCTCAAGAAGAAAGAAATACAAATACAGATAGCACTTATCATTACAATAGAGGTAAACAATAGGCGAATCAAACCAATCTTTATGAAATTTAGGAACTGAATGACAAGGACATGTTTTGTGTCGGGCTGTTCCGATTTTTACTCTTCTTATTATGAAATTTGTGTAGGTACTAACCGCCAACAGTCGTCTAGTACACAAATTATGTAATCATATGCGCAAAAATAGAAACGGTTCGACACAAAACCAACCCCATTCAGTTCCTAACATTTAGTAAAGATTGGTTAAGTTTTAGAAGAGGAAACTGACGAAAACCAAACCTCGATTGGTATAAGCCGGTTACGTTAAGTTTGGCACTCATTTGTATCCGACAATATAGTTACCAGGTGCAACTGGGAATCGGAGCAGTGATATATCCTCTTAAGTGAAACTATAATATCGTTATGCGGCTAAATTTATGTATTGCTCTATTGTTAAAATTAGTTTGAGCGTTACAACCTTACGGCTTAATTTTATGTTGCTTGGGTTAGTTATCAGGAGTTTGTCACTTTTTGCCCTGGGTTGGTACAGTCGAGTTCATTTACATCTACACACTTAAATCGTGTTCACATATTTTTGTTCTCGTGTGTAGATGTAAATGAACTCGACTGTACGTAATATGCAGGTACCTACGGGATATATCCTAATGGATACTTCTCGTCGAATCCCAGATAAAATCAGCCATAACACAATAAGCGCGGGTCTCCGTTTTACGGCCTGTGTACCCGGACGGAGTGTACAACTGTTAGTTCACTAGATTTATTATTTTACTTGATGGTGCCCGCGAACTTGAACTTTATGTGGCACATTAAAAAAATAAGATATTACATGTTTTATAAATTTATAAATAGCAGAGCCCTCTCTCGCTTGCTCAGTTCACCGCTGTAAAATAGTGCGGTAAGATATGACTATTAACGTATTCACATCTCTATGTGCTACCTCTGTAGCTAAGGTGTAAAGCCTTTCAAATAAACAATGCAAAGATCGACACACAAAGCATAAGAAAATATTCGAAAGGGTGTTTGGGCGTTAGGGTACCGGTAAACAAGAGGTACCGGGTTCGATTCCCGGTCTCTTTCACCATGTTACGCATTTAAATTTCTTTGAGCTTTAATCTTTAGATCAATGATTTAATTATTTCTTTACCTTAGTCGGGTAAAAAGTATCCTACGTCAATCTCTTGATGTCCAGCAACTACAACACAGACAATCTCTTGATGTCCAGCAACTACAACACAGACAATCTCTTGATGTCCAGCAACTACAACACAGACAATCTCTTGATGTCCAGCAACTACAACACAGACAATCTCTTGATGTCCGGCAACTACAACACAGACAATCTCTTGATGTCCAGCAACTACAACACAGACAATCTCTTGATGTCCAGCAACTACAACACAGACAATCTCTTGATGTCCAGCAACTACAACACAGACAATCTCTTGATGTCCAGCAACTACAACACAGACAATCTCTTGATGTCCAGCAACTACAACACAGACAATCTCTTGATGTCCAGCAACTACAACACAGACAATCTCTTGATGTCCAGCAACTACAACACAGACAATCTCTTGATGTCCAGCAACTACAACACAGACAATTGGTTAAAGTCCATATTAGCTTTATGGCGCGATGAGCCCCACCCGCTAGATGGGCCCCCATAAAATAGCGACACATATAGTGGCCTAAGGGCAATACCGGTGCGGAAGGCGAAGGGCGGAGAGGTGTAATACTGGGCTTTAAACCGAAGCCAACTAACCCCTTACGTTTCCACATCCACCCCCGAGCCGCAACTCTCGCGACTCCACTCTGTCCGGCCGATTAAGGCAAGATTAAGCTTGATTATTATTATTATTATTATGGTTATCATTTCTTGTGCTTGACGTTGTTATAGTTAGCTTTATTATTATATTTTTATTTTGACGATCATGATGTGAATACTTATATTTTTAATATTTAATGCAAATGTGCAGGCTGGTTTCCGACCGGGTCTCTCCACCATGGACCACATACATTCCTTAAACCAAATGGTTGAGAAATGTCATGAACACAATCTACCACTCTATTTGGCCTTTGTGGATTATTCAAAGGCGTTTGATAGCCTCACTCACAGCTCCATATTTACAGCTTTGCTTGACCAAGGGATAGAGCCAGGTTATGTGCAACTCCTGAGGTCAATATACTGCAATAGTACTGCCGCTATCAAACTTCAGTCGCCTGGCCCATCCTTTAAGGTAGAGAGAGGAGTCAAGCAGGGAGACCCGCTATCGCCGAAACTCTTCACCAGCACACTAGAGCACGTGTTTAGAAAACTTGCGCCGAGTTGGGGGGAAAGGGGACTGGTCATAGGAGAGCGCAGATTAACCAATCTTCAATTCGCTGATGACATTGTCCTTTTTTCCTCAACTGCTGCCGAGCTACAAATTATGCTTGAAGAACTAAGCAAGGCAAGCCTCGAGGTTGGACTAACGATGAACATGTCAAAGACCAAGCTCATGACCAACAGTACAGAACGTAGGGTAGAAATAAATGGAGAGCCGGTTGCATATGTCCATGAATATCTTTATTTGGGCCAAATAGTTTCCTTCCAGGCCCGACCAGAAAAAGAAGTCGAACGACGGATAGGAAACGCCTGGAGGAGCTATTGGTCCATGAAACACTTAATGAAAGGTGACCTCCCGCTATCACTCAAAAGGAGGCTCATGGACATATGCATACTTCCTGTTCTCACCTATGGTGCTCAGACTTGGTCTCTGACAGAAGTTCAGAAGTTCAAACTCGGGGTCTGCCAAAGGGCCATGGAGCGTAGCCTATTAGGTGTCAAATTAATGGATCGAATCCGGAATACCATTCTACGCTCCCAGACCCAAATTGTTGACGTAGCTCGGAAAGCGGCCAAGTTAAAGTGGGAATGGGCTGGTCACGTTTGCCGTATGCCGGATGAGTTGTGGGCCAAGACCACTACAGAGTGGAAGCCTAAAAACTCAAAACGGAAACGTGGCAGACCTCGCCGGCGGTGGCGGGACGACTTGGATTTCTTCTTGAAGGATTGGTCGGAAATAGCCTTAAGCCGAGATCACTGGAAGAAAAGGGGGGAGGCCTTTGCCCAGCAGTGGGATATTACGGGCTCAATATAATAATATGATAATATAATAATGCAAATGTATACAGTTATTTTCACATGAAATAAATGAATCTAATCTAATCTAATCTGAGCGCATAAAAAAAATCTGACCAATAGATGGCGCTGTGCGGCTGGACAGGCGCTACCATTAGATATTGTAATTGCAGCCGGCTGAAGGACACGAGTGGATCCACTGTAGCAGTGATAGTCTGTGGCGTCACAATGGAATCGCGCGTATATTGGCAGTTTCAGCGATATCATTACATATTGTAATTGCAGCCGGCTGAAGGACACGAGTGGATCCACTGTAGCAGTGATAGTCTGTGGCGTCACAATGGAATCGCGCGTATATTGGCAGATTCAGCGATATCATTACATATTGTAATTGCAGCCGGCTGAAGGACACGAGTGGATCCACTGTAGCAGTGATAGTCTGTGGCATCACAATGGCAGCGCGCGTATATTGGCAGATTCGGCGATATCATTACATATTGTAATTGCAGCCGGCTGAAGGACGAAGGGTTATTGTCGACCATTAACGGAGGTTACGGAGGATGAGGTGGGTCGACGTATAATCGATACTGTTATAAAACCTTAGGTCCGTGGGGTCCCAGAACCCACAAACTTTTAAAAAGTCAGCAAAGTCCATTTCAAAAGGAAACTGTGAACGATACCTGACATACAAAGTGTGTAGGAACAAAATAATCCTTGATAAATTTACTATAAGCCTTTCATACATATAAAAGCGATATGACTTATAAATTCGGTTATAAAACTTACTTTTAATCCGGCCACGTTAAATAGGGTTATCACTTATCATGTTTTCCTTTTCGCGAACAAAGCACCTCTCTAGTATCATTACATTAATATTTTAAAGGGTTATTATAGCACCACTGACCCGGCATTACCCGCAGCGCCGACAATTAAAATAAAAAATGGCCGCCAGTCCCAATCATATCCCCATTGAAAGGCTGAAGGATTCCCGAAGAGCCTTTTAAATCCCCGCTCCGAGCGAAAATGAACCTTCTTATATAGGTAATAAGGGTTGGGAAGATGGTAGTGGTAGAGTGGTGGAGATATAATTGGTCGGTTAGAATACGATTAGCTTTGAAGCTAATTGCACGCTTTAATGTTGGTTCCGTTCAGTCGTCACGGGTTTGTTGGGGGCTACCATTTAAAGCATTCAGATGCTGGAACGAGGTGATTTAGATCGACGCTTAGAGCTACTGTATCGGAGTGGTGTTTGAGATAAAACGATATTTCTATCAGGGATGTCACATGTCCATAATCCATTTTACATGAATTTTGTTTCTATATCAAAACTTGATCAATACTATTTGGAAGGATTTAACACGAAGCAGCAGGCCTATGGTGGTTGCTTTTATCACGCGATGAATAAGTGGCAAAGCTTCCGTCATGTTTTGACAAAATGCGAGTGTGAGTGACAGATGCTTTGTCACTTATTTATCACGTGATTAACCATCATTGGCCTCCAGCTTTATTGATATTAACATTAATAATAATAATAAAACATCTTTATTGCCACAAACTTAATCTAGACATTAACATAAAACAAAAAAAAAGAAGTGGTACTTAATAGCTATTTAAAAATGCTACGAATTAACATTTGGAAGAAATTGCTAAAAGAAAAAAAAAAAAAAATAGTTATTTTAAGTTAGGGCAATGGGTCCCAATCTCAGCTTGTGCTGGGCTAGGTTGCCCCGCGCTGGTTTTCAGACTGGTCCCTTGGGGCCGGTTGCAGCTAATCTCACATCTGAGTATACTGTGTATTTAAAAGAGGAGTTTACTGTATCTGTCTTACTCGGTTGAACTTGACATAATGTATGTACATTGATATACTTATAATCATATTTTTGCATATAATAATTATAACAGATAATATTTTTATTTTATCATCAATCGAATTAGTACAAAACAAAACTTAGGTACATATAAAAACTAAAAAAAAAAAAAATAGAAATACAGCCTTCAACAAAACAAATCCCGGGCAAAACGAATGCGAAATTCCATCTCAGAAAACGTCTCACGCTATTGTTCCACCAACTACAAGACGCGGCCTCGAAGTATCAGAAGTTGGTAAAATTCAGATTTCCCCTCTTACTCAACCCGCAAGTAGTTTCCTTTATCCCCGGGACGCGTGACCCAACGGACAAGTTGGAAGCTCCGTTTCCGTAACCACTCTAGTGCGTGCCATATAAATATCACCCTGTCAAAGGGCTTTTGCAAAGAAAGGCAAATCTACTATGCCTACGAGTTTGCAGACTCACCGAGGCTCTGACATCTGCCAGAAAGAACGCATATTCACGTTTATTGCTAATAGATAAATGTCACTTTACAGTATAAGAGTAACGAATGTTATATTGTTTATCGGACAATTAATTTAACCATCGTAGGCCCGCGGATTATTCATTAAATTTATGGTAATATTGATGAGATCAGAAAAACATTCAAATACTCGAAGTTAAAGGAGAACCTTAGCGGCTTTTCTTTTTGTTAAAGTTATGCAATATATTATTAAAGTTAAAGCATCTTTTAAATCAGGAAGCAAGGATGATCTGAAAACTTTGGTTCGATGTTTATATTACCAGTTCTTAGCAATGCTTTTGAGATTATATTAAAACAAGTAAAATAATTGGTTTGGACGATGAATGCCGCAGCTATATGCCATGGACATGTTTTGTGATCTTCACAAAGAATGATTGTGTGGAACATGATACACTCATAAGTGCACTACGGCTTTCTACCAAAGCATGGCATGAGTTACTAAACCAAATAATTGTCAAGTGGATGTCAATAGAGTTGAGTTGAGCGGTTAAACTGTCAAGCCCGGAGTACCACAGGGCTCAATATTATGACCGTTACTCTTTCCTTTGACAAATCTGTGTCGCGTCTATGGATGTTTATTCCTCGGGCCGCCAATATCCAATCGCCAGCGCGGGCTGTTTTATGCGCTGTCTCGCTATGTAAAGTGAATTGTTTCAGCTTTTACGGCCTCCGCGGAGAACCCGATTTTATTATCCTGCTTATAAATATGCCGTAGCAAGCGTTTGTTATTGTGAGCAGTTTAGGCGTTATGACGTATCTGTTGGTAGAAATAATTTCCAAGATGTCATTCAATCCTTATACCATAAAAAATATTGCATAAATCTGCTTTTCCATTGGTAAGACGAGTTGGAACGAGAATTGAAATCGCCAGCCTATTTGAGCCAAAAAATTCCATTATTAGCTATCGCAAACCCACGCAAGGTCGCGTCTACCATACAAGTTACAATTCTTCGCCTCATTTCGCATCGTAGGTGGAAAAGCAAATTGATTCTGGAAAGCCGTTTCTCGAAAAGTGACAATCAAAAAGTTCGCTGTTTTCGTTGATTTTCTTCTAAAGAAAGTTGTGTATTTTCTTGGATATTCATATTTTATGTCACTGATTAAAAAAAATCACACCCAGAGAAGAAATAAAGTTTCCTATTTTCTGATATCCTGTATTGTTTAAATCCGTTCAAATTGGGATAGAATTGGCAATCTTACCGAAAAGGATTGAACTATATCCAGATAATGATAGATATATGTATACTTATACAATGTGAAATTACGAGGAAAAGTCATAAATTTGTAACTACTCACTCAATCCTACTGTATTGTAGAAGTACGTCCTAAAGCTATTCGAGACGTAGTCAAAGCGAAGAATCCGGGTAGTGTAGACGTTAAGGAGCTGAACTCGAACAATAAACAACCCTAAACTTTGCCAGATAACTTAAACTTAAATTGTTTCTCAAAGACGGGAGAAAAACGTTGTTTTAAGGCTCAGCTCACACTGGCAAGAGGGGTGAGGACACGGAGGGAATATGATTCGAACTTACGAGACGTTTACTAACTGCAGCATTTCACAAAACTCCATTAGGCTCAAATAAGAGAAACATCGATAAAAACCGAGGTTTATCGGTGTCTGATCACGATACGGAGAAATCACAACGACGGTGGGCATAAATCGAACACGGTGTAGTTATCGCCTGTATATTGCTGCGATAGGGTGGAATCGGGAACGTTAACTTGAATGCCCATTGGCGGGGTTAGAGGCGAAAGCTGTCTGTTCATTGAACGATTGATTAAAATAATCTTTTCTGAAATTATGTAACCACGGTCTTTTGGCAAATACTTTGATTATTTGTATTTTGTGATTTGATCTGCGTCGAGTGATAATGTCAAGTTGAGTTTTAAAGAAAATAGAGTTCATCACTAGTAAAAATACTCACATTAGTGTAGTTGTATGTAAATTGAACAACTGTCATCAAGGCTATTGAAATAAGTCCCCGTTCGACGGTAATATTTTTGTTTTCTTATCATAACGTAAAAGTCGCCCGTGAATGGTCCCCAGCACCGTGAAATCTCAGCTTCGCGGCTTGAATGGGCGCATTAGCGAGATCGCAAAGTTGTGCCCCCTTCCCCTTCCGCCCTCCCCCCGTATCTTGCAACATCCTTAAGCGTTAATGCGACCTTCGATGGGTTTTTGGTTTTATTTTCAGATACTATTATATTATGATTCCTCATTTACACCAACAGTGAACTTGGATGCAGGACGAAGACATTTAACAGGAAAGTCGGCCAGGTTAAAACTTAACATATCGGGTCTATCGTAATATTCCTTATTATCTTAATTGTCTGAGGTTTCGTACGCAGTTGCATGCGTCTAGACACGGTATGATAAGTTTTAAATGTGTACAAACAGCGAGAGAAGGTATTAAAGTATCTTCAAATGAAAGTTATGCAAGCGTCGAGCACAGCGAAATGGAAACCATGTTACGATATTTTAAATAGATACGCGAGTGCGTTAACTAACTTTATTTGACTGGAAAATGTTTCCTTAGTTGCTATCTACGTCATAACGTCATACGTGGTCCACAACGGAACTCAAACCCGGTATCTTACCGGTCAAACGTCTTAACCTTGCGACCAGAGATACCTTGTACGTACATTTCAAATTTTCCATCCGTTTTGGTATCTGTACCTATTTTATTTTTGAAAGGTATTTTAACTTTACCTTAATGTATCCTTAAACAACTAAAATAACATCCTTTCAAAGTTTAAGCATATGTAGTATGTACAAAGGGGGCCTAGCTCTATAGCTTTGTACAACTAATTGTAGTAGGAACGAAACGATGAGAGTACAAAGGGAAAACCTAGGTTTCTTGTAATTTATAAATCACTTAAAAAAACAACATCTAGTCTTGAGCTGTCTCTAGAAGAGGTAACGATAGCAGAGCTGCAATAGATAGAGGGGCCAGAGGGGTCAAGGCCCGCGGCGCCTAGACTAAACTATGGCAGGGCCAACATGCGCCCGCGCCGCCTACAGCTCTAACAGCTCGGCCACAACTTCGTGCGACCAGCGCAGCGGCAGCCATAGGTGGGAGCGGAAGATCCAAGTGGTGTCTCGCTCACTCCTATCAACGCCGCTAGTCGCTCCGCTGATCGTTTACTTTGTAAGTTTGTTTATAATAGCGCATTACCCGGGTTTTGATGTCACTTGGCACACAGATAAATCAGATCATGACAGTAATTAAGTAATTACTTTTGCCAACTATAACTATAGTTGCGTCCAGTCCAAGTGAGGATCGAACCTACTAATTTAAATCGGAGTGGTGCCCTATCGGACCGCTTTGAAGTTTACATGACGTAATAATAAATATGTCTTCGAAATCCGATTTTTTGAAGCGCCGTCTTTACTTTTTGTTTAAAAGGCTGATCGCATTAGCGTTACTCCGAACGTTAGTGCATGTCTACTTGTCTAGTAGAGGTCGTGAGTTCAAACCTCCCATTGGACTGCAGAGGAGTCGCATACAATTTTGTCGACACAATTATCCTAGTCTTCGAACAGTGCGTGTTGCCAGTGATGACTTACGGAACTGAGACATGGCCGTTCATAATGGGACTCCTAAGGCGGCTAAGAGTCACCCAACGTGCAATGGAAACGGCTATGCGCGGAGTTTCTTTGCGCGATAGAATTAGAAATGAGGATATCCGCAGAAGAACCAAGGTAACCGACAGGATTGCACGGTTGAAGTGGCAATGGGCAGGCCATGTTGCCCGGAGAATGGACGGCCGTTGGGGCAGCACAGTCCTAGAGTAGCGACCACGTATAGGAAAGCGCAGCGTGGGTCGGCCCCCAACTAGATGGATGGATGACCTCGTGAGGGTAGCGGGGAATCAATGTATGCGGTCTACACGGGATCGCACTTTGTGGTGACCCATGGGGGATTCTTATGTTATAGATGATAGAATTAGCCTATGTATCTATATAAAATAAATGCCAGTTAATACTAAATGTATTCGTTTGTAGGTGCATGCTATAGCTGGATCCAGCACGACGCGATATCATGGTGCTTTATGAATGGCAGATAGCCAGGTCGGGGGTCACGCATCACACCACACTGCGCTTTCCCAATCAGGCGCAGTGCCTTATCGTAATGTAGGGAGTTATCATCGTCCATGCTATTAAAACTCCACCTACACTAAAATTCTATGTTATGACAAATGTTGATGATTTCAACCAACTTTTTTAATGAATAATACTTTTCCCTGCGTTCTAGAAAGTAACATAGGTATTTCATGCTTTCATTCGGTGCAGTCGAAAATAAGTAAAAAAAAAAAACAGTTTTCTGCGTGAATTTTTACAAATTCGGGTAGTTTTTGAAACAAAAATTATCAATGTAAAATTTTAACCGTAGGTTTGCAATATATACCAATAAAAGTGACATCGAGAATATGTTAAGAAACATGTTTGAACATGATACATACGTAGATACTTAGTTAGCTGCTAGTCACATAAATCGGACTGACAAACTGAGGGCTACTAGTACCTAACCAAAATAAGTTTTGCATAATTTTGAATACTACTTAACCACAATTTGGCTACTTCCCAAGTTGTATTCCGGTTTTGTATTAATAATGAGTTCCACTGTATACAATGAAAACAAATTCTATGCAATCCATGAGAATTGCGAAAAATAAACAAACAGTGCGTTTTCTTTGGTTTCAAATGGACATTAATTATATAGAAAACATCTGAGACCAATGAACTCCATCAAATCATTGTTGTGCAAACTTTTCAACCTTTGTTGGGTCCACAGTGTCCACTGTATCAAAATGTCCACTGTGCCAAAACGTCCACTGTATCAGAACGTCCACTGTATTAGAGCGTCCTCTGTATCAGAACGTCCAATGTGTTCTTCTGATACAGTTGTCACTGTGGATCCAAAGGCTTTTCAATGACATTAATGCACACTTTAAAACCCGTATTACATGAAGGTCGTTGCCTACAAATGTTGTTGATCCATTAACTTTGACGCCGTAATTAATTATTCGCCGACGTTTCGATTAAACTGCTTTTAATTAACTGAGATAATGTTATCAAATCTTTCTCGCTGCTGTACTGTCTTGAATGGAGAGTAATTATATTTTGTGAAATGAGATAGTTTTTAGGGTACCCAAAGGGTAAAAAACGGGAACCTTTTACTAAGACTCCGCTGTTCGTCTGTCACCAGGCTTATCTCATGAACCGTGATAGTTAGACAGATGAAATTTACACAGATGATATACTTCTGTTGCCACTATAACAAAAAAAAAAATAGAATAAAATAAATATTAAAAGGGGCTCCCGTACAGCAAACGTGATCAGTTGCGTTAACTTTGCACCTCATTTATATTCGGCCCCATACATACCAGGTGCAAACTTAACGTTAAGATGGGGCAAAGTGTTTTTACAATCCCACCGAAAACATTCCACGTAAATTTGGCGGCCAAGACTTACATGTTCACAACACTTTCGCTGTAAAAAAAAAATGTCATATGCCGGGAAAAACCAAGCCCCTAAGCCCTGACTTTACTAACCCTACAATTTTGTTTTAAAAGTATGGCCTAGCCGTTTCATAACATTCAAATATACCTGTTCACATTTCAATTTAGTTAATTTACTCAAGAAATAATATTTAGTATATAATTACAAAACAACATGACAAAAATAGTGACAAAAAAAAACTTAAGAACTATATTAATTACGAATTGCCTCGAAAAGCAAAGGGGGGATATTTGGGGGGATAAGTCCGGTTTTGTGGATCCGTCTTTGAAAAGCTGAACGTTCCTTGAGCTCTCTCGGACAGTGAAAATATTTATAAGTATATTATTAAAAGTGAGAATCGGCAGCAAAACCCCATTCATATTTATAATGCGGAAAGGAATGATGGCGCAGATTGGAGCTAAATAAAGGTTCTTGTTAAAAGCCCGCGTTTCTATAGGATTACGATAATGGAAAGAAAACTGGGGAAAGATTTTAATAAAACAATTTAAACGTATTAAGTCGCGTAAATTCCTTACTTGACAGTTGACTTTCCCGTTTCCGAAATGTCTGAGAAACTCAATAAATATAAATATACGCGACATAATCCGCTTAAATTGTTTTATGTAAATGTATGAAAATCAAAGCGAAATATTAAAAAACTGGCCAAGTGCGAGTCGGACTCGCGCACCGAGGGTTCCGTACAAACACTTTCCATCCCTAAGTGGTTAAGTTAAGTTTGCACCTGGTATGTATAGCGCCCCATATAAATTAGGTGCAAAGTTAGGTATTAAAAAAAAACTACTTACTAGATCTCGTTCAAAACAATTTTTGTTGGTAGTTTTTATAGTAATGTACATCATATGATTTTTTAGATTTTTTATTTTCTTATTTTAGAAGTTAGAGGGGGGGGGGGGGGGACCAACTTTTTTCCACTTTGGAAGCGTCTGTCACAAAAAAAAATTGAGTTTCAGTTCTAAGTATGGGGAGCCCCCAATATTTATTATTATTTTTTTATTTTTGCATCAAAATCTTAATGCGGTTCACAGAATACATCTACCTACCAAGTTTCAACAGTATAGCTCTTATAGTTTCGGAAAAAAATGGCTGTGACATACGGACGGACAGACGGACAGATAGACGGACAGCCGGACAGACAGACATGACGAATCTATAAGGGTTCCGTTTTTTGCCATTTGGCTACGGAACCCTAATTAAATAACAAAAGTTTTCTTTTTCAGTCAACCTTTGACAACGGTATCTGTAAGAGTTGCCGGAACGTCAGGGAGGCTCAAATAATGCATATACGTGATACAATCCGTTCAAAATGTTTTATTTTAAAGTTGTTTATTGTTTGTTATTTTTATGTTTTTATTTATTTGTTTGCCGTGTATGTATTATTATTTTTCTTACTTTTGCAGAGCCTTCTAACACAATCTATTGTCAAGTTCTCCACTAGGTAAAGATTGTCTGCAAGAGATTGCTCTTTAGCGATTAGACCGCCTGTTTACCGGTTCCTGTTTGTTTTGCGAGGCGCGCAATTAAGAGTAGGTACTTGGTATTTTTGTGAAATTATCATAAAATAGCTTATCTTTGTAAGAAACCCGAAAAACTACTACATATCTATATACCGTTACGTGAAAATTTCGAGCTAGTATGTCTCACGAGAAATATAAATTACAAAACAATTACTATACATGACATATATACATGTCCGCCATGACACCCGTTCCGAGTCGTTCTTGGTGCAGAGGCTGTCCATCGCGGTCCAGCGTGGTAACGCGGCGAGCGTGTTGGGCACTTTTGCACCGGGAACGATTCGGGGCGGGCTTTTTGATTAGATAATATTTAGGTTTAGTTATTAGTTTTATTGTTTAATTTAATTTATTGTTATATTTTATTCTGTTGTACCTATTAAATAAATATTTATCGTAATATACAATTACAAAGTAAAATAATCAAAATTTGTCCAGCCTGAAGAAGTAACAAACATACAAATACATAAACACAAACACACTCACAAACTTTCGCCTTTATAATATCAGTGTGATGTGATATATCGAACCAACAGCTTCAACTTGTCTGAAGTAGCGATAACGCCATCCTTACAAAGGCTTTGTAAAGATTAAAGGCCACAGTGAAAATGTTTGTCACCTTAAAATATTCCTTTAATGTCATCTCCCGAAGCCCTTGTGGAGTCATCAAAATTCAAATAAGGCGTGAAACGAGCCGATAACGGCCTCCTTCGGCCTCGGACAGCGTGCAAACCAGAGCGATGCACCGAGTACTGATAACGGATTTCAGTCGACTTCAAAAGAGAGGCTCTCAAATCTACGCATAAAATCCAAGATGTTTAGCTACTTGTGTCGGAGGTTTGAAATATTAAGTCTATGTCAGAAATCCGACATTTATGCATATTTTTTTATCGCCTACTCATTTCATTTCTATGTATTAATCCGCTACCCAAAGGTTGTCTGGAAGAGATCGCTTTTTAGCGATAAGATCGCCTATTATTTACTTCTACTTGTAATGATGTTATATGGGTTCCATATTGGGTTGCATAAATTTTAAAGCCATAATGTCGGTGCGCATAACCACTTTTGTCATAAAAGTCCTTGCGCATAAGGTGCATAGTCATTAATTGATCCGCATAAATTTTATGACCATAATTACATAGTTTTTACGCATAAGTAAGGAATGTCATATAATTTTGGAGCATATCAACCTGAATCATATTTCATTAATCGTCATAATGTTCTTATGCATATCGTGCATTGGCGCATAATACTGAAGAACATAAATATAAAGCTCCTAATTTTTTATTTCAACATCAGCCTGGTTTTCTGGCAGCAGTTCATTTCTGAGGGGGTCGCAGTTCTTTCAAACCTAACCTAACCTACTTTTCTGGCCGATGTTCGTATTTGTAGGTTCACAATTGTAACCTAACCTAACCTACAACAAAGAGGTCAGTGTGGAGAAGGATTTCTTAATGCGGGGGGCTTTGCCCCCCGAGCCCCCTTTTGTGGGGCTTCGCCCCCACGTCCCCCCTTTTTGTTTTTGTGCTCATGTAACTTTTGTATCATTATTTCAAATGTTATAAAGTATTATAATTGGTACATGTGATAAAACTTATACTATATAATTTCTATAGCCATTAATTATGAAAACCATAATTTATGCGTTGCTCTTCTTCGTACGTACTATCAATTATTATGACATTCAATAATATTTACCTAATTATTGTATTAAGCGGTTTACACTCATGTGAAATTATCTTCAACAGACAAATAATAATATTTTCTTCGGTTTCCGCGACTGTCACTCATTTAAATAAAATAATTTAAACGGATTATATCGCGTATATTAATTATTTGAGCCTCCCTGACGTTTCAGTACCTTTACAGATACCGTTGTCAAAGGTTGACTGAGAAAAACACAATTTTTTTCTGTCAAAGTTACATTTGTGCAAACTACCCATTTTGTAAATATTAATTTAAAATAAAGGTGTTCATACATGCCAGATGGGCCTAATGTGTAAAGACAGTTCCACATGTGCCAGAAGGGCATTTATTATTTTATTTAAAATATATACCAGCGGTTCACTAAAGGCTTACTGAGGAGAAAGAACCGCCAAAGAAAACTCCCAGATTGCCTTATTTATTACTATGAAATACTTTTAAACAAAAACTCTATATATACTACTTTTAACACTAATTTGTTTTACACCGTTCGAGGCCCAAGGTTTCCAGTCTTGTGTCTTGCTTGATCCTTGATAAGATGTACAACAGGATCCCAAGCCGGTGGTAATGACAAACCATCTTCTCTATTGAAGTTGGGATATTTTTTTGATTTCAATAGCCTCGCGCAACATTCTGGGAAAACGTCGTTTCTCCCTGGCAAGGATTGAAGTGTTGTCAAACTTAGTTGAATGGTTTGGTTTGTCCATGACATGCTCGCAGACCGCAGACCTGTTGCAACGACGGTGCTTGACATCAGCTACATGCTCCTTAACCCGTGTAGCTATACTACGTTTTGTTTGGCCAATGTATGATAGACCACACTCGCAGTCCAGCTTGTAAACACCAGCACTCTGCAGAGGGATACTGCACTTCACGGGCCTCAGGTATTGAGACATCTTCTTCATCGGCTTGAAATATGTTTTAATGGAAGCCCGTCTCAAGATGTTTCCAATCCTATCCGTGACCCCTTTCACATATGGCAGGACCGCAGGTTTACGCTCGACTGTAGGAGTCTTCACACGGGGTTTCTGGTTGAGGCGTGGTATCTTGAGCCCATTGGCCCAAAGCGCACGCTTGACATGCTGTAGTTCATCAGTCAAATGTTGGTCGTCACAGATTCCCTTGGCTCTCTGAAACAAAGATTTACCCACTGTAGCAAGTTGATTAGGATGGTGATGTGATTTGCCATTTAAATACCTATCAGTGTGAGTAGGTTTCCTATACACAGTATGACCTATTGTATTATCAGACCTTCTCAGCACACTGACATCTAAGACGGCTAGTGAATTGTCATTTTCTAACTCCATTGTAAACTTTATTTTCTCATGAATGGAGTTTAAATGGCCTAGGAAAACTGAAACACTAGATTTAGGTAAAATAGTAAAGGTATCATCTACGTATCTTTTAAAGATCCTCGGCTTGACAGGTAACGATGAGAGTGCTTTTTCCTCAAAGTCCTCCATGAAGATATCGGCGACAACAGGAGATACTGGAGACCCCATAGCCACACCATCCACTTGCACGTAGAATTCACCATATTTACAAAATGGGTAGTTTGCACAAATGTAACTTTGACAGAGAAAAATTGTGTTTTTCTCAGTCAACCTTTGACAACGGTATCTGTAATGGTACTGAAACGTCAGGGAGGCTCAAATAATTAATATACGCGATATAATCCGTTTAAATTGTTTTATTTAAATGAGACAAATAATAATTTATGACAAATAACATGTAACATGAGGAAAGCTATTATGCGAAATGAGTTATGACAATCAAATTTATGACAAGAATTTTTATTCCACTAGAGGTGATCCCTGTTATATGTATTTCTTTCTTTTTGAGATATGCAATAAAGAGTATACTATTTTCTATTCTATTCTTTTTTGAAAACACTTTTTTCCATTTTAAAGTCACAATTGTTCGCGCTATATATACTATATGCGTGCCACTTTTAGAGGCTCACACGTATTGACCGACCACGCCTCTTCGAGTCACGATCAATTGCATCCCAATTTACACGATCAACCAACAAAATAATTCTCAGGTGTTTTTTGCAAATATCAATAAAGAGAACCTTCTGTAGCTTTCAGTTTGTTGAATCAGTGCACTAGGGACATGTAACCAGGATGTGACGTCATGAACGGAACCCTTCTGGGACCAGTTACCATGTGCACGCAACTCTGTTGAGATGTTTGCACATGTCGGCTAACATGTCGCATGCAAACCAGATGTAAATAGCGATTACTGGATAATAACTAGTTCAACCTGGTTCCAGTTCACCCATGTTGCTGTCGCCATGTCTTAACCCGTTCAGGCCTTCGTGTTGCCAGGGTGTTGTACCTTGACAACACGAAGGCCTGAAAGGGTTAAGGCCTTCGTGTTATCAAGGTACAACTCTTTAAATATCATCTTCTTAATTATATCACGTCCACAATTTCTACATGTCTTCAAATTCTTAATTTCTTAGTTTGGATGGTTAAGAGTTGCTTAACTGATCATTTCATTTATTAAAACCCAAAAGACTCGAGCACAACTATGCCCGTCTAGCACATCTATGCTTCGCGACTCTAGTTGCGCGACAGCGTCACTTGTCACTTTCTCACAGTACTGTATAGAAAGAGATAGGTTATATATCTCACGCGAGAAAGATTCGTGCGAAACGCAAGTACAATGGGCTGTTCGCTGTTCAATGTACAAATGCGAGGCCAACCCTCTGGACAACGCAGCAATGGCTAATTACCATGTAGAATCACACATTTACGATTAAATAAATAAATTAAAGATCTGACTATACCAAAGAGGTACCGCCGCCAGCATGCTGGGGACCATGCCGTAGGCAGACCTTTTAGATGGGGTATTCTTTTGATAACCCTTTTTTTATTGTGTTATAGGTTATTTAGAGTAACGTTTTATATATAGATTTTTCTTCTACATATCTAATTAAATAATACTGTTTCTTGACTAAAAAAAAAACAGTCTCACGTTTCACGGTATGAAAGTCTCTTGCACATTTTATCGTCCTGAAAAGTAACATAGAAAGGAACAGATTTAGATATTTCAGATAAGTGAAATGTCTGAGTTCTACTTGTAATATTACAGTCCAAACATGCTGCGTTCGATTCGTTTCTGGAACAGCGATTTCATAAACACTTAATTCAAAGTTGCTCCGAAATAACACCTAAAGGTTAAAAACTCAAGGTTTCATTCAGAAATGCGGTCCATAGCGTATATATTGTTTTCAATATGATAGAGAAATGTTCAATATCAGTGCACTGATGTTATGCAATTTGGAAATAGGTCCGCGTGCAGGAGTTGAAACGACGTGCTTTCGCGGCAGTATGATTCACATAGCATATAACCTAAATTACATACCGGAAAAGAAAAGGAATATCAAAGAAACAGTTAATAAAACCTTAAACTAAATACTACTAACAAACAAGTGCGAGTCCGACTCGCGCATGAAGGGTTCCGTACCATAATCTATAACAAGTTTGTTGTATGGGAGCCCCCCTTAAATACTTATTTTATTTTATTTTTAGTATTTGTTGTTATAGCGGCAATAGAAATACATCATCTGTGAAAATTTCAACTGGTGACAGACAGACGGACGGACAGCGAAGTCTCAGTAATAGGATCCCGTTTTTACCTTTTGGGTACGGAACCCTAAAAAGCTATACAAACAAAATAAACTATCACAAAAATCTAAAATAAAAAAAAAAAATAGAAAAAGTAACAGTAAATTGCTCCCTTGCGACATGGTACTGAATGTGCTGGCAGCATTTTCTTGATGAACAGCTATGCTGATACGTGGTGCGAGGAAGCTGCCAGCTCTTCGGTTCCCAGTGGTCTCTACTAGTCTTATGGTGAGCACATTATGAAGGTTGCGGGCGCTGGGACCCCAGGGACCTAAATGTAAGTAAAGAAATGTCGCAGTCATCTGGTTGAATCTGTTATTTGATTTAATGACTAGCGCGTTCACTGAATGACAACATTCAATTGAATGACTAGGCCGAACGTTGATTGAACAAGCGTCACTCAACGTCCAACTAGTTAGCGGATTGTAACATAGCCCTTTGAACAGAGCAGACGTAAAATCTGTCAGGTGATTGAAATGCTAAATGACGTTCAGTCAAGACGTTGACCGTTATATTAAACAACTTGACGAGTTGTCCTTTAGTCATTCAATGAACGCGCTAATCATTCAATCAAATAGCAGATTCAACCAGATGACTGCGACAGAAATATTTAAATCCATACTAACCATACTAATCCATACTAATATTATAAATGCGAAGGTGTGTCTGTCTGTCTGTTACCTCTTCACGCTTAAACCGTTGAATCGATTTTGATGAAATTTGGCATGGAGATAGCTTAAGATCCGAGGAAGGACATAGGATAGTTTTCATCCTGGAAATTATCCCTAAAAAGATTGAAGAGTGTGAGTAAGTAATTCATGATGACATTGATGACCCGTAGGAAATGTAATGATTAGACCAATAGCACAATTGCTATTACATTTGCTTAGGCGCTTTTAATTATCTTTTATTAATTAAGGTGATTAGGTGGATATCTATCGTGTTGTACGAGGTTGCTTCCATACTTCCAAGTTCCACGCGGACGTAGTCGCGGGCAAAAGCTAGTTATCTATATAATGTATCCCTGAATAATCTTGCACCCGGCACTTTTTTGACGTCCGAAAGACAGTCTTCTCGACCCGATCGATGCCATCACGAAAGTCACCAATGAGTGGAACCTCGTGATGGCAGCGATCAAGGCTGAGAAGGCCAAAAAGCGCTCCCGACGACGAGGGCGCCCCCCTGAAAATATAGTAGCTCAAAGACCGGTCTATGAGGACAGGTATCAAGACCGAGACGCCCTCGCCGAACGGGACCGCCGCCTGGCCGGACTGTCCCAGCCACTCATTAATTACATGGGTTGACAAATCACCAATCATCATTATAAATAAATCACCTGTCATTAATCATTAATCATCTCATAACTACAGTACACAATCACTACCACTCACTCATATATTTCACTATCATATTAATATGTATCTATTATATACACAGCTGGTCATTGTCACACACTTATGACACAGCATTTCACAACACACTACGCTGCGGGTCCGGAGGTCCCATTTTGTGACCCCACCCGCACAGTCAAGTTCGCCCCAGTACAGCCGAAAGGCTCGGGCCTGTCACTAGCCAAAAAAAAAAAAAAAAACCCGGCACTTTCAGAACATAATATAAACGGTATCCTATCAAAACTTTGAAACATTGTTTCCATCTGTAACGTTTCGCCAAATTTTGTTTTTACGAAAGTATTTTTTCTCTGAAACCCTAAATCCCCGGATTTTCAACTCCTAAAATATAACATCTTTTTAAAGAACCCATTACCTTACATTAAAAGCAGATGGTTTGAGTCGAGACTGCAGTGGATCGCAATGTTGTTTTCTTTGTGACTGACCTTTATCAAGCTTGTTTTTTTTACACTAAAGCCCAACCAGATAATTTCAAGTATTGCACATTTATCGATGTTTTATTTTCTTACGAGTGGTAATAACACTTTCGCTATCTCTATTTAATTGCTCTTCTTATTGAAAACTTTACCGATGGCTATATTATAATGTGTAGGTATGTATCACGCCGACAAAAAGGTAAAATAAAAACTATATTGAATAAAATTGGTCGAACCGTTTTTGACTTATCGCAAAATTTCATAATTTTCTTTAAAATGACGTAAGTGCCGCGCAGTGTCCTTATACTGCATTAAAACATTCCGCTCAATCTGGCACGTACAATCGATAACTCCCGTTAATTAATTACAGTTACTTTGGCGTTTACGACCTTTTTATAAAGCTTGAAATCTTTCTCGTAATTTAAACCGCTGTTTTAAGCCTGTCTATTGTAAAGGATGGGCGACTACGGAACCCTAAACTGAGCGTGGCCCGACATGCGCTTGGCCAGTTTTCAGGGTTCCGGACCTCAATCGGAAAAAACGGAACGTTGGAAAATGAAAATAAAAACAAGTTGGTTTGTTGTCCGTCGGTCTGTCTGTCTGTCATGACCCCAAAATTTTTTTTGGAACTACTTTATTCTTGTTTTGATCAACTTTTGTTACTTTTAGCACGATTAAAAGGAAACAAGGTCCTTCGTACAATTAGATACATTAATTAATTCTTTAAAATATTGTAATAAATTAATAGGTTTTTTTATAATCATACCATATTTCAGCTTTCTAGTACTAATGATCACGAAGCTAAGCCGCGGACGGACGGACAGACGGACATGGCGAAACTATAAGGGTTCCTAGTTGACTACGGAACCCTAAAAACAGACAATTGAGCCCAATAAAAGATAGAATCGATTGATATCTTAAAAAAAAGATATCATGCCTATTGCAGTTTGAATAATAGGCTCATTCTATAGAATAAAAAGTTATGCCTATTTACAACCCTCGCCTCATAATCAATCTTGATTGACCCTGCGGTATCGTATCCGTCTGTTACGCAAGGAGAAATGTCGAATAAACACAGATACCACTTGTTTACCGCTCTTATCTCCCGAGAGCCGTAAAACGATCGTAAAAATGCTATTCGAATTCAATCATATAATGTGGAAACTGTGGTGTCATCTTCCTGTGGGGTGTCTCTTGTATTCTTGGGAGTTTAAGAGGCGAATGAACAAAAAAAAACAGGCGTGAAGACAACTTTTTTGGAGATGTCGAATATGTTAATCAATCCTACATTTTTGTGGGATCAAATGTCTATATAAGACTATTTATTCCATTAGAGTGCTCTAAGTCAGAAATTGCTGCTGAACTTCGACATGGTGACATGAAACTGAGGTATATACGATTAGAGTGCTCTAAGAGTCAGAAATTAATGTTAAAGTTTTAGTCCTCTCCTCCCTATTCAGATTGATTCCTCTTCTCCCGCCCTAAGCCAGACTGATTCGGTTCAGTCTATTCACGACACAGTCCCTGCGCCCAGTGCGCCGGACACCCTCCCCAAATGACTGCTGTGGCGCGGAGATATTCCCATTAGCGGGTTATACTCCCACACAAAGTCCGACTACTGGTAGTGAGGGCGAACTAGCTTTAATACAGTTCGAGTCGTGTCTTAAAAAAAAATTTAAAGTTCCACATTCCTACGGAGCACTGAAAACGCTCCGTACAAATGGCCAGCGCGCAGTGATATCATCAGTCATCACCCCCGACATATACTTGTGTATGGAACAATATCTAATGTGAAAAAGTGCAGCTTTAGGAACACTATTAAATTATATATTTTTCCGTTGGTCCTTGCTTATACAACAGCACTTTAATTTTTCCTCACCACGGTTTTCTCCAAGTATTTTTAAATTTAAATTTGAAGTAAGCGGCTTTTCATCGTCAGCAGTCCAGGTCAGTTCTAGAGAGGCCAGACAGGAGCCATTAATGTAATGGGTCCAGAGTGTAACGCAAGACGTGCAGAGCGCCGCGCGCCGCCGCGGGTTAGAGGGCATCGCGGCGCGCGGCAGGGGCGATCAATCATTTAATTTAAACTATAATAAAACTCTAAAATTGTGTTTAAAATAAATAAAAGTTCTGTATGGAGCGTGGTAAATATTAAGAAAATAATTTATTCGAAAGAAACTATTATTCTTTTAAAATTGTTTTAAGTTAGCTGCACCGCCCACAATAGCCCAATGATTGACTGGTAGAGAATGCCCTATGGCATTAAGTCCGCCTTTTGTACGATAAGTTCTTTCTTTTGCGCAATAAAGATTAAATGAATAAATAAAACTACAAAATTGTGTTGAAAATTATGTCCACTGCTGGAAAAAGGCCTCCCCCGAAGCGATCGGTCTTGCGCCGCCCTCATCCAATTTCTACCTGCGATTTTAATTAGGTCGTTGGTCCACCTTGTTGGGGACCTTCCCACGCTGCGTCTTCCGGTCCGCGTGGCCACTCAAGGACCTTTCTGCCCACCGGCCATCGGCTCTACCAGTAATGTGTCCCGCCCACTGCCACTTAAGTTTGGTGACTGTCTCAGTTATGTCTACAACCAAGATTTGATCCCGCAAGGAAATTCCGAGCATAGCTCGCTCCATTGGCCTTTGAAGAGCCTTTCTGGAGTAATATTATAAGGTGTTTTAACCCACACCATTTCACTGACATTTCATCGGTTAGTTAAACAATATCGGAAGTCGATGAAGCAGTCAACCGTGACCAAGCCGAGCAACAAGTATCGGAATATCGGAAATTAAAGGGTTAAATTTGTACCTGGCGCTTACTTCACGTTTCTGACTCAACTACAAATGCTATTGAACCGTTGATGAGCAAATATAAAAGAACAAAGACAAATTTTTACCTGGCGGAAGAGACTGAGAATCGAACCCGGTACCAAGCCCAACGTGTCAACCACTCGACCACCCCGACGCTAGGAGACCTCTTGATTTCTTTGCTTGTGTTTTGTGTTAATCTTGGCATTGCTTATTTGAAAAGCTTTACACCTTACGATCTATATGTGAACAAGGGGTCGATTCCCGATCTATTAGCCATCTCCTTGATTTCCCTATACGACATACTTTTACCTTCTCATTTATTTGTTTTCTGCAGCCTTTCTTCGTCTTCCCCTCCTCCTCTAATATATGTATCGTCTATAATATTACTATATTGCAATAGTATCGCCTCACATGCGTCGGTTTCGCCCAGGGATACTGGCTCTACAAACAGCTTTCATATGGCAATAATATGCATACGTCATATTTTGCATTATTAAACGTCACCTATTTGTCATCAACCAAATCAAAAAAAAAAAAAAAAACCTGAATGCTGCTCTATCTTTCGTTCTCCTTGCGAAATAAATACTGAATCCTATTGATAAAATCTTTCATCGCTGTGGATAGATGTGGCTTTATTATGCAAAAAAATACTTAAAGTTTACGTAATATTTAGTACTGCTTCCTTTTTTTTTACATCAGTGACACTCACTAACTTTCAACGTCAGTTACCAACAAATTAGTCGATGTCAGTAAAATAAATTACTACCACTAAAAATCTGCAATATGGCGTGGGTTCTTAAACCCTCTGTTGGGCTAACACTATCTAGGATCTGTCTCTATTATATTTTGTCTATGAAAATATAAACTAGGCCATAGGCATCCATGCCTCAACATCCAAACTTTCCCTACTTGGTCGTCGTCGCTATGCGGCGACATCTTGACTTATGAATGATACTGCCATTGGGCTTAACCAAACTTCTCTTCTTGCAGCGCTAAATTACACTTAAAAATCTGCAACATGGCGTGGGCTAAAACACCCTGCTGGGCTTTGGGCAATACTAAATACTGTGTAATCTTGAATAAAGTTTTTCTTGTCGATTCTTTTGGCTTATGATGATAAAACTCATTGGAAACGCGTACGTACCTACATTTTCAAATTGGGTTTTATCTCCTCAATAATAAATTTGCAAAGAACTTCAATGATCTATATGTAGAATAATAAAGAGAAATGATTATACGAACCCAACTTTTACCCGACAAAGTTTCGAAGCCTGACTTTTACATTCTATGATTTTTAGGACGAGGTCGTTATAAGTTGGCCCCGTTTGTTAGCCGTGATGTATTTCCCAACTTTCCATTCAATTGACGAAGTTATATTCAGTTCCAGGTTAATAGTGGCCATTTTCGCACTTGGAACTAGTTTTAGAAGTATTTGTTTTAACTTTCATACGAGATAGCCTTCAATATGTAGCGCTCTACTTACTAACTTTACATATCATACCCTGCTTCTTGTAGAATAGAATAGAATAGAATATAATGGAATGGAATGGAATGGAATGGAATGGAATGGAATGGAATGGAATGGAATGGAATGGAATGGAATGGAATGGAATGGAATGGAATGGAATGGAATGGAATGGAATGGAATGGAATGGAATGGAATGGAATGGAATGGAATGGAATGGAATGGAAAGGAAAGGAATGGAATGGAATAGAATAGAATAGAATAATAATTTATTCGTTAACACGTTCTTGTGTCGTGTTCCTCATTGCTGAGGGTCGTGACCTCTACGAATTATTTTGTGGACGATTGCTTTTCACTAAACTCATTGTTAGAGAGGTTGACTGGTAGAGAATGCCTTAAAGCATTAAGTGCGCTATTTGTACTTTTTATATGAAATAAAGTTTCAATAATATATTAGGGAGCATGCTGGCATGTAAAGTAAAGGGAGCTCAAACGCGTAGCTTTTTGACCCGTATTGTCATAGTGACGAGAGCGAAAAAGGTACGAGTTTCAATTTGATTAATAAGTGTACATCCGAATGCCTTTTAACATCTAGGTACCTAGTCATCTGCATGTATTTATTCTTCAAGGGTGTTCCTCTACAATTTGTATAGTACGCAATTTTTTTAAAGAACGCAATGGTCGCCTGGATGGCATTTTATTGATTGTTTATACGACGTAATTGGTGGTGAAAGAGTTGACGAATGCGTGTGCGGCTCTAGGAGTGGCGACGAACAAGCGCTGAATCAGCCCGAAAGGAGGGTGGAGCCATGGACGGTGGTCTACGCTGATTGGGCGTGGCGTAAAGTTAGCCCGTTTTGGCAAAGCCCATAATTTCTCGTAGTATCTCAATTTTGAAGGAATCGTTAGAAATTGTTTCCACTCCACCCTAGAGCGTTAATTTGTCTATTTATTTATCTTGCTTGTAATTACTGGCTCTGAAATTGCGTCCGCTATGGATCAATGTTTATTTTAAAACTTATTCGGGAACAGAACGGTTATGGCAGATTGTTCACTTGGGCGCAACAGCAAGTTAAAATGAAGAAAATTGCTCAAACTTATAACAAAACAGGATTTAGGGCCAAAACACAATTAAAAGACACGACATCGCATTGTCGTACGACGTGACATCGTGCCACGACGCGACGTCGTGTCGTGGAAATGCATAAATCCAAAATGAAATTTATCTTCATGTGACAAGATGGAAAATTAAAATTCATTTTACAATCTCACGACGTCGCTTCGTGGCACGATGTCACGTCGTACGACGATGCGATGTCGTGTCTTGTAATTGTGTTTTGGCCCTAAATCGCGTTTCGAACATGATGTTACGTTTATGGTCTGGAAGGGACGTAACATCAGCATCACTTTTGAAATATCAATGTAATTAAATAAACACTATGAAAGTCCAGTTTTGCTATAAAAATATGAATCACGATTTTCAGTGATAAAGTTAAGAACTCATAATTAAATGCGCCTCTAAAGCATTAACATAATTTTGTGAGGTTACGATAGTTAAATATTTATTATAAATAGATAGCTTTAAATAAATGTTATGTTGGCAACTGAACTGAAATATATTAAATAGGGTATTTGTATCGTTGAGTTTACCCCGTGTACCTAATGTTGGGCTCATTTGCATGTGATGCCATAGAGACCAGCTGGGTAGTACTAGCACAGATTAATAAATAAATAATAAATAAATAAATATTAAGGGACAATCATACACAAATCGACCTAGTCCCAAACTAAGCAAAGCTTGTACTTATGGGTACTAGACGACGATATACATAATATATAAATACATATATAGATAACATCCATGACCCAAGAACAAATATTTTGCACAAATATTTGCCCCGGCCGGGATTCGAACCCGGGACCGCCGACTCAGTAGGCAGGTGTCTACAAACCGAGCCAAACGCGTCGTCATTAATATAATGTACTAGGTGGTAGTGGTAGTACTCTAACTGACTTCTTTGTTATTTCTTCTAATATCGACTATGACTGAGTTTCTAATTAAGCTGACGCTGACAATGCAATGTCGTACCGAATTCAACGTATTCAATATGAATTATCAAAAAATACATATATAATTTAATAGTTTTATAGGTATTATAACATTACTTATAAGTAAGTAAAGTAAGTAAGTAAACACTTTATTGTATAGAAAAACAGTTGAAAATACATCTATAACAAATAAAATATAGGTACAAAGGCGAACTTATCCCTATAAGGGATCTCTTCCAGTTAACCTTTGAGCAATTGAGTGAGTACGAGAAGAATATAGACAAACTAACACCGTGTACAAAAAGGTATTGAAAATAATAAGACTACTAATAATTACACATATAAACTATTAATACATACATATATATACATAAGTAAATTAAATTATTATTAATAATTACACATAAATGTAAATAAATTATAGATCCAGTTCACAAGTCATTGGAAAGCCATAACTTGCTACAGATAGAGACTTCCTAAGGGACAGTGGCAATTCGTTCCACAACTTCACAGCGCTTACTGTGAAAGATTTAGCGTAAGTATGCGTCTTGTTAGACAATATAATATTGTTAGATAAGTATAAGTAATGCGTAGTATTGTATATTAATTGTAAACTTACTTGATACTTTGAATATAATTTGTGCTCGTTTTTATTTATTTCTTTAGTAATGAGCTCTCTCAAAGCCTGAGATACAGGATTTTCCTAGTTCAGGCATAAGTATTAAGTATGCCATGTGTAGATGTACCCGTAAGCCTGTTTGTGCTAATTGTTATTATCATGTTTTTATAAAATTTAAATTAAAATTCAAATATATTTATTTGCGAAAATACAGTCAGTATGGTGTAAAAAATATTATTATTATCTCAAAAAGATATGTGTGCATATTGTGTGGTATAGGTACGGAAATCTCGGTTCGGTTCGGTTTTTAAAATCAGTATTATAGTGACGTTCAGCTTTATTAAATCGTTGATCTCTTAGTCTTTTGGGTCGATTGCAAAAAAATTATACATAGTTAAGGGCTTTAATTGAAACAAGCTTAATTGATTCCTTTGTGTGACGAAAGTTACCTACATTTTGTATGAATAACTTTCGTCACACAAAGGAAGCGATCGTATTTTACGTTAACTAAGCTTTTAACTATGTAAAAATTTTTTGCAATCGACCCTTTTACGATCACCGAGGTAAACAAGCTACGCTACCGAGAAAAAACATTTAAGCACGCGCGTTTGTGTTCGTGTGCACCATCTTCTTCTGTTCTAGCTGTGACATCTGTTGGCAGATATTAAAATAAAGTATTTGTATCGGGAGTTCACGGTGTAATTATGTTTGCGGAAGAGTTATTTACGGGGTCGTGTTTGTGTTGGGCTCATCAAAGAACCAAGATGTTGTTGTAAATTCACTGGGTATTCAATTGCAGCTGAGTATTTATCGGGGGATCATGTTTTTCTGCCACGTCAATCGAGTAGCAAAGGTATTTAGTTTGTACTTTTTCAAGTACTAACTCATCGCCAATGGGCATCCTCTATCAGTCAACTGAATCAACTAACGTGCCATATGTTTTTTGGGAACTTTTCCCAAAATGTGAGACTCAAAATGTCAAATTCATTAGATTCTCGAATAGGCTTATTCAACTGTCGATAACTAGCAGAACTCCAAATTAGCCAATAAAGATTCTCTAAATACCATCTTTGTTACGTTCACAAAATTCCAAACTCTCTATTTGACAAATTCACAAAATGTCACATTCTACTTATGCCACATTCTCAAATGAGTATTCTTAAAATTCTCAAAATAATGTCACCACTATGGTTATTAATAAGCGGCCCTCTTGATGGCCCCTGCCGCGAGATTGCATCCCTTCGTGGCTGAGGTCGCTTCAGTCATTATTGGTCCATTACTGATAGTGCTCATTAAGTGCGCGTGAGGAACCTGGATTTTTAAAAGCTAGGCATGTTAGCGACAAGCATTTGACAGGCGTAATCAACTGTTCTTAACAGAGCTCGAAATTAGGTCCATTGCACATTCTCTAAATGCCATATTTGCTACGTTCTCAAAATGTCAATCTCTCAAAATTACAAATGTATCAGATTCTCAACATGACAAAATTCTACTTATGCCAGATTCTCAAATAGGTATTCTGAATATTCTTAAAATAAAATGTCAGCGCTATAATTATTAATAAGCTGCCCACTTGACGACCCCTGCCGCGAGATAACGTCCCGTCATGGCTGAGGTCGCTTCAGTCATTATTGGTCCATTATTGATAGTGCTCATTAAGTGCGTGTACGGCGTCTGGATTATATAAAGCTAGGTATGTTAGCGACAAACATTTGACAGGCGTAATCCACTGTTCTTAACAGAGCTCGAAATTAGGTCCATTGCACATTCTCTAAATGACATATTTGCTACGTTCTCAAAATGTCAAACGACCAAAATGATAAATTTATCAAATTCTCAAAATTACAAATTCTACTTATGCCAGATTTTCAAATGAGTATTCTTGAAACTCTCATAATAAAATGTCATCACTATAATCACGTCAGGGATGTTTGCGGAGGCTCGGATGGATTGTTTTTATACCATAATTCGTAAACGAGTCGCTTCCCTGATGCACAGAGTGTGGTGCGCCAACGGCCTCCTGGAGGCCATTGCCGAGAGATGGGAGAGAGAGAGAGACCGAGAGACTCTATCCTGTCTTTCTGGGTGAAAACACATACTTGTTACTCAAGTGGCTTCACCCGGAAAATATTAATATAGGTTGGCTTTGTACTTAATACTTTTGGATAAAATTGTTTACTAACCAATGTAATCTGTGCCTACTAACAAAAATATGGATTGAACTTTTTAATCAGAAATAAATATTATTCATTCATTCATTCATAATTATTAATAAGCGGCCCACTTGATGGCCCCTGCCGCGAGATAACGTCCCGTCGTGGCTGAGGTCGCTTCAGTCATTATTGGTCCATTATTGATAGTGCTCATTAAGTGTATGTGCGGCGCCTGGATTTTCAAAAGGTAGGTATTTTTGATATCATAAAAGTGAGGAACAAAAATGCAATTATTACTCAATGTTGTCGTAATGTAGTCATTCGTACAAAAATATTACATGGAAGCAATGCAATACAATACAAGAGAATTGCATAATCTAGTAACTATGTGCTAATTATGTAACTAATAATTAATACATTAATGTTGAACAATATAAAAAATTAATGCATCGCTGATGAAGAAGCGAAATAACACTAAATGACGTGAGTCTCTGTACCCGCAATCGAGGGAAGACTACCTGTATCCGAGTGCCTTCGTAAGTGTAGCTGAATGTTTTAGACATTTTTCTCTATGATCAAACATGTTTCTTGACATATAATCAATGTTACTACTTAGAACAGTGTTATTGTGATTTACCGATATATATATTAGAAAGAAACCTACAGTTAATGCGACTGAAACAAATAATCTACTGGTAAAATAAGCGAACATTATAAAACCCACTCATGAAAAATCACTACATGAAGAAAGGTACGTGTATAATAAAATTGGCGATCATAGAAAAACGCGATGTGAAAATTCGCTACCAAGATATAATGCTTTTGTGAAAATTTTCGTACAAATCAGTTAGCTGACACCCTGGATTAAGATATAGGCTGCTTTTTATCCCAAAAAATGTAGTGTTCCCGTTGGATGAGCGAGTAACAGCGCGGCGCAGCTAGTTAAAAATAAAGGTGTACATACACATGCCAGATGCGCGTAATGTGTAAAAATGTATGCCAGAAGGGCATTCAATTATACTTTATTTAAAACCGGCCAAGAGCATGTCGGGCCACGCTCAGTGTAGGGTTCCCAAGTTGCCCACCCTTCACAATGGGCGGGCTTAAAACAGCGGTTTTAGGCCCGAGGTTTAAATTATATTTCAAGCTCTGTAAAAAGTTCGTAAACGCCAAAGGAACTGTAGTTACTTATAACCTTCTGGAAGTTATCGACTATACGCGCCAGATTGAGCGGAATGTTTTAATACAGTATGCCACTTAACTAATATGAGTAACCTTCGAAGTATTAAGAACACCGCGCGGAACTTACGTTATTTTAAAGAAAATTACGTGCGATCACTCAAAAACGGCTCGACCAATTTTATTCAATGTAGTTTTCATTGAAAGTAGATACTATAAGACCTCAATGTCACGAATTTTCCCACAATTTTTTGGATTTCCGGAGCGAATATTTACAAAACTGCAGACTTTATAAAAAAAAAAAAATGTTTGGAGCCCCCCTATTATTTTTAACAGACCTATTCAACGACAACCCACAGACTAGTGTGGAACGAAAAAAAAATTCACCCCCACTTTAGGTGTATAGAGGTACCCGAAAATAAGTTATTTTTTAGTTTTTATTTGTATTCCAGTTTAATTAAATTATGATTTTCATTGTTATTTTGAAACCAACAATTGCTATTTTTTTTGTTTTTATTTTGCCGTTTTGTCGGCGTGATACATACATAATACGCATACCAAATTTCAGCGTTCTAGTACTATTTAATGATCACGGAGCTAAGCCGCGGACGGACAGACGGGCATGGCGAAACAATAAGGGTTCCTAGTTGACTACGAAACCCTAAAAAAAGGAAATAAATAACTTATGAAATACGTTTATTCCATAAGTAGTCCGCACGAGCAGTTTACAAATATGTCTGCCAGCGATTCCCAAAAGGAATGCATAACAAACAAATTGTGGTTAGAGGTCGATAATAAAATAATAAGTAACTTACTTACTAATAAGTAATTTGGTATTTCAGCTTTTTAGTACTAATGATGACGGAGCCAAGCCGCGGACGGACAGACGGACATGGCGAAACTATAAGGGTTCCTAGTTGACTGCGGAACCCTAAAAAACTATATGAGATCAACGGAGGAGAGAGAACCGCTGAAAAAAAACTCAGTCCGCTTGTTTAAATTGGTTTATTTCAATATGTGACCATCCCATAAACCAAGGAGAATAGGGGATGCGACTGATGTTGAATTATACAACCGAATGTAGTTATACGAATAAATTTAGCTCAATATGTCATTAAACAAAGAAAAATTTTTTTTTTTGAAATGTGTAACTTCAAAGTTACGGAAATTTTACGATTTCGTTTCTAACCCAAAATAAATTTTGAAATTGTTTTTGGAATACTTATTATTTAAAAAAACAATGATTGTAAAACAATTTTCACGCTTAAAATGACAAATTACTTATTTTCTCCATACAAATACTGGTACCCAAACCACAGATGACGTCATATGCAGCTAGGCCAAATGTATGGAGCGTTTTAGTCCTTTGTAGGAATGTTGAACTTTGATGGCCATTTCTGACTTTTAGAGCAGTCTAAGTGTCGGTAGTCCCATATAGACATTTGATCCCAATAAAAATAGAATCGATTGACATCCTCAAAAAAAATTCGTCATGCCTTTTATATAATAATTTTTTGTCGAATCAGTTTTTCGAGTTATTTCATAATCTCGGAGATATGAAGGTGAAGAATTTTGAAGACGTAATAAAAACATAATACATCCAGCAACAGACTCGTGGACTACAGCTACGTAGTTTTGTAAATTTAAGAATATTCTTATATCTAAGAAAATCGTAACATCACCGAGACTGCGATTGACATCCTCAAAAAAAATCGTCCGCACCTCTATTATTGGTAGTCTTATTTAGAACAGTACACGCAAAGTGTCTTGTAGAGATGTGCCGTTCTCGAGAACGTTCCCCGATTTGTATGGGAAGAGAACGTGATCGAGAATATTTCCCATACAAAATTAGGAATTCGTGGAAACGGCACATCACTAGTCTCGTACAAATCAGTGGCTATCCGGTACAATTAGACGTGGATAAGTGCACCAGTAACCTCAACTAATGGCTCACTCTTGAGTCTTGACGCGGAAGGTCACGCCGACTGATAAACCGACAAACAAGTTTGTGTATTTACTACGGTGTCACTATCACAGCGTCTGGAAGGGTAGCCTATCTGAAACACTAATTTTTGTTTCCCATCTGTAATGTTTCGCCAAATATTCATTTGTCCGAAAGTATTTTTTTCCTAAAACCCGTAATATTTTCAGGATTTTATAAACATCTTTTTAAATAACCCATTAGGTTAGGTTAGGTTTGTTTTATAATTATTCTGAAAAATTAATAGTTTCGACAAATTATAATTTAAAAAAAAATTGCTTTCGGGCAAATTATAATCTGGCGAAATGATACAGATGGAAAACAAAAATGTGTGTTTCTGATAGGTAACCGTCTGGAAAAGATCCGAATATACTTATTAGCATTCTTTATGAGGAACATTAGCCGCGGCCGAAAAAAAAAATGCGTTTTTTTGCAACAGTTTATTTTTTAGACCTGCATTTGAACACATAAACCAAAAATTCGATATTTTTGTAAAACATGCTTTTATTCTGAGTACAATTTTACACAAACGTCAATTGACAAGACCAATCAAATGAGCCAAAACGCGAAGGCTTTATCTTGTGCTGTTTAAGTGGCTCCGCAAACTACGGCTTCTTGTGGCCGCGACAGTAAATTTGTCTCTTTTGCTCGTTCGATGTGAGAAAAAGAGTGTACAGTCGCGGCCACAAGAAGCCGTCGTATGCGCTGGTTCTAAGAGTGTACAGTCGCGGCCACAAGAAGCCCTCGTGTGCGCTGGTTCTAAGAGTGTACAGTCGCGGCCACAAGAAGCCGTCGTGTGCGCTGGTTCTAAGAGTGTATACAGTCGCGGCCACAAGAAGCTGTCGTGTGCGCTGGTTCTAAGAGTGTACAGTCGCGGCCACAAGAAGCCGTCGTGCGCGCTGGTTCTAAGAGTGTACAGTCGCGGCCACAAGAAGCCGTCGTGTGCGCTGGTTCTAAGAGTGTCTACCGCCATCATCCGTCTATGGAGACGGGTGATGGCTATAGAAACCCATAAACAACACAAATGACTTGTTAAATTATCATTGTTATAGTGTTTGTATCAATGGTTTGTCAATGTAATTTATCAATATGGGTGTAGATAAACTAAGTTACAAGAGAAGCCAATAAAAGCATGTTCATAACGTTACGTTATGATATCTCGGGCGGGGTCATCTTAAGATCATCAAGATGATGATGTTATGGCGACCCCGCCGGCGCCGGTGGGGTCACGTCATTCGTTCCTTCGCACCGCGGGAGATACTGTTGGTACTGAGTACTCCATATCTGCATAAAATAAAATCTGTGATATTATGATGATGATGGTGTAATTCTGACTATGTGTACCTAATTCTCCTTATCCGTTCAAAAATGCTGACTGTTTTAGATTCTCTATGATCAGACATGTTTCTTATCATACTATTAATGTTACTACTTAGATTAGAACAGGGTTATTGCGATTTATTGGTATATAATTGAAACCTATAGTTCAATTTTTTCATTGATAATTTTTGTTTCAAAAAATTAATCGAATTGTCAATATTCACGCAGAAATGTTTTTTTTTTTATTTTTTAACTTATATTCGACTGCACGCTATAAAAGCATAAAATAACTATGTTATTATCTACATAGAACTCAAGGAATAGTAGTTTATGTGACTGTACATAATAAAGGGTATTAAACACGAGTGTGGGTTTATGCAACGCGCCGAAGGCAAGTTTCATAATAACATCACACGAGTGTTTTAATGCCTAATTATGTACAGTTACATACACTACTTTATCTAGCCACATATCAAAGGCATCCATGATGCATTCAGGAGTCGCACATTACGGCAAATATTACCCGGTAATGGCGGTAATGAAGTGTTCTGGCAGCTGTCATAGTTTTTTAGGGTTCCGTACCTCAAAAGGAAAAAACGGAACCCTTATAGGATCACTTTGTTGTCCGTCTGTCCGTCCGTCTGTCAAGACCCTTTTTCTCAGGAACGCGTGGACGTATGAAGCTGAAATTTATATCAATTACTCAGGTCTACTGTCCCTTGAAGCTGTGAAAAAATCAAACTTCTAAGCCAACGCAATCAAAAGATACAGCCGTTTATGCCGCAAATTTTCGACACTTGCAAGGGAATCAAAACCTACAGGGTGCTTCCCGTGAACTCAGAATCTTGAAATTTGGTACGAAGCAACGTCTTATAGCATAGATAAAGGAATAATTACGAAAACCATAATTTTTTTTTTTTATACCTAACTTTGCACCTAATTTGCATATTTTCGACACTTGCAAGGGAATCAAAACCTACAGGGTGCTTCCCGTGAACTCAGAATCTTGAAATTTGGTACGAAGCAACGTCTTATAGCATAGATAAAGGAATAATTACGAAAACCATAAAAAAATTTTTTAATACCTAACTTTGCACCTAATTTATATGGGGCGCTATACATACCAGGTGCAAACTTAACTTAACCACTTAGGGATGGAAAGTGTTTGTACGGAACCCTCGGTGCGCGAGTCCGACTCGCACTTGGCCGGTTTTTTTTTTTATTCAGAGACAAACTAGAGTTTGCCCCAACTATCATATCGATCGATATATATAGATACATTTGTCAAATTTGATGCAAATTGACAATTCATTTCGAACTAAACGTCATCTCGACTGATAGTAGAATAGAGGTCAAATCAAATTTCTTTGTTTTTCAAAGATGTTCGAAAATTGAATAAATAATATCATCGAAATCGATGTTATTATTTAGCAATAATAACATTTTCACAGATAAGAAATTTGTTCTAATAAAACAGCCTATTTTTATGGTGGTCATAATGTGCGGTCCTTGAACGCATCATGGAGGGTTTATGATATTTGGATAGATAAAAATATTAATTACTTCAAAAAGTTGGTTGAAATTATTAATATGTTTGCCATAAAATGAAAAAAAAAAAATTAAACGAATAAGACCTCTTAAAACACTCGTATAAGTATAAGTAAGACCGCTCATTACGTAACAGTTGCATAACTACTATTTAAAAAGATTCATAACGCCACAGGTTAAAAAACGGTACAAAATGGTATTCACAATAAATCTCGTGAAATGATTCGAATCTATTTTGCTCGTAATACGTTTTTACATTAGTTGTGACACCGTGAGGAAGGTCGCAATTATTAACAGAATATGCCTCTCCTTTGTTTACTTTGCATAAATTAAATATCTAATTATATTGAAATTAGCATTCTGGAATAGACAATGACAGACGTTCTGAAGACTAAAATTATTTGCAAAATAAATTAATTTAGGCTAAGATAAACTCACGGAGAAAATGGAATTTCATTTTTAACCGACTTCAAAAAAGGAGGTTCTCAATTCGAACTAACTTTTTTTTTGTATGTTTTTTACTCTATATCTAGATAATGTTTTAATGAAATCTTTTTATTGAATCAGAATCAGACATTTATTTGTAAACATAGGTACATAATCAGGTCTTACATTTAATAAAAACAGTATCACCATGTCTAGCCGTTAGGCATTCAAATATTTCAAGTTAAGATGGAGCATGCAGTATATTACTTAAAGTCGTTATCTATATAAATAAAATTACAATTCAAAATCGGATAGTATTCTCCTACGGAATAATATGCTCTATTTACTAAAAGCGCACATAAGCTTTTTTTTAAGTCTGCAGTATCTTCTAAGCTAGACACATATTTTGGCAATTTATTGTAGATTCTAGGTGCCATTCCAAAGACACTTTTGGAGAGAAGAGCGGTTTTAGTAGGCTGAATTTGAATCTTATTACATCGGCGAGCAATGTTGCTGCATTGATCCCGTTAATGTATTTATCCACCACATATCCAGCACTTTTTTTATATTGATGTCACGATGTGATAGCTCAGTTGGAACAGCACTGCGCCGGAAACCTATTCATGATTGCTATTCTAGTCGCATAAAGTAACAATGTACTCCTATCTCAAACAGGTCATTAGAAACGTGGAATTAACCAAAAACAAACGCCTGTAGACAGAAGAGAGTATTTAATATATGTTGATGACATAATTTACATTCGACTTCGGCTAAGCCAAGCAGGAGCGACCCCTTGTTTACGGATCCGAGTCAAAGGACACATACACGAGCATGGAGTGAAGAAAACGAGTAGAGATATCCTAATACAGCGTGTATTGTGGATATAGCCACAAACTGTAACCAGACGTAGATTTTAGTACTTTAAATTGATATTTAAACAAATTTTCAATGCAAATATAATATTAAATTACAATATTTGGACCACTCAGTACGTCCGTTCACATGAAGAAATGACCGATCAGCTGGGCTTGCCCCCCAGCCCCGCTTAAACAAATTGTTAACTTAGTGTTATCTAGGTCGATTGCAAAAAAAAATGTGCATAGTTAAAACTGTTAAAAGCTTAGTTAACAAAAAATCACGATCGCTTCCTTTGTGTGACGAAAGTTAGTATACACAATGTATGGGTAACTTTCGTCACACAAAGGAATCAATTAAGTTTTGTTTTAATTAAAGCCCTTAACTATGTACAATTTTTCTGCAATTGACCCATCTACGAGCGTAATTATTTTTTTTTTTTCGATCAGCAGTGTATTGCGTACACTTATTTGACACATTGACTTTTATTTGCAATATGACTAAACAAGAATAAAAACGAGTTACATTGCGTGCTGGATTATTTAATAAGGGGAAAAATCGTAAATTTTTAAGAACTTGTAAAGTTTGAGGTTGTATCAAAAATACACACTGTATACAAAATAGAAGGTGTTTGTATTTTTTCTGTACCATACTCGTGTAAAAAGTGTGAGGTATTGGGGCCCGAGATCAGGAAAAGCATTCATCCAGCAGAAAACCATTAATTAGAAAACGTCATGAGGTAAGCCGTCAAATAAATAGATCTATCTCGTCAGATAGATCTATTTATTTGACGGCTCACCTCAGCACATACCGTAGCACTCTAAAGAGGCTCAATACACCACAAAAAGTATCCTTTAACCATCTTTGAATGTCCAGCTATCCCTTTATTAAAATTGATTAAAATCCGTCCAGCTCTCTCTACGTGATTAGAGGACAAACAAAATTTTAAAACATTGTAATGTTCGCGCACAATGCACGAGCGAATGAAATAATGAACCGTTGTTTTTTGTACATTGCCTGACATTTCGGTTTCACACGGTGTGTCTCAGACGAACTATCGTACCCACTGTTATCTGTCCATCTATAAACGGATATAAATAAATAAATATCGGACAACCTCACACGAATCAATCTAGTCCCACAGTAAGCTCTAGTAGGCTTTTATTATGAACACGACGACAATAAACATAGTTACATAGATAAATAAATGCTTAAATACAAACCTTACTGCAATAAGGTCTATGGATGTATAGTTAACTGTGTTTTCGTTTGTACTTACTGGTAATTACGTAATTTCTAGTAAGTATGAGACCCCACGATGTGAAACCAAAATAAAGCAATATTAAATATATATATTTTTCCATTAAATTTAAATTACATAAATATAAATAATCAGTAAGAATGCTACCTAGAGAATAAGTTTTGTAAATTTTCACATGCCATAACGGCCGAATATATAAGGATCAAATGTTTTATTTTATACCATCTTATGTACCATATATTCTGTGAATAAATGATGATTATGATTAAAGAATATCGCGATAGGCCTGGTATAATAAGTTTTAACAAGAGATAGTGCGCCTCCTGTACACTCTACATATACAAGTGTCGAGACTCGGTGAACAGTTGAACACGGAGTAGGTATATCATGCAAATTATGAGCATGCTAGAGTAAAGTGAACGCATTGAGGTTTTTGATGTTGAGAGTCGTTGATTAATACCGCACTAACATTTTGTCGCGCGTGTTCATAATTAAATCTTCTACACTAGCATACATTATCATAATACTGGGTAATACTGGGTCTATAGATTCTACTATACGTTTTTTTATTGGTTAATAAATTAATGGCGATGTTAATTAGATAGAAGTAAATTTGATTTTATGCCTGGGTTTTTTGAAATTCAACTTTTCATGTAAATTTTTGCTTCAAATTATGATTTTTTGAAAATATCGATAAAAAATTGGGCAAGTGCGAGTCCGAGTCGCGCATGAAGGGTTCCGTACCATAATCTATAACAAGTTTGTTGTATGGGAGCCCCCTTAAATATTTATTTTATTTTATTTTTAGTATTTGTTGTTATAGCGGCTATAGAAATACATCATCTGTGAAAATTTCAACTGTCTAGCTATCACCGTTCTTGAGATACAGCCTGGTGACAGACGGACGGACAGCGAAGTCTCAGTAATAGGGTCCCGTTTTTGCCCTTTGGGTACGGAACCCTAAAAACTGTCACAGATTGGACTAAGACATACTTAATTATAAGGTTTAAACTCTTCCAAGTAGTATATCGAAGACAGAAAAAGAAAGAGTATTGTGCTCATTCTGCTCTGCGACAAGAAGCCCGCAACCGTCGGGTGTTAAATAAAATGGACTGCAATTATACTGCATCTTTACTGCAACGACGAAAGTTCATACGGCGTTAATATCGAAAGGTTACATTACTTATATAGCATGTAGCCGCAATACGTGAATTGTTTTTACGAATAGGGTAATTTTACATAGAAAATTTTAATAAATAGGGTAATTTCATAGACTGTTCTATTTCGACATCAATATTATACTTTTTACGACAGTTAAGGCTCAAAAACGCTGATTGTTTTAGACATTTTTCTCTATGATCAAACATGTTTCAATTCAATTTTTATAAATAAATGGCTACTGTCCATTGGGAAAATTCTGCCAGTGTCAAGGTTGTAAGAACGTTGTACGGTGAGTTGAGCTTTTTGTAAAGTGATAGCGATTTACAAAAAACCACACGGACTATCGGGCCTTGACCCAGGAAGGGCTATGAACGCTTCAAGTTGAATTCTTCATTAGCTATTCACTCATACTCAAACATGTTTCTTAACATATTATCGGGGGGCACGGCAGTGCCCTCGCCAAGTCGAGCGCAAAGCAAACTCTGCCGTACCATCCTTTACTGGAACCATTTCGCTGCATTTTCAGGCCCCTATTTGAGAACCTCTGGATAAAACCAGAACACAGAAATTTTCGTCATCGAGTAAGCAATAATCACATACTTAAAAATCCAAAATTTCAAGTCTGTAGGTCATTTAGTGCCGAAGTTAAGCGAAAGCAAAGTTTCGCATTTATGACACTCACTCACTCACTCATATGATCATCAGAATAGAACTAGTACTTCCCATAAACTCAGAGAGCTGAAATTTGGTACAGAGTTAGGGTTTTATGGCCACATAAAGCGAAAACTATAAAAACTAGGATAATCGAAGATCTGGAGTACCTTGTGATTAGAAAACACAAGAGCCTAACCAAACTATTAGAGATCGACATACCGCCTTTACAAAAAATACTTAACTTGTTGGGCCGCTTCATTTGATATCAAATATCGAAGATAAAAAATCGACTGTCATTGCAAAAATCCAGCGTATCATAAAATAGGCGTACAGACGGACTTCTATCAATGATTAGAAGTCCGTCTGTACTGGAAATATTGTTTTATACTGTTTGTTTCAGGCTCGCCTATACATAAGTATTATTGAAATACGCAGCTTTATCGAACCTACAATTGACTGGTTATTGAATCAACGTTTTCCAAGTGGCAATTTTCCATCGTCAATGGGTAGCGGTTCTGGCGACAGATTGGTGCAATGGTGTCATGGAGCACCTAGTTTTGTACCCTTGTGTACCCTTCAACGGCCAAGTCACACAACATTAAATATAATAATAAAGAAATCGCAGTAACGAACCTTAGAATTGGCACGACTTTGTCTAGATTTCATTACTTTTTAGAGATAAACAAGCAGCTCCATCGAGACTTGGCTAGTTTTTTACAGAATGTTTTTGGTGGGATCATTGTTACTACTTAGAATAGGGCTATTGTGATTTATACGTATATATTTGAAACCTACAGTTAGAATTTTTCAAATCGTCAAAATTCTCGCAGAAAGCTGTTTTCTTCAATTTATTAACACGCAATAAAAGCGTGAAATAGTTATGTTATAACTAGAACTCAGGGAAAATTATTATTAACTTCAAAAAGTTGGTTAAATTATTTATATATTTCTCATAATATGAAAAAAAAAATTTTTGAAAGGAATTAGTCCTCTTGTCTATAATTGTCCTTAGTCATCTTAGAACTCAAATATCCGTCGAAATTTTCAAATACGTAAATACCTAAATCATTTATTTAGTAGCTTAAAGCTACTTCACAGAATTAGTTGGTTCCTGGATAGGTTGCAAAAAAATTGTACATAGTTAAAAGCTTAGTTAACAAAAAATTACGATCGCTTTCTTTGTGTGACGAAAGTTAGTCATACAAAATGTATGGGTAACTTTCGTCACACAAAGGAATAAATTAAGTTTTGTTTTAATTAAAGCCCTTAACTATGTATTTTTTTTGCAATCGACCCCCTCGTATTAAACAATTATTATACTTGTGGTCAATCAAAAAATATAATTTTCAAACTTGGTTTATAATTACCTAAGTAAGCTTGAGGTAACAAACATATATTTTTGATGTCGGTCGAAAATTATACGTTGTTAAGTTAAAGGAGCAAGAAACACAATGCCACATCTATGTATAGTTGATTTCATATACAGAGACGTGATTCCACTAAAGAAAACGTTCTAGAAAACGTTATTATGCGGTATCAATGGAACAAAAGATAAGATAATAACGACAACTGACAATTTGAAAGGCTGAGATCTTTAAGCAATTAGTCAACAAAAGATATACATTATGGTTTTCATTATGTAATCTCAAGTGGAATCAGGCCTTGGGATATGAAAAGAACTATAGCTACATAAGGGTTAGGGATGACATATTTCTCTTTTTAATTTTTAGTTTAATCTTATGAATAATTTGTGCTTGTGACTTTCTCACTCCAAAAAATTAAAATACAAACTTGCGGTATGAATGAAAATATTTATTTAATAGGTACAACAGAATAAAATATAACAATAAATTAAATTAAACAATAAAACTAATAAGGTAATTATGGTATGAATAAGTTAATTTGCCGACGTCTGTACCTTTCCAAAGCCTCTAATTTTAATGAAGCCTTTGAGAACTTTAAATTCTAATGTCAAATAATTTAAGTTTTGACGTCAGCATAATATTGTTTTAATGTAAAGGTCGTTAACAGAATCGTGTTTACGTTAGCGGTATCGGGGATAAGTTTGGTAACAGTACGATTATTTGAAGGCCCTGCTGTTATCTGTTAAATGTCATATAATGTTATAAAAAAAATAAGATTCAACTACGTAAACAACACAGGAAATGTATTCGAATAAACCACTCAATTCGTTTTCTTATTACTCAGATGTCCACAGCCTCACCAGTCTCACCATCCTTGACCAAATTCGCCTTTTGTTATAATGTTTCATTTGATATAACAACAATGAGTATAATTTCATTGGGTATCATTTCAATTCGGTACTCTAAAATACATTTGATATAATATTGATATTCGCAAGATAACCTAACACTCCTCCTCGCTTCGCTTGTCGTCGTATTTAACCGTGACTTTATTACCGTTTTACTTTTTTGTTGGATCAATTTGCGTGTGCATTAAGTTTTTAAACGTAATTATAATAAGTTAGCATATTGGTTATTCAGGATCGGAAACCTTATAATCACTGTTGCTTATTCTAGTAGGAAAAAATAACGTCCTAATTTTCCGATTGCACTCTAGTTATTTTTAAGCTACCTCTTCTTTTATTCGGTCCCTCACTATAGAATATAGAATTCCCTACATACTCAATAGTTTGCCCGAGAATATTCGGCACGAGCCGAGTAAGTAAATTTAAGAAGTACTTAAAGCATCTATTGCAGACACTTCTGTGATAAAGTTGTTTATTCAAAGTGTCACTCATGTTTTTAGCACTAACCGTTGTTTTAACTATCGTTTGTTATTGTATTATTGAATTAATAAAAAAATAAAAAAAACAACGATTTGTGAAAACACCATAGTGAAAATGTTGTAAGTCCACCGGCGGCTGTTTCTGCAACTAATGACACTAAGGCTATTACAGTTTGTAAAAGATTTTCTTTATAAATTACTTCATTAAGGTTCCTTTGGAAACAGAGAAATAAACAAGTTTATTTTACCGAAGGAAATCCTTTGGCCTTTTCCAGTTCACGCCGCTTGGGGAGGTTTTAAGGTTCCGCAGGCAAAAAGGAACTCTTTTAGTTTCTCAATATATGTTTGCCCGTGGCTTAGCTCAAAACCTTTTAGTTCAGCGCACACACAATGAACATTGAGGAAAACCAAAGTAACTGAAAAGTTGACCGCTCCAGCCACCTAGAAGTTTCTGGCCCTTGGACACTGTCAGTGATTTTATTTACTTAGGTGCTAACATCAGCAATACAGGATCTCGATCAGGTATGAGTGCAGTGAGAGGTAAGGCGTATAGGTATGGCCAAGTATCCCAGCTACAAAAGATATGGCGCGACCGAAACTTTCAATACAATATGTAACATTTAGGAATAATAATTTATTCAACAGTAAATAATGCGTAAAACAAAAGTCAAATCCGCAACGCAGGCATCGTCAGAGAGAATACAAAATCTAATCAGCGACATGCTTCGTCAAACAACACACCAATAACGTGACATCCGCAACAGGCTTCGTCGAAGTTATAGATCGATCTTGATCTTGGAAGGTGGAAAAGGACTTAAAAAGGCTCGCCCCGAGTCGCACCTGGCCCAAACGTTCCCATCACACTGGCAGCGTTCCCACGTTGTATGGCCAACGAAATCTGTTGACAGATACGACCCAGAGCGAGGATCACACCCTCTGTCTCTGAGCCTGCGACCCACCTCCTTTATGAAGTGCCTGGCCTCAGTACCCCACGGTCCCGCAGTCTCCACTGCCACATTTAGTTAAAGAACATGACAACTGTAATGCCTAATGCATAACTTTTTTTTGTATGACCGGCGGGCGGCGGCAATTTTTTTTCCTTATTATTATTTTGTTACCATAAAGCGGGAACTAATCAGTGACGTAGAAAGTCTCTCTAGCCGGAGTGCCATACCTTGTTTCCTTACAAGGCTACAAAGTAGACCGACGATCTTGTGGCTGTCGCAGGACCGTTCAACGTGGAGATCCTTGTTCTTTTGTTTATGTCTTGTGGAAGCTTTTGTCCAGCAGTGGACGGAACTCGACTGAAATGGTAACGAAGATGTTGTTGAGTCACTAGAACCTTATCATATGGCGTGGAAATAACGTTGCAAGACATAAAATCTGTAGTGGAGCGAATTATTGAATATCAAACGTCTACATAAGGCTACCTGTTAATTGAAGCGGAGAGGAGAAGGTGACCCAAAGCGGAGAGGAGAAAGTTACCTAAAGCGGAGAGGAGAAAGTGACCCAAAGCGGAGAGGAGAAAGTGACCCAAAGCGGAGAGGAGAAAGTTACCTAAAGCGGAGAGGAGAAAGTGACCCAAAGCGGAGAGGAGAAAATGACCCAAAGCGGAGAGGAGAAAGTTATCTTAAGCGGAGAGGAGAAAGTGACCCAAAGCGGAGAGGAGAAAGTGACCCAAAGCGGAGAGGAGAAAGTGACCCAAAGCGGAGAAGAGAAAGTTACCCAAAGCGGAGAGGAGAAAGTGACCCAAAGCGGAGAGGAGACAGTTACCCAAAGCAGAGAGGAGAAAGTTACCTTCAGCGGAGAGGAGAAAGTGACCCAAAGCGGAGAGGAGAAAATGACCCAAAGCGGAGAGGAGAAAGTGACCCAAAGCGGAGAGGAGAAAGTTACCTTAAGCGGAGAGGAGAAAGTGACCCAAAGCGGAGAGGAGAAAATGACCCAAAGCGGAGAGGAGAAAGTTACCTTAAGCGGAGAGGAGAAAGTGACCCAAAGCGGAGAGGAGAAAGTGACCCAATCAGGCTGCATCTTTGTCAAGTTCGAAAGAAAAGCATTTCAATCTGAGAAATGTAATAGGTTTATTTTACACATCTCTGTTCCGCTTCTTATGGACAGGCAGCCTAAACATCTCGGCACTAACACGGCCATATGACTGTGCTTCATTATCTAACTGGCTAACATGTTGTTTTCAATCGAATTAGACCTTAAATCATGGTTTGATAGAAACTTGCGATCAGTGCCGGAGATGCCACGACTTAGCGCGACAGCGGCAGCGGTACGCGGTACGTGTGTCTCTCTCACTCATATGGCCGCCGGGCTCGGATCTCTCGCTCAACCGCTCGCCTCGCCGCTGGTCGCGCAGTCATAACATCTCTGTAAGTTTTTCAGTAAATCGGTTTTTAAACTACAACCCGTCACGTGCGTTGTCTTTACATTAAAAAGTTAATGACGCCTCGTTTTCAGTTCTTGGTTACTCCTTCAATTTAACGACGCGGTTAGCTCAGTTTGTAGTGCGACTGCCTACTGAGCCGGCGGCCCTGGGCTCGAATCCCGGCCAGGGGAAATATTTGTGTGGGAAACTAAAATTAAAGTAACCAATTGGCTAAGCACTTTGAATTATAATGACACGGAAAAAATACTATCATAATATTGAATGCAGCACGCTCACACACACACACACACACACACACACACACACACACGTACTCACTCACACACACACACACACACACTTACCTATATCTTCGCATTCCCTTCCCTAGCACATAATTAATTTCTCACGTGTACCTAATCTTTTTTTTGTTTTGTTCTACTTCTTCACTTTTTTTTCTGCTTTATGTGTATTGTTTTCTTTGACGCAAAACTCAATGCATTATGCAATATTATAATGCGGTAATTGTATAAATGTGTTGTCCTACAAGACAGGCATTGCCTAGTGTAGGTAATACAGGTAGTCGACCCATTTAACAAAGCTGAACAGTGTCCACTAATTATACAAATGCAAATTATATATTCTATGTATTTGGAACACTGTATAAATAAACATTTTTTACTTTTTTACTTTACTTTACTTTACTTAACTAGAGTATTTGTTCCTGGGTCATGGATGTTATCTATATTTGTATTTATATAATATGTAGGTATATCGTCGTCTAGTACCCATAGTACAGTCGCCATCAGATATGTATATCGCAGCATATAAGGCGTTCATAAATATCTGACCATGTACTGTAACGCCCAGTGAATAAGAGTCGTGTTCAGATATTTATGAACGCCTTATATGCTGCGATATATCTGATGGCGACTGTACAAGCTTTGCTTAGTTTTGGGACTAAGTGCTTGCTGATAAATTATGCATGTATTATACATATATATATAAACCCTCTGATCTTGAATCATTCTATCTATAAAAAGAAACCACATCAACATCCGTTGCGTAGTTTTAAAGATCGAAGCATACATAGGGACAGACAGCAGAAAGCGACTATGTTTTATATATATTATGGTCCTCCGTATCGTACTCCTTCAATATAGCTGTGATTGCAGATATCTCAGGGAGCGGTGCGCGTGTAGGACCCCGGCTACGTCCCGGGGAGGCGGGTAAAGCCACTCGGTGCGCCGAGAATTTTACACCTAAGCCCCCCCACACAGCCTAAGGACTAACAGAGCCACATTACGAAAACTGGGCCCGTATTCCACTTATAACTTAATAACAAAAAAAAGAACCGACTTCAGTAAAACTAAAAAGCCAAAAAAAATAACCCGTTCAAGTACAGATTACTTGACTCACCCTTCGAAGTCGGTGCCAAACCTCGCGTAAACTATAATATATAAGAACTGATTGGTTTGGGATCGACTTTGAAGGGTGATTCAAATGTAATCTGTACTTGAACGGGTTATTTTTTTTTGGCTTTTTAGTTTTACTGAAGTCGGTTCTTTTTTTTGTTAAAATTTTTTTTTTTTGCTTTTTAGTGATTCATATAAACGTTCTAGTGGCCATCTGTGGTGATCATCATCAGTTTCCTTACACCAAATCCTATTTACTGAATGTAAATTCTTGACTTTATCAATAATCCCTCGATTTCTCCAAGATTCCATCATCAGATCCCGACTTAGTGCCAACGGGACCAACTCGGAGTTATACCCTCTCCATTTAAAAAAAATAATTGAAAATCGGTTCACGGTTCTCGGAGATATCGAGTAACATACATACAAAAAAAAAATAGTTCGAATTGAGAACCTCCTCCTTTTTGAAGTCGGTTAAAAACAAAGCAATTCCAATGTGAGACGTTAGTATCGGCATTCGAGTGTACCAAATACCTATAACAATTGAATTGAATTGTTCTCGCTAAATATGACGTCATTTGACGTTACTCGCAAGTCGTATTCGCTTAAATTGAGCTGTCAAACTGACGTATGAACAATCTGTAGATAGTAAAATTTCTTTTCACTCACTTATTGCAGATGTTCACCCACTTCTGAGGCCTATTAACTTTCATAATATACCTATTATAAATTTATGAAATCTTTGATCTTTGTATCAATGGTTTAATATACCTACCTATTGTTAAAGATCTGCGCTGTAAAACCAAACTTAGCGAAAACGAATTATATCCATAACATTTATTTATTATATTATTTTAGCAACACATTTGAGCAATTCTGTCGATTTCTCATGGATTAGGTCTCTACACCGAGACGAATTCTTAACGATAAGAATAAGTTGCTTAAATTACCTACTTCATAGCTCTGTCCCACTTCTGATATGGATGAAACTAATCACTTGTTTCATTAACGGAGTTCTAAGGGTAAAAATATTAAAATATTTTTTTAAGTTCTCATAATAAGTGAATTGTAAATTCTTAATGAGAATAAATGATCTTTAAACCTAAACCTAAACCTAAAATATTATAGGTAACTATTTTTATTTAAAAATTATTACCTAACCAAGGGTTAAAGTTAGCTTTTTATATTTGGCATGGTAAGTCACAAAGAAAAAAATAAAAATAAATAAATATCGGACAACCTCACACGAATCGATCTAGTCCCAAATTAAGGTCAAGAAGGCTTGTGTTATGGGTACCTACTAGACGACGATATACGTACTAATATAGATAAATATATACTTACACAACCATGACCCAAAAAAATAACTAATTAATATCTAACATAACCAGTAGTTGGGTTACATATGAGTTATTTCGGGATCACCTGCTCAGTGAAACATCTCGTGGCTATGTGTGGTCTGTAGCGAGCACCTCAAATTGAAAGCTGGCTTCGCACTCGGCGTCGACTTTAAAATATTGTGTTTCTATTGCACATGGCTATTTCTGTTGAGTTACCCGATAATCGCTTCTAATCCGCGGCAAGAAAAGTTCTGTATCGATTGTCACAATCACTGTTACTGCCAATATTTTTGGTGTTAAAATGTCTGTACAATGCCAATAAATTTGTAGCAATGTTTTTAACTTGACTGTTGGTTTTAACTGAACAAGTTTTCGTTAAAAATATACTCTTAAAAAGCAAAAAAAAAATTCAAGCAAAATTTCAAGTGGGAAAATTAAGCTATGTTTATTTTTCATAAAATATTTTTTGACAGATTTGATACAAAGCTTTTCGCTAACGTATATAGTACTCAATAGCATTGCAAAGAAATGCCCGTATTTTTTTTTAAACAAAAGACAGTTCGTGTTTTTTTTCATAGCAATCAGCTAGATAGATTAACTTTACCGCCCAGTTTTTAATTTCCTAATATTGAAAACGTTTGCGTCTCATTCTCACTTTATATTGAACGCCCCTCGTACCAATAAATAGCAGTTAGTAACATTGAGAATATGTTAAGAAACATGTTTGATCATAGAGAAAATGACAAAATCAATCAGCATTTTTCAACGGATAAGGAGCCTTAACTGTGTTATGAATGTGTGTAACTGTGTGCTTATTAAGTTGGCTACTAACCCCGAACCATTAACTAACTTTATTCAATGAAGAAGGCTATACAACTGAAAAAATATATACGCAATTACCTTTCTGTTCTTAACCTTTCTCGCTCGGACCCTTTGGCGCTTTTGTCCTAGTCTTGGCCTTTGACTGAATGATTGCTTGTAACTTTGCTAAAAGTAACCTTTTTTGATATTACTTTATCAATGAGCTTTGTCGGGCAAATTTCTAAAGGTCAATTTGGACATTGCTAATAATTGGAAATTAACTTTTCTTTAGAAGTAACTATGTATAATTTACTGAGAAATTGAAAATGACTTGTAATATAATTGATAGGGTCGGTAATTTTAATTTATAATAACTAGTAAATTGTAATTACGTATCGGTTTTGCTTTCTTTGATTAATTATTTTACTTGTGTAGTTAGGATATGAAGACGGACAAATTCCTTTTTGGTTATGGGCCCCATAATGACATGAGTAACTTATCTTTAGGTGCGCATTGTGATCAACTCCTTGACAGTTTTCCTCAGTCCTTCCACTGACGTCAGATACTACACATTTCATCATCATCACCAGAAAATAAATACTTTTTTACTTTATTTACATTATAATCATCAGCCGAAAGACGTCTACTTCTGGATAATACAGATTTCCCTTATACAATCTGTTCTGCAATCTTAACCAGATTGTTGACGGTCTTTAGTGGAAGAAAAACAAAATAATACATATATTTTTTTCCAGAAACCCCAAATGATGGATGCCGAAGCGGGCGCGTCCGCCGCGCCGATCCTGGAGACCGGAAACGGCGACGCGAAGATGCTCAAGCGCATGGAGACGGTGCCCGACATCAAGCGGGACACGGCCGGCATCACCACCCAGTACATCGCTGCGGGCATCGGTGGGTACCTACTTAGCCACCTTACTACCACTTAGAGTACCCACTACAGCACTCAGACCATCTTGGAGACGGTGCCCGACATCAAGCGGGACACGGCCGGCATCACCACCCAGTACATCGCTGCGAGCATCGGTGGGTACCTACTTAGCCACCTTACTACCACTTAGAGTACCCACTACAGCACTCAGACCATCTTGGAGACGGTGCCCGACATCAAGCGGGACACGGCCGGCATCACCACCCAGTACATCGCTGCGGGCATCGGTGGGTACCCACTTAGCTACCTTACTACCACTTAGAGTACCCACTACAGCACTCAGACCATCTTGGAGACGGTGCCCGACATCAAGCGGGACACGGCTGGCATCACCACCCAGTACATCGCTGCGGGTATCGGTGGGTACCCACTTAGCTACCTTACTACCACTTAGAGTACCCACGACAGCACTCAGACCATCTTGGAGACGGTGCCCGACATCAAACGGGACACGGCCGGCATCACCACCCAGTACATCGCTTCGGGCATCGGTGGGTACCCACTTAGCTACCTTACTACCACTTAGAGTACCCACTACAGCACTAAGACCATCTTGGAGACGGTGCCCGACATCAAGCGGGACACGGCCGGCATCACCACCCAGTACATCGCTGCGGGCATCGGTGAGTACCCACATAGCCCACTTAGCTACTAAACTACCACTTAGAATACCCACTGCAGCACTAAGACCATCTTGGAGACTTGCGGTTCGCTCTCGACATCGATTCATGGGTGGGAGAGCGGTGTATGGCCACAACTTGCCACTGCCGCCTTAGACCATTGTCATGGCCTGTTAATCGTCAAGGCTTTGTTTTTGGATTCTTGGTCTCCAATGCGAAATGACGCCAACGCACCCTGTTTTGAGCGATCTCCTCCCAGTTTTCTGCTTGTACAGCGAGTCTATCACAACTTCATCCCTCTATTGGTACCTCGGTCGATGACCTACAGGCTGTCCAATCAATATACGCCCTTTGCACCGTCCTTTCATTCATCAAGCATTCTCTAGATACCCGAGCGACCGGAGTCTTGCTGCTTTTATATCGGCATCACTATTAGGTCTTCCAGCTCTTGGTTCTTACGGATTCTCCAGCTACCATCTTCTCTGAGAGACAATTTTAATGGCACGAACTCTCGTAATATGAGTATTAATATTGGTATCCCACAAGGTTAAATTTTTAACCCAGTTTTGTATATTTTGTTCCACGATTGAAGTGCGTAGTTACACAGGCTGCCTGCCGCGCTGTGGCTGACCAGTGAGGTTGGCGCACATTAAGCAGAACACCTGCAGGCCAGCTAACTTACTAACATATTTTATTAATTCGTTGCGAATCTAACTTCAGCTCCATGGGGCGTAGGTGGCGATTGAAGTTTGTTATTGTTATCTGTACTACAACGAGCAAACTTGCAGCGTGATTCTAAAATCCCTCCAGAGACACTTAGAGGTATTGCTAGCTAGTAGATAGTGTGTAGAAAGATTTCACCTATTTTTTTGACTATTCATTTGCATTTTGTTGCAGTGAATCTCGGAGCGTTCGCCGCCGGAGTCTGCGTGGCCTGGTCGTCTTCCGCGCTGCCACTCCTCACTACTGGACAATCAGAGGTAATTTGCGACGGTTATTTGGCCACTTTTGTCTGGGTTTGAGTAAGTAATGCTTTTATCAATCAACACCGTGCAAGTAAGAAGTATTATGCTGTTTCGGAAAATGAAATCGCGGCACGTTGTGCTAGGTTACCTATCTCAAGCACAAAATTTTGTTTCCCATTTGTAACTTTTCTCCGAATTTAGATTTGTCCGAAAGCAATTTTTTACAAAATTTAATTTTTCAGGTTAATTATAAAACAGTCCTAACCTAACATAATAGGTGCTTTAAAACGACGTTTATAAAACCCTGAAAATATTACGGGTTACAGGAAAAATATACTTTCGGACAAATGAAAATTTGGCGAAACCTTACAGGTCGGAAACAATATTTCGGAGTTGATATAGGACACCTTGTGTCAGACCAGCTCGACCGATCATAGTGTCTTACAATGGAAACAATCCAGTGCCAAAATTTTCACCATTCCAGATATTGCCATTGCCATTGCTGGCAAATATAAGAATTTGATCATTTTTATTGCCCTCGGGAGCCTACGATTCGTGCATCGTTTGTATCGTGTTCAATGTTCCGCAACCAAGTCTTTTAGCGAAAAAGTTATATTTATCGTCGCCATTTTGCGGCAATGCAGTCCGCAACACGACACCATTTTTTAACATACTTGAGGTTTCAATGAAACTGCAGCTTTTTATTTACTTCACGAGCAAGTTCTTAATTCATAAACCAGTTCCATATCGATAAGCTCGCTTATCGTCGCTTTACACTTGTAAGTAAGTAAGTAAGTAAACACTTTATTGTACACAAAAACAGTTAAAAAATACATCTATTACAAATAACATAACAACGTACAAAGGCGAACTTATCCCTATAAGGGATCTCTTGTACTAGTGGTTCCTCTAAGTTTTGTATGTAAAAAAAGTCTCATTTATTTTAAAAGGATTTTTATTGAAACTTCAGTCTTCATATTATTTGGTCTTCAAGTTTCAGTTTAAATATACGATCATAATGTGATAATTACTCATTTTTGGGCATTCATAGTGCCATAGTACCTACTTGTAACCTAGGCATCACTTAAGTTCTGCTTGTATAACATACTTTAACACAGTTACAAATGAAACTGGGCCCGATCACTAGTATAGGGGAAAATCATCGATAGGTGACATTGATATATCAACCCCTTCCTTTTACTCCCGAAATCCCGATGAGTGGTCTAATAAACTACCTAGGTCGCAAACAGGCTGTATAAGAGTTTATACATACAGTCATTATAACTCTAATTTAAGCTGTTTAAAAGCTTACATCACATGTACAAATCGCGACAGTACATTTTACATAATGCATACAATATTATTAAGCGTGAGTCGAGTTAGTGTTGCATGAAACAACTTGCTTATAGAATGTAAGCAAGCCTAATAAATCAAATTACAAGTTTCCACGGAACCAACACCGCGTCAAACTGCACTGCGTCTACCCACAAGCATCGAAAACAACTCTTAACATTGTCAACTTACAGTCCAATATAAAGTTACAACACATGCACATAGCTGAGAATTGGAGTACCGAAAATAGTTCTTAAAAGTGTGAAGTAAAGTGTAATATAGCGCTGCAAGTTGAGAAGTTTGGTTAAGCCCAATGGCAGTATCATAAGTCAAGATGTCGCCGCATAGCGACGACGACCAAGTAGGGAAACTTTGGAAGTTGAGGCATGGATGCCACTATGGCCTAGTTTATATTTCCATGGACAAAATATTATAGAGACAGATCCCAGAAAGTGTTAGATGACACGACAAGTTAATAAATTTCATGAAAAGTTCATGTTATGGCCTAACAAGTGTCGGTCCGGCCCAGGGATAGTGGCGCTACAAACAGCTTTCATATGGTAATGATAAGCATACGTCATAATTATATTGGTTCATATGGTAATGATAAGCATACGTCATAATTATATTGGTTCATATGGTAATGATAAGCATACGTCATAATTATATTGGTTCATATGGTAATGATAAGCATACGTCATAATTATATTGGCATTATTAAACGTCAGTATAGCGATTTGTCGAGGATTTGTCATTCATTAACCAAAGTCCAAACATTGTTTACCGGAATGTTGCTAAATCCTTCGTTCTTCTTGCGAAATAAGTACTGAATCCTATTGAATAAAATTAGACTTTCATCACTGTGGATAGTTTAGGCTTAATCGTGTAAAAATTATGTGTGTTTTCTCTTTGATTTCATCAGTGACATTCAACATGTCGTATTCAAAGTCAGTCTCCAAAAGTTTGTTGTTGCCAGTAAAATAAATTCGTACCATTAAAAATCCGCAATATCGATGATGACAGATCTACGTAAGCAATAAACAGCTAGTAACGCAAAATATGGCGATTTGACAGTCCTTTTATCCTTCGTCCATGGCATTATACGGTTTTTGGCCACAATCACATGGAGAAGTGCCAAAAGATAGCGAGTATCATCAAGGTAGGGTTGCCAACTTAGAGTTTTAATGGCATTTAATTAGGAATTTATTTTAATGTTTAGTAGTTGGTGTTGAGAGCCAAGTCTAAAGACATTACGGAATGCACGCGTACTTACTGGGAAATTTAATTAAAACCATTATATGCATTAAATACTTGGTTTTCTTCTTATTTAGAAAATTTTACCACAAAGGAACACTCATGACATAACACTTTAAATGTCTTGCAATTTGTGACTATATTTAAAGTCTTTTTTATGACGCTACACATTATCCACCATTTTGACACATCACGTTATGGTCGGAAATTAACTACTACTACGTTGCCTTGTGTTGACAGACGAACATACAAAGTCACGTTTGAACAGTCATAAACAAGGTTGAAAATAAACATATCTTTATTTTTTACAATTAATAAAGGTTAATCTAGGAATTTGCAATATTGTAAAATTATTAACTACTTGATAATTTTGTCATTTAGTACATATCTAATTACGTTCTGTTAGTATCTAATTAATTGCTCCCTTCGCTTTTGGCTGCAGCTACTCTGTATTAAGCTAAATTTTTCATCAATTTCACTGCCCAAGGGTTGCCCGGAAGAGATCGCTCTTTAGCGATAAGACCGCCTGTTATCTACCGTTATTTATAAATTGTATTTATCTTGTTTCCTTTTATAAACTTTTATTGGTGTGCAATTAAGTATTTTTGTTGTTGTTGTTGTCATTTAATGCTTTGAAATGTTAACCACAAAAACCATAAAAGCACTGTTATTATCGGCTCCATAGCTCTCTGAAGTTCTACCGTGCTCTCAAAAGTCCGATGCCTACTTCTAACCTTAACTCCACAACCCCTCAAGTAATCAATATTTTTATTCCAGACATAAACATCAAAAAAATGCAAGTACACTCAGAAATCAATTTTCCACGAAGACCCGCAAAATAAGTTAATAGAAACTTTGCCATATAATTAAGTAGGTGGTGCTTAAAATTTATCAACTCCAAAGTAAGCTTTGCCTTGTGAATACTAAGGAAGCTAGTTGAGGACGAGCGTAGACGAGCGGTTATTTAAACGCGCCATGTTTTGTGGAAGTTTCGATTCAATCACGTAATGGTTGAATTGTATTCCAAGTATTACGCTTACTCTGAGATTTGAACGTTACAACGTCTCGACAATAATAATAAGAAATCCTTAATTTAAGTTAGTTGGTTACTTTACTGGCGGTTGCTTGAAATATGTAGATATCCCGAATTATCTCCCAACTATTTCATTTCGCCAAACACGATTCTTCTCAAACTATAAACATACTGTAGTTATTTATATAAAACGAAACTTTATTGAACAAACCTAACCTGTAGAGATAGCATATCTGGCCGTGACTTCGATTGTCGAACGACTAAGCATCACCTTGTCTTGTTCGCAAGGTACTGAAAGGACAGTGACGTTAGTATTGTTATAACACTAATGTAATGTAATTGTTATAAGTATTATTTACGAAAAAAAATACTTACTGTTGAGTTTCTTTCGGCTTTCTTCTCAACAGCGGTCTCCTCTTGCGAAATGCCGGTAGATTCACAATCTGACTTGTAAAAGTATCCTTGTAGCCTACTTACTGAATAAATTATTTCATTTCATTCCATTTGTCGCGACACGACGTGCTGGGTACATTTACAAAGATTTTCAAAGCATCGTATACGTCTCACTCAACAAGCTATTAGGAAATGAAACGGCTATTAAGGCGATAATGATGGCGATGGACTTAAATTGAGAAAACACTTTTTTCTGTATGTACTCGTAAGTAAGACAGACGACTATTTTTCCAATACAATACTTAAATTTGGTTTTACAAATTATAATTATTTAAATAAGTGAAAACGACTTTAATGTTGACTGTATCGCTACAGTAGTTTTGATTTATCTGCATTTTAGTGGGAGCTTTCATATTTCGAGATTAGGGTAATTAATCTAGCATTTAGAACGCCTAATTTTCGTCGATACATTTTAGTCGTTTCATGAAGTTTTATTTCCATTTCGAGACATTTGTCAAAGGTTCCGGACTTTAAAGAAAAACTTAGTTTGAAATAGCATTCAAATCTTCATTCAGGTTCAAGAAAATCACACGGATAAATCAAAATAGTCATCAGTCAGAGGTTTATTAGTTTATTATAATTATGTCCCGCAACAACCGCCCGTCTGCACTCTCCCCGTGCGGACAGGAATGTTCCCTCGGGATAATTTATCGGCGGCCGCTAATGAAAACATTATTTATGGCACCCCGGCTTATTACGGAACCCCCGCATTACCGAACCGGGCTAATTATGAATTTACGAGTTACGATTGCGGCCTTAGATATGCTAAAGGTTGTAGGACATGTGGGAGTAGGATGTGGCTTAAGTAGGTATGCTAGTTGGTTGCGGTGCAGGTCGTGTACGTAGGGTTGACTTCAAAGGGATTTGGAAGGCACAATCCTAATCGTCAATGCAGAAAGACCTTATTGGTTGCGGCATTATTACACATGTTTGGTTTGGAGGGACTGTAGGGTTGACTTCAAAAAGATTTGGAAGACATAACATAACCCTAATCGTCAATGCAGAGAGACCTTACTGGTTGCGGCATTAATACACATGTTTGGGTAGAACAGAGACACTTAACGTAATGGCTCTGAGCTCACGTGCGGTTTACATTTGTTTTATGGAGGAATGTTTCATCAGGGATTCTCTTCTTATATAAAACAATACTTCTCCGAATGCTTCTTTGCATAAAATTTTCATTTCATAGACAAATTTTCCCTCGCAATCGCAAGTCAGACATTTTTCAGAAATCTTGAAAATTTCAACTTGTCGATTTGGTTAGGTTAGGTTTGTGTTATAACATTCAGAAAAAAACAGCTTTGGATGAAATTAAATTTCTATGAAATGGAAATTCGATGAAACGTTTGTCTATAAAACAAGGGTAAACCCATCCGCGAATTTTTAATTTAATCTACGTGTCACAGTTGAAGTATTTTATCTGAGAACGTAAAATTTTTAGGAAACCTAACTTAACCTATTGGCTTATCTTATATACCTAGGTTGAAATCTGAAACGTGATCCAAAATATTATTTCCCAAATCTTCTCACAATTACGGCAGACTTTACTTTTGTAGCCAATTCTTTTGTACGTTTTCTATGTAAGTCTCATACGAAATTTTGATCGTAATAAAATTATGAGTAGACGTCACATCATGTCTTAGATTTCAGTCTATATTATTATAAAAAATCATAAAACATTTATGGCATCCAAATAAAGTTTTAGACGAAATTACTAAGTATTTTATTTTATGAAATTGAGCATTTTACGAAACATGTAAAACTGATGACTGAACAAAATTAATTTAAACTTAAAAAGAAAACTTCATTATGGCTCATGGTAAAGTAAACAGGTCAGACAGAGCTTTGAGTTCAAGTAAAATGAGAGAGGTACAAATCTGGCCCGTATTAGACCAAACGAGATACAAACTCGAAGGCTACCTATGTTAACAGTTCATGGAATGTATATTTGAAGAAATTGACTTAAAACTAAAGATTTATAAAAAAGAAATTGACATCATCATAAACCCAAAGATGTCCTCTTCTGGACACAGGCCTTTCTTAAACGCCACCATTACCGGTGCCGCCCGTATCCTGCAATTAGAAGGTAGCAAGAAGGAGGAAGCTAAGGTAACACACAAATCATAAGGAAAAATTCGAAAGGTTGCTCGGTCGTTATGGTGGCGTAAAGGTTGACGCGATGGACCGGCAATCCAAAGGTACCGAATCCACTACTCAAAGGTTGTCTGGAAGAGTTCGCTCTTTAGTGATAAGACCGCCTGTTGTGTACCGTTTTTATTTAGTTTATGTGTGATTTCTTGTGTAAATGTTTTTTGGTGTGCAATACTTAAAGCGTACTTTTATTGTACCGGGTTCGATTCCCGGCCTCTTCCACCAGGTTACGCATTTCAATTTTTCTTTGAGCTTTGATCTTTGTATCAATCGTTTAAGAGCAAGAAGTTAGGTTTTGTTTTTAATACGTAGTTCCGGGTTGAACAATTATGACAAATCTTCGGGCAAACATTACGTGATGATTTTTAATTTTATATGTATACCTAAGTAGTTCATAGGCAGGTTAATTGGCCGCTGTGCGAATGTACTTTTATTAAAAAAAATGCTCGCACAGTAAATAAAGTTGCTGCAGTTTCATTGAAACCGCAAGTATGATAAATGGTCTCATGTTGCGGACTGCATTGCCGCAAAATGGCGACGATAAATAACTTGTTTCGTTAAAAAACTTGGTTGCGAAACATTGAACACGAAACAAACACAAATCGTGTGATAGCAAACCGAGTGGGCCAAAATTGAAAAAATATAAAATTGTCATATGTGTTATTTCTACATAAAATACCCAAACGGGTGACAATTATGGCGTTAGATTGTGTCCATTGTAAAACTGGAATTGCCGTTAGGGCATTTGGCCTCGTCTTCGCTTTCGTGGAACTATAAGTCATGTTCGTGCGTTTTGCAAGCAAAGTTTTTAGTACACAGAAAAGATGTCTTAGAGCAGTGTGTGGAGTACACCCTAGGGATTCTTGTAGAACTTTATTTCAAAGACTTGGATTACTCACTTTGGTTGGCTTATATGTATTAGAATTAGCATGTCTCGTTCGAAAATTGCATGATCACTTTAAAAAACCGCAATTTAATAATAAATTAAGAGCAAGGGACGAACATAAGCTGCTAATGCCACCATGTAGAACTTCATTATTTAAAAAAAAAATGTTACGTAATGAGTATTCGAGTCTACAATAAGATACCTTGACGAAATAAGATTGCTGCCTGACAAAGTATTTGTAACTAAATAAAGAAAATGGTTAATAGACAAATGTTTTTATACGTTGACAGATTTTTTTAATTTTAAGGAATAGACATAATTTAGAGATGATTTTCCTGGATATATAAATTCAACATTCATACTATTTAAGCTGTTAATTTTTGCATGCCATATGTTGGCTAAACATGTGATACTCATAATCATTATGTTAAGACAAACACACAATGTTATAACCATGTTTATGCAAATAAATAATTTCATTTCATTTCAAATCATTTCATTTCATTTGTAAGAAAACCAGTCAAGTGCGAGTCGGACTCGCGCACCGAGGGTTCCGTACAACTAAATATTTTATAACAATATCTTTTTTTTTGTATTTGTTGTTATAGCGACTATAGAAATACATCATCTGTGAAAATTTCAGCTGTCTGTCTATCACGGTTCATGAGATACAGCCTGATGACAGTATCGAGCAAAAAACGGCAAAAAAAAAACACGTTTGCTGTATGAGCGCCACACTTAAATATATATATTTTATTCCGTTTATAACGGCAACAAAAACACATCATCTGTGAGAATTTCAACTGTACGACGGGAGTTTGGTTTTGTCAATTGTGTAATTCAGCATACATGTTTTATTTTCAGTATGACAGTGTAGCCCGGGTGGGGGAGCTGACGCTGCCGCCTAATGGAACCTACTTGAAGCTCGTGGTATGTCTCATCATCATATATATTATCATCCTTCGCTTGTTACGAAAAACAATTAAGATTTAAATTTTTGTGAATGTTCGTGGTGAGACAGCACCCTTATTTGATAAACTTACTTGATGAAAAGAGACAGTTGTGAAATAAAGCAACCTGGGAAATAGATACAGGCCAGTAAATCGCTCACAACTTTGCCTGCGACTTTTTTCCTTCAAGGGAGTTAAAAACACCCTTTAATTACATGATCCTCAATGAGATTATCTTTAACGAGTTTGGTTGGGTATTTAGGCCAGCCTACTAATTCGAAAAATAACTCAGAATTACAGAACATTATACATTGATTCCATTCAAATGAAATCGTTAGTGATAACTGATAAAACATCTTTTGCCACTGATACAAAGATCAAAGCACAAAGAGAAATTGAAATGCTTAACCTGGCGGAAGAAATCGAGAATCGAACCCGGTACCTACTGGTCCAACGTGTTTACATTTCCACCACCTTAACGCCAAATAGCCTTTAAAAATATCCTTATGCTTTGTGTGTCGATCTTTGCATTCCCTATGTATGCTTGGGTCTTTAAAACTACGCAACGGATTTTGATGCGGTTTTTTTGATAGATAAAGTGGTTCAAAAGGAAGGTTTATATGTATAATAAATGCATAATTTATCAGCATTGCACCCGTGCGAAGCCGAGGCGGGTCGCTAGTGTTTCATAAATTAATGAAACATATTTTATTAAGATGCAACTAGAAATAGACGATGTTCTTCACCTCCAAACCAGAACAAAAAGAATAAAACCTATTTCATTTATTTGAAGCACATGTGCTAGGGGTAAAATATTCCGTTTATGTCGTCCGTCCCGCGGGATTCTAACGTAGTTTGAGAACCACAATTGTGTAAATAAATAAAAAAAACGAGAAACGTGCTTGGGGATACTGATCATATTTGTATGATTAACGTAGTTATGGCTGACAAATATGCTAAATCTGTTGGTATAAGACTAACTTGTTTGAATAATTTTTTCAAATAAACCTATCAAACGAAGAATTTCGAAATACACAGTAATAGTCTGAAATTTAGCAATGCGACTGCATCGTGGCCGTTTGTCGCATTTACAATCCATCTAGATACAATCGTCTAGTTGGCTCAATCTTGCCACAATACATCAGCAAAAGACAATAATTACCTATGTCCGTTTTTATTACTTTATTTAATTATTTTTATTAAAGCCGTAACGCCTGCTAGCGTAAATCAAATGTCAAATGTAATGGCTCTCGCATCGGGTTCAGTGGCCCAATGGGTAGGACGCCAGTGTTGGCCCGGAAAGCCGTTGGAAACGCAGGTTCGAATCCTGCCTGAACGACTAAATTTTTAAATTTTTCTTTTCATTGTAAACATTTACTTTATTTAAATTGAGATTCAAATATACATACTCGTAATACTGTCGACGCGTTTGGCTCGGTTTGTAGACACCTGCCTACTGAGCCGACGGTCCCGGGTTCGAATCTCGGCTATTTGTGTGATGAAATCGAATATTTGTGCTTGGGTCATGGTTGTTCTATGTATTTAATTATATATGTACCTATATAAGTATGTATATTGTCGTCTAGTACCCATAACACAAGCCTTCTTGAGCTTAATTTGGGACTAGATCGATTTGTGTGAGGTTGTCCGATATTTATTTTATTATTTTTTTATACATAATACTTTTATCCATGTATCGTAATGCTATTACATTATCCTATTCCGCAAAAAAAAATCTCCCCAAGCCACGTAACTTCATTGCAACAAACTTTTATAATGAAGATGGATCCGACGAAGAACATCGTAAAAGTTGTGGCCGATGGAGTAATTTGTAATCAACAACAATGAATCGGAACCCTACTCCGTAATTGATTTACTGTGCGCCGCGAGCCGCGCTGATAGCCTACGCATGCGCACCGTGGTCCCGCCTTCCGATTTTGTCCCCGCATTTCAGTGTGGGTTCATAGCCACTTATCATCATCATCATCAGCCTGTATCAGTATTCAGTGCTCATCATCATCACCAGCCAATCTCACTGTTCTGGATATAGGTCTATCCCACGGCACGCCACTAAACTCGATTTTAAGCTCTCCTCCTCCAGTCACCACCTGCTGGGCAGCAGTCTTTTAGTTCTACTTATGTTGTCGCTTCACCTTCGCCTCCAAAGCTCACGGTGGCTCAAAAAACACAATATCTTTTCTAATCATCGGTGGACACATTGGAGACAGCTTGACTCCAAATAGATGAAAAGATGATTAAAAGAACACAATACAAATAATTTCCTCTCTGTGCGTGCTTTCACGGAGAAAACATTTTCTTTCTTTCTTCTAATTAAAAATCGCATGTACATCAAAAATTTGCTTTTATTTAGTGTCTATTACGCCTATGGCCGTTGTGTTTTTGTTTTAACTTAAAAATATGAATTTTCGCTACTTCGTTTCCCTTTTGATGCAGCTCTAGATCCCTCGTCTAGAAATTTGGGGATTTCTAAGACCAAATTGCATAGACTTTTTTTGGGGTGCGTTCACATCGCTATAGGTTGCATCGCACTAATGCTTTGCTAATCATGTAAAAAATGGTCGATTGCACACTTAGATGAATGAATGGAATCGGATAATCCAGTAACCTGTGACTTCAATTATCCTCAGTTAACAGAGTACGAAGCCTCGTGGGTGGCCTCACTCCTCTGCCTGGGAGCGGTCTTCGGCTCAGTCCCTGCTGGCCTCATCTCAGAGTATTTTGGCCGCAAGAAGACTTTGCTGTATTTGGCGTTGCCACTGGTCGTCTCTTGGATCATGGTTGGTTCGAGGTAAATAATCACCAAATGCTATAATAGGCGTAACATATTGAACTCTCTTCCAAGAATCACCTATAGGCTAAAATTTAAAGGCAAAAGGGCCATTGAGTAGTCTCATGGCAAATTTTAGCTTACTTTCTTTAAAATAGTGTTTAATATGTTTCCAGTCCGAACGTGTATGGCCTGTACGTGGGCCGCTTCGTGGGCGGCGTGGCCATGGGCGCGTTCAGCGTGGCCATCCCACCGTACGTGGCCGACATCGCGGAGAAGCATCTCTGGCCCACGCTTGCTAACTTCTACCACGTGCACTTCTCTTGTGGCGTTCTGTTCGGCTACATCATTGGTACGTGAGATAAAATATTATTCACTGTTTAGGATTTCGACCTAGAAACCATTCTAGACCCAAAGTGGGATAACGACTATTCCGAGGATTCGTCAGTGAAATTTTAATATTTCAAAGCTTACCAAATAATGTACAAACTATTAATAGAATAATTATTATTAATTATTATTAACTGTTAAGAGAAATACAATACCAAAGCGCAAGTACTTAAGGAAATTGTCGTCTTTACAGGTATGGTGCAGAGCACATCTTGGCTATCCATCCTCTGTGCCAGCATACCCACAGCCTTTTTCATCGCCTTCATCTTCCTACCGGAATCTCCAGCTTACTACATGTCCCAAGGCAAAACCAGCGAAGCAAAGGCCGCCATGAGATATTTCCGAGGGATCGACAACGACATCGACGCAGAGCTTAAGGCACTTAAAGAACAAATCAGAAATTATGCCAGAAACAGAGTCACCTTGAAACAACTCTTCCACACGAGATCGACCGCCAAAGCACTATTCGTCTCCTTCTCTCTTATGATCTTCCAGCAAATGAGCGGCATCTATCCTGTCTTGTTTTATGCTGAGAAAATATTCAAGACCTTCTCAATTTCTCTTAATCCACCCGGCGCTGCGATCATTTTAGGTTTTTGTCTGGTTTCCTCTACATACTTCTCGACTATGCTTCTTAAATCTTTCCGGAGACGAGTACTACTGATGATTTCATGTTTCACCATGGCTCTTAGTTTAGGTTCGTTGGCAATTTATTACCACGTTAATGCAGCTAAAATTCAAGCTAGCAGTACATGGGTACCTCTGTTTACTTTATGTATCTATGTGATTATGTATGCCATGGGCATTGGTCCTATTCCTTGGTTGATGTTGCGAGAGATCTTCCCTGCGAACGCGGTAAGAAGAGCGTCCGCTGTTACTGCTGGTTTTCACTGGCTCCTCGCTTTTGCAGCTACCAAGTTGTACCAGAATCTGGTGGATTTGGTAGGACCTGGCTGGACTTTATGGCATTTTGCGGTCACTTGCATAGTGGCGACAATTTTCATTTATTTCTTCGTACCTGAAACGAAAGGGAGGACATTAGAGGAGATACAGAAAGAATTTGATGGTATACAGAAGAAAAAGAGGCATAGACACGTTATTGAAGTAGAAAGTCTGTCGGATGTTGAAGGTGCAGCTTAAAAGATTATTAAAGTAACAATCACAAAAGAAACTCAAGTCACAATTGTTACGATGCTCAAGAATACTACCGCTTTTATAATGTAGGACCACAAAATAATTTTTCTTCAATTTTCACTCAAAATTTAGCAAATGTCAGTCTTCCTTAGGAACAGAAGTACCTACCATTAGTTGCAGAGAAGATTATCCTTCTCATTGTGGTTTATAGAACTGGTTAAAAATAATTACTTAAAAAGCGGTTGTCTGTGTACTTTAACCTTCAAATGCTCAATTTATACATAGTATACTCGTAGTTTTAGAAACTGAATGCTTGTTACGTATACATATAAGACTGCGCCGAGCGTTAGCCGCTAACGCGCCTATAACCAAAGAGCGCGGGGAATGCGTATTTAGATCGGCGCTCGGCCGCCATCTGCCGCCATAGTAAAAATGTATGGAGAATTAAAAGCATTTTTTGATAAATCTGGACCTTTAATACCAAACAATAATTGAAATATTTGATGCGGACAAATTGTAATGTAAACATTCATCTTTTTTTTGAACTGAAAATCAGAATAGATTTCCATTGTTACAGTATAAAAAAAACACTTAACGCCTACTTACGATTTTTCAATTTTCGTCCAACTTTACTTAGTTTTCTAGGGTAAAATATTAATAATCTTATAATTTTTCCACGGAGAAGTTGTTAACACATTCTTCGAAATGCTAAATATATAGTTTAGAAATGGATTAAACAACTAGTGTTGGCGTTGTCTACTTAACAGCGACTGCCTATTTTTCACATTTTGCTCGGTGCAGTCTTAAAACGGATTTCCAACTAATTAGGCATAAGTGAATCTAATTTTCAATCAAACTTAAGATCAGTATTTCGTTTTAAGAAATGCTTACTACTTAATTCTTTGAGGGAGATAATAAAAGGAAGAGAAACTTATACAGTCAGAGTGCAAGTAGGTTTTATGAAGAGAAGAGAACGAATGAAGTTTTTCGGAAAAACGATGGATAAAAGTTTCTAGTGTTTTGATTCGAAGAAATATCTGTATAGTTTTGATAAGGTTATTCTAGTTAAATTATTGTAGGGGCTACAGTAGCTATTAGGTATATGTCTATATTGTGTATTTTATTTATTTTATAATTCTAATAAACTTGTGTCAAAGTGATTGATTTTTGTTTATTATTTTGCTTCCAATTACGACTGCCTGTTCACAAAAGCGGAGCGGATATAATAAACCAATGAGGGTACATCTTTGTGAAGCCCAAAAAAAGTGCATGTAAACCTAAGGAATGTGATTTGTCTATATTACACGTCTCTGGTTCTGTGGACGGGTAGCCTAAATCAAAATACAGTCCGTGAGCTTTTAGACTAAGATTCAAGTCTGGGTGAAATCGGAGAGGTTCTTGTCTCGATCGCATAAGAACGAGCGAGACAGGTATAAAACTCGAATCATATTCCATCAACTCACGTTCCGTACGTTTATTAAAGTTCCATTAAGAAACTAGGTACCTAATTGAAATAATACTTTATTTAAAGATAACAAAAAGGAAAAAAAAATTGATGGAGAACATCTCAATCACCTACGCTTTACAGACGACATCATTCTTCTTGCAGAAACACATGAAGATATTGATTCTTCCAATATCTTCTCAACGATCTATATCTCTACGAATATGGAGAAGACGAAATGGATGAGCACCTCCGTCAGCGAAAACATATCATTGACCGGCAAAACGATTGAGGAAGTGAACGACTACATATACCTGGATCAGAAAATAACATTAAAGAAAGATCCATTAGACTCTGAAATTAGCAGATGCATCCAGCTTGGATGGGGTGCATTCGGTAAGCTCAAAGACGTCTTCAGCTCAAAAATCCCACAAACACTGAAAACAAGAGTCTACAACCAGTGTGTACTCCCAGCTATGACATACCCATGCGAAACGTGGACGCTAACCGCTGGAAGAATCCACCGTCTAAATCGCAATTGAAATAATAATAAAATCTTTATTTCGGATATGTTACATCCATAAAAGGTTAGTAAACTTAAAACTAATATTAGTATAACACATTAAAAACTTTTAAATTACTTATATCTAAAAGAGGCAAATGCCCTAACTTGACTGACCCAGTGCATTAAGATTGGGCAGTCATATCGTTCAGCAATTACACCCAGAATGCTGTTAGTACTTCCCCTCAGCCTGTTGAGCATCGAGGCGATTTTCTTCCGCATTATGGCTTGAAAACCGTCCGTGCGTGCTTCCGCGAACATAAGGGAAGCGCTGCACCACCGGGGTAGTCCTAACAACATTCTGAATGCATTGTTGTACTGAACGCGCAGGGCGTTGTAGGCTCTTTTTGTGTACCTTACCCACAGGCAGCTCGAGTAAAATGACTGACTATAGGCTTTAAATAGTGTGATTTTAACCTCGGTCGTACATCGAGCAAACCTGCGGGCAAGCATGTTTGACCGTACCGCCAACGCCCTGCGCTCCCGCTCAATATCTAGGTCATCACGTAGATCAGGTGTTAGATTAGATTAGATTAGATATATTTATTTCTCTTTGAAAATTACACAATATTTTACATGTCGTTGATAAAATAGAATGGATTCACAAAAAGATCGTCAGGTATATTCAATTATATAAAATTAATAATCTGGTACTTATTCAAAAGTCACAGTTTAGCAAAATAAATAAACAAAAACCAACAATGAAAACAAGAAAATAATATGTCACAAACTAAAAATATAATAATTATGAACTAGATTAACGTATTCAACAAAATGTCATAAGAAATACAAATAATATAAATTAAACATAAAACAAACAATCTAAAATAATGTAAGATACCTGCACAAAATGGTTGACAAATAATAAGTTTCATGTCTAATTTAATTTGGTGCAATGTCAAAATTTACGAAATAAATTTAATAATTAATAATATAAATTTCAAAAATATGGCACAAAATAATTATGAGTTCTCATAATATTCTGAGACAGAATAAAGGGTTTTTGATCGCAAAAAATCCTTTACTCGGCGCTATACATGTTATAATGTGACCTAGATACTTGAATTTCTCCACTACATTTAATACGGACCCATGTAAAATAACTGGAGGTATAAAAGCAGGCCTTTTCCCCTGCGCTTTGAAAACCAGTACCTCACTTTTTTTGGGGTTGTACTGCAGCCCGTGTGCAACAGTATACGCCTCACAAACCCCAACCAGTTTTCTCAGGGCACTAACAGACGGAGCCAGCAGCACCATGTCATCTGCATAACTGATATTATTTATGCAGACTCCATCCATATAACACCCCACATGCATGCTGCTGAGTCCGGCTATCAGCCCATTGACATAAAGGTTGAATAGCTTGGGAGACGTGAGCCCGCCCTGTCTCACGCCACACTCGAGCTTATACTCGGAGGACAATCTATCGGTCCATCTCACCTGGTTTACCTGATTCTGATACCAATGTTTCAGGATATTTACATATTCTGATGGCGTACCTGTCTCCTCTAGCTTTTGCCATAAGATATTGTAATCTACTCGGTCAAAAGCCTTTGACAAATCGAGGAAACAGGCATACACCGGTGATTTCCTTTGCGTGTAATACGCGACCGCATGTTTCAGACATAAAATGGCACTTTCAGTAGATAGCCCAGTTCTGAAACCGAACTGAGCAATGGGCTAGTCATATATGTCGCAGAGACGATGACAGATGGAGTCAGCGAGCGCTAAACTGGAGGCCGCGAACGGGTGGCAGAAGCGTTGGAAGACCGCAAGCCAGATGGTCGGACGACATTAAAAAGACGGCAAGGCCGACCTGGAGTAGGATCGCCGCGTCAAGATCGGTTTTGAAATCCATGCAAGAGGCATATGTCCAGCAGTGGAAGCATATATGCTGAGAAGAGAAAAAAAAGGAAATACAAAGTGGCAGTAAATAAAAAACTTAAACACTACTAACTAAATTAAGGTAAAATTAAAAAAAAAAACTAAAACAAATTCAAAAAATTGCTCCCCTTTGGCATGGTACCGAAAATGCTTGCAGCATGTCCTCGCTGAACAGCTATGCTGATACGCTGTGCGAGGAAGTTGCCAGCTCTTCGGTCCCCAATGGTCTCTTTCAGCCTTTTGGAGAGCTCTACCTAGTTTGTATCATCATCATCATAAATTCAAGAGTCAAATTCTTGTCGGTGTAGATGATGAAGTTTTCTTCATCTAACTCTGTCCATAGCCACTTGCCACTTCCCTGACTTCCCTTGTTTGTATCACCTAGATTAAATTACCTATCAAGTAATATTTGTACCACTTCCAGTAAGAAAACGACTTACCTACTGTTGTTTAAAAGTAATGTCCAGTGAAACCCACCGGACATCAGCGCTTGTATAATATACGCATTTTTTTCATGAGACTTCTATATGCTATTACCAAATCAAAATGGCACTAGGATCACCCCAGCCCCGATGTATCGGAACTCCACGCGTCCTCGGTAGCTGCTTAGCGGCGACGTGAGGGCACTGGGAAGGAGCCGATTTGGCTCACACTTGTGCTCAGTGTGCCAGGGTTCCGTGAAAAAAGGCTCTCAAAGATACCCTTAAAAAAACGATAAATAAATTCGGAAAACGAATCTGAGATCGTTTTCCGACAGTCGCTTCGTCGTCGGATCTCGATGAAATGTTCTGTCGGCGAATCGTTCAACGGAGAAAAGTGCTGTCGTAGAAACACCCCGTTCCGTCGACAAACTATCCGACGACGAAACGACAGTGGGTGAACGGTTTCTGATTCCTAAAAAACCTCAAATAGCATAGAAATTCTTAAAGTAAGTTTGTTGGTCAACGTATGAATCGATGGAATTTACATAGAGAGACTAGGCTAGAAAAAACACAATTCTCGAGCAAAACACTTAATAATTTTCAACAAGACAAAAAGTTTCAAGATTACCAAAGTCACGGTTTAAATTATAAATAAACCATAAGAATCATTGACTTATGGGCTAACTATGAGAACACCCAAAAAGTATACCTACTTCAAATTTTTATTTGAATATTCATTATTTCGAATGAATTTTTCGGATAAATAGTACTTATTCTTATTTTTACGTTCACAATAGACTACCTACATAGTTTTGGCAATACTTAGTGTAGGCAGTGGTCATTATTTTAGTATCTCTCTTCTAACGCTATTATACCATTCTACAATCGTATTGATAATCGGATTTCTACACGGACGAAAAAGATATCAGATCTGTGGATTTCTATGATCTATAAAAAGGAACAGCGCGATGCAGCAGCTCTATGTGCGTTAATATATGTGGATATGACTTAATATATGTGGATATAGATACCGGAGAACAATGTGGGCCTTCTAGCAATATATAGGGTGCCGTTTGTGGGGTCCGGTCTGTTCACACTAGCAAGGGCCAAATTAGTTGTGTAGAAACTGCTTACCAGCGTTTAGTGAATTGACGTGAGAGACTTCATCCTGTACTCGATTGAAGTTATTATTTTAATTTTTTTACTTAGAGACTGTATACATCTCTAATAAACTTATAATGACGCTCAGAGACCTTATACATCTCTGAGGAATGAAATTTAACTATAATCATATTATTATTATCATTATTTATTATTACTTCTTTTTTGTATATTGTGACGCCGAGAGACCTTATACATCTCTAAGAAATTTAGGTTTAATAATTATTGTCTATTGTAAATTATTCACATTGACGCCGAGAGACATCTCATCATCAGATCTCTGTGGAATTAAATTAATTAAGTAATTATATTTTATTGCATGTTGTGACACCTAGAGACTTTATAAATAAATAAAATAAAATAAAAATAGTTTATTGCAGACCAATGATCCATAGGATGTTAGTAACAATTTTAACTTAATAACTATGTTAGTAGGTACAGAAACAATATGACAAGAAGTCAGCCCGCGATTGGTTGCGGCCTCCTCCTATTTGGCCCTACCGATGGCCACTTCCACCCAATATTTAGTAAAGGGGCAGTCCAGCCTCTCCGACAATGTCCTGAGGAGGCCATTGCCGCTGCCTCGCACCCGCCTGAGTAGTGATCCAACACGCTTGCGTCTTATTGCAAAAAAATCATCAGTTCGCGCTTCGGCAAACATGTTGGACGCACTACAGTGCTTGGGCAGCCGCAACAGCATCCTCAAAATATTGTTATATTGGACTCTTAGTGCGTTATAGGCCCTCTGTGTAAAACTTACCCACAGACTGCAGGTGTAGAACGTCTGACAGTAGGCTTTGAATAGCGTCAATTTGACTTGTTCATTACACCTTGCAAATCTGCGGGCATGCATATTGCCTTTATACATCTCTGGGTACATTTAATATTTTAAATTGATCGTTTTAATTTTATTTTAATATTCCTACCTACCATTGATTTGGAGTATCTATATATCTCCTATACGTGTACGCATGTAATAATTAGTTATAACACTAATGTAATGTAATTGTTCTAAGTATTATTTACGAAAAAATTACTTACTGTTGAGTTTCTTTCGGCTTTCTTCTCAACAGCGGTCTCCTCTTGCGAAATGCCGGTAGATTCATAATCTTACTTGTAAAAGTGCCCTTGTGGCCTACTTACTGAATAAATTATTTCATTTCATTTCATTTCATTATTTATTAAGCTGAAAATATAGTGGAACCCCTACAAAATACATAAAAACTATATTTCTCGCCACTTTTTATTATATTCTATGTTGAAAGCACCTTGACTTATGATTGATATGTACGTGCCTCGAATGGGCGATCCTAAACTCTGATCGTATTTAGGCCAAAGTATTATAGCAACTATATACTAGTATATAAGGTACACGGTAACCCAGACCTGTTAGTTGGGTGATTTGTATCCCAGGTGGGACCTTGTCTATCATTTGGGGGAAAATCTTTGGATGTGGATCCCGGAATAAGAATTACGGGTATTATGTTATGTTCCGGTAAAGTATCCGTAACTTATTTACCGTGTACGAGTGTTGTGTTAACCGGAAACTGATACTGTGGACCAATCACTCAAGAAGAGTGTACAAACATTTTTTTTTTATATTAACCGACTTTTATTTCAAAACATATGATAGAAAAATTTAATGGTCCGGGCGGGGTTCGAACCCGCGTCTCCGACGGCTCCCGGGCCAACACGGGTGCCTATAAGCTTTTTCGCTTAAATAGAACGAAATAATGAAATAATAAAAAAAGTAAATAACGAAATAATGGAATAACGAAATATTAAAATAATGAAATGACCTATAGAAACGTCGTTATAAAAAAAATGGACCAGTAAGGAAGGTGATAATAGTCTAGTAGACCCAGTTTTTAAATATATTTGAAATGGTTAATAATGATCTTTCTAATAGCTCTGAAAAAAATGTCTTGTATTTTTGTGAAAGCTAGAAAGCTAAATTTTATCAATTGAAAATTAGAAATTTCATGAACAGTCAAAAACGCCATCCGCCATTTTTGCCTTTTGCAAATCTGTGGCGTGACGTAGAATTTCCTGTAAATATTCGAAATTCGACCGTCGTATAGTGCCATTCCGCTCGTATAGTCCCATATACTTTGACAGGAGATCGAGAGGGACGGCACTATTCGAAGTCGTCAAATTAGACTCAGTTATTTTTACAGGACCGATGACGTCACTATGATTAAGCGAAAATGGCGGACAGCGTTTTAAGCATTTCAAAATAGAGATTAAAAACCATATTTTCAAATTCAATTTTTTCAGCCATCTTTCACTTTTATGAGTTGTAAAATAGGTATATATTTAGGTTTCCTTTGCTAAATACTATACGGAATAAACGTTAGTATATTACAATTTGACATGAGTCAACTAGCCTATTTAAGAAATGTATCCTGTCGTCCAAAAACTTGTGGACCCCAAAGTATTGAATAGGTAATGAATAAATAAATATTGGACAACCTCACACAAATCAATCTAGTCCCACAGTAAGCTCTAGTAGGCTTGTGTTTTGGACACTAGACGATGATAAACATACCTACTTATGTAGATAAATGCATACTTAAATATAAATAACATCCATGACCCAGGAACAAATATTCGAGGAAAATTTTAAGTATATTTAAATTAGTAAATATATGTTGCGTAAACACCCGCTAACTTGTTGCTTCTCACAATGAAATTAATTTAAACTGGCCGCGGGCATCATGGTCTCCTTGTGAGTATTATATTCTTTGATCATGGTGCACTCCGGGGCAATCACATCAACACAACCGATACCCGACAGCCGTTTACTAATTTAAATTAAAACCTAAGTCATAAACCAAAACAAACTGTTCTTATAAAAAACATCCGACAAATCACTAAAAATAATTTCCTTATTAGGATTATTAATGTATGATTTATTTATTTAACTAGCTGTGCCCGCGGCTCCGCACACGTGGAAATCGGTCTATGTCAGTTTTGCAGACAGGACTTTCCGTGCTGTCCAAATCTATTGGGATCTAGAAAATTGCGCGAGCCGTTTTGCCACCAGGCAGCAACGTAGCAGCGATTATTAAATTAAAAGTGTTGATATTCGTACCGTAAAGGCTTTAGCACCATAGACCACATTCATACGCTGCGGCAGGTTATACAGAAGACAGAGGAGTATAACCGGCCCCTATGCTTAGCGTTTGTGGACTATGAAAAAGCCTTTGATTCGATTGAGACTTGGGCTGTGCTTCAATCTCTCCAGCGGTGCCGTATCGACTATCGATACATCGAAGTGCTGAAGTGTTTGTACAGAAACGCCACCATGTCAGTCCGAATCCAAGACCAGAGCTCAGAGCCTATCCAACTGCAGCGAGGAGTAAGACAGGGAGACGTAATTTCTCCAAAACTGTTTACTGCTGCATTGGAAGATGCCTTCAAGTTACTGGATTGGAACGGACTTGGCATCAACATCAACGGCGAGTACCTCACTCACCTTCGATTTGCAGACGATATCGTGGTCATGGCAGAGTCGCTGGAGAAATTAAGCGCTATGCTCAAAGACCTCGGCAGAGTCTCCCAACAGGTAGGTCTGAAAATGAACATGGACAAAACTAAAATCATGTCGAATGACCATGTTGCGCCTTACCCGATAGTGGTTGGGAACTCTGCCCTCGAAGTTGTCGACGAGTATGTATACCTGGGACAAATTGTCCAACTAGGTAAGTCCAACTTCGAGAGGGAGGTTAATCGACGAATTCAACTCGGCTGGGCAGCGTTCGGGAAGCTACGTCATATCTTCTCGTCGAAAATTGCCCAGTGCCTGAAGACGAAAGTTTTCGAACAGTGCGTGTTGCCAGTGATGACTTACGGAACTGAGACATGGTCGTTCACAATGGGACTCATAAGGCGGCTAAGAGTCACGCAACGTGCAATGGAAAGGGCTATGCTCGGAGTTTCTTTGCGCGATAGAATCAGAAATGAGGATATCCGCAGAAGAACCAAGGTAACCGACATAGCTCACAGGATTGCACGGTTGAAGTGGCAATGGGCAGGCCATGTAGCCCGGAGAATGGACGGCCGTTGGGGCAGCAAAGTCCTGGAGTGGCGACCACGTATAGGAAAGCGCAGCGTGGGTCGGCCCCCGACTAGATGGACGGATGACCTCGTGAAGATAGCGGGGAATCAATGGATGCGGTCTGCACGGGATCGCACTTTGTGGCGAGTCATGGGGGAGGCCTATGTTCAGCAGTGGACGTCTGTGGCTGATAGATAGATAGATAGATATTCGTACCCCCTCTTCTAAACTTAGAATTTATTTGACAAAATCCTTACTCAGTGGCTTCATCCTCACAACATATTAATTTCAGCGCCATCTGTTAGTTTATCAGGGTACTCGATAGTCGTAACACATGTTTGAAAAAGTTTGCACCTCATTCCTAAGTAGCGTCAAACGATTCAGGTGCAAACTTAACTCAATCGAGTGTAGTAGCTATCCCCATTTTTATTAGTAAAACTTTTGTAGCCTATATAACATGGCTGGGGATTTTCTTGACGGATAAATGAAGTGTTCATCAAAATCCGTTCAGCCGTTTTCATGTGATGCGCGGTCAAATAAACAGACAAACAGATAAACAGACGAAAAAGCTATAAACTGTTGGAACGTGTTCTGTTATCGATTCTAAGTATCCCCCACCAACTTTTTTTTGAATATCTTCCATGTACAGACTTTCAACCCTCTTCTGCTTTATTATACATATGTACGAGTACATATAGATCGTATGGCAGGGTTATACGTCTAATATAACAGCTATTTTATGATTCAACAAGTTAAGAGAGTTTTTCCGTAAGCACAGTGGGTATCTTAAGTCATTATTCAGATTGACATGCAATATTCACGAAATGGCCAAATCATACTTTTAAAACCATAGTGCAGAGTTTAGTAAAGTTAGGGCTTAAGGGCTTGGCTTTTCCTGGAATCTGATATATTTTTTAGTTTTTTTACAGCTGAAGTATTCATGATCTTGTGAGTCTTGGCCGTAAATATTACCTACGTGAAATGTTTTTGGTGGGATGAAATGTATCGCTCACATAACGCTCACTTTATGTTTCAAAAATACTTAAAGAAAAGATATTAAAAATAAAAATGGAAGACCGAAACCTTGATAATACCTACTTAGTTGCAGCCCTAAAGCTATGATTGTAGTCACTATAAAAAATATTTCTTAACGGTTATTTATAAATAGCAGTATTTTTTGCAAGGCAACAAAATAAAACACCCACGCAAACAAAGAGGAAACAAAACAGCCAAAAGAACCGAAAAACATTTTCGTAACGCACTCAAGGACCATAAACATAACAACTTTTCCGCGATCATTGTAAATGCTTATTCTTGTTTACTTTTTGCATTGCTCCCTAGTGTAATCGGGGTTTGAATACAGATATTGTGCTGCCATCTAGTTTTATTCGATGTAAGGAAATTTGAATTTGGAATCGCCAAAAACTCAATATTGTTACAGTTTTATGTACTCGATCTGGATAATATTTCTTTTTAAAGTACCTACTCTGGAGATTTGGAATTGGATAACTGATAGTATATATTTTATACTGTGTGGTATATTAGTTGTCGAAATATTATTTCCCCGATGAGTGTTATCGGTCAGAATCTTAGAAACATGGAATATATATTTAAAATGTAAAAGAGGGTGATAAGGTATACATAAATAGTGAAATAAATAATTATACAAACGTATAAACTATCTAGAAAACATTTTATTTGGGTTTGAGAGCTTCAAAGTAAAAGTATTAATTACTTTCATACTCCTATAATTTATCATAATTAACCGAAGTGATGAACAAATTTATCTCAATTATAAACAGAAATGTCCCGTGGGTTTTCGACATATTAAAATACATATAAATCATGTTTGTTACTCACGTCGTTAAAGTCTAATAACGCTCGACATGTTTTCAATCAGTTTGCGTTCAATTTTTTAAGGTTCCGTGGTCAACAAGGAAACCTTATATTTTCGTCATGTCCATGCGTCCGTCCGTTTGTAAAAGAACGGAAATCAAATAGCTTGTCTGCTGATTCTTAAAAGTGAGGAGAATAGGTTGCACCAAAAAGTTCTCTTATTCTGTGTGCGCGTGGTCCGACAAGCATTTGGCTGGTTTATTTATAATAGATTCGATCATGAACCTCATGAGGAAGAATTGCGAATATCATACGTATTTTAACAATAACATCATTAAATAACGAGACAACGATGTAAACCGTAGTATGTTCACAGCTTCATAATAATTTCAATGCATTTTCACTGAGGTTTAGAATTTTCACAGAGCAATAAGTTATAAATGATATAGTAAATGAAGTCACCGCTCTGTTATAGAATAATTTAAATATATTATATTGTTTTATCGGCCCCCAGTGTACTGCGACAGCTGGTTTTGAATACAAAATACGAATTAAGTGACTAACTTATGTTCTGCACCGTCAAGGTGAAGGACGTACTTTAGTGTAGAGGGTTATTTTAAAATATTCATGAAACTTAACACTATATGGGTCAATTTCAACAAGACGCATTTTTTGTATCATTTCGGTGTGATTCTTTATTTTTGATTATTTTTGAGTTTGATAAATGTGAAGAGATACTTTAGACTATATTATTAAACATATGTAAAAGGGACCCTGAAATCTGAAATAGTTTTCGAGATATTCGAGATCGAATATGAAACACACCACGGAATGATAAAGGTACACCAGGATGATAAAATAAGTGCACCGCAATGAAATTTCATACACGGAAATGAAAGAAAAGTGGCATATTATGAAAGCAATTTTACGTTTTATATTCGTAATATATAATATATTGCCATTACATAATAATATAAACATATATCTTAGTCTGGCATTAAAAACAAAATAAAAAAATATTATTATTTCAACAATATCTATGAAAAGTGAAGCTACTTTTGATGTCATTCCGGTGTTTTCCTCATTTTGGTGGGGTATATAGTCATTTTACTACACCGGAAACACCGGAATGAGAATGGTGGAATGAGAAACACGACATATTTTTATTTCTTAAAAAAAAAGTAAGCACTATATTCTAAAACTAATTCAACTCTTGAAATCACGAGTATACTTTACCTGATATATATAAATTCCAAACCACGCAGTTAAAAAATAAGGAAGCTATAACAAACTCCGGAATGACATTTTTTTTGTCCCCAGTCCACCGCGATGAAATATTCACGTTTATACAAGCCAACGTATTGCCACTATACACAACCGGCCTCGTCGAGCGCCGCAGCTAGACTAATTCTTTGAAGTGCGTGGGGGACGGGGGGCGTACTTGATCAAATTTGGGAAATAAATCGTTTCGAAACATTGTCGGCGGTAATGAGAAGTTTTCTCGGGACAAACGTATATGCACTTATTCAAGGGTATACAAAGGAGATATAAAACGGGTATTGTGCTTTTTTCGTTACCTATTTATATGGTAATAAAATAATGGTAACAGATTTTCTTTGTCATGCATAGTATTTGACTTACCCGGCATTTTACAAACAAAACTGGCTTGGGGACAACCCACCTTGATGAGAAATTCGGTCTAAATATATATTTTTAAATAATTATATATACTAATATTTTAATTTTAGCTGTTGCCCGAGGTAGACAATGGCGGGCTGTATCCGAAAAAAAATGGTACTTTATTATTCAACCTTTCTGCACCTACGTTTTCAGTCTTGCCATCAAAAAATACTGCTTGGGAAATTGACCCATATAGGTATTTTAAAACATTATCACAACACGGACTTAACAGAGATGAAGACTGATGCTGAATATACAACAGTGTTCACATTTCTTAAAAGATTTTCGTGAAAATGGTTTGGTCCATTTTTTTTCAGTGGTTTTCACTTCTTGCTGGTTTTCAAGAGGTATCTCGCCAATGTCGACGTGTAGACATATTAGGTATTACACAATAGGAGAATGGTCGGTATTGAGTTTTGATGTTTGTGAGAGGATATAGGCGTGGAGTTTGGTCTATAAACTTTTCGATATTTTTCAAAATGTAAGTGAGTAAGGGGGTTGGAAACGTAATCAATTAAAAAATCGGTAACTTCAAAACAAACTCGCGAAGTCACAGAGGCGCTACCATATTTTTGAAGTGAAAACTTCTGTACAGGGCACTAAGGTACATTTTGGAATGAAGGTGTTATAAGAAAAGATAACAGGTCAATCTTCGATCATGCATTTATTGCAACTAAACTGGATTCCGCCGGGCGGCACAATATAAAACAAGTGTAGGTAGGTACATATAAATCGAAATTTTAACTGAACATACCGCCCACCAAAAACAACAGTTTTTAACTAAACACTAGGGCCAGTATGTAGATACAATAGCTATACGGTAGGTATAAGCCAGTATAGGTAAGTATAACACATAATTTATCTAGGATAAGATCTTAATAGATGCTATTGCTTAGCCCCAAGAAATACAAACATAACAATTTTTAACTCGGTGCTAATTATGTGCATAACTAGTCAAATTTAGTATATCTACCAGCAAAATTAATGAACATTGAACATCTTAACCCAATTTATATAAATAATACCATCACCTAATTACGTTTCAAGGAATATGACATATCTCTTAGACTACTAGTCTACACTTTATTTTATTACAACGTATAACGTTAAAGTTAAAATTAGCAAGTCCAGTGACTCCTTTAAGTATGCCTTGCTTCTAAAGTTCCCAACAGGGTGTTTGGCAAAATTAATTTGTAACAAAATAGGTATGATCAGTAGATTTGCTTTGATGCATATTTATTTCAATCCTTAAACCGTAATGAACCTATAAACTAATATTTTACCGCGGTAACAGCACCGCTCGATACTCTTGGGTAGGTAAGTATGTACGACTTATTACTAACATAATAACTTGCTCGCTAACGAGTTTCGATGGGAATGGACTGTAAACATTAATTAAAACATGGTAAATTAGCTAAACAAGAGAACTTATTTAAATACATAAGTACCTACATTAACGATTGTATAATTAAAAATAAAATGTGTTCTCTGTTATTGGAGAGGTATCTTTATGGCAAAGTAATTAGTTATGTATTAATAAATTTAACACATTCGTGATAACACTCGTTAAAAGTTAGATCTGTGAATTATATTGTAAATATCCAAGTTATAAAAGACTTAAAATTCTAATGTGTATAACATACACTCAACACAGGTGACATATAATTCGTAGTGTTGCGATTAATTATAATTTATCATTTTAAACGCGTTTGAAAAATAATTCAACTGTTCGATTGTTTATCTAATATAGTTACTATTAAACTATTATTTTTCAACTACTCCGCTACCTAAAGGTTGTCTGGAAGAGATCGCTATTTAGCGATAAGACCGCCTGTTGTTTACCTCTGCCTGTTATATGAATGTATCTCATGTTGTGTTGTATATTCCTTGATGTTGGAGGTGTGCAATAAAGAGTATTTGTATTTGTATTACTAAATTATGATTAAAGTTGACCGCCCACCCTTGCATATACGCGTATCAAAAATCTACGAATCGGGATGCTTTGGTAATAATATTAACTTTGATAAGGGTCTTTTAAGAACATTATCTCCTTTGCATTGAACAGTGGCTACTCGAACCAATTGGTCGGTGCCAGGATGTAAAACTTTAATTTTACCTAAAAGCCATTTAGCTGGAGGCATATCGTCTTCCTTTATTATAACGATATCTCCAACACAGGGGGATCTCACAGGGGTTTGCCACTTGTAGCGTTGCTGTAAAGTATTGAGGTACTCCGTTTTCCATCTCCTCCAGAAATCTTGCATTCTATTTTGTATAAACTGCCATCTAGTCAGCAAATTAACATTTTTGTCTTCGTAACTTTTGTCAGCAAGATTGATTACAGGTTCTCCGATTAGGAAATGTCCAGGTGTGAGCGGATTAAGAGTATCTAAGGTCTCATCTAGATGGCACAAAGGCCTCGAATTTAAGCATGCCTCTATTTGAGCCAGGAGCGTGGCCATTTCTTCATAGGTTAGCTTTGTTGTACCATTAATACGGTTTAAATGTTTTTTCACTGAGCGGACGCCGGCTTCCCAGACTCCACCAAAATTGGGTGATTTTGGTGGCACAAAGTGCCAGGTTGTGCCATCATTGGCTAACAGCTCCGCTATTTCATTAGATACACTTGATTTACCTTTCCTGAACATGTCCTGTAGCTCTTTGGAGGCGCCAATAAAATTTGTACCATGATCGCTCCACAGGTGCAAGCAATGGCCTCTTCTGGCAACAAATCTCCTGAATGCCGCTATGAAGCCTTGAGCTGTAAGATCAGTCACTGCCTCTAGGTGTATGGCTCGAGTGGCCATGAAAACAAATAAGCAGATGTAGCCCTTCGTCGATTTGTGACCTCTACCCTTTGAAGTTCTCAATTGCACAGGTCCAGCATAATCCACCCCGCTGTTAAGGAATGGACGATGAGGGGTAACTCTTGGAGCTGGCAACTGACCCATTAGCTGCTGCTGTGTGCGAGCCTTTTCTTTTATACAGGTCCTACAATTTCGCGTAACTTGCCTCACAGCCGATTTAAGACTTGTAATCCAGTACCTACTCCGAATGTAGGTCATCATACTCGTAGCTTGTATATCACCATGCAGCGTCCGTATGTGAGCTTCATTGATTAACAGCTTGGTGATATGTTGTTTTCCAGGGATGATAATGGGATGTTTTGCATCTTCTGACATAGGAGCATTACTGAGACGTCCTCCTACTCTCAACAATCCGTGATCATCCAGGTAAGGTGTAAGCCTGATTAATGAACTCTTTGCCTTAATTTTACCATTCTTTTTCAGATCCTTAACTTCGTCTTCATAGACTAACTGTTGGTAATATTTTATACATCTGACTTCAATTTCGTTCATTTCAGCCGCTGTTATATATACTTCTCTATCTTGTCTATTTTTGTATGTGAGAAACCGTCTACATTGAGCTAGCACCCTCTTTAATTTGGACATTGTCGAAAATCTCTCCCAAATAGGTGCCTCTTCTAGGTTGATGTGAAACGTCTTTTTCATTTCTAAACTCGTTTCCGGGACAGGAGCCCGTTTAAACTCATCGTCATTATCTTTCAACCAGTCGGGGCCAGTCCACCACATTTCATTGTCGATCATGTCTCTCGCTCGAACACCTCTGGACGCAAGATCAGCTGGGTTGTGTCTAGACTGAACATGCCGCCATCTATCGTTGTCGATTACCTGAACGATTTCTGACACTCTGTTCCCAACGAAAACTTGCCAACGGCTTGGCTGAGACTGCAACCAAGCTAATACCACCATCGAATCTGTCCAGGCGTATGTTTTGTGCATGGGTATCTTCAGCAGGTCCAAGAGCTCATGTAATAGTTTTGCTAGTAAGACAGCGCCACATAGCTCCAACTTTGGTATGCTTAATTGCTTAAGTGGTGCCACTTTCGTCTTCGCTGATACCATTGAGGTGTGAACAACGTCTTGTTCATCAACGACTCTGACATAAGCTACTGCTGCATAGGCTACCGAAGAAGCATCTGAGAAGCCGTGGAGTTGTATATCTTTGCAGCGTGATGTGATTTTCATCCAGCGTGAGATCTTTATGGTTTGCAGCTCATGAAGTTCTTCTCTGTACGTCATCCATTCATCTATTAACTCCGTGGGCAACTCATCATCCCATCCATAATTGCAGAGCCATAACTTCTGTATCATGACCTTGGCTCTTATCACGACGGGGGCCCACCATCCGAAGGGGTCAAACAGACGTGCCACATCCGATAATATTATTCTTTTCGTTACAGGGTTCCCGACTTCTGGTAAGTTAACAGTAATTTTGAAAGTGTCGTCGTTCCTGTCCCAGGTAAGTCCTAGTATTTTTATTATTTTATCTAATTTTATTTCCATTCGGTCTACTCTTTCTTTATCCATGCTTCCATCTTGTAAGAACTCTAAGAGTTCCTCGGAGTTGCTTGACCATTTCTGCATAAGGAAACCACCTGCTTTTAAGACTTTATTAATCTCATCACAAATAATCTTTATTTCAGATAAATCTTCATGGCTAGTCATCAAATCGTCCATATAAAAGGAGTCCTTCACTACAGCTGCACCACGTGAATAACTTGAAGATTCATCTTCCGCCAACTGAAGTAGAGTGCGCACCGCCAAATAGGGCGCGGCTGCCGTGCCGAAAGTTACCGTTAGTAATTGAAAACTTTTCAATTCTTCAGCAGCATCATTCCTCCACACAATCCGTTGTAAGTTAGTATGGTTACCTGTCATTTTTACTTGACGATACATTTTAACGATATCCCCTACGACACAGATCTTATGACATCTCCAGCGTATGATGAGACTTCGAAGGTCAGGTTGTATTGTAGGACCTATTAGCATGCTGTCATTTAAGGATCGACCGTTTGAGCCGCGTGCGGATGCATCGAAGACTACGCGCACCTTCGTTGTGTCTTTATCTTCTCGAACCACGGCGTGATGCGCAAGATAAATCGCTTCTCTTTCTTCTTCATTTTCAGCTTTCTTCATATGTCCTAATCTTATATATTCATTCATGACCTTCGTGTATTCTTCTTTGAGTTTATCGTTCCTTTGAAACTTTCTTTCTAGCTGCTTAAATCTGGTAATCGCTTGCTGCTTGGTCTCTCCGCATAGCTTCACCGTCTCTTCAATGTTTTCTTTCAAAGGTAAGTGTACCTCATATCTTCCTGTTGTATCTCTCTTTGTTGTGTTTTTGTAGATTTCTTCACATCTTTCTTCTTCTTTGGACCAAGCCTTCTTGGTTGTATAAAACTCCGTTTCCAATTCCCAGAACCTCTTCAGTAGGTTGTTGTCTTCTTCCACCTGTCTCGTTATATGGAAGCTAATGACATTTCCTGACCTGCAAGGGATTGCATCAATATCGCCTGACAAAATCCACCCTAAGTGAGAGTGCTGAGCTACAACGTTGCCCGGCCCTCTCAACAAACCTGAGTCAATAATCTTACCAAAGACATCCGCGCCAAGAAGAATATCTATCCTACCCGGTACGTTGAAGGTGGGATCGGCCAACTCTATATCATTAAGCTGAGGCCAGATAAAACCTCTAATCTCCTTTGCAGGTAACCTACGAGTTAACGACTTTAATACATACGCATTCACATTTAATGAGAAATTGGAATCATATCTTGAGTTAATATGTAAATCTACTAAATGCTTGAGAGACACGTGATTACCTTCTCCAACACCAGAGACGACGCCGCTGATTTCGGTTTTCGTTAAACCCAACAACTCGACGACGCTCGCCGTCACGAACGACGCCTCTGACCCTTGGTCAATGAGAGCACGGAAGACGTGTGACTGACCTGACCTCGACGTGACGTCCACCAGTGCCTTTGCTAACAATATATTTTGACCGGGTTGTCCTCCACTTGCCACATGTCCCGTGACCTTGAACAGTGTATCTTCTTGATTTTGTTCTCCTAGAGTTGCAGTTGTAACCTGTTTACCTTCACTTATTTGTTTCTTTTCTCTATGTAATAAGGAGTGGTGTTTTCTCTTACAGATCTGGCATGTTGTACGTTGCTTACATTTAAAAACTGTGTGATTTGGTATGAGACAATTAAAGCACAAGTTGTTGCCTTGAACGAAGCTATATCTCTCTTCTATGGGTAGCTTGGTAAATTGTATACATAATGATTTTCCTTGCAGAAGGCGCACTGTAAAACTTCCTTGCTGGCCGTCGCATGAAAGGTCTTCGGTTTAACAGGTTTGTAGCTTTTGTTTGCCGGTTCCACCATCTCCAACGTGCGAAACCGGGTTTCCAAGAACAGCTTCAGCCTCTCAAATCCAGGTAAATCATCAGTACTATCGCTGCTAATCGCTTCTTCCCATTGTTTATGACTGCTCACGTCCAGCTTGGATACGACAACAATCCTGACAATTGCATCCCACTTCTCAGTAGGTAAACCCAAATTCTTAAGCGCGTTCATACACTCCACAGTAGTATCTAACAGCTGTTTTAATGCGGTAGCCGATTCCTGAGGTAACGTTCCTTGGCTAAAAAACTTCTTAAATATATTATTCGCAATATATCTTTTATTGTTGTATCGTTTTTTCAGGATCGACCAAGCTTCGGTGTAATTATCTCCTGTAATCGAAAACTGGCGTAATAATACTTCAGCCTCGCCCGTCAGACTACTTTTGAGATAGTGTAACTTTTGTACATTTTCTAGTGATGCATTGTTATGTATTAGCGCCACAAAAAGGTCGTGAAATGATTGCCATTCGGTGTATAGCCCATTGAAGGTAGGAATTGAAATACGAGGTAGTCTGACTTCAGTACTGGATGTACTAGATTTACTCGTGTCACTGTTACTTATCGGATCCACTTTCTTGGCCTCAGAACTCATATTCAGTAACATAGTCTTCAAATCGCCCTTGTATGAGTAATACAATTCTTCAAACTTATCAAATGTATCCTCAGCAAAATACGACAATAACGGCCTATCTTCCTTTGTGACCGACAAGAGTATTTTCTCGTGAGCGACCCTAAAGTCCTTCCAATAAGTGTCCAAAGCATCACTTCGACCTTGCACATATCCAATTGTTATTCTATCCTTCGGTGATTTTTTATAATTACTATAAGCCTTTTCCACTTTTTCTAAAAGGTCCATTTGTAAAACGATTCGTTTTTCTATTTGCTCCATTTCGTAAGTTCACTGCGAAAGTACTAAATATCGAAAATCACCGAAATCAGTATTGCACCAAGTCCACAAGTCGAGAATGTTCTACGCGGCACTTTGTTTACGCTTAGGTTAAGCGCGAGTACATAAGTACGTTCACTTTAAATGTAATGTTCACAGTTCGCTAATACTTGCAGCTATCCATTTATAATGCACTATTCTGCTGTCTTTTGTAACGCGCTAAATCACTCAGTCCGATGAAGTCCGTAAAATAACCTTCCGAAACTATTAGTCGTAAATCCAAATTGTGTAAATATGTAAGGTTCTTAAAACTTTAATTCACTTTTAAACACATTTGTCCGAAATATTGTTCAGTTATTTACACTTATTTATGTATATTTCACTCCAAAATACGTAAACTTCATTCCGTAGAATAGATCACCGTCAATAATATCCAGGATCGATGGACCATATGTACAGGGCACTGAGGTACATTTTGGAATGAAGGTGTTATAAGAAAAGATAACAGGTCAATCTTCGATCATGCATTTATTGCAACTAAACTGGATTCCGCCGGGCGGCACAATATAAAACAAGTGTAGGTAGGTACATATAAATCGAAATTTTAACTGAACAACTTCTTTAGCGGCGCTTGGCACTTTTTTAGATGGGTAAAAAATGTTAAACTCGCGTCAGACAATGTCAATCGTCAGATCTGGGGCTAGTACAACATGGCGCGACTTTGCATGTCGCGCGACTTAGCGTCGCCTGTCTTTTTTACACAGTATTGACAGGAAAGTGACAGGTATAGTATATGTCGGGCGAAAAAGAGTCGCGTGTCAAAGTTGTGATAGACGTGCTGATCGAAGAGCTTAGCTCGTAGGACGGATTTGACGGATAGAGATGGGGTAATATACTTAGCGCCTGCGCGTGTGTGTTGACTGCTCATGTGTCAATCGTTTGTATACTTGAGAAATTCGTGTATATAAATAAAGTGCTTCAAAGATGAAAATGGAAGAAAGTCCATTTATTAACGAAGAAGTAGCGGAAGAAAATAAGTGAGTAATTTATAAAAATATACATATGTACCTACACATAATAGATGTAATACAAATATATTACAATACGTGAATGTTTGTATGTAAAGTCGCTACATTTGCAATTTCAATTGACGGTGACTTTACGTTCCACTATTGCGCAAAAACAACACAAAAGATTTGCGTAAAATTCTGCAGTAATGTAGCTTAGATATCCGAATAGGACATAGGCTACAAATTTTGAGGGCATTCATTCATAAAAGGGTTTATTTAACAATAAATGAAAAACCATACAAAACACCACTTTTTATTCATTGTGACATTTTAATTTCTAAATAATGTATAAACAATTGGTAACCTAGCAACCGTGTCTGTTTCAAAGAAAGGGGGCCTTCGAACAACAAAATGTTGTAAGTGACAGATGGTGAAGCGTAATCATAAACTTACATTAGTAAGAAATACAGATTAAAATACAAATCAAGTGTCAGTGAGATAGAATAAAATCGGATAGTTCAAACGCACACAAGGCGGACTTAATGCCATTGGGCATCAATACCAGTCAACCTTTGAGCAACGCAGATAAGTTGTAGGCGGTGAAAAAACAGGTTTTAATTATCTCACTAATATTATATAGACGAAAGTTTCTGAGTGTGTGTGGGTGTGTGTGAGTGTATGTTTGTTATTTCTTCGCTCTCAAACGGCTGGACCAATTTTCATGAAATGCGGTATGGAGGTAGCTGACACCCTGGATTAACACATAGGCTACTTTTTAACAGCGGGTAGCACCGCGGGGCACAGCTAGCACTTGTAATATGTTTCATACTTTATAGCGTTAATCTATATATACGCGCGACAAATTTTAGCGACATACAATACAATACAACAATACTTTATTGCACACCAATAAAAGTTTACAAAAGGAAACAAGACAAATACAATTTATAAATAACGGTAGACAAAAGGGCGGTCTTATCGCTGAAAAGCGATCTCTTCCAGGCAACCTTTGGGTAGTGAAATTGATGAAAATTTTAACTTAATACAGAGTAGGTGCAGCAGAAGTGCGACATATTCGAGGGAAATCGTTTATTTTTCAATAATACATTAAAGCAATGCGCGCGTGACTCATTGGTTCTTGATATTAGGAGTATCAATTGTGATACATGCACATTATAACATGTATTAATATTTTATATTTGTAATTATTAGTAATCTTATTATTTTTTTAATACCTTTTTGTACTCGGTGTTAGTTTGTCTATCTTCTTCTCGTACTCACTCTGCTCAAAGGTTAACTGGAAGAGATCCCTTATAGGGATAAGTTCGCCTTTGTACAATACAATACAACCATACTTTATTGCACACCAACAAAAAAATATTACATGAGAAATCTTATATTAAACAATGGTAGACAATAGACGGTCTTATCGCTAAAGAGCGATCTCTTTCAGACAACCTGTAGCGGAGAAAACAAATTTAAACAGAAAATAGTAGGTGGTGAGAGTTTGTACCATGTTATTTGTAATAGATATATTTTTTAACTGTTTTTGTGTACAATAAAGTGTTTACTTACTTACTTACTTACTTACTTACTTACTTACTTACTTACTTACTTACTTACTTACAAGTTCGCCTTTGTACCTATATTTTATTTGTTATAGATGTATTTTTAACTGTTTTTGTGTACAATAAAGTGTTTACTTACTTACTTACTTACAATTTGTGCGAGATTATTCCCTAAACATTCCAAAATATTGAAAAATGCACAACGTTGATGTTTAGGTTTTCACTTCTGTCGGCACTCCCGGAGTGCAACCCGTCCTTTTTTTTTGTTTTTTGTATTATGTTAGTTTATGTTTATGTATATATATATATATAGTCCTCCTTGACGTATGTTAGTACTATAATAGGCCACACTTGCCTAATATAAATGATTTTCATTTGACCCGCAGCTATCAAATAGTATCTAACTAGACGCGTGATCAGAAATCTCTCGTGCAGTAACGTTACCGAGCTCGCTACCGACTGCGTAAACGGTTTGTATGGAGAATAGTGCAGCGCATCCAGCGGCTACTTAGTGGAACTATAAAGGTGCGACCAGACCGCCGCTTAAAATACGGTGACGGTACGGAATCACAGTCACGCATCGTATCCGTACCGTTTTTATCGCATGCCCTCCACACCGCCGCTTAAAATACGGAGACGGCATTTCGTTTTAAACACTCACTAACCATCCTAGACAACATATCAAAAATTCAAAACTTCTGGACCGTTTGTAAGGTCAAACTCCTTAATTCACTGAATTATTATACAATGGATACAATGCGTCACTGCGATTCCGTACCGTCTCCGTATTTTAAGCAGCGGTGTGGAGGGCATGCGTTAAAAACGGTACGGATACGATGCGTCACTGTGATTCCGTAGCGTCTCCGTATTTTAAGCGGCGGTGTGGAGGGCATGCGATAAAAACGGTACGGATACGATGCGTCACTGCGATTCCGTAACGACTCCGTATTTTAAGCGGCGGTCTGGTCGCACCTTAATTCTCCATAAAAATCGTTTACGCAGTCGATTGCAGTCACTGTAAACTCATGGTAAGGGTTCAGATTAATTCAGACATGTAAAAGTGGTCTACTTACAGCATAAAAAAAATGATTTTGATTTTTGGTTTCGCTCCTTTGGCTCCTAATTTCTACCTAACATTGATTTGGAGTATCTAATATCTATATATTTAATATCTCCTTTACGTGTACGCATGTAATAATTAGTTATAACACTAATGTGATGTAATTGTTTTAAGTATTATTTACGAAAAAAATACTTATTTACTGTTGAGTTTCTTTCGGCTTACTTCTCAAAGGCGGTCTCCTCTTGCGAAATGCCGGTAGATTCACAGTCTGACTTGTAACAGTGCCCTTGTGGCCTACTTACTGAATAAATTATTTCATTTCATTTCTTATGTAAAAGTGGTCATTTGCATCAAAATCCATTATATTTTGGCCCGTTTTCGATAACACTGCTACTGTTTCAAGTATCATTATATCAAGGACTATCTTTTGACGACGCGGTTGGTTCAGTGGCAAAGCAGCGGCTTACTGAACCGGCGGTCCTGGGTTCGAATTCCGGCTAGGGCAAATATTTGTATGGTGAACACGAATATTTGTGCCCGGGTCATGGGTCATTATTTATTTATGTACTCAAGTGTGTATATCGTCGCCTAGTACTTACTCATAAACACAAGCTTTCTTAAGTAAGAGGCCTTATTTCTTTTAAAGTGTTTTTTCATATTATGACAAATGTATTATTTACTTATTTAAAATTTATTGCACAAAAGAAGAGCTTAACGTACAAAAGGCGGACTTAATGCCATGGGGCATTCTCTACCAGTCAACCAATGTATTGACTGAAACAAAAATTATTAATGAAAAATCAGACTGTAGGTTTCATATATATATTATACCAATAAATTGCAATGTCCCTGTGCATTTTAACATTGATAATAAATAGGTAATGTGTTAAGAAAAATGTCTACAACAATCAGCATTTTTGAACGGATGAGGAGCCTTTTAGTATGCTTTTGATTTGTGTGAGGTTCTCTGATATTTCATCATCATCATCATCATCAGCCCAGAGTCGTCCACTGCTGGACACAGGCCTTCCCCAGTTCGCGCCACCATACCCCGTCCTCAGCTTTCCGCATCCAACCGCTTCCCACCACTCTTTTCAGGTCATCGGTCCACCTGGCGGGAGGCCGTCCTACAGGGCGTGTCGTTCGTGGTCTCCACTCTAGAACTCGTCTGCCCCATCGACCATCGGCTCTACGACAAATATGCCCCGCCCACTGCCACTTCAACTTGCATATCTTTATCTATATTTTCGATATTTATGTTTTATTTATTATTTATCTAAGGTGTGGCTACATATACATGACATTTTGAATTCTACTCCCAGTTTATTTAAATAGACTTCAGTAAAGGGCTAAGCCGACTAATTACACTTCATACACTCATTCGCATTCATTATCAACTTTGTTTTCAACAATGTAATTCCACGACGAAACATGTCGCGTGTTGCGCAATTAAATTACAATTGAAACAATTAACGCTCACGTCTATTGTAATTTGTAATGCGCAAACGTGTAACTTTTGTGTGCTGTGTTATTATTTAGTAGGCGCTCGAAATTAAACTCGTGGGTAGAAAACACTCATTAACTACCCTTTTACACCAAAATAACCCTATTAGTAGAGGCTCTATGAGCTGGAGCTGTAGATATCAAGAGTTTGTTTCGAAATTTTACGTTTTAAACCACCATATCTCCGCCATTTTGAAAAAAACTGAATAGAAATGTTTAAAATGAAGCGAATAATTACAAAAAAAATTGTTCCGGCCGGGTTTGAACCTGCGTCTCCAACGGCTTTCCGGGACAACACGGGCATCCTACCTAGTGGACCAATGAACCTGATGCGAGCGCCATTGGATTTTGCATCCAGTTGCTTCTGCATGCCATAGACTTCAAAAATGTAGGTATATACTCATCGAATCTACTCACAAAAATACCATTCGAACCGGTTGGGTTAGGTTAGGTTAGGGAAACCCGAACATCCACACAACCAAACAAAGCGTCGCGGTGAGTCGATAAATAAAGATGCTGTCTCCACAGGATTGTAATATGTGACGAGCTATAGGGGAGGCTTAAGTATGTTCAGCAGTGGACGACTCTGGCTGATAGATAGATATCAGATCATTAGTTGTAGAAATACAGACTCGACTAAAATCAACTTAATCCAAAAAAAAATAAGGATTAAGTAGAAATCTCAAACAGCGAAGTCACCCGTCGTATACACTTTATTTTTCAGCCATCATCCCGCGAGACATGACACATCTTGTTAACATTCAAATAACACATCGAAACCTTACTTCCATCATCTAACAATGCGCAAACTCTCTTGATACAAATATAGACTTTCTTTCCAAATGTGCAACGGCAGTTTTACCATGAAACGTTGTTTTCATATGTGAGATTGCTAAAGTAAGTAACCGAATTATGACTGTTGGAATTTTAGCCCTTGGGAAATCTGTGATATGCTTCAACTTTAACTGTAAGCGAATTTAAAAAAATAAACTCCTATTGAGGAAACTATATTTGCATATTCATATCAGGTATTAAGGGGCGGTTATTTTCACGTTCAATTACGTAGAAACAGCGGATATCTAGTGTTCATTTTAAACAGGTTCTTGCAGCTGGAATAAACTGACTTATAATACTGTTGCATAATTTAATTTTGAAAAATGAACATTATTTAGTGTTACTACAAGGAGTGTACAGGTCTGAGTCTAGCATTGCCCAAGAAGAAACCTATGGTAAGAAGAAATTGAATATTTTATTTCGAAACATAATTGGGTCAATCAATTATTTTCTGCCACTCGTTGCCATGGTGATGTCCCCTGGGTCACTTTTAAAAACTACGATTTACCGAGATTATATTTAGCAAAACTTTGTCATTTAAGCAGTTATAAGCCCATTCTTATGGAGACTATCTCTCGAAAATACCAGTAATATAAATTATCAACACTTTTCTTACAAGTTTAGTTACTTTTTTCCCCTGGGTCACGGGACAGAATAACAGCAAGAAAAAGTTGATCCACCCAATTATGTTTTCGAAAATATTTTATATAGCAAATATATTTTTTTAGAGGGGCTAAACTCAAAAGCTTGGTTCTTGAACAATATGCATTTTCCCCGCTATATTGTTAGTATACAATAACAAACAACGAGCTTGTTTAAGTATTGTACCGAGTTAAATAGATAAACTATCTCTAAAATTTAATTACTAAGTACCCTAAACTATTGATACAAAGATCAAAGCTAAAAGAAAAATTTAAATGCGTAACCTGGTGGAAGAAACCGGGAATCGAACTCTGGATTGCTGATCCAGCGCGTTAACCTTTCCGCCACCCTAACGCCCAGGCCACCCTTCGAATTTTTCCTTATACTTTGTGTGTCGATCTTTGCATTGTTTATTTGAAAGGATTTACATCTTAGCCTTAGTTTTTGGTCTTTGTATTAATGGTTTAATATAAAAATTGTGGTGTGTAGTGTAGTCACATAAAAATTAGACATTACACGTTTCATAAATTTACTAAGTATCCTGTTTAAGTACGAAATCCTGAAAGAGGTGTTATAGTAAGAGCATGGAGCGCTTTAAACAGGTTGTGTACGCTACCAAGTTAACTTGTTAACGTGAGCCAAGACATAACAAGTTTATATTCGCGCTGGGGCCGTGTAAAGTTACACTATGTTTTCTTGCCTTTTACCTGAAAAGAGTAACTTACTTAAACTTCAAATTTAAAAACGTTTTTCGTCACTACTTAAATTATCCTAATGCTAGTTTCAGTTTGGCCCCATGACTTGCTTAAGGCTTTAATTACGCCATTTGTACTTTACTTGTACTTATTATGCAATCCTTTAATAACGAAATAATAAATAATTTTTTTAGAGAGCATGAAGAATTGATGAACTTCATTTTCAATGAATTGCTCTTCTATGATCTAAATTCATAAATCCGTTATTCTATTTTCAGATTAAGTTCACAAATGTCAAACCCTAAAAGTCTTGTCTAGAGCCCTAAATCACGCGAACTACCCCAGGGCTTACAGGGGGAATAAAGGCATTTAACTTTCAACAGAGAAAGTTACGTTTTAGGAAAATACTTTGGGGGCCACACCTGCTTTTCATTTAGAAGAACTTATTTTGCGGGAGTTTTTTTGCTTGAATTTTTATGGGCACCGCCTAGCGCGCGGACATAGTGCAGCTTCGATTGAACAATACAGTACAATAATACTTTACTGCACACCAATAAAAAAACAAAACACATAGGTATTAACTATCCTTTTATATCAAAAGAATGCTATTACTAGGGGCTCTTAATACAATTATACAACTACAGTTAATCGGGATTCACATTGTCCCTTCTGCATAACATTGGTCCACACCAGTCCACACCTCACACTGCCGATGCAGATTTTATTTTTGTCATAGGGGCAAACGAGCAAACGGATCATCTGATGGAAAGCGATTACCGTCGCCAATAGACACTTGCAACAACAGATGAGTCAGAAGTGTGTTGCCGGCCTTTCAGGTGGGAGGTGGGAGTACGCTCTTTTCTTGAAAGTTTGAAGGTCGTATCAGTCCGGAAATACCGCAAGCGACAATTCATTCCACAATGCAGTCGTGCGAGGTGGGAAAATTCTAGAAAAACGCACAGTTGTGGACTGCCAAGTATCTAAGTAGTGGGGATGAAAGGATTGTCGAGTAGAACAATGATGGAAAGATGCGCAAGAATCAGTCCGAAGAATTCCTCGGAGTACTCTCCGTTATACAAGCGATAATAAAAGATGCAGATAGAGGCTACATCTCTACGCATCGCCAAGGAGTCAAGCCGATCTGAAATTCGCTGGCAGCCGACAATACAAGTCAATCTCTGTTGAATAGGATCTAAGGTCTAAATCGTTGGTCAGTTTTAATTGTTTTACTGCATAATGCATGCTCCCTAGTGGCATTCTTCTTAAATACAGTTTTAAACGCGGGTTTCCAAAGGCTGAAACAATTTAAATTTTTCACTTCAATGTAATCATTTTGTTTATGCCAGCAGACGTTTCCTGCTACTATAAATTCCGGCCTCCACAGTAGGAAGGCTGCGCCCGTGTGTCAGGCGGCACTCCACCAACATTAAAGGAAGCTCCAAACACGAGTTTAGTGTTTCTCCATATTTCTACCGGCTCCGTTCCTCAGCAATAAAATGGCTAAGGATATTGTATCCGCTTTTACTTTTGTGCTCGAGATCGCTTTAAGACTGGAGCTATTGTACTTAGTGGTTCCGTATACGGTGTTTATGTGACTTACAGGAGAATAACACTAAATATGTATAGAGGCGTGCTTAGCTCCTAAGAACATGTCTTCCTTTTATTAAAACTTTCGTGATACATATTTAATTATTGTATTAAGCGGTTTACACTCACGTGAAATTGTCAGGAACGGCCCGACATGTTTCGAACTCGTATGGAGCCCTTCATCAGGGACGGCTGCCCGTACACCCCCGCGGCAAACTCGTCACTGCTGATACTTTGACCGACGTTCCGCTCTGAGCGCGCGCGCCGATGGCGCGGGGGCGGGGGGTGCTTGCAAGCCCGCAACTTGTCCGTCCAGCACTCCAACGTCACTTTTGTCATCAATAGACATTACGGGCAGCCGTCCCTGATGAAGGGCTCCATACGAGTTCGAAACATGTCGGGCCGTTCCTGACAATTTCACGTGAGTGTAAACCGCTTAATACAATAATTAAACATGTCTTCCTGTTAGAAATTGTATTTGTCGTAAAATATCTATTAGTATAACTAGCGACTCGCCCCGGCTTCGCACGGGTGCAATGCTGATAAATTATGCATGTATTATACATATAAACCTTCCTCTTGAATAACTCTATCTATTAAGGCGACTCCGTACGTGGAATGGTGATTTTTAAAGTCCTAAGGCTCGTAATCTAGCCAACGGAAAAATCTGAAAAAATTATATGTTATATTTCTTCTAAAAAAATATAGTTTGATTTTTTTTAAAGCAATAATTACTATCGAAAAAATAGTGTTGAAATAGGGTCGTTTTCAATTTTCAATTCCCTAAGGCTTCTAAACTACAAGTGATATTTACACGGCTCTTTCGCAAGAACATTGACAATTCATTGATCTTTAATCGTATTGTTCGAAAAAATAGTGTTGAAATAGGGTCGTTTTCAATTTTCAATTCCCTAAGGCTTCTAAACTACAAGTGATATTTACACGGCTCTTTCGCAAGAACATTGACAATTCATTGATCTTTAATCGTATTGTTTAAAAGTTAGTAAAATGGAAATTCGGTCTAATAAAGCATCAAAAAAACTGAATATCCGCGAGCGCGGCCGTGCCCGGGCTGCGAGCTCAGTGTAAATCTAACCGTCGAAGGGGAAGGCTGTGTCACTTGCTCTCGCGATCCATCTAGTTACGGAAAATTGTTATAGTACCAGATCCCGCGGAGGTTCGATCTGTCTTCGTGCGTTTGAAGTGTTTAAGAGAGTATAGTTCGTTTTTTCACACGACTACGCTATGCGACATAACAAAAGCACTCATTTTCATATAGAATTAAATTCAACTGTTTTTTTCGTATTTAGGTATCTATTAATTTTAAGTACTTATAAAAAAAATTGTCATTGCTTAGCATTCCCGAACACATTTGAATACTTAGATATTCTCAGTCATGGGCCCACACCAGACAGGATTCCCAGAAATAACACTTTTGGTGTGGGTTTTAGGGCCCTTCTCTGTGTAATATTAGAGTACCTTAGGTATTTCGGTTAGTAAAAAAAAACTGATAATACAGATATTTAAGTATGATAACGTCTAATGATCTTTATGAATTCAACCCTAAGAGATATGAATATCGTAATGCAGAACAAGTATTGTTCGTTTGAATACCATTGTAATATTCGGTAAAACGCTAATTTACGAATACGAATATTTATTGTAAGTATTCACATTCGTTGCGTCACTAGTACAGTACATGGCATATGATATAAAAATACATTATCAAAAATTACAATAATTTTCTAGTCCAAGAAGGCAAGTGACAATTTTGGCATGAGGGCTTATTTATGTACATATAGTCAGAATACATATTTGCATCAATAAATTTCCCACTTCATATTTAAATCTAAATGAGTGTTAGTAATTATTGACATATCCGCCGGGCCTAGCTAGACATACCTAGCCTGGCCATAAGTTCTGTTCCAATTGTTTACACCCAATAAAATTCGGCGTCACGGTAGATCACGATGGAGATGGTGGGACTACCTGGATGTATTACAAAAGGGTTGGACATTGCTGATCTAAATAAGGACGAGTGGAAAAAAGATAGAGGCCTGTACCCGACAAAGGGACGGCACAGGCTTATATGCATAATAATCTAAAAAAAAAAACTTTTGAGTCATGTATAAGTACATTCAGTTATTGAAAGCTTGTTATTTTTAAATCTTTTATCTATCCAAATATCATAAACCCTCCATGATGCGTTCAAGAACGGCACATTATGACCACCATAAAAATAGACTGTTTATTAGCACAAATTTCTTATGTCGATAGTATTATTTATTTAAATTTCGAACATCTCTGAAAAACAAAGAAATTTGATTTGACCTCTATTCTAATATCAATCGAGATGACGTTTAGTTCGAAATGAATTGTCAATTTTCAATCAAATTTGACAAATGTCACACGTAAGTAAGATATCGAACGATATGATAGTAAGGGCCGACTCTAGTTTGTCTCTGAATTAAAATAAAAACAATGACAGCTGCCAGTAAACTTCATTACCGCCATTACCGGGTAATATTTGTTATAATGTGCGACTTCTGAATGCATCATGGAGGCTTATAATATGTGGCTAGATAAAGTAGTATATGTAACTGTACATAATTAGGCATTAAAACACTCGTGTGATGTTATTATGAAACTTGCCTTCGGCTCGTTTCATAAACCCACACTCGTGTTTAATACCCTTCATTATATACAGTCACATTAAGGACTATTTATTGTATTCATATATCACATTACACCGACAAAATATGTTATTACTTTCTTAAACTTCAAAACCTACCTTTGCACTATAAAATGGTAAACATTTAAAACTAGCCTGGTTATGAATAACATTTTCCATCTTGAAATTTAATTTTATCGGCTAAATTTCATATAATTTCATATACATACTGATTAAAAGTGATAAACCTCATTATTTATAGATTTAGGTATTTTTACCGGAAAAATCGGAACCCATAGGATCATTTTGCTGACCGTCCGTCTTTCTGTCACGACTAGGGAATGCAACCCGGGTACCCGAAAACCCGGGTACCCGGGTACCCGACTACATTTGGGGTCGGGTAAAAACCCGGGTTTTCAACTCATAGACCGGGTTTTACCCAAAATTAAGAAATGTTAAGAAAAATGCGTGAAATCATAAATAACTTATGACAAAATGTTCTATTACGGGTGTAACCCTGATTTACTGCGTTGTAAACTTACTAGCTTTGCCCGTGGCTCCGCCCACGTGGAATTTAGTCTGTGTCAGTAAGCGGCTAATTCACCCCTAATTTCTCTCCCTATCCCCTGGAGGCGGAAGTTAACAGATGGATACGATAGTGGACTGTAGTCCAGATCAGCCCGGCGCTGCACCCTGTCAGAATCAGCGCCTCAATGAGGTTTCGCTGCATCTGCACTACTTTTAACCGGGTTCCATTGCAAACTTCGAGGTGAGAGGTGACCAATTCCGAAGAAGCATGATCGGAACTACAACTTTCAGGATTATTGTGTGTGCTGGGGGAGACATTCAGGGCTCAATGAATGCTTTAGGAACTTTCATCCAAGACAGTGTTAATGTTATTATACGCTGCTTGTTCACCTTCTATTTCCGCCAATATCCACGCATTAAATACCGCTGCCTGTATATTTTTCGGCGTGAGTATGGCTCTCTCACAAACCCAAGAGTTTTCACGTCCAGTCACCTGGCTCAGGTCTCCGTATCCGTTTACGCTCCGAATGAGGTCTTCAACGGACGGAAAGCCCCTGCATAACGTGTATGGTAATCGACCCAGCCCGTTGGTTTCCTCCAGATTCTCCAGAAGTCTTTTTCCAACCTGAAGCAGTACCCGGGCGAATTATTAAACATGTGAGCCTCCTCCTTGTTGGACTCGCATATTTTCAGCCAGGCGCAGCTTCTGCACTCTCGGCCACAACACCGACCTCTTCAGGCAGGCATTTTATCTCGTGAGATCGAGTACCAGTACCATACCATGCATCACCGAAAAAAAGTTTAGCACCTCCTTCCTAAAGTAGCGCCATAAGATTCAAAGTCTGGAATCGTAATCAACCGTGCTTTTCATTCTTAAATACCCGTAAAACCCATGAAACTCAATATTTAATACTTTTTGTTCAAGTCCGGGTATTACCCGGGTACCCGGGTTTTGAAAATTAAGGTCGGGTAATACCCGGGTAGCAAAAATGACCGGGTGTTGCATTCCCTAGTCACGACCCTTTATCTCGGTAACGCGTGTAGGTGTCGAGTTGAAATTAAAATCGTCTACACGTCGTACTTTGGTCTACAGTCCCTTGAAGCTGTAAAAAATCGAACTTCTAAGTTAACGTAAAAAAAAATACGGGTCTTTATGCCGCAAAAAAACGTATCTACGCTGGAAAGGAGAATTATCCAAGAGACATGGAGCTAACTTTACAGGAGATCTAAAAAACTACAAACTTTTAAAAAAAAATAAAAAGTTATTAAATATTCTGTGGGCCTACTTTTTAAATGAAGCATTTTATAATTATAAACAACATCATGTTATCTACATGTCGCTTTTGTTATTTTGTATATTAATGGAATTATTTAAAATTGAGCATCGCTTACGCAAAATGGCTGTCAAAATAGAATTAGGTAAAATTATCTAAACGACACGTTTCCCGAGATATTAGTCAGGTAAAATAGTATAATCTACATTTTACACAACAATCAACACAGTAAACAATATCTATGTGCATACGATGCTCATTTTATATAAACAATATCATGTTTTTTACATGTTGCTTTTGTTATTTTGTCTATTAATGGAATATTTTAGGATTTAGCGTCGCTTACGCAAAATGGCCGTCAAAATAGAATTAGGTAAAATTATCTAAACAACACGTTTCCCGAGAAATTAGTCAGGTAAAATAGTATAATCTATTACACAACAACCAACACAGTTAACAATATATATGTGCCTGCTCATTTTATAGTCAGGTAAATATATAAATGTGCATAAATCAGCATGAAATAAATCAAGAAAAATTATCTAATCGCCTTTGTAGGAAATATTTCAGACATGAAAAAATAGTTTTTCATCGTACAATAAAACCTCACGATTAATGTTTTAATTAGAGAAAAATATTTATTTTCAAACATTAAAATTAATGAAGTGACAAAGTTGAAGTGAGTAAAGTTCTCTAAGACAAAAACTTATGGTCCAACTACGCAAATACAAAAAAAAATTGCTCTAGAAATGTTGAAGATTTATTCATCAGATATCACGTGAAATTTCAATTTTATAAATTTTTATGTGTTATCTGCTGAAAGATTTCCAGTAGTTCTAGACCAATGTATGGTTGCAAACGATAGCTATGGCTAATGAGAACAGCACAAGAGTTCTCAAGACTGCAGTCACTCGGTACTCATTAAGGAATTTTAAATCACGAACTACGTGAATTTTCAAGTTTTACAATTGCAATGAGATAATATCCTATCCTAACAAGAATAACAAAACTACCTACACTACAACTCTGTGTGGTATAATTGACGTCTCGTAAGACACTGTTTGAGTGAGATGGCGTTTGGGTCCATTAAGCGAGTCCAAAGTAATGCCTTAGCGCCACAGACACAGATTTACACCGCAGGTTGGCCTAACGGCCTTTATAAATATATTGAATTACTACTAAATGTGTGATATTTTATAAAACAGAACCGGTAAAGTTGTCTAACTACCAATTTAACGAAACTATTTGTTTTTTTAGTACATTCTATGCGACAAATACGACTCAATTGTCATTCAAGCAATTCAAGATAAGCGACAGAATTCGATCAAAGTAAAAAAGGATAGGCGACAATGGTTTCATAGTATCAAAGCAGGTAAATTTGGATAAACGCCAATAGTTAAGATACGACAATTAGGTAATTTAATCTAACTATGTTATTTTTTTTATAGAATCTTATATCGATTCTGTTTAATAATGTGGAAATACCACATTTTTACTTTTTAGCTAATGCGCATAAGCATTTTAAACACACATGACACAGAGGGCGCTCCAGTAGCGAAGAATTATGGAATCAAAGATTTAGTGTGATTGACGTAACGATATGATAGCTCAGTTGGTAGAGCACTACGCCGGAAACTTAGGGTCGCAGGTTCGAGTCCTGCTTACATTGCAGTGGATCACATTCAATTTTTCTTTCATAATTTACCTTTATGTTAATTTTATCATAAAGACATAGGTAAAATGCCTCAAACGACATTAAAATATATTTTACGATAAAAACAGTTAACCAACAAGTGCAAGGTTAGTTGCAATAAAGAAAAAATATCCAAGTTGTTTGATCTGTTTTGACAAATAAGTAAAAAAGCTCTAAGGTTCATTATTATGCAAAAAACTTTTTATGTAATCTCCATTTTGCAAAAAAAACCTCAAAAATCAAGTCGTTTAGTAGAAAATAAATATGGAGATTCTCTAAATCACTGACGGGATAAGCGACACAAAAGTCGTCAGACAGATATTATTACATACGAGACCCATTCGATGCAGAAAAATCTGCCGATCCCAACAGTGTGTAAACTCGATATCCCCAAAAATGTCGCTTAGATAATTTCTACTTTCCAGCATCGGTATATTTTGACACTCAAGTAAATTAACATTTATAAGGTATCCATTGACCTTGAACATAGAAAAAAAAACAAAAAAAATATCGTCTAGTAAAATATCGTCAATATCAACAAGTCAAAAAAAGTCAAGTCAAAAATCTGAGAACATTAATAATGTAGTCATAAAAAACTATCACTGTTTATAAGTAAAGGACGTAAATCCGTTTTCCAACGGTAAAGTTGAGTTTGTCGCTCTATTATGTATAGTTTATCTTTTCATTAGAGCAACATGACCCGGGGGATAAAGCTGTGCCTCCACTACTATGTTAAAATATCGGTTCATCCGCTGGGTCATGATATGATTTATTTATTAAAAAACGGTATTTTTTTATTTATGCATGATTTTACACGTATAATCAAGAATCTTGTCGGTATTTTAACTATTTTTGGTAGGTACACATACAAAAGAAACTAAAAAGTATTTTTCGATTCGAGACTTCCAAATGGCTTATTTCACTTGTTTTTTTGGAAAATAGCTTTAACGCATTTTATTTGTAATATTCTACTGTAGTGGGTAAATAGATATTTAGTAATCCGAAATAATTATATCATTGTTTAAATGATTTATTTTACTTCGAGATTTTTTAATGCCTTTAAATAAGGTATAAGGTTTGTTGATCTTCAACTCACGCTCGGACTATGCGAGTGTATGAAGCTGCTTGGACGCCACCCAACGAGATTATGAACGAAGTAATGTTCCGGGGGCGCACGGTCGGCGGGGGGAATAACGTTAGGCTCCGCCCAGATCCTCAAGGACGTTGGGATTAGGAGTCGCCTTAAAAAACCGCATCAAAATCTGTTGCGTAGTTTTAAAATATCTAAGCATAGGTACATAGGGACGGACCACGGACGGACAGACATCAGTTAGTGACTTTGTTTTATACTATATAGCGAATCTATTGAATACATAGATTTACTAAGAGATACGGCAAATGCAATTTTGTAATTTTAAGACTTTGTTTATGGAAACCGAGAGAAGACAGAGGTGCTTACTAAATGCAGCCTTCCATGCAGGTATGCAGCTGTCTATATAATATATGTAGAATAGCAGAAGGCAGGTATTTGTCCAGATGTGGGATACTAAACCATAGGATTAACCTTCATTTTTCCCCCTCACTCACTCGAAAAACCTCCGTTTATAGCGCAAAATCTGCGTGCAAAAATCTATTTTATCCACTGGCGTGCAAAAGCCATTTGAATTTCGAACACGATGATTGTGATTCTCTGTGATGCTTGTAACTTTTTTTTTTCAATTTTTAATATGTGTGATTTTCTCTTGTTTATTGGTTTTACGATATTTTTATATTTTAATTGTTTTTCTTGCATCTCGAATTTTCCTCGCCGTAGTGAGGTGGAAAGTTGTGTGTTCCGCTGCAATTTTTTTTCTCGTGTCTTGAAAGCCTCGCTACGCTCAAGGATCTATTTTTCTTTCAATCTTAGATACCTTCGTTAGCTCAATTTTCAATGTCAACACTCGCGCCAAATAACAACTATGCATAAATAAATAGATAAATAATTTGACCTACATTTTAAAAGATGTTTGTGCTTTGTATAATCATTAGGTGGTGTATTGTTCACACAATCATATGGCAAATGCTGATGACTATCACACCCCGAACTGTGCGACATCTATTCACGGATCTATTCACTGCGATGGTTTATTAGTTGGACTCTCAGTAGTCACTCATACAAGGTCACTTTATTATCTGTACTATGAGGTGGATAACTATCCGTGCATGTACAGATATTCCTGTACAAACCTAGGTACGCAGTTTCTCCATCTCACTCTGTTTGTGGCACTCCGTGCACACTCCGTTAGGGAACTTTTCGTCGTAGGAGATCGACCGCGACAACTTTGACCTGCATTACCAATCGCTCCATCCACTTTTCGCTGCGGATGATATGTGCAAACATTTTCAGGATTCGCACTTGCACAATCGACGAAAGTCTTTGTTTGCCTTTAAGCTTTCCATATCCAGGAACTATTACAAGATAAATGCCAGACAATCTCAAATAGAAGTTCGTCTGAACGTGCACAGCAAGCCTTACAGGGTAATGTATCCGTCGCTAATGGTGCGTCCATTCCGTCCATTTGTCCACTAAATTACTGCCATCGGCTCCAAGTAATTAACAGACTTTGTAAGTACAAAATGGTTTTTGAGCTACTTGGACGACGTATCGTGGTTTGTAATGATGGGGAATAAGTGAATTATGGATTACATTGTAAATGTCTATCGATTGGAAACAGTGTAATAGAATACTAGTAGGTGCCCGCAACGACCGAGGTGCATATAAACCAATTTATCTTCTTCACTGTATTTGGTGTCGAGATCCTAGCCCGTGGGTCCCAGCGCTAGAGTTCTTTTTAAGGAGCTTTCTAAACGGCTCGTCGACACCACTGCCCGTCTAGCGCAACTATGGTTCGCGACTCATGCCGCGCGACATAGCGTCACCCGTCACTCTCTCACGATACTGTACAGAAAGGGATAGGTAGCATATCTCGCGCCAGAAAGGGTCGCGTGTCAAAGTTGTGCTAGAGGTGCTGGTGACCAAAGTGCTGGCAGCTTCCTCTCTCAGCATCTTAGTATAGCAATACAGCGAGGTGATGCTGCTAGCATCTTTAGTACAATGCCACGGGGCCCATTTTTAGACATAGTTTAGTTTTAGTTTTCATATCATTTCATATCATTTATAAAATGATATGAAAACTTATGAGAGTAGCCTACAGCACCAGTGGCAAGACATATGGGAAGATTAATTTAAGGATAAGTGGACTCTATAATTTAGGTTAACCGCAAACGATACAGATAGGAGCATTTAGGGTGAAGCAAGACGAGCGTAAATTGAGTCGCGTAATTTCGGTTACTCCATAAATCATGTCACGAGATCACACATTAAGTATGGCGCGACCGAAATTACGCGACTCAAATTACGCTCGTCTGACTTCACTTTTAGGACAAAGAGAAATACTACACTAATATTTTTTACGATGCGTGCTTTCTCCTCTTGCTCGGGCAAGCTACTTACACGTTCACAGGTATACTATGATGATGATATGACGACTCGATAGCGGTAAAGCAATAAATAAGTTTAGATTTTTAACTTCATCATAAAAGGCGCCTTTTAGTTGTCTGTATTACCTACCCTAGTCACTGAAAACAGAAATATCTGTATGAAAGGGTACCTTGAAATATAACAAAGCATAATATCTCATGCATATGCCATCAGTATCCCCCGCACTCCGGGCAAATTGCATTGTCGACCTATTGTCGAGCCCTCTCGAGCGGTCACGGTCAAAAGACTCGCCCTCCACGACCTGCGAATACCTACTGCACAAGAGATACGTACATATAGATACTTATTTGTGTGGGTATGTGTTTGATCTTCCATATTTAATATGGGTATGACATTTATTTGTTACTTTTCATCTCCCTCTTCCTTGTATCGTGTTCCTCATTGCTGAGGGTCGTGACCTCCACGAATTAATTTGTGGACGATCGCTTTCCACTTGTGGTTACACACATGGACTTTTTATCTATTCTATACTAGTATAAAATTTAATTGAAAATCATTTCCTATGGAGAAGCGTTATTATTTCAGGAAAAATATTAACAACGCCAAGTAGGATTTGTGTGGGCTCGCGGGACAACAGTTTTACAACTGAAAAGTGAAGTTTGTCCACAAATACAGTAAATTTATCTTTTTCTTAGAGCAATGTTCAGTGCTTTTAGGTTTGTACAGAACCCTCGGCGCGCGAGTCCACTTGACCAGCTTTTTTATTATAAAAAAAGAGTTAGGATCATATTTAACTCTACACAATGTTAATGAGTCGCAAACATTAATAAAAACGTAAATTTCCAAGAAAAACTTTTAAAGTAAATCGCCCCAGCTCAAATTGGAAAACTTGACACCTAATAAACTCTCTATATCCAAACCGTTGCATTGCTGCAATAACTTTTCTTGCTATCCAGATTTCCATACATTTCTCATACATATTCTTGTCGGTCCAATTTCATCAGAAGCGACACAGCCAGGTGGATGCCCAGATAAAATTCCGGTAATGTATGCGCATACTTTATTCTGCTCACTCGTATTATACATGTGCGGGAAATAAGACACTACGTTATTCCTGCTTTGCATGGCTTAGTCAAATTTCAAACCATCACAGGTTGATAAACATAAATATTCATTTTCTGCGATCCACTTTAGTGGAAAGGCATCTTAAGACAGAAAGAAAAAGAGAAAGAAATAAATAAATAAATATCGGACAACCCCACACAAATCAATCTAGTCCCTCAGTAAGCTCTAGTAGGCTTGTGTTATGGACACTAGACGACGATAAACATACTTATGTAGATCAATACATACTTAAATACAAATAACATCTATGACCCAGGCACAAATTCGAGTTCATCACACAAATGCTTTTTTTTGCCATGCTTTTTTGAAATAAAAAAATTTAAAAAAAATTAAATATTTGCCCTTGCCGGGATTCGAACCCAGGACCGTCGGCTCAGTAGGCAGTTGCTTAACCACTGCGCCAACCGCGTAGAAATAAATTTGCAATGTACGATTGAGGGTTCGATATTGGGATTATTTTCTATAGATATTGGGGTAATTCGTATTGCCCCAGATAGCATATTTTATAACACCTGCTATCTGGAACATTCACCAATTCACCGCCCTAGTTATGCCGCCGTCAACGGACCTCTACACGAATGTACCAGAAGCGCAGCAGTTCGATAAGAACGGCGTCGCATTGTAAAGCAGGCCACAAAATCAACGACGTGACGGCCACGACCACTCTGGCAAGAGTGTACCGCCAAAGAAGAAGTGATGTAATGTACCTACTATTATTAGCTTGAACTACTTTACTCGTATACTGTCTACTGATGAAACCTGCGACGGGGTAAGCTCACATATTTATAACGCCTATGCACCCTGATTCTGATAATATCCGGCATGTAATTGGCCGGAAATAGTGTCGAGGGCACGGAGATCTACATTCTGAAAGTAATTGACCGAGTGAGCGAAATGTCTCTATTTCAGCTTGGTCGAAAAAATTCCTATCTCCGAATTCCGGTCGGATTTCGAAGTCGACTTTTTCAACCGATTCTCGTGAAATTTTGTAAGCAGGTTCGATAATGTTGATGACGACTGATGTTAAATTGTACAGCATAGTGAAGGTACGAGATTGTTTTTAATACAACAAATTACAATTGTTCTTTCCTCATACAAATCGGGGAACGTTCTCGAGAACGCAAGATAGATGCGCTTGAAATGTGGTGCTGGAGAAGAATGTTTGGCATATCCTGGACAGAATTTCCCACCAACCAGTTCATTCTTCAAGAGCTGAACAATGAACAGCGCCTGTGCTCAATAGTGAAGTCCCGAATACTCACCTTTCGGACACGTGTCAAGACGTGGAGCTTTGTCCATTGAGCGCCTGGTGGTTCAAGACAAAGTGGACGGTACTAGACACCGCGGTAGGTCTCCCATGAGGTGGACTGACCAAATCAAATGGGCCACAAACTGCCCTCTGCACGAGAGCAACAGGCGGCTGTGAGAGAAGAATGGCGCCGTGTGGCTAAGCTTGCCACACAATGAATGACAGCCACGACCACTCTGCTAAAACTGAACAAGAAGGAAATTTATTTAGATAAAATGTCGTTTCCGTCGTTCTGGTGGCAGGAGACAACGACGATACTAACTGGATTGTCGTCGAGTGCGCCGACTGTCCCGCGCGGGGACACAATCAAACTCATTTACGTTCTTTTGACAAATTTTAACTAGATTCTTAAGATGGCTCGCGGCACAGAGTTGAGATTTACAGAGATTACACTTTAGCTACGTCTGCATACTCCGTACTTATATAATAAAGTTTGTGTGTGTGCGTCTCCAGTGTACAGTTGTACACGTTAAAACGCGAGCGAAGCCGCGGGCAAAAGCTAGTTTAGAATATTAATAGTTCCGTAGAAACACTTCCCATCTCTCCAGGCCGGGTTAAGTTAAGTTTGCACCTGGTATGTATGGTGCCGCATACAAATGAGGTGCAAAGTTAACGCAATTGATCACATTTGTTGTATGGGAGCCCAACTTAAAAAATATTTATTTTATTCTGTTTTTAGAATAATTGTTGTTATAGCGACAACAGAAATACATCGTCTGGGGAAATGTCCGTCTAGCTATCACGGTTCATGAGATACAGCCTAGTGACAGACGGACAGACAGACAGACGGACCGCGGAGTCTTTGTAACAGGGTCCCGTTTTTTACCCTTTGGGTACGGAACCCTGAATAGGGTGCAAGCATGGCCCGGTTGCTCAACCCATTTTGACATCGTTTTGCATGCGTGTGTAGTCCCAATAAAAATGCAATATTATTAATGTCGTAACATGAATGCCCGTTTTCGATAAAAGTTATTTATCCGGTATTAGGGAGGCGAAAGAAACGGTTACGATCACCCCATTTCCTACATTTTCCGTCACATTAATCCACGATTTTTTTCTTACATTTAATATAAGTATGAACTTGGTCGAGAATTGTATTATCAATCCAAACTAATGGACTCATTTGTGCCTCAATTAGAAATTGTACTAGTGTACATACAATTTGTCGTCCTTACTATACAGTTAACGAATAAAATATTTTTGGTGTAGGTTGTACGATGTATATATATATATATATATATATATATATATATATATATATATATATATATAATATTATATATATATATATATAATATTATATATTTTTTATGTCATAGGGGGCAAACGAAAAAGCGGATCACCTGATGGCAAGCGATTACCGTCGCCCATAGACACCTGCAACACTAAAGGAGTCACAAGTGCGTTGCCAGCCTTTCAGGGAGTACGCTCTTTTCTTGAAGGTTTGAAGGTCGTATCGGTCCGGAAATACCGCAAGCAACAATTCATTCCACAATGCAGTTGTAGGAGGAAAATTACCAGAAAAACGCAGTTTTGGATTGCCAACTATGTATGTGGTGAGGATTAAAGAACTGTCGCGTAGCGCGATGGCAGAAAGATGCGGCAGGGATCAATATAAGTCGACATCATTATCAATATTCGTACTGTTTAAAATTATGTCTATTAAAAAATCATATTGACACAAATAAATACGCAAGAAAAGAAACATAAATTATATACATTTCGATACTTAAAACTCACTCTCAATTTGGCAGCTTGGATTCAAAAACGATGACTTTAAAAAAACCCTTTTAAAAAATCTTTAAAAGGGCTTTCTTTTTTACTGGCGGTCCCTCTGTTAATTCGACTACACAAGTCTCAGCTCTTCAGATTATCCCAGCAGAATAAATTACAATATCTCGAAGGAATAAGAAACATCAGAGTAAATAAGTAAACAAAACGCGATTCCGGACAATTGCCAGAGAAAATGGCTAGAGGACACGTTCGGACTGGAATTCTTAGTAGTGTTTATAGATAGGCGTTATGCTGAGAAATTAACAAATGAAATGAGCTGGAGAACAAAACTTCGAAATAGGGATGATGACTGATGTTGAATTATAACCCAACGGGGGGTTTTACAACCGAAGACATATTGCGGATTTTTGGTGGTACTAATTTATCTGACTGGCAACGACAAATTTTTGGTAACTGACGTTGAAAGTCGGTGAATGTCATTTTCAGGTATTTTTTAACCGACTTCAAAAAAAGGAGGGGGTTCTCAGTTCGGTTGTATGTTTTTTTTTTTTTTTTTTTTTTTTTTTTTTTTTTTTTTTTTTTTTTTTTTTTTTTTTAATGTTTGTTACCTCATAACTCCGTCATTTATGAGTCGATTTGGAAAATTCTTTTTAGGTTCATGAATAGACATCTCAAGGTTGGTCCCATAAAATTTTGGTGAAGATCGGATGACGAGATCCATGAGGAATCGAAGGAATTCCTGAAATTTTATAGGCACTCATAATATTTTTAATGTTTTTTCTAAAACTATTTAAGTATTTGCATATGGTAGTCATCATCTTCTCATGCTGAACTGATGATGGAAGGTACAACTCCTTAACAGTTAGGAGTTAGGAGATATTTCAAACGAGATGCATGCCTTCAAGACCTCCCTGATCACCCCGCCATAAGTATTTTATATGAATCACTAAAAAGCGAAAAAAAAAAAAATTTTAACAAAAAAAAGAACCGACTTCAGTAAAACTAAAAAGCCGAAAATAACCCGTTCAAGTACAGATTACATTTGACTCACCCTTTGAAGTCGGTGCCAAACCTCACGTAAACTTTAATATATAAATATAATAACTGAGTGGTTTGGGATCGATTTCAAAGGGTGAGTCAAATGTAATCTGTACTTGAACGGGTTATTTTCGGCTTTTTAGTTTTACTGAAGTCGGTTCTTTTTTTTGTTAAAATTTTTTTTGCAAAATAAAGCCAAAACTCTCCGCAGTGACGAAAGTTAAGTTTATTTAAATAGGATTCGGTATTTATTTCGCAAGAAGAACGAAGGATTGAGCAGTATTCCGGTAAATAATGTTTTGAATTTGGTTGACGACCAATCCTTGACAAATCGCTATTGACTTTTAATAATGCAAATAGGTATATGACGTATGCTCATTATTGCCATATGAAAGCTGTTTGTAGCGCCACTCTCCCTGGGCCGGACCGACCCTTGATAGGCTATAAAACTTACTCTAGTTATATGAATGAAATTAGCTCAACATGACATGACACAAAGTTTTTTTTTTTTAAATATGTGACTTCTTCTTCTTCTACTGCCATACCCTAACGGGTGTCGGCGACCACCTTTGCGAAGTCCTTTCTGTTCTTAGCCAATCTTGCGAGTGTGGCTGCGTACTTTACGTTAGTCCATTTTTTGATATTATCGAGCCAGTTCATCCTCCTTCTTCCTCTTCCTCTTTTCCCTTCTATCTTCATATAAAAATATGTGACTAAAGGTACGCAAATTGTATGATTTTTTAAAATACAAAATAAATTTTGAATTTGTTTTCAGAATCCTCATAATTTATCAAAACAACCATTGTATTATAACCATGAACTTAAACGCGCTTTTTCATGGTGAAAATGACATATTACTTATTGACTCCATACAATTAATGTTGGTGACTTCAAAGGTACAACATTTTTATGATTTCCTTTTTAACCCAAAATAAATTTTGATTTTGTTTTCAGAATCCTCATAATTTATTAAAACAACCATTGTATCATAACCATGAACTTAAACGCACTTTTTCATGGTGAAACTGGCAAATTACTTAGTTTCTCCATACAAACCCAGTCCACTACGACTTTAAGAGTAGTCTAAGATTAGGTAGTCCCATATAGATATTTGATCCCAATAAAAAATAGAAGCGATTAAAATCCTCAAAAAAAAAAATTCTCCGCACGCCTATTCTGCGCCAACCGAGTAGAAGTAGGTACTTAAATGCACTCCCTCGCGGTCAAAATGGCAAATTAGTTGTTCGTCCATACACATATTTGCCGATGACGCACGGTATCGTAGCCATTGCATAGTGTTTTCAGCGCTCCCTAGGAATGTCAAACTTTGTCGATCATTTTGACTCGTAGAGCAATCTAAACGTCGTTATGTATTCCCATATAAACATTTGATCTCAATAAAAATTGGATCAATTGATCGGTTTCTAGATATCACTTAAGACACACACATTGTGTACACAATGAACACGAAACAAAAAAACAAAAATAAAAATGAAGTGAAACTACCTCTCGTGCAGATAGTGTTTAAGAAGCAGTTTATTCAGCTGCAGCAAAGCTTTGTGCCATTGTGCTGCGGAAGGCAGCTGAGACATTTGTCTCTCGTCGCTGCGTCGGCTGAATACATCATTCCCAGGAGGTACAAAAGGTCGACTTTGGAAGAAGTATCATCATATTAAAAGGTAAAGAAAGAAATAAATTTATTCGGGACGTACCTATAAAACATAATTACATAAAGGGTGTGACAAAATGATAAAAAATTGGGCAAGTGCGAGTCCGACTCGCGCATGAAGGGTTCCGTACCATAATCTATAACAGGTTTGTTGTATGGGAGCCCCCCTTAAATATATATTTAAATTTATTCTTAGTATTTGTTGTTATAGTGGCAATATAAATTACATCATCTGTATAAAATTTCAACTGTCTAGCTATCACCGTTCCTGAGATACAGCCTGGTGACAGACGGACGGACGGACGGACGGACGGACAGCGAAGTCTCAGTAATAGGGTCCCGTTTTTACACTTTGGGTACGGAACCCTAAAAAATAGGCAACTATAATATTATTACGGCTGTGCCACTAAAATGTCCTACCTCAACATGTTGCTATCTCCAAGAGCCAGCACGGATCTTCCGGTGGGACTATTATTTAGGTGGCGCCACGGAGATATTATCAACCGAAATACCTCCACTGCTGGACAAAGACCCAAATTTCTCCAATGTTCCCAATGCCCTCATAAAACTACGTCCCGTAATCATGGAGTGGGTCCACGTTGTTCTAGTCTTACCACGCTGCGTTGCCGAGGGGCCTGGCCACATGTCCACGACACGGCGTCGTAAACGTAAAACGACACGGTGTCGCGTCGGAGCGCGACACATTATCCACCGTGCGAATATCCGTTGCCGCGTCGTGAAAACACACGACACGGCGTCGTAAACGTAAAACGACGCTGTGTCGCGTCGGAGCGCGACACAATTATCCACCGTGCGAATATACGTTGCCGCGTCGTGAAAACACACGACGCTGTGTCGCGTCGGAGCGCGACACAATTATCCACCGTGCGAATATACGTTGTTTCGGTGTCTTCATGTGACACCGTGTATAAAATTTGTTAATAGTGTTACCTAATTATTTCCAAATAGTTACAAGCTTGACTAATTACTTATAAAACATTCTTGTTTGATTGACAATGACAATAAACAATAACATAAATATATATAGTTTTAATTCTTACCTTATTGTTAATCCCAACATCTCCAGAGGTCGAACTGGTTTCCTAAATACATTTTGCCTTTTTAAACGAGGCGATATTTTCCATAATATGTAGTTCTTCAAAACTTGACACAGACATTCTAAAATAATCATAAAACTTGTGATCACTTATTTTTAAAGCCTCGTACTTCCTTTTGAAATGACTGCCATCATGGTTCATTATAGAAAGATATGGATTTATCCAACATTTTCGTTTCTTCTGCTTTTTCTTCATGCTTCTTCTTAAAAGCAACAAGAGCAGAGAATACGTGTGATAGGATCCATGTCGAATTGAAAACTGATCGCAAAATATTTTGAACATGTACGAGAAGCTGCGGCGTCGTAATCGAACGTGGCACCGCACCGTGCATTTACTCAACACAGCAAAGTTAATCTGCCCGGCGCGCGGCGCGACCTGCGGTGCCCGGTGCAGCATGTGTTTTCACGACGCGGCAACGTATATTCGCACGGTGGATAATTGTGTCGCGCTCCGACGCGACACAGCGTCGTGTGTTTTCACGACGCGGCAACGTATATTCGCACGGTGGATAATTGTGTCGCGCTCCGACGCGACACAGCGTCGTTTTACGTTTACGACGCCGTGTCGTGTGTTTTCACGACGCGGCAACGGATATTCGCACGGTGGATAATGTGTCGCGCTCCGACGCGACACCGTGTCGTTTTACGTTTACGACGCCGTGTCGTGGACATGTGGCCAGGCCCTAAGTATACCTGTACATAAATACTGTGAGGCTAGTAGGATTTATGGAGTAAGTATTGTTGTATTGTATTGTATTGTTGTCTGGCAAGTCGGGGTCACTCCACGCCGTGACTGGATTAATAGCCTACACACCAGCGTTCAGCGCATCAGCTCCGCCTTCTGATTTTGTACGAAGAAATACGCGTGCGCAATAAGTCGGTGACCACGTGTCTGTCGATCCCGCTACTGTTTATGGCCAATCTAATAGCATTTTCCACGAACGACCAATACAACAGAGTTCTGAGCCGCTATTCACTAATATCTAAGGAGAAAATCTTATGTAGCTTTATTCTATGCTCTAAAAACGATAATACTAACATAATGGTTTTACTGTGATTTCAAATATGCTTACTCCATGAATCTTTTGTAGCTGAAATCCCCCACTTTTAGCTTTTCGGCTCGCAGCAAACAAGGAGATATTTCACGCGCCGTGTACTCGTTTTATAAAAACCTGTCGGCTTAACTGTTGGCGCTTCTGGGGTTCCGTCATAACGATTAGAACAATGGTAGTCTGCTTAAGGAACCAGTCTACCATTATTTAAATCATGAATAAGGATGTTATTAAATGCAAAAGTGCTCTGAGGGCTTTTATCACGTTTACTGCAAGATGTGATATGTATATGATAATGAGTAGGTGCTTGGAAAATATTCCGCGTATTTTTTTCCCACGGAAAACTATTTACAATAATGTTTTAGAATTTTAAAATAGTATAGAAGTCGGGAACTTTCCATCATGTAAATAGGTATGGTTATAAATGGACCGTGCATCTATAGAATGATAATGGCCATCAACATAGAACCGCTGGAGTGGAGACCTTGAGCAATAGTCCGAGCTAGGAAATTTCTGTACGGCAGTACCGGGAATCTCGGTACTAATATTTCCCGGTTCCGCAGGCCCTGGTCCGAGCTCGAGGAAGAGTCCGCTGGGTTGGCGATATTATCCTACCGACTACGCAATAACTTTAAACCGGATCTATCGCGATATTTTTTATTTCCCTTTATTGCCTCTCAGGAGGTACTAATGAAGCAGCAAGTTATTACTACAAAAGTATCACTACTAATGTACTGTGTAATAAAACGGATGGGTATGAAAACAAAAGATTGACTACCACCTATTTGTTAATATTTTTTTATCACCGGCACGACACACGCGTCATATATCAATATAGTTATCAGGGTAAAAAGTCTACCACCACTTCAAGTTCAAGTAACATTATCTCATTTTATCATGTCGTTCAGACCTAGAATGATTTAGTAAATATAAAGCACAGATCTTATTATAAAAGCCTGAATTCATGTATTTAGTTTCGACATTTTCATCGCATGCAAACACGTTTTGTTGTACACCCAATCCCTTACCTATAATGGCTATGGCCTTAGGGTTGACTGCTAAAGAATTTCTCATGGCATTAAGTTCATAAATTTTACTTATTTGTAACTAGTTGTGCCACGCAGTGTTACCCGTTCAGGAACACTTAATTTTTTCGGGATAAAAAGTAATAGCTTATAAGTTCATCCAGGGTGTCAGCTACCTTCGTACCAAAATTTTGTACGTGAAGAAGTAACAAACATACACATAAACACACCCATAAACTTTTGCATATAATATTAAGGTAATATGCAATTCAGAGTTAATAAATGAAATAATAATTTTATTAACTTTCGTGAGACATATTTAATTATTGTATTAAGCGGTTTACACTCACGTGAAATTGTCAGGAACGGCCCGACATGTTTCGAACTCGCATGGAGTCCATACGATCCATACGAGTTCGAAACATGTCGGGCCGTTCCTGACTATTTCCCGAGAGTGTAAACCGCTTAATACAATAATAAAATAAAATAATAAAACTTACTACAAGAGTAAGGCGTCATTGACACTTCAATAAAATAATTTTTCATTTAAATTAAATTAAAGAATCCTGCAAACGATGAGATGAAATTTCATAAAGTTTGAAGTTTGAGCTTCATTTATCACTCCGGTTTAATTGCGAATTCACAAAACATTTCAATCTGTGAGCATTTTCGCGGAAAACACTTTTATATACGCCTTTCAACGTTAAGTCTACAAAAATAAAAGATCCTTAGCTTTGATATATTGGCGTTATTCATCTTCAAATAAATACCCTCCGCAAATATAGGTACGTGGACTCCTAGCAAATATGGGAGTTTTCCTTATTTGCCCATAATTTCTATAAAATATTAGCTACAAGAAACAACCTACTAGCATTCAACCCTATTCATACAACTTAAGGTTCAGAATCTCTGGCTCCGGTAACTTCAGACTTTCTTAATACGGAACCACACATTTTAATATTCAGTTGGAAGTGGTAAGTGCTATGGAAGACTTTTAGTGCGAAGTTGCTTAAGTGCGTCATCTACACACTAGTGAATTGGTGATATATTGTGTGCTTGTTATATTTTATGTCGCCTTTTACTTGTACCGCCTACGCAAACATAATATCGTCTACGTTTTTTTAATAGAATCTTTTGGTCGATTCTGTTTTAATGTGGAAACAAAGTGGACACAACGGCAAATAATGAAATCAAACATTTGGTGTGAATGACGTAACGATGTGATAGCTCAGTTGGGAGAGTACTAAGCCGGAAACGTGGGTCGCAGGTTTGAGTCCTGCTTACATTACATTTTTCTTCCATAATTTGCCTGCGTGGGTATTTATAAAAATATCATCTATTTTCGATGCAGGGCTATGTTTGGATTGTTGAGCAATACTAAATTTTATCAAGTATCAGTCGTACTGGTAAACAAACATGATAAATATATATAGTAAAGTTTGTTGATTTACTCAACTCAATAGCAATGGTTCAAATGCAGCTCGAATCGCAATCATTGCGTTTTACTGACAGTTAAAGGCGATTACCTGAGATATACCTGAACCATCGCTTATTTGGTGATATTTCAAAGTACACTTGAATTAGCGCCCAGGGCGCCCTTTTAAACATAGCCGTTTCGTACCCAACGAAGTAGACGTTCTGGTGACGTCAGACGTGGGCTCCCAGGCTACTAGCGCGGTTCACGATGTGTACTGAACCCTCCTTCTCATAATAATAACCTGTCACCATATGTGAGTACCGTCAGCGACACGATTACGGAGCCCAAACAATCTCCAAAGTGCTCGGATAAATCAAAGTTACTCCAACCCTTGCCCGGCGTCAACAATGTCTCAAGTGGTATTACCGGCTTTAGCGCTTGTTACCTTCTCGTAGTAAGCAGTAACTTCAGGGTATTGTTCCCGATTTATTACCCCCTATTGTGCATTAAAGTTAGGCTTATACTTTCGGTAGTTTAGTAATTTTGAAGTATGGCCCTATTTGTGGAGCCAAGATAATAATACCTACAGTATAGTCCTTAATGTATTGAGGAGAGGCGTAATATTGTTTGATTAAACTGCGTCGTTTCTTTGGTAGCTGTGGATTGCGTGACGCGATCGTATTGGGACAAAAGAGTATCCAGGATAAAGGAAATGGAATATTAAATTAGTGTCGCAGAAACGTTACATGTTTTAGTTCCGATCAGAAGCGAGAAGCAATTTAGAACTATAAACTAGTAATGACTTGGCGAGGAGAGAGAAGCGAGTGTGTTGTTCCTATAGTGTTGTCGCTCGGCTATAAGCGAGTGTTTGAGTAGGATGGGCGATTGCTCGCACCTCTGGCTCGAGCGAGGAGTCCGAGCATGTAGTCGTACGTGAGACTCACGTGTTCAACGGTATTAGAAGTCTGTTTCAAGTTACTATGGATGACAACTACAGTAAAATACACTACTGGTTGGTCTCTCAGCATGAATTCAGACCGCCAAGCGAGTACCGCTAAACAGAGAGTACTCGCTGGCAGTGTGAACAGACAGCGACTAACTATAAATATATTTGTATTTTACCGACACGGGTGTTTTTTTGTTTCGTGGAGGGAGGAAATCCTCATAGGATGCCAGGCTGGACCTGACAGCATGCCCGACTCTGTGGTGTGTGGCTGGGTGGTGTTACACCCAGCAGCCTACGGACTAAAACCTCCCCCGCTTTTTGTAGAGTGTGATCTGGAACACGCCGCGCTATCGGTTTACACTTTGTGTCCCAGCTTGATTTTCGTTGGTGTGCAAGTTGAGTGTTTCTGAGGGTGTATGATTTAAATGATAAAGATGAACAAATGGCCGTTTGGCCGCCCAGCCGCTTTTAGTTCGCTTCTTGAGCGAGAAAATAGTCGACAGTTAATCGCTTCCTCGCTCTTGGTGGGACCAGTGTCTATGGTCTGATAAATATGCATCGTTTAATAATATACTTTCCTTTTTCACTTCCTTCAATGTTCCAACCGATGTAGAAATATATATTCTTACCAAGTTTAATCTACGATTTTAATTCCGCTTAGCAGAATAATGTTTATCTAGGATAAATAATGTTTATGTAAAACGGTGAACCGAACTTTCAAGGTGTTCTAATAATTCTGACGTATTATATTGATCAAATACTCGAATTCAGAATGTGAGCACGGTCTGGACGATCTACGGGTGTTTAATTTAAAATTCGAACTGGAAAGCGCGTAGTAGTCGGGCGAAAAGTATCATTAACTATCTTTGGATGTCCACCTACCCTAGGGTGGTCCACGGTTGTATGGCAAAAATTCAAACTGTAGTTACTGGTAGCGCCACCCCTCAAAATTGTTACACATATAATGGTAAAAAAATACTGAAAGTTTTGTGAATTTATCTCAACTACTAAGCAGTGCTCAAGCGTCTTAAAGATTCATTTAAAAGGTATTTTTCGTAGCCCTATAAGTAATTAGTACACGGGCTTTTATTACAAATCAATCATATTTATTACAAATAATCATTATTTACTACAAATATTTATTACTATAATTTGTTTATTACTATAATTTGATCAATTTTTATATGTTTGATCACCTTGAGCACTGTCCTGCAAGCAAGTGATGAGTCGAGGACAAGAGATATGTTCACTTGAAAGTTTTTTTTAGGTAAAAACAAGTTATCACTAAATAATGACATATAACCGTTTATTACAAACAATAATATTTATTAAAAACAACCATATTTATTTCACATATAAGAACAAATTTTAAAACTTTGATCACCATGAGCGCTATCTTGCAAATAAGTTAGGAATCTGTAATTTAACATAAGTAATATAAGGGGAAGGTGTAACAAATTTGGGGGGTGGCCGACCTGAAAATAAAAAAAAAAAATTTTTGGACCACCCTAACCTACCCCTGTACCAAAATTGGTTGAAATCCGTCTAGCCGTTCCGGCATGATAAACGGACAAAGAAATTTTTACCAAGAGATGGCTGGCGCCGCGCGCGCATATCGTCCGATGTCGTCCCATCGTCGTCCCATTCCGATGGGGGTGAGTCATCGGAAGTCTCAACTGACATACGTTCTTTTACATCGCTCTGCTTATATTTAATAAATTATCTAGAAAAAGTGAATATCTACGCTCGAAAGAGTTGGTTACCTAAGGATATAAACAGTGTCTACCAAATCAATTAATTTATTGTGTCAAATAGCTGTTACAGTGAATATTATCGGTGATTTAATTTCGGTTTTGTAGCAACAAAGCTAAGTTAATAAAATCAGTTTGCGGGTCAGCTGACTGGCTGTCATCGTTCAGCCGCGTTAGTGCGATTATAAACCTTCTTCCTTACGTACTCAAAGCCACTTTAAAATGTCAACCTGTGCTGGCTGTCTAAATAAAATCACCGGTAGTTTTTTAAACTGCGGTAACTGCCGGAATTCATATGATCTTCTTTGCGATAATGTTCCTGAAGGGACGCTCCACAGTATCGCGCCCGGAACCTGGAATTGTGTGCAGTGTGCGAGTGCAGGCCCTAGGAAGGACAACACTGAAACTCCAGTAAGATGTGGCAGTGGCAACGTGAATACGCAGCGTGGGGCCACGAGATCTCGTGCTGTCATGAGCCCTGAAGTGCCCTCTGAAGACAGCACGATCATGGATGTCTCGTACACGCATGGCAACGGTTCACTCGATGCTACCCCGCCCGACAATGGTCTGGATATGTCCCGTGCCACTGACATGCAGCTGCTCGTCGCTGAACTCCGGCTCTTTCGTGAAGAGATGCGGGCGATGAGCCAGGAGATTCACGCTCTTCGCACGGCCATGGCTAGCTTGACGTCACGTATCGACGGCTGCGATGGGCGCATTGACGCGCTCTGTGCCCGTGTCGAAGCCTTGGAGGCCCAGCCTCACACACTCGAACATATTCGCGACGTCGATGGTGGTGCTGAGTCAGTGCTGTTAGAGACAATTTCGCAGCTCAAGTTGGACCTACTCGACCGAGACCAGGATTTATTGGCTAACGATCTTGAGATATCCTGCGTCCCCGAAAGTAGCGGGGAAAATTCTACGCATTTGGTAATTACCTTAGGCCAGAAACTGGGGATCACGCTAACGGAGCAGGATATCGTGGATGCTACGCGTGTTGGTCGGGCGCCGCAGCTTGACGAGGGCGTCCAGGGGCCGGCGCCGCGGCCTCGGCTGCTTGTGCTGCGCCTGGCGCGCCGCGCCGTGCGTGACCGCTTACTCCAGGCGGCAAGGGTTCGGCGTGGGGCGACGACGGAAGGCACCGGAATACCGGGGCCGACTACGCGTTTCTACGTAAACGAGCGGCTGACCCCCCACAACAGACGTCTATTCCAGAAAGCTCGGGCTTTAAAGCAGCATTTCGACTGGCGGTATGTGTGGACCAGGGACGGCAAGATCTACGTGCGTCAGCGCCCAGGCACGGATGTACCTCGTCACCGCATCCGAACAGAAGACGACCTTGAGCGTGTTTTTGGCCAACGAAGCGTTTGATTGCCCGGTTTTTCACGCATTGCTTTATGTACATGTTCTGTTTTTGTCTTATTCCTGCAGCCAAAACATTCTGTCTAGTCTCAAAGTTCCTGTTCTTTTATCAAAACTGCACTCTTACTGTAGCAACCGTACACATAATTCTTTAACACGTACCACTATTATCTATTATCACTGCCACAAATTAATAACAAAATTATTATTTTACATCACTTTTTACGACAACCGCACTCAACAGATACACAACTCAAATGACCTCCACGCGATAGGACGAGAAATCTCTCTGTTTATCTCTAACGCAGAACCGGTTTGCTGCATCTGCGTTCATTGCATACATTTAGCTTCACAATATGGTTAATAATAGACTAAGGGTAGGTTTGTATAATGCGGGTTCACTGGGCACAAATCATGACAATTTTATAGCGGCTTGTACTCGTCTAGATATTGATTTACTAGCAATAAATGAAACGTGGTTACAACTTAACGAGGAGGGACGGGCGCCGGTAATCCCTGGTTTCAGGCTCCGTCACATACCTAGACCGTTGGGAACGCGTCTGCGTGGTGGTGGTGTCGGGTTCTACATTCGACGTAGTTTGAATGTATCGACTTGGCCTCACCCTGTAGACCCGCGGCATAAGCTGGTGGAGCAAATGTGGGTTAATATAACGATACATGGTTTGAAAATAGTGATAGGTACAGCTTATAGACCGCATTGGATGGATCTCGATGTATTTTTTGATGCCGTAACTGACTCAATCAGCTCGATACCTAACTGCGAACACCTGATATTGCTGGGCGACTTAAACATAGATTTACTTCAGAACTCCACTGTTCCAGATGTTACCAGATTTAACAATTTTTTATCTAGTTTAAAGCTATCACAGTTAGTAACTAAACCTACACATTTCACTAACACTAGTCAGACATTGCTCGATGTAGTTTGCACAGACATGAAAGCCAAGGTTACAGATATTGTTCACGTGGGTTCTCCTTTTGGACATTGTATAGTGGTAAGCGAGTATAATATTGTGAGGGAGAAACCGCGGCCGTATACTACATCATTCAGGCCTATAAAAAATATAGATATATCACTCTTTGACTGGGACTTGCAGAGTGTGAGGTGGGATCTGATGTCAACTTTGCCTAATGTTAATGACGAGGTTGAGGCGTTCACCAATCATATAGTTTGTTTATTTGACCTGCATGCTCCTATACAGACCCTGGTTATTCGAAACAATTCTCACCCCTGGATAACTGATACAATTAAGTTAATGATGAGTTTGCGAGATAAAGCTGCCGCAGACTACCATAAAACCGGGTCCGATAGCAAAAAGCAGCTTTATAAAGATCTAAAGTCGACAGTAAATAAAGCACTTTACCATGAAAAATCTGCCTACTTTAAACATAATATAAATAATCAATTAAAAAATCCAAAACAGTTATGGAAAAATCTACAATCTACTCTGCTGCCTAGAAATAACACAGACTTGCCTTCTTGTTTCAGTGATCCCAATATTATAAATAAACATTTTTTAACCTTACCTATCAATACAGAAGTTACCATTTCTCAACTGTCTTATTTTGAATTTCACAGGTTTTGCCATTCTACATTCCATATTGAACCAATTAGCGCTGATAAATTGTTGAAAATTATTACTTGTCTAAAATCAAATGCTGAAGGTATCGACGGTATTACTTTAAATATGCTGGTGTCCACTTTTCCATACACTTTGAACATACTAGTTGATTTGGTGAATACCTCCATCGCTACATCTACATTTCCTGACCTATGGAAATTGGCAATAGTGTGTCCTCTGCCTAAAATCCCTAATCCATCTGAGCTTAAGGATCTTAGACCCATTAGTATACTGCCTTGTTTATCTAAAATTTTAGAGAAAACTGTATGCTTACAACTGACAGAGTATCTTGAGAATAATGGTATGTTGCCGGAGGTCCAGTCAGGTTTCAGAAAGGGGCGAAGTACAGTCACTGCTCTGCTGGATGTCACTGACAACATATTATGTTCTCAGGATAAAGGTTTGTGTACATTGCTGGTACTGCTCGATTTTTCGAGGGCTTTCGATTGTCTTAATATTAGTTTATTGCTATCTAAACTAAGTTTCTACGGTTTCGACCACTATGCAGTGACTTGGTTTGCCAGCTATCTCAGCGATCGTCAGCAGTGTGTGAAGCTGAGCCTTAACGATGGCTCCACGCGGGTCTCTGAAAGGATGTGTGTAACTAGAGGAGTGCCTCAAGGATCAATCCTTGGCCCAATTCTGTTTATATTGTACTCTGCTGACATCGGATCACACATAACACACTGCAAGTACCATATTTATGCCGATGACATCCAAGTCTATATTTCATGTAAGCCATCAGAAATTGATGATGCTATTCACAAACTTAACACTGATCTGTCGCAAATATCGACTTGGGCCACAAATAATAGCCTGTTACTCAATCCGGCCAAAACCAAATATCTTATTTTTGGTACTAAACATCAACTGAATAAACTCAATCTGTCAACTGATGTTAAATTGATGGATGTACCTATCGAACGTGTTTATGAGGCACGTAACCTTGGTCTCATAATGGATTGTGATCTTAGATTTGAAAAACATGTCTTGAGTGCTGTTAAAAGTTGTTTCTATAAGCTTAAGGTTCTATACAAAATAAGGCACTTCATAAATGAATCACTGCGTGTTCAACTGGTTGAGTCACTTGTATTGTCAAAATTAAATTATATGGATGTGGTGTTTGGTCCGCGACTTCTTTCTAAAACGAAGAGGCTCATCCAACGCGTTCAACATGCCTGTGCTCGTTATTGTTTCAATATTCCGTTTAGGGCCCATGTTACCCCTTATCTAAATGAGCATAACATCTTAAAAATGCAGCACCGTCGCAAGCTTCATTTGGCATGTTTACTTTTCGGTGTAATTCAGCATAAGATACCATCATATCTTTTCGAGAAGCTGTCATGGATGTCCAGAAATAGGTCGTGTCAAACTCGCCAGTGTAGTGTGCAGCTCACCACTCCACAACATGCTTCAGCTGCCTTCAGGGGAAGCTTCCGCTATGTTGCAACAAAATGTTGGAACAACATCCCGCCGCCAATTAGGAACCTAAAATATATCAAGACCTTTAAAATCCATGTACGAAAATTTATGTTTGAACATCAGCGGAATCAAGAAACTTTGAGGCTAGACACGAGCTGCTTGTAATGATTTGTTTTTTTAAGATTTTTCTTACCGAGGTTTTTTGTCCCTTTATATGTTGTGTTGTTTTGCATCATTGTATTGTTATTTGTCGCCTTATGTTTCATGTCCTTGTTTAGTATTTGGCTTTACTGTACAGGGTTTCGTTTCTCCCTGTTCTTTTATATAAAATTTAGTTATTTCCCTACACATCCACATTTATTGTAATTTTAGTAACTGTCTTTCACTTTTGTACCTAAGTTGTAAAATGTAATTTGTTAAATGTTTTAATGTGCTGTACACATTCGGGCATTGCATTCTTAGATTATTTTTTTCATTTCTCTTCTTCGCTAACGGTCTGCACCTGCAGTGACATTGACAGCACTTTCTGTCAATGTCATTGTCTTGGCACTGCGCTTAAGCTGCGTTCAGTATTAGAGTGCGGCCGTGTGTGTACGGTTTCCCGTGGCGTCACCTATAGGTTACACCGGAAGACCAGCGCTGGTTCCCGGGCCAGCATTTATGCTGAGGTGTGACCTTTTCGTGGCATACACACCTAGAATTTTATTTTATTGTATTTAATTTCTAATGTGTTGTCCAGTTCGTGTATGTTTACGAATAAATTTTCATTCATTCATTCATTCATTCATTCATATAAATCTTGCATCGCTCGGTTAGGGTGCGTCTCCACTGAAGCGAAGCGGAGAGGAGCCGTGCGGAACGGACCAATCACAGAAGTGAAGCGGAGGATCGATACAGATTTCAACTCAGGTGATTGGTCGATTCGACACCTCTCCGCTTCAGTGGAGCCGCACCCTAAGGGGCTACCCGGTAAATGTGACTATTTACAAAGTGTTTTCAAGTGGTTCCTTTTCGTGCTATTCCCGTGAAAATTAAACGCAATGTAGCTTGGCATCTGGTTTTTATGTCTGTTTCATAGAATTGTAGTAATAAGAATAGTAGTTACTCACCAGAGAGGGTTTGTTATGGTTGCAGGCTCTTAAAGGCAAACTCAGGCTTAAGTCCAATAGATTTAATGGCTATCACCATTAGCACACACAAGCATACAAGCACAGGTAAGTAAGCAGTAGGTAAATACAGGAAGAAAGCACAAGAAAGTAAGCGCGAAAGCGTAAGCGGTCGCAGCATTGAGCGGCGTCAGTTCGGTGTCAAGATGCAATTCCGACTGGCGGGAGGCGGGCGGCGCGGGCGCGCGCAGGTGGACTCGCCCGCTGCACGGCGCGGCGCGGGCGCAGCGAAGATGAACTTGCCCGCTGTGACGTCACGCGCTTGCCCATTGCCTCGCGATGTCGACACGGCGCGTCCCGGAGTTGGTGCGTATTGGTTTTGTATATTTGTTTATGTTATATTATTTATTTATGTTTGTGCTTATATTGTATGTAGTGCTTTATTTATTTATATTATACTATGTAATTATATTTGTAATATATAGTTATTTAGTTAAGTGTTTTATTATTATATAAGTATATAAGTATGTTTATGTATATAAGTAAATAATATATATTTATTAGTATATACATATAGGTGGCAACGCCACATCAGTCCCCCCCAGAGACCGTCTCACGGGCGATAATAATCTGGGAATACAACCCGTCGGCCTGACCTGGTGTTTCTAATTTCTTTTTCAGTCTTTTGTTTTTCAGCATTTTGTTTTTCGGCTTTTTGTCTTTCAGGTTCTTTTTTAGTTTCAGTCTCTATAGGTGTTTTTGTCTCATCCAGTATGTATGCCGGTTTCAAGCGATCGCTGGAAACTGCAGATTTCTTTCCATTCACCTGGATCTTAAAATATTTCTCTCCTCGTTCTACAGCTGCGTGTGGTCCCGTATACGCTGGCTTGAGCGCGCCACGCACAGCGTCTTCTCTTAGGAAGACGTGGGTGGCGGATGCTAAGTCTTTGAATACGAAGGTCTTCTTCATACCATGCCTTGAGGTAGGCACAGGTTGAAGTTTCTGGATTACACTCCGTAGGCGTGCAGTGAAGTCGGTGACGTCAGTTGTAGTGTCGGTGGTCGGTTGAAATAATTCCCCAGGCAGTCTCAGCGTTTCGCCATATACCAGCTTTGCGGATGAAGTCTGCAAGTCGTCTTTGTAGGCACTTCTTACTCCCAGTAGTACTAATGGCAAGGCTTCAGTCCAGTTTTCTTGTGCATGACAGACGATGGCTGCTTTCAGCTGCCTGTGGAATCTTTCAATGAGTCCATTGCAGGCGGGGTTATATGCAGTAGTGCGTCGATGCTTAAAACCGGTTATTTTCGCCTGTCTGTTACTATATCTACAGGACTACCAAATCTAGATATCCAGATGGTTAGTAGCGATTTCGCTACTGTCTCTGCCGTTATATCCATCATTGGTATTGCCTCTGGCCAGGGTGTGAAACGATCTATTGCGGTGAGACAGTAACGATATCCTTATGATGGAGGCATTGGGCCTATGATATCGATGTGCACATGGGTAAATCTGGTTTTCGGCAACAGGTAAGTTCCAAGAGGTGCTTGAACATGTCTTGTTATCTTTGACCTTTGGCAACCTGTGCAGGCTCGAGCCCACTCACGACAATCTTTGTTAATGCTTGGCCATACGAAGCGTTCAGCCACGAGTCTCGCGGATGCCTTGATACCTGGGTGGCTGAGTGAGTGTAGGCTGGTAAAAACTTGCTGCAAGACTCCACCGAGGGAAGTGTCAGAAGCGTCTGTTACCAGCGCGAGGTGAGCTTCGCAATCCGGATGTGCTAATAACGCTGCATTACAGAGGCTAGTCTTGCAGTCGAGGAAGGCTCTCAGAAGATCGTCCTTCAAATCGACTGGATGTGATCCTTTAACTGACCCGGTGAGTAGATTGTGCAGGGGAGCCTGAAGTTGAGCTGCTTGTGGGATAAAGCGGCGATAAAAATTTATCATCCCGAGAAACCTTCTCAATTCCTTCACAGTCTTGGGCGTAGGGAATGATTTTATCGCCTCTACCTTTGTATCCAGGGGCTTCGTGCCTTCCGCCGAGATGTGATATCCTAGGAACTTGACTTCAGGAACTCCGAAGATGCATTTGGAAGGGTTTATGACGATTCCATATTCCTTGAGCTTGGCGAATAGCTGTCGCAGGTGATTTTCGTGCGTTTTTTCGTCAGGCGAGAAGATAAGGAAGTCGTCCAAATAAGCGTATACGAAGTCCATGCCCCTGGTGACCTCGTCAATAAATCTTTGAAAAGATTGACCTGCATTTTTGAGGCCGAAGCCCATGAAGGGTAGCTCGTATAAACCAAATGGCGTAGCTATGGCTGTTTTCGGTATATCCTCAGCATTTACTGGTATTTGATTATACGCTTTCACGAGGTCTACTGTGGAGAAGATCTTGCATCCGGCGAGCTGATGAGCGAAGTCATGAATGTGACGAATTGGGTATCGGTCCGGGATTGTTCGTGCATTTAGCTGCCTGTAATCGCCACAGGGTCTCCAGCCGTTATCTTTTTTAGGTGCGAGATGCAGCGGCGAAGACCAGGGGCTCTGAGATGGTCTAGCTGTTCCCCATTTTAGCATAGACTCGAACTCTTGCTTGGCGATTTTCAGCTTGTCAGGGGCTAGTCTTCTAGGAGTGCAGTGAATTGGAGGCCCGTCAGTGGACTTGATGTAATGCACGGTATTGTGTTTTATCTCCCGATGTACTCCTGGTGGTCGAGTGATCTCCGGAAAATCTAGTACGATGTCATTATACTTTGATCCTCCGAAAGATGTTTTGATTGAAGATATGATATCTGTCGTCGTGCTGGACACTGCCATTGTAGAAAGAGACGTCGTTTTGTCTACCAGGCGCTTGTGTCGGCAATCGACTACTAAATTGTAGAAAGATAGGAAGTCGACGCCTATACTCGTAATTGCCTTTGTAACGTCGGCAACAACAAATTGCCAACTTTAATCCCGACGGAGGCCAAGATCCAAATTTAATTGTGCGTTACCGTAGGTGCTGATGACAGATCCATTTGCGGCGAACAGCTGGTATTTGGTTTTAGGTCAATGTTCGCGTAGAGCAGAGCGTGGGAAAACGCAGAGGTCGCTACCTGTATCGACGAGGAACTGCATTTTAGACCGACGATCCATGACAAACAGGCGACCGGAACTGGAGCAATCATCGGCCGCCATTACTGATTGCTCTGAGCGTTTCCCGAGTTGAAATCACACGGTTTCACGCATTTCGTAGCCTGCGAGTGAAATTTGGAGTGATACCAACATACTGGCCAACGACGGTAGCTGGACTGCGATCGACTGTGACTGGTTCCACGACTTCGGCTGCGGCTGTGCCTGTGAGATCCATCACGCCTACCCTTGGGGCGCCGGTCCTCAATTCCAAACGTAGGTCGTGCATCTGCCGTGTTAGTTCTGCGATCTGATTGGCCATGTAGTCGATTGTTGAGTAACCTGTTGTGTTTGCTACTTGTGGGCTACTAGGAGAAAGATCCCATATACGATCGGCTGTGCTGGCTAGTGCTTCGAGCGTCTGCGGCGCCGGTTGTGATGCGATTGCAGCCTGGATGTTCATAGGAAGGCGATTAATCCAAATGGTCCTTAAGAACTCCTCGTGAACCACTGGACCTGCAAGGTGCTTAAGATGTCGTAAGAACTGCGAAGGTTTGCGGTCTCCTAACTCTTCGTGGATAAGCAGATCCTTAAGCTCTTTTTCACGGGATGCCGACAGCCTTTTTATTAACTCCGACTTTAGCTTCTCATATTTTTCACTAGCTGGCGGATTGACAATTATATCTTTAATTTCTGCAGCGTACTGGTGATCTAACTGGGATAGTACATAATAAAATTTTGTCGCGACGGATGTGATGTTTGACAAAGCGAACTGGCCTTCCACTTGAGCAAACCAAACAGCTGGTTCCTGCGGCCAAAATGGTGGTATTCGAACTCCGACACGGAATGTGTCGGCACCATTGGACAACTGCGGGTGCGGATTTACCGTTATCTTTGGTGCATTCAAACCGCTTGTGCCCTCTCCGTTATTAGCCATACTAATTTTTAGTATTATCTACTTATTCTCACAAGGTTGCGTTTAATGTTCAGATTGAGGGGTCACCACTGTAGTAATAAGAATAGTAGTTACTCACCGGAGAGGGTTTGTTATGGTTGCAGGCTCTTAAAGGCAAACTCAGGCTTAAGTCCAGTAGATTTAATGGTTATCACCATTAGCACACACAAGCATACAAGCACAGGTAAGTATAGGTAAATACAGGAAGAAAGCACAAGAAAGTAAGCGCGAAAGCGTAAGCGGTCGCAGAATTGAGCGGCGTCAGTTCGGTGTCAAGATGCAATTCCGACTAGCGGGAGGCGGGCGGCGCGGGCGCGCGCAGGTGGACTCGCCCGCTGCACGGCGCGGCGCGGGCGCAGCGAAGATGAACTTGCCCGCTGTGACGTCACGCGCTTGCCCATTGCCTCGCGATGTCGACACGGCGCGTCCCGGAGTTGGTGCGTATTGGTTTTGTATATTTGTTTATGTTATGTTATTTATTTATGTATGTGCTTATATTGTATTTAGTGCTTTATTTATTTATATTATACTATGTAATTATATTTGTAATATGTAGTTATTTAGTTAAGTGTTTTATTTTTATATAAGTATATAAGTATGTTTATGTATATAAGTAAATAATATATATTTATTAGTATATACATATAGGTGGCAACGCCACAGAATTTCTCTAACCTCTACCCTCAAGACCTCTATTTACGAAGCCATCCATGCAGCCCAGGATAGAGTAAGCTGGCGCAAAATAGTCCACGAGAAAGTTATTCAGAGAGGCCACGACCCTAGGAGGAGTAGTATTTTAAATATCTCATAAAATAGGAGAAACCTGTACACCCGTAAATTACCTTTTCTAGGTTATGTCGGTGAAGTCTCCCTTGTTACGCGACGCTTAAACATGAAACTTATACCATTAAGTGAGTAATGATGTTTACTTTAATCCTGTCTGCTCTTTTTCAATATATTTTATACTTTTCGAGCAAAAGATGTTACTCGAATTTGCGCATAATTTTTGCCGGGATCTTGGCCTCTAGAATTGCAATAATACGGCAATTATGCGTCACTAATCACTTTGACGTAGTATGAACGGCGCCACCAAGATGGCGCTGCATACTTGACGCCGTAAACCGTAAAATTGTGCGAGCCAGTCATCATCATCATATATTCAAGAGCTAGGCTCTTGTCGGTAGAGTAATTTTCAGCTAATTCTACACTGCGCGTTTTCGTTTACTTTTTTATATGATGTGGCATTTGTTTTTTCTTTTATTTGCTCCATATAAGTCCGTCTTGGTCTTCCTCTTTTCCTTTCTATTATCACCTTGATGTAGTTATCGTGACGGATGACATGGCCTAACATCTTCCCTCTCCCATTTTCAATCATGTTCAACTATATTCTTTTTTGTACGAGCTTTTTCGTACGTGGGGACGAAAAAAGTTCAAATGCCCAAGGCACAGACAACCCCCACTAGACGGAGCATGTAAGGCGACCCGCGCGCACCAACGATATGGTACGGCAGAACATTAAAGTATCAACACGGCGGCCACCGTTTAGTTGCGTCCATGTTTATGAGATCTCTCTACACCACTTAACACTACACTTTACCATGTTATTTATTTAATTTCTTTTTTCGTTGACGTACGCATGGATCATAAACAAGGACGCAACTAAACGGTGGCCGCCGTGTTGATACTTTAATGTTCTGCCGTACCATATCGTTGGTGCGCGCGGGTCGCCTTACATGCTCCGTCTAGTGGGGGTTGTCTGTGGCCCAAGCTCATTGAGACGAGGTACGCCCAAGATTTTTCCTCAAATAATAAATACTTACCTCTCCATAGAAAACTGAGTTTCAATACTATTTGAGAATTGTATTTTAATAGACGTGATTGATATCGTTTATCGTTAAACTAACTTTTTAGAACATCTCGACAAAGTCGAAGGTTAGATCAAATATGACAAGTTTATAAGTAAAGTAAAAATATTGACTTACTACAAAATTCAAGATTGCACATAAATTATAAGTTTGCTACATTTTAAACGGGTAAAGTTGGTGAAGTATGATATTTTCAAGACAGGAAAGTTGATAGGTTTTTACCAATTAGTAATAATCGTTATTTTCTATTCGTTTATGGAATTTATTTTCAGTCAATATAATTTTGCACAGTTTTGTTAAATAAGTTATTCAGAAAAATCTTCTATGTTAGTGTTACTTACTTAGAATGAACATTTCTTTATTGTTTTTTTTTATTTTTTATTAAAGCAGTAACGAACTGCCAGTAGTGCCAGCCTAGTAAATAATGACAAAAATAGATTAAGCATTTTGAAAACCAATAACGCAGAGGACGCTGTAGTAAGTAGTAGCAAGATTTGATGTGATTGATGTAATGATGCGATAGCTCAGTTGGGAGAGCACTGCGCCGGAATTTTAGGTTCGCAAGTTTCAATCCTGCTCATATCGCAGTGGATCACTTTAATATTTTCTGTCATAACTATTAATTAACCATCGTTTTCTTTGAATAAAAACGAAATTAATAAAAAAAAAACAAAAGTTCAAAATACAACGGGAAATGTAATACAATTTATTTGGATTTAAAATGATCTCTTTCAGAAACGACTAAATGCAACCAGTAATTATACATTGGTTTATATAAATGGTTACGCGTAGCAGCACGGGTAGCTGCCCCTGATGAAGACCTCTACATGAGTTCGAAATATGTCGGGCCGATCCTGACAAGTTTTACGTGACTTTAAGCCGTTTTATAATTATTTAAGACTAGCGACCCGCCCCGGCTGGTACGGGTGCAATGCTGATAAATTGTGCATGTATTACATATACATATAAACCTTCCTCTTGAATCACTCTATCTCTAAAAAACGCATTAAAATTCGTTGCGTAGTTTTAAAGATCTAAGCATATATAGGGACAGACAGACAGGAAGCGACTGTTTTATACTATGTAGTGATGTCTCATGTCATGATAGTTTTAATAATATTAAATACAACCAGTATTGATTTCACACCGTTCATCCCACCCACGGCTATGACTCGAACGTTAGCATTAGTACACTCTATCATTATAACACCACCGTGCGTGTTTCAATACGATTTTGCTTATTAAGCTTGCCTTTGACTTTTTCCGCGGCGGGATTTTTCCTCTCATTATACTTTAAAAGGCGCCGCATTAATTGCGATTTCTGTGAGTGTTGAGTTTAATTTGAATCTCAAGCTCCTTTTTGGGACTGAGAGGTTTTCATTGCTCGCGTCGTTTGGATTTAAATATTCGCATTGAATATGCGCACTCGTTTTATTTATGTACCTACTGGATAGTCTTAGGGGGTTTTAGCATGTGAATTTAATGCATCATCTTGACAACTTTTGACATTTATTCTGACATAGGCGGTGTCTGACGTCGGCTTCCGGAGTACTAGAACTTAGAGGATATATATCACTACTCCTACTAAAATCGAAACGGTCAGAAACACAACATATCGTTCCTATTTAGTTCTTAAAATTGTGGGAAGATTGGTTAAGTTTTAGGAATTTTCTAAAAATTAAATAGAACAGGGGAGATTAGGCCACCTTATATGGCATGCATGCTGCTTTTATAAATAACATCATAGAAGGAAAAGTTAAGGGAAAGCGAGAAATAGGAAGGCCAAGAATAAGTTACATTAAACAAATAAAAGGCGTCATGTCGTATAGGGAAGTCAAGGAAGTGGCTATGGATAGGGTTAGATGGAGAAAACTACATATTTCATCAGCTATGCTGTCAAGAATTTGATTCTTAAATTTTATGATAATGGTTTTAGAGGAGGAGACAGACGAGAACGACACCTCGTTTTTAGGGCTCCGTACCCAAAGGATAAAAACGGGACTCTATTACTGAGACTTCGCTGTCCGTCCGTCCGTCCGTCTGTCACCAAGCTGTATCTCAAGAACGGTGATAGCTAGACAGTTGAAATTTTCACAGATGATGAATTTCTATTGCTGCTATAACAAAAATACTAAAAATAAAATAATATAAATATTTAAGGGGGGCTCCCATACAACAAACGGGACTGGTTGCGTTAACTTTGCACCTCATTTGTATAGAGCGCTATACATACCAGGTGCAAATTTAACTTAACCTTAACTTAACTTAACTTAAGGATGGAGTGTTTGTACGGAACCCTCGGACTCGCACTTGACCGGTTTTATTTATGGAAAAATAAGCATCGGTATTTCCTCTTAAGGAATAAGTTCTGGCTTACAATATTTTTCCCGAAAAGGTCAAGGAGAACTTGTTTAGCCCTAGGGAGGGGATTGGTATTTTCCCTTAACAGCATTATCATAACAACCCGGCAGTGCTTTATTTTTCAGCCCTGTAAGAATTGTACAGTCAGCTTTAATTATTAGTGATAGTGCTTTAGTCACATTTGGATCCATCCACTAAGTACTTAACTAAGTTAAAGGTGTACCGTACGCCTTTAACCTAGTTAAGTACGTAGTCGATTTAGTGGTATAAAAGGTAATTAAGCGAGGTGCTCCAAATCTCAAAATAATTCGTAAAGAATAACAAACAATTCAACTTAAGAGGCCTTATTCTTTTTAGAATGCTGATTGTTTTAGACATTTTCCTCTACGATCAAACAGGTTTCTTAACATATTATTGATGTTACTACCTAGAAAAGGGCTATTGGTATTTATTGGTAGGTATGTATTTGAGACCTACAGTTTGAATTTTTAATTGATAATTTTTGTTTCAAAAACTACTCGAAATAGACAAAATTCACGCGGAAAAAATAGTTTTTTCGAGTTTTTTTCGACTGCGCGCAAAAAAAGCATGTAATAGCTATGTTACTACCTAGAATTTGGGGAAAAGTATTATTCACTTCAAAAAGTTGGTTGAAATTATTAATATAATATGAAAAAAAAAACAATTTTTAAAAGGAATAAGGCCTCTTAATAGAGACGGCGGTTGGGCTTTACCTCCAGCATGGAAGCCTGTGCTTCCGGCGGCGAAACATATTGCGCGCTTGGACAATCCCGTGGACACCATTAGTCAAGTGTGCGTAATGTTTATGGGTGACAAAGGTGACGTTGGAGTGCCGGATTAGAGCGGAGCGTCGATCAAAGAAACAGCAAAGTTACCGCGCCGTTGTATGGGCAGCAGTCCCTGATGAATAGTTCCGTCCGAGTTCAAAACATGTCGGGCCGTTCCTGACAATTTTCACGTGAGTCTTAAAGTCTTAATAAGATTATTGTTTACCTTTACACATCCAAATAAAACTGCTTTATTACCTTGACTTGGATTCCACTAAAATATAGAACCCAGCGGTCATTTTTTTTTATCTTTATAAATCATAATCTTATTAAAACTTTCGTGAGACATATTTAATTACTAGCTGCACCCTGCATTGTTACCCGCTAACCCCACGGGAACACTTCATTTTTCGGAATAAAATCAGCCTATCTTAATCCAAAATGGCAGCAGAAAATTTATCAAAATTGGTCCAGCCGTTTGAGCGTGAAGAAGTAACACACACATAAACACACTCACAAACTTTTGCCTTTGTAATATCAGTGTGATTGTATTAATCGGTTTAACCGCTTGACCTGCAGACACATCGTGTAAAAAAATTACCAGTTCCTTATTAATTCGACTAACTATTGGTATTACACTATATATATTACTCTCTTATTTTTGAGAGACATTTACATGACTCGCGCAGGTTAGTGCAGGTACTCCAACAAAGTGATTATGTGATCCAGGGTTCAAATCCCAACATAATTCACTTTGCTTAGTTTGGTGCTAGATCGACATGTGTAAGATCCCCTTAAAATGTATTTATTTCTAAATTCATGAAACATCATGTCTCATTATTTTTAAGGTGGATAGGTTTTTTAATATTTAACCATATTTTTAATATTAAACAATTGATTTAAAGAACAAAACACAAAGAAAAGTTAGGGCAAAGCCTTTCAAATAAACAATGTAAAGATCGTCACCCAAAGCATGAGGAAAAATTCGACAGGTTATCTGGCGTTAGGGTGGAGAGGTTAACACGACCGGTGACCGATGAACCAGTAGTACCGGGTTCGACTACCGGTCTCTTCTGCCAGGTTACGCATTTCAATTTTCTTTGTAGTATGTATTTATTTCTCCAAGTGTACCACTTACCCCCGTAGCTTGTTACTTTAACTAACAAGTAAGGCAGCGATAACAGATAATATTATTCATCGGTCGAACCTGGGCAGAGCAAACAGCGTTCCAGCTATGAAGTCAAGGACTGATGTTATACTACCCTGACTTGGAACTTGGTAAGCGCTAAGCGTGTTATATATATCTTGATCTACCTCTAGTGCCCATAACATAGTTAAGCCTAGAGCTTAATTTGGGACTAGGTCGATTCGCATTATTTTATTTTTGTGCTGTGATCTTTTTATCAAAGTTTAGTGCTTTATTTGTAAACATAGGTCAAACTGATTATTTACAGGTGTTCGATTCAATGGTTGAATGTATTTATTTCTCCAAGTGTACCACTTACCCCCGTAGCTTGTTACTTTAACTAACAAGTAAAGACAGCAATAACAGATAATATTATTCATCGGCCGAACCTTGGCAGAGAACCGTTCCAGCCATGCAGTCAAGGACTGATGTTATACTACCCTGACTTGGAACTTGGCACGCGTGTTATACGTTCAAAAATAACCGAATCATTATGGTTATATGCCAAATGTAAAAGTTAATCTTTGTATTAGTTACTGAGCCGTCGGTTCTGGGTCTTAATTCCAGCAAGGGTAAATATATATTTGTATGATGAACTGTAATATTTGTTCTTGGATGGCTGTTTTTAGTATATATTTTTCTATAAAAGTATGTAGTAACACATTACAGTCAAGCTACACGTGTTAACAGGAGAATAAGTATACATAATAGCGATTAATTTGTAACATTAAAGATAAAAATAAAAAACAAAACATTAAAATCGTTAGAATTAAAAACAATGGACTGGTACAAAAGCCCTATGTTACAATGATGGAGCTCGGTGTGGAAATAGACTCGAGGTACCCACTGGCAACTGAAAGAAATCTAGGTTCAGAACTGTAGAAAATATCAAGTTCACTGTCACTGTCCAGTATCTTGTTGAGAAGTGTTAGTGCTCTGTATATGTAATTGTAAGGTCTAAAGAAGAAACGTATGTGTTTGTATGAATCCGCGAAAATGCGAAAGTGTTTTATTCCCATAATAGTATAAAGTAATGATAACCACTAATAATCACTGGTTCATTTGGTGATCATTTTAGATCCAAGCTCCAACTTTACTACCCATAAAAATGTCACAAAAGATGAGTTATCGTACGGTGAAGCTACCTATCACTTTTTATGGCCAGGTAAAGTTTCTTCTAGATATTACCTACTTGAAATGAACTACAGGTTTAGTGCCCTTTAAGTGGTCTGGTATGGGGTATACCTCCCGATACTTACTTTATTATGACTAGGCAATAAAGCTGGATAACTGTCCAAGAATTATCTATATATTTAGCTGACTAATAAACTTCACCAGTTTACTTCCCTATTTCCTATTTTTTGTGTTTAAATAAATAAAATCATTTCATAATTTAAGTAGGCCAAATCTCTTATACAGTTATGTTTAGAATAAATGCCCTAAATAAAAATTAGCAAATAAGTTTATGTTTAAAATAGCCCTGCACTACAAAAGGTGTCACTCTGCCCAACAGCAGCGCTCTAGGAGAAATTTGTGCCCATAGCACCCCAATAGGTTAAATTAGTTCGGTTTAATTAGCTCATAAGTTTGGTAAGGTATATCTATACTTATATTTTTGACGACGCGGTAAAACAGTTACCTACTGAGCCGGCGGTCCTTCACATCCCGGCAAGGGCAAATATTTGTGCGATGAACTCGAATATTTGTACCTGGGTCACGGATGCTATTTGCATTTAAATATGTATTTTTCTATATCTAAGTATGTTTATCGTTGTCTAGAGTCCATAGCACAAGCCTACTAGAACTTACTGTGGGAGTAAATCGATTTGTGTGAGGTTGTCCGATATTTATTTATTTATTCTATTATATAAACATAGTACTGGTTTATAAAAAGCGTGAACAAAATTTCAATATATCACCCTAAAGTGCGTAATATGGATCGTGCTCCTTAAACCTCGCAAGACTGTACATATAACTGTAACTCATTAGCCATGTCCTCATAAACAGCAAAAATGCTGACACAACCAGGTTATACCTCCCTAAACGTGACTTATTCCACGGAGCTCCCCTAGAGGGAAGTTCCCGTATTAAGCCGTCTTTTGTGTTTTCGCAATAAACTTCCGAGATACAAACAGGCGAGACAAAGCGGTGCCAATCGCTGCACAGTTCATCAAGATCTCGTTAAAAGATTTGTTATCAGCTCTGTCCAGCGCTTGGTATAGGGGCGCATATTTTGGATAGTACGGCGCCAAAGACAAATTCACTGGCGTCTGTGTAGAGGAAAAAAGTATTATAAGATTTAGGTTTCGAAACTTCTAGAAAAAATCTATTCCTAAGTCTTGTCTGCGCTACTACTCGTAAATTCAATGGCGTTAGTATGGCGGAAAAAGAATTGAATAACTAAACCTTAGAACTAAATTAGTCCTTGTTGTTTCTGAGGATACTAACTTGTTCGTTTGTCTATCTTCTTGGATATCCCACTATTCTCTAATTTGCTCAAAGATTAACTGGAAGAAATGCATAATCATAATAAGGTTCATCTTTATACATATCTACGAGTATTGTTTTAAAGTGTTGTTAATTATTTTTATGTGCAACTAGCTATGCCGCGCGGTGTTACCCGTTCATCCCACGGGAACACTTCATTTTTTCGAAATAAAAAGTAGCATTTATCTTAATCCTAGTGTAGGGTGTCAGCTACCTTTATACCACAATTGGTCAAGCCGCATGGGCGTGAAGAAGTAACAAACATACACATAAACACGCCCACAAACTTTCGCCTGTATAATATTGGTGTGATGAAGTGTACACACACATACATACACTTTACGAGCAGAACAAAAGATTGAAAATTAGATAACAACGATCAATTTATATTTCTGAAAGTAAACTTATTATTATCAGGAGAATAAACTTGTTCTCAGTAAAAGTCGCTACTATTTGTGCCCCCGTACGTAGGCGTATATTTCGGCGCCCCCTCTCGGCGCCACCGTCAGACCGTCTGGCGCCTCCAATGTCGCATCCAACGGCCTCCAAATAGACGTAATTTATTGCTGATCGGTTTGCTTTACTAGTGTCTTATTAATATCTGAAGCAGTTTCCTCCGCAGTGGATTTATAGACATTGGGAAATAAATCTATTTTCACATTAGATACACTTTTATGAAAGAAATCTGATGGTGCAGAATATTAACCGACCTTTTGAGGTCGGAAGGAGGACGTGTAATGTTGGATGCGTATTTTTTTTCTCTTTATGTAACGCACAAACGAATCCATTCTTCGCGAACTCCATATTGAAACTCGTCTGTCCACTATGTGCTTGAGAAGAGTAATGGAATTTTTCGGCCATATTGCCAGGAAAGAAGGAAACAACTTGGAACAACTCATGGTGACTGGAAAGGTCGATGGGTAGCGTCCAAGGGGCCGGTCACCGATGAGGTGGTCTGTCACCAAATCCGCTCATCTTTGGACACCAAGCTACACAACGCACTCCATGAAGCCAAGGACAGATCTAGGTGGTGAAACACGGTCCGGAGCATAATGACCCAGCTACGGGGAAATCACGACCCTCAGTAATGAGGAAATCTACGAGAGGAGGGATGTAAATACTAGCTATAGCTCTTTATGTATATATGTATGTATGTATGTAAACGCTTTATTGTACACAACAACTGGTTATAAATATATATATGGGAATGCTACATTTTTCGGGATAAAAAGTTGCCTATGTGTTAATCCAATGTGTCAGCATCAAATAAACACACTCTCAAATTTTCACCTTTATAATATTAGTGTAAGGTTAACTGCTTTCTTTGTCAATTGTGGAACAATTATCAAAATCTGTTTTATTCGAATGATTATGTTCCTGAGGTGGTCCTATTGTCAGTATCTGATGATAGGATCCCAGTGAAACAAATTACAAACTTATTACGTATTTCATATATTTTCTAAAGTTGTTCAATTATATGCGTCTGGTGCATCATCAGTATGCCTGAGGGATGTTATTGACGACCGATAATATTGGAAGAGTTGGCAAATGACCAAGGCGTCCAAACTTCACTGGTTGGGCACATATTTTAATAGAATGGGTGATGATTGTGCCGCAAAAACTGCTTATCTGGGACGACCTAATGGTCGCAGGCCTGTAGGACGGCCTAGATATCGCTGGAGTGATGAAGTCCAAAAAGATTTCAGGGACCTAGGCATCCTTAACTGGTGTGGGCTGACTCAGGATCGTGAAACGTGGCGTGATCTGGTGTCGGAGGCCAAGATCCACTTTGGGTCATTGTGCTCAGTTAGTTAGTTGGAAATGATGTCGAGATAAGGAAACTTTCTTTTGGGCTTCACAAAGCGAAGTCTGATTGGTACATTTTCTGTTCTGCTTCTGTGGCCGCATTAACGAGGAATGGTTAATACCTATACATATTTTAATGGAAATTTCTAGAAAGAGTGTTTAAATGGTGATATACCAAAACACAGTCGAATTTGCGCCCGAAAAACGAACATAATAAATTACGATACTATCCTCTTGTTTTCAGTTCAAAGTTAACTTAGTCTTCTCTAGTAACTTCTCTCGGTGCACAAAAAGGGGAATAACCATTAGGGAAGTTGTAATCGCTGCCAACTTCGCCAATAAAACGGGGAAGTTGCAGGTAGGCAACGTTGGCTAAATCGTTATGGGCTATGGCCGCTTAAGAGTATCGATTGTATATTTTGGGTGCTATTAAAGAAACAAAGACTTGAACCTTCCTCACAATCGGATTGAAATTTCCTGCCTGAATTTGTTTTTGACGACGCGGTTTGTGTAGGGGAGGTGTAGCTATCTACTGAGCTCGCGGTCCCAGGCTCGGTTTCTGGCAAGGCCATATTTGTGTGTTCAAAAATTTGTTCCAAGCAATAGTAGGCAATAGGCGGACTTATTGCTAAACAGCGACAGCCAAACCCCTTCTTTGCCGCTATCAAGTAAATAATATATGTACTATAAATGTGTTAGATTCTTACAATGTCTTTCTATCTACAAAAACTTCATGGTAGGTAGTAGTTAAGAAAAAGATAGAAACTTATGCAGCTATTAAACTTAAATTTAGGAAAATTCGTCACAGAAGAGACGGAGTTATATCCGTGTCTCACATATTGCTGGATGTCTATGACTAATTTAGGAAAGCTGCTCTCGTCTATGACTAATTTAGGAATGTGTAATAGCTGCCTTAATGGTAACGTAACTGTTTGGAAACACAAAGGTAGGTAAAGAACAGTCACACTCGTACAGTCCGCTACATTAACATGTGTAAGTGATTGCAAGGGCGGGTGGCGGCGGCTACACATACTACACAATTAAGGCGATTAAGGCGCAGATGAGATTACCACTGAATTAAGACGGAATCACTTACGGACATGCCACGAGTTTCGGCGAGCGGTTGAGCGAGATCCGAGCGCCGTACGAGTGAGCGAGAGAGAGAGACACACGTGCCGCGCACCGCTGCTGCACGCCGCTAAGACCGAAGTTGGCCGGGCCGTTAGCAATGCGAAGCACGCTGGTATGATACGCACTACTCATGGGTGTTCTCCAATTTCCGTCTTTGTTCGGGCAAAGTTGGCGCGCGTTCTTAGCCTGTCGAGAAATATTATTTTTTTGCTTTTGTTCACAGGGTTTTTATTTGGTTTGATTTATCCTGGTGTATATCTGTAATGCAAAGTAAATTTGACCCATTTCTCGGTTTCTTAGTGAGCTTAAATATTGCAAACATTTATTATATCAATTGAATGACAATGAAATCATTATTAGGTATTATGACATGATGAAGTCGGTCTGATAACGGTGCTAGAAGATTGTCATGGAGACTTTGTAAAGAAACTCAACTTTATCGACTTCGAGCTCGATTCATTCATTTAAAACCGACAGTAAAAAAAGTGAGTCATTACAAACATGTTTCATAAATTTGTTAAAAAATTTTTTTTAATGAAACACGCACTTCTTAACCTAAGTTAATTACTCCAAAGAAAATGGCGGCGACCGAGCCTTAAACACAGAGGCTGTAACACTAACGTATTTGGTCCTGACTTAGGTCTCAAGTAGGTTCAGTATGAGCTAAAGGTTGGTTTACACATGAATTCTAGACTAACCATTTTTATTAAAGCAGTAACGTCTGCTAACGTTAACCAAATGTTGCCAAACGTTACGCTACAATGCCACCCTAAGGCGTGCAGAAGCAACTAGATGAAACATTCAAATGGCTCTCGCATCAGGTTCGGTGGTCCAATAGGTAGCCCGCCCGTGTGATTAAATTCTAGATTAGTGGCTCTGTGAGCTATAGACCTCCTGAGTTTGTTTCAAAATGGCTGAAATTTGCCAATTTTTACATTTTCAACTTCCATGACACCACAATTTCGAGAATAACGAAAAACTGATTAAAAGAAATCGGCTAAGTGGGAGTCGGACTCGCGCACCGAGTTCCGTACAATTCCATCCCATCCCATCTTAATTGGCTGGGTTAAGTTAAGTTTGCACCTGGTATGTATGGCGCCGGATACAAATGAGATGCAAATTTAACGCAACCGACCACGTTAGTTGTATGGGAGCCCCAGTTAAATATGTATTTTATTCTGTTTAGTATTTGTTGTTATAATAGCAACGGAAATACATCATCTGTGAAACTTCCAACTATCTAGCTATCACGGTTTATGAGATACATCCTGGTGACAGACGGACCGGACGTACAGACGGACAGTGGAGTCTTCCGCGCAGGGTCCCGTTTTAGTAATAGGGTCCTGTTTACGGTTCCGTACCAAAAAGAAGTAGAAAAAACGGAGTGAACATTTCTGTTGGGGTGCGGTGACCCTGTAGGAAATGTAATTATTAGACCAAAAGCACAATTGCTCTTACATTTGCTTAGGCGCATTTAATAATCCCTTTTATCAAGTTCCACGCGTAAGTCGCGGGCAAAAGCTAGTCAACAATATAATCATGAGACTATTGGTTGAGAAATGCGATCTGTAGGCGAGAACAGTCGAAGCCAGAAAAGGAAATCATCTGGACATCCAAACATCCGGACAAACGAAAGAATTTTAAGCCAAGCCGAAACGGAGAAGCTTCGCTCGCTCTGTCAACTGCCAATGCCGATAAAAACTCGTGTTATACCACAGAATAGATAATAGTTTATACCCACATCTGTACGAGACGGTACATTAAAATCTGTCAATGTCAGCTGTCATGTATATTGACAGCTTTATAATTAGTTAGTTGCATACGAATCGCGAGCGCCGTAGCATTATTTTGAACCTGTAAATTCATATTACTGAAATACAGTGCATTTAATACATTTTAAGTATGTTTAATTAGCGCGTAGAACAAATTGGTCCTTCGAGTTTGAAAAAGGCGCTAATCGCGATCTCCGTACAGTGTACGAGAACTTTTAAAGTGCGGGGTTGAGTGTGACGGACTCCATATTGACCCGTACCCGTTCGACCCGACGACGTGTGCAACTCATCTACGAATCAACGAGTCGTTACTGAAGAAGTCAGCCAAATGTACACGATTAATTTTCTAATAAAATCACGATAGACTCGTTATAACTTGTGTTAATTATGTTTAAAAACGGCGAGAGTATCAATGCGTCGTGCAATAAAGCCCATTTTGCATTGTACACTTTCCATAACATAAGCCCTTTTTATATCTCGTAACTTCACGTTACTACACCCATAAAACACACCTAAACGCGCCAAATTAAATTATACTAAAAAACCAAAACAATTGTCGGGTGTCCACAAATTAAGCGCGACTCGCTTGGGTGTCACAAACGGGAATGTCCGCTAATTAAGGCGAGCGTGGTCACCCGCGGCACTTTAAGGGAATTAATGGGACACCTGCGGTTGGTAACTTTCATAATTTTTTAGGTTTTCGTGATTTTATTTGGCTGTTAGCTTACTATAGCTTTGGTATTGTTTTAATTTTCTAAGACTAAGTTTTTGCTGCGGTATTTTGCTTGTTCTTAAACACAAAAAAAATACAAATTAGTTACAAAAAGTTGGTAACACAGCGAATATCTTATTTTGATGGAAATAATACTTACCACTGCCTTACCTCCTTAACTTTATTATATATATGTGTGTACAAAATAGATAGCTCTACTTGCTAAGTAGCTAAATTGTGCTTAGTAGTAACTAAGCACAATTTTGCTAGTAAGCAACCAAAATCATGCTAGTTCTTCAAAATTAATTTTGGTTACTAGTACCTAGCCCTCAGTTTGTCTGTCCGCCGATTTATGTAACAAGCAGCTAACATTTGGGCTACTGTTGAAATACCTGTCTGAAATACAGAGATACATGCATATCTTAATATACCAACCGTGAAAGAGGAGGACAATAGATATTGTATGAAATACAAAAAAAGGCTACAGGAGCACACAAACCCACTTGCCAGGGACCTGGTTGTACAGTCAAACAATAATATATCTAGATTGAAAAGATGGCAAATACTTATTGCACCTGGATCAGAGACACTAGAGACGTGAACTCTTTTAGGTGAAATGGGAGCATACCAAGAAATACTCAAAACATACCAAGAAGTCACACAATCTGATTATGACCGAAATGGTCGATTGCAGATATGTATTAAGAGAAGAAAAAAAACTGTTAATAAAATAATAATCATCATCATTCGCTTGCCCTTATCCCATTTATTTGGGGTCGGCGCAGCATGTTTGTTGTTAATAAATTAATAATAAAGATAAAATTTGTTTATTTAAAAAGAAGAACCTAAATAACACATTACAATTGTCCAGCGGTCCCACGCTAGGCTATGCCTGTCATGTGGTGACCAGATTCGGTTTAAAACAATACAGTGACAATATTATTTTAACCAGTTACGAAATCTTTATTTTCAGTGAATGATGATTATTCACCAAAGCTCCAAAATTAACACGACAGTTTGAAAAAACGGACAATATTTTTGACAAAGTTATTTTTCACATAAACGTGCAAAAAATTGTTAAAGGAGACTTCTTGTCATAAAATTCCGCAAATGAACACGAATGTACATGCAAAATTGAGTTGATGCCTTACTAAAAAGTAACTCCATTGTCTTGCGAGGAAATGTCTTTTTGATGGCAGCCAGCTTCCATCGACCAAGCCATCTGGTCGTTCGTTAGCTTTTTATGGCCAAGGAGGATATTAGCTGTAACTAGCCTATGTATGTAGTTTTGAGCCCACGATACCTTTTCTAAGTGCTCTCAAAGGTACTTATTAAAAGTATTTATTTATTCAATCATTCATTCATTCTTTCATTATTTTTTCATTAATGGTTTCATTGATTCATTCATTTATTTATTGATTTCTTTCTTTCTTTATCTGGAAATTCCTGGGCTCGACGGGACTCAGTGAACTCTAAGGAAGGGCTGCCACAATAGATCAACACTGGTCGATGCAGCACACGAAATACCCAAAGCAAACAATATTAATAATAAGGGATACCGTCATCGTCTACCAGTGCCATTACACATGACTTTTTTTCCTGGTAGGCACCGATTGTCTCAATCCACAGTCCAATTAGCCAGTCCTCCATTTCATTCCCATAGCCCAATTTGTATTTAGATTCCATTCCGCACTTAGCGGGCGCTTTCTCTGTGTGCGTCCCATGACACGGATAGGGCAGCATCCGCTCGATGTACACCTTACATTCCATTAAATTGTCCAAAGGGCCCGTACGCATTGGGACTCCCGGACTATTGTCCCGTGAGCGGGTGCGACATAAGTACAGGATAATATAATAAACTACGGTGCCCGCAATTTCGTACACGTAATTTTGTTTATATCGTAGACTGGTAAAATGTATTCTACAAATCATGACCCCTCTCCATAGAAAGCTGATTTTCAATACAAATCTAGTTTTATAACTGCCTTCTTTTTACAAATATATAATTCTTCTGTAGTCTTGTAGTCTTTTTATATTATAATTTTTTTATCGTAAACTTTGCATGTTCTTTAAACATATGTAATTTTACATACCTCATTACTAAAAGTATCATAACACACTGCCACCCTAATGTAATTTCTACCTCAAAGAATAATGTGTTCTAGCGTTACAGATTTATTGTGAGAAGAAACTCCATTTAACGGTAAGAGCTATAAATAGGGGTGGTACAGTCCATTGAAGTTAAACAGCCATGCTTCTTCAGTCGCTTTTAATGGTGAGTGAACAAAGTAGGATGGATCCCAAGGTCCTTTTCGTCAAACGATTTTACTAAAACCACCTCTATTCGCCACGCTTGTTTTCATAAGTGAAGATTTTTCTGGATTTTTTGACGCATTTCGCTAGCTCAATGTTAGAAGGTTCTTTGTTTCACTTTTTAACTCCGACGAGAAAAAGTCGGGTGTTATAAGTTTAATATGTGTATGTGTATCTGTGTGTCCGTCTATGATTCATTCAATTTGATTGCGGTTTTTTTCCATTGAAAGACTTGTCCGTCGAGATGGTTCTTAGCTATGTTTGATGGAAATAGGACCAGTAGTTTCCAAGAAATTCAGCTTTAATTGGAACAAGTGACAAGAAGTTACGAAGTTATTGTATTATAAATTGATAGAATGTAAGATTAATGTGTGTACCTGAAAAGGTAGGATTTAATGGAACTATTATGAAATTGTATTTTACTCATCTTGCATTTGACCTGAATTCCTCACACAATCATGAGACCCTCATTCAATGAGATGTAGGAAATGCTACTAAAGCTGAACGACCAAATTTCGAATTCTTAGCTTCAATATTGACTGAAATCTTGTAATAATATGGTTTATGGTTTAAGACATTTATTTCTCAAAAGATTTACATAAATCACTTACTGAGAAAACAATAATTTACTTATTTCTAAATAGGAGAGGGTAGCATGCTAAAACGGTTGATGACTTACGTATAAACGCGCTTGGTAACAACAAGCGAAATGACTTCCGGTTCGTGACGCAAGATGGCCGCATGCGTTTAAGTTTCGTTGTTCATTATTTATTCATTTTTGTTGTTGCACAATACGCTATCAATACTACAGTATTGATAGCGTATTGTGCAGTGATCTAACGTACGAGTGAATAGCTAATGAAGAATTCAACTTGAAGCGTTCATAGCCCTTCCTGGGTCAAGGCCCGATAGTCCGCGTGGTTTTTTGTAAATCGCTATCACTTTACAAAAAGCAAAACCTCACCGAACAACGGCATGCTCTACGAGCAAACTCGAAATTGGCGAAATCATCATTAACTTTGATGGAAGCCATTTTTTAAAATTAGAATTAGTAGAACAAGCGAAATGCAACAATGTAGTGCGGTGCGTAGAGAATAATAAATAATCAGTAATATTAATTATTTATCAGTTTTACGCTACTTATGTCCGGGGTGTTTTAAATCTTTTATTTAGGTTATAATGATTGATCGGAAGCCTTGTCTGGCGAGATGGTTCTTCTATATTTGGTTGGGTCGGGGGTTATTTTTTTTTTAATTTACCTAGGTTATTGTATACCTACATGAGAAATCAATTTTAGGTTATCTACCATGAAAATGTAACCTAGACACATTTAATATTGGGCCAGCGATTTTATAATCGTCGTTGAGTGCTCAACAGGCATTTGATAAACTGAAAATATTAAATTTCAACATAAACTGATTTACTCGACTACGGTGAAGCAAAAAATCGCTTTTTTGGTGTTCCTTAACAAAGTTGCTGGAACTTTCTTGTGTAGTGTTATAGTTGATTTTACCAATGTTCTAAATCAGCCAGCAGCTTCCTTTAAACCACATGAATAATGTAGACGCACGTAGTCGGGCAATTGGGGTGGCGTGAAGCCAAGACCTGAAAGGTCGTTGAATAACTGACCGGATGGCTGATTCACTAATGAACTGGCTAACCATTCATACCATACTGGCTAACTGAGACTTTCCTTAACTGAAAATCGGCGTGTGTCGAAATGTTGTGTTTTATTTTATTTTTTATTATAGTTATTTGGGGCATCAACAGCCATACAAATCGTAACAATTAACAATATAGAACTACAACATAAGCCAATAAAAGATTTCCATAATAAGTTACAAGAGAAATTAAACAAACATGCTATGCCCGATCAGGTGTGTGCGCATGTGTGTGTGTATGTCTGTGTTACCTATGTGTATACGGAAAAGGGATATTGAATGTGAACTATCATCTAAACTTAGTTAAAGACCGAATTCTTTTCTTCTTGCATCATTTTCGTAGGTATATACATATATGTACATGTTTAATCATAGAGAAAAATATGTTAATGTAAAAACAATCAGTATTTTTAAACGGATGAGCCTTAAAGCTAATAAATATAATAATAATAATAATAATAATAAAAACATTTATTCGTAGTAACAGTACTCCTACACATTACACAGCTTCTGCCAAACTGTAAAACAGTTTGTTGGCAGAAATAAGCTCCCTTTCTTTACATTACTGTTTTCAGCTTACAAACTACTTAGGTAAGTATTCTATACCTATAGGTAATTATAGGTAATTAACTACATTTGTAAACACAACATATATTTATATATGTAAGTATACACACACATACACCCTATGCTTACAAATGTAGTTACAGCAAGCATTTTATATCTAATTTTTTTTTTTTTTTTTTTTTTTTTTTTTAGCTTAAATTTACATTTAAATTAATTTTGTTTTTATATTGCTTCAACATATGTTTTTTTAGTTTTGATTTAAATACATTTTTGCTCGTACTTTTTCTGATATCTAGTGGTATATTGTTGTATATCTTAGGGACAAGATAAGGTCTGGATCTCTTTCCATAATAATTGACCATTCTAGGTAAAATCAATATTTCCTTAGCCACCTTTCTACGCATACGTGGGTTAGTCACAGGGACTTTAAACTCACACGTGTCAAACTGTTCCAATGCTATCTGAAACGATACCCTCTCATCGACCGGCAGTATATTACACTGATTTCTTCGTAAATTCAGAGGCATTTTGAAAAGTTTCGGTCACAGTGTATTCGTCTACTTACAAATACGGCCAAAGCTAAGAAGGCGACTGTACCACTACCCTCCTTTTAGCGCATGAATTATGTATACCGACGTACTCAGACAATTGATGCGGAGCCAAGGCCAGGCTAATGAAAAACTTGAAGCCGCCACTAGCTTGGTTGAATCACATCGGGAGTAGACGCCTTGGTTTAAACTAAAACGATTATCACACTTTATCAAATTAGTTTTAGAAATGACAAAGTAATTAACATTTATTTAACATTGGCACAAACAACTTATAGTAAAACTAACCCTAAAAATAAAACTAAACCATAACAAAATAAATATAACTAAATCTAAAAATGGCCCCTGCGGCATACCGCCGAAAATGCTGGCGGCTTTTCCTCGCTGAATGGCCATTCTTTGAGCGAGGAAACCGCCAGCTCTCCGGTCACCAGTAACTTTAATTAGCCTCTTCGAGATATCTTTGAAGAGGCTAAATGAGCTGGGTCCCCATGATCCCAGAGTCTCGACGCTATAAAATGTGTAAAATTATACTTTGCACCAAGATCTCTATATGTTCTCCGGCTGCTGCTTTGGCTCTAGTCGATGCAAATGTACTAAAGCAGACTAAACGTGTTCCTACTAAGCTAAACCACCAAAAAAACAGTACAGACACTTTTGAATATCGGAAAGCCGTCTGAAAACTGTATTTTATGGTTGTTTCGGTGATAAAAACTCTCGGAACTCAAACTGTTATCAAATTTAATCTGAATCTGGTTCAGTGGCTGAATCGTGAAGAGGTAACAGACAGACACAGTTACTTCCAGCACGTTTACGAGTATGTTAGTATTGATTAATCAACACTAATTAATATGCTGTAAGGATAGAAAACTTATCAAGTTCCAACGAATCCAAAGACTCGGCGTGGGAAACTCAACAAACTGTACTGGCTGTAAGTTGTTACAAAAATCCCGCGGATCGGAGGGTTCTGCTAGTTACTGCTATCGAGTTAGTAGTTAGCGGCCTACAGACATACGCAAGTTTATTGCTATATGGTCATGAAACTAGCGGATCTGACCGATAATACTAAAAACCTGCGAATTGGAGGGTTTTACTAATTAATTGCTGTCAATTTAGTAGTAAGCGACTTACAAATAGATGCATGTTTATTGTTGCGGCGCCACGAAACTAGTGGAGCAAGCCGATAATATAAAATCCCGGGGATTGCTACTGCCGCGCCTGAAATTCGGCTCCGGTGGTACGGGCACATCCTACGCCGCCCTGAAGACCATTTGATGAAGCTTCCCCTAAATTTACCGACACAGAAGTCAGGACATAGACGACCACCCGCCACTTGGCCGATGACAGTCGAAAAAGACTTGAAAGACGCTAAATATCGACGCTGTACTGGTTACAAATAGTTTTTTTTTGGAGAAAAAGGACAAAAAAGACCGTACCGACCAAGTATTGTCGCGCCCTAACAAAATACTCGCATACAAGAGCAGTTGTGTTCGCCGTCACCATCAGCCCTGTTTAAGCTGGCAGTTAGCACTGTAATTAAGATGGTCACTGCTGGCCACAGCCACTTCGCAACCAATACTCAAATACACGAACTGCGTTCACTGACAGTGTTTACACTCCCCGCCCGCCAGTTTCGTGGCCCAGTTTGCGCTGGCAGTTAGCACTGTAATTAAGATGGTCACTGCTGGCCACAGCCACTTCGCAACCAATACTCAAATACACGAACTGCGTTTACTGACAGTGTTTACATTCCCCGCCCGCCAGTTTCCTGGCCCAGTTTGCGCTGGCAGTTAGCACTGTAATTAAGATGGCCACTGCCGGCCACAGTCGAGCGTCGCGACAAATCCGAATACACAGACATAATCAGTGCCTGTTGGACAATCAAATTAAAGCAGGTTGGCTAAATTAAGCACAAAGGCCAAATGACACTTTTTGGAATATTTTTCACATAAAAACATATAACTTTATTAAACAGTACGATGGACAGCAGCGGCATTCAAACTGTTTTAAACAAATCAGCTTAACCAGCACGTCTATCTATTTCTCTATCAGCCACAGAGATGTCCACTGCTAAACATAAGCCTCCTCTATAGCGCGCCACAAAGTGCGATTCTGTGCAGTTTCCCTTACCATGTTTTTAAATTATCAAATATATTCGAGTTCATCACACAAATATTTGCCCTTGCCGGAATTCCAACCCAGGACCGCCGGCTCCGTAGGCAGCTGCTTCACCACTGTGCCAACCGCGTCGTCGTCAAGATTGTGCAGTAACTACAAACACTATCACTGAGATCAGTGGCCTCAGTGGCCAGTGGGCTAGTAAATGGGCGAACACCAGATTAGATCGCGTCATCTCCGGAACATGATAGACGCGGGTACACATGGACGGTTACAGTATGAGTAGGTACGCAGCTAACTGTTAACTAAGTCATCCCTGTATTGACTTCGTTAACAGTTAGCTGCATACCTACTGTTCTGCAGGGTACCTACAGAATAGGGAAATTCTAAATAGGGAGTCCATGGCATTAATTATAACTAGCGGCTCTGTGAGCTGAACTCGCGAGTTTGTTTGTAAATGGCTGGAATATGTTATTTTTTTGAAGTATTTTATATTTATTAATTTACACTTTAGTTCACAAAAGAAAACTTAACGTACAAACTTCCGAATAAAAACTTGGCCAAGCTGAGACACTTTGCTAGCTCGGTCAATTAACGTGTAAGTAGTAATCGTGTCAGTCCCACAATGATGAAAAATCTAACTACATTAAAAAATATAACCTTTTTTATGACGCAATCAGTAAAACAACTCCTAAAAACAAATCCAAAATATTGTCATTCGTCAAAGTGTCGTAGGTGACTGATGAATGTACAAACGATTCTGAGTAGGTTAAGCACAAAAAAATGTCGGAGAAAAGAGGTAAGTATACTTTAAGGTAAGGTAAGGCTATAGCGCAAAACCTCGTCAAATTAGCCCTGAACAGCTGTAAGTTATGGCTGAGATAAGCCAAGTCGATTCGATTCAAGTTTCATAATCTGTAAAAGTTGAGCCCCGCGGCTTAAAAGTTGGTAATTTGTGGGGCCGTTACGCCACGTAGGTACTGAGCCACACTGTCGAGGAGATAACTAGTCTATAGTCATTATAAAAAAACTTTAAACTTACGTAAAAACTGTCAGGAACGGCTCGACATATTTCGAACTCATAGACTCATAATTCGGCTGATAGATTCACAATCAGATTTGTAAAAAGGCCCTTGTGGCCTACTTACTGAATAAATTATTTAATTTAAGTTATATGAGCTCTTCAACAGGGACAGCTATCTGTGCTGCGACGCTAGTGCCCTATGAGTTTGAAACATGTTAAGCCGTTCCTGACAATTTGTTACTTGAGTTTAAACCGTTCTTATTATTATTAAAGATGTCTCACGATAGTTTTAATAATATTATATATAACAAGTCGTTTAATATGTCTGCATCGGCTGTGCACTTTCAGAAAGTTACTTACTTACTATACGTTACTTATTATGGGTGTTTCCTGTAATAGGAGCGATAAATTAAAACATAGATTCTTCGCTTGAAAATGGACAACATTTGTTTACGCAACTTCTGAAAATAACGTGTATTAAATGATGTTTTGTAGAATAATGTTTAGACAAAGAAGCAATGTATTGCGAAATGTCCGATATTAGTAGAGTGACAGCTATGTTAATGCTCAAAAGGAATGTCAATGTTCGACGATGCACATTGAAAATACTATTTAATTTGTTTGAAATAGTAAAATTCTGAAAACTGACTTTCTTTAATGTTGCTGAACAAATGTTGTTCAATTTGAAGAGTAGAATCTATGTTCTAATTTATCGCTCCTATTACAGGAAACACCTGGTATATAACTTAGTTATTTACTACAGCAGGGTTTTCAAAGTATAAGTAAATATGTGACATCATCACAAAAATCGATCTTGTCTCATAGTAAGCTCTAATAGGATTGTGTTATGAGCACTACATGATGATATAAATATTTATATAGTTAAATACATAGAAAACATTCGTGGCCAAGGAAAAATAATCATCACACAAATATTCGCCCTTGCCGGGATTCGAAGCCAGGATCGTAAGCTTAGTCAATAGTTGCATTAGAACGCCAACCGTATCGTCGGTTTGCGCCGTAGCGCGTAGCCCTGGCGCCTTAGAGGATAATCGAACTAACTGAACTCTAGTTAACACGTTCAATGCGGAGCTTCATTTTGTGAACTCGCTCTCAGTGCGTTACAACCCATGAGAGTCCTGTATTGAACTTTCTGGCTGTGCGGTACAAGTCAATTACAGCCTGTAAGAAGGGTTCTATATTTTACCTAAAATGTCTTTACTAAATACATATATATGAAATTTAATTATAACAATGTTTAGTCTAATAATAAGTCTACCTTATACTGTCTTCGCCGAAGTTGATGACTGTTCGTTGAGATTTTATAGACGAATTAATTAACAGGTCAAAATTGACTTGTAACGCACAGCCAGGACTGGCACAGATAAAAATGACGATGATTTAGTAGTGATGGGAAAGTTAAACCAAATAAATATATCGAAACAATGTATATATTTTTTTACATTGGTTACATATGCAACCAGATGATGGGCTCATGTAAATTAAATACGTAATTTTTGTGATGCGTTTGAGGGTATTTCAATTTCGTTCTCCGTACTTACATTAACCGACGACGATGGTGGACTGCCACTCGGGGACGTGGAGGTTCTAACCGAATCATGTTCCAATATGCGAACTTTGTTTTTGTTCCAGCTTAAAAATTTTGTCCAACATTCTACGAGACCGCATTTTAGACGCATTCATGTTTACGCATAAACAGAAACAAACGTGCGTACTAATAGCAGGGTAACAACACTAATGCACTCTGCACTTACGTGCAGTGCTGTACAAGGCCCTACACAACAGGTCATATATGCCCTGTTCCGCACTGAATAACAAAAATTTTAATCTGGTGCGAACAGGTCATATGTGACCTGTTAAATAATTTATATGTTGTCGGGTAGATTGTAAAATGACGAATCTAAATGTATACTTGACTATATAAAAAGATTTAAATATCACAACTTTATGGCCTTCGCACCAGTGCAAAGTCGCGTATTTCGGTCGCCGCTCCAGGCGAAAGTTCAGAACAGGGTCAAAATGACCTGTTTCGCAGTGAACGTGTTAAGGTAAAAGTAAAAGTGTCACAACTAAACTAAAAGTTTAGAATTTCGACGAGTTTGGATACAGAAACAAAAATGCTTCACCTGTAAGTGCAGAAATAGTTGGGAACCCCTGACGTGAAGCGTGAAGAAGCATCTCTCGGGCCAGCATGCAGTGTCAACTGACGAGTTTGTTTCTTTTTAGTTGCCATTGCGACTTGGGCTCCTCTTTTTGCTTACTATCAGGCGAAGTGAAGCCACTATGTTGTGCCGTTATAAAAAAAAAGTATAGTGTTGTAAATAACCTTGACATTTTCTAGACATTTTTGTCATCCCAAATATCACTATTCAAGGAATAGACGAGAGGTTACTTACATAATACATACACTTCGAGACCCAGGATGACTTTTTGAACGCGTTAAAGTCCGGTTTTGTTATAATATATTATATAAATAATATGTTATTTTTGTCTGGTCAAATTTTTATCTTGTCCTGTTTACTATTACTACTACTGATACCACTACTGGTTTTACTAAAACTAAAACTAATAGTAACTAACTTGATCCGCCAAAAGATAAAGGTGCTTACTGCCTACCTTTTCCAACTCACTCGGTAACTAGTTCACTTGTCTAGCCGTCTGTGAGGAAGGAAATACTTTTATACGTTTACACAGCTCTTATAAGCACAATACATTGTCTATTATACCTTTCTTTCCCAGTAAGTAACGACTTGTTTGCTTTGTCACATTAGGTTCGTACCGACTTTTATACAAGTTGTACCTCTTTAAAGTTAACCCATAAATGATTCGAAGGACAGCGCCGAGTGCAAAAATTGAAGCATCCGTAGCCAAGCTTATGCATATTTTTTAAGTTGAAGTAAGTACGCCATTTTGAATTGAATAGTGCTAATTGGCTAAAATTTTGGACTAAGTAGGTTGATTGCGACTTAAGAGCAGTTAATGCTTGTGAATAAAAAAGTACAGTTAGCAATATTTTGTTAAACTATCTGTGGGACTGGGCAGGACACGTCTGCCGAATCCATCCAGAATACTCTCTGGGCTAAATTATTTAGTGCACACCGGATGGCTACCGAAGCAGAGACATACCGAAAAGGATATGGCGCGTGGACCTGTATGCATTAGATAATGCTTGGCAGTAACATACTTTTCACCGAGACGACTGACGAGAAAAAGGGTAGCTTTTGCCCAGTAGTAGGACACACGTATAGGCTAAATAAAACAAATAAATACATTTATAACGCAAACTTATAGCTGCCATTCTTAGAATGCTCGATGAATACAGTTAGGCTTGCGATTTTAAAGATTTTCTTTTTATGAATTCAAGTCTGTAGGTCTGTAAGTCTGTAGGTGGGTCAGTCACTGATTTAGCTACTCACTCATTCAAAAGACCAGGACTTTTCTTAAGACATTGTTCCGTCATCAGCCAAAATACGATCTTGCTGGACATATGCGTCCCCCAACGGACTCCAGCCTACGCCTGGACTACAACAGGACTCCGCCTGCATACAGTGGACTCCAGCGATCTTCATCAAGCCATCGGTTTACCATGTGAACAAACATTTACGGGCACAATGACCGTCGAAAATAAAGTTAAACAGTTTTATATCATTGATCCAAAGATCAAAGCACAAACAAAACTTGAAATGCGTCACCTGGCGGAAGAGCCCGGGAATCAAACCTGGTACCTCTGGATTACCGGTCCAGCGTGTTTTTCTTTGTGCTTTGATTTGTAACAATGGTTTCATATAAAAATTGTGGTGTGTAGCCACATTAAAATATATTTTTATAGTTTTATTTTGAATGTATGGTTTTATTTAATTTGACTCCGTATAATTATCTGGGAGCATCTCTGTTTTTCCTAACAAGCTTGACCAGAACAGCCTGATTTTTCTGAACTTTTACTGAACTATCTGCTTAAAAATTCCCTCTAGGGAGGAAAGTCAAAGGTTACACAACTAAACGAGATGCAGGAGCGCTCGAGAAGACAGGAATAAACTAACTAGCTTTCATTCTTGGAATCTTGAATTTCAATTATATATCCTCTTAAGAATTTTATCCGAACTGTACGTTTATTTTTTTTATTTTCAATTCCTTTTGTTTCTTTGTTAGGTACTTGTTGAAATTTTCTTATTGTAATTTTATAATAAATACGCCTAGAACGATGAAGAATACGTTTTTTGGTTTTATGTATGTGCGTGTTTACGAACCAATCCTAAGGACGTGTTGCTAGTGAGCTTGATGAAACTGAAACTTATCTCCTGGCTAACCAAAACTGGGCTCACTTTCAAGCGCTGACTAGGTTTCTAGGCGTATTTATTCTCTGTTCAGTGATGAAATGCTGTCAGCATTTTCGGTACTATGCTGCAGGGGAGCAATTTTTTGTATTTGTTTTAATTTATTTTAATTTGCACATAGTTGTTAGTAGTATTTAGTTTAAGTTTTTGATTTACTGTTTCTTTGTTTTTTCTTTTTTCTTGTTTTGAAATAATTTTTTCTAAGATTGTAGTGCATTTAGATAGGCTACAGATTTAATACGATACCTTGATGAGGTATATTTAATTTGTCAACAGTCATCGTTTTAATTTTTTTAATACCGTTAAAACAGCAGTGAGGATTATTCAAAAAGTTATCTCTTGAAAGTAGCTAAATAATTATTATCAGAATCTAGGTTATTTCCATAAGCTGTTACATAAAAATGTTACCTACGTATAGATAATTTCATCATCTCATCTTGGCCCATACAAGGCAAATAAACATAGTATATAAGTAAACAAGTGCGAGATACTAAATTTCTAGGTTTAACTCTCGACTCTGCCCTGAGATGGAACAAACATATAGATGTTCTCTGTGGAAAATTGTCTGGTGCTTGTTTCGCGCTGAGAAGATTAGCCAACGTACTACCACAACAACAGCTACGCTCAAGCTACTTCTCTATGTTCCAGTCCCTTATGTGCTATGGGTTGGAATTGTGGGGATCGGCCGCCGAATGGCATCGCGTCTTTGTTTCGCAAAAACGCGCTGTCAGAATAATTACAATGACTCCAGTTGGGGCACCGACGAAACAATTGTTTATTGATACGAACATTCTCACATTACCTTCACAGTACATTCTTAATATTGCGAAACATGTACACAACAATAAGTTCTCGTAAGCGCCAACCAGTTACTTACAAAAAAAGGTTACAACTACATTGCGTGGATATTGAATTTTCAACCTTATTCCTTGTTGAATAGGTTTAAAATGGTTCACGATGAGAGTTCATAGTCCTTTTTCAAGAGAATACGTTCTTGTGGAGAGTCGGACGGTTGTAAAATTCCAAAAAAGTTATGATTACCATTATTCTGTTAGTGTATTTTGTAGTTTCATGTCCAAGGAAATAGAGTCGATAATCTATATTAACCTTTCAAGGTGGTTACAATCTGTTTTTACTACGAGCTCGCTATCTTAATTTGTGGTTTACGACTCAATGGTATTCAGTTCTTATTAGACATATTCCGCTTTGTGTAGTAGCACAAGCACTTAAGCTTACTTTTGTGTTACTTTAGGAAAAATCGGGTCTACTTTGAAGACTTTAAACGATTATAAAAGTGCAATCATAGTTAGTTTGATCAATATTTTTTGTTCTATTATAGTCTAATTATAATTATTGTAACGGATGATGAGATGATCTAGAAATGTTCATCTTCTGTTTGCAATTAGTAAACTAAAAAACATATTGTTGAAAAAAAAAGTTTCAACATTTTATGCGATCCACTGCAGTACGCGTGGAACTCGAACCACGACCTCTGTCTAACCGGACCAGTGCTCTTCCAACTGAACTACAGGACCGCTATGCAGACCGCATGAAATAATGCCTTCTCATTCCGCTTTTTACAGTGCCCTCTGTATTTATATTTTTTAATTCAAATTGAAAAAAAAGACCATCATAATCTTGTGGTATTTAAAAAAACTGAAATATCGAGACCCCTTATTCAATCTCACCACAACTCCACTAAATAAACACTAGATATAACTGTTGTAGCGAACAGATCAGATTCAGATTCAGATTCTGATCTTTATTGATAAAATATATCGGGGGGCACGGCAGTGCCCCCGCCAAGTCGAGCGCGAAGCAAACACTGCCGTACCATCCTTTACTGGAACCATTTCGCCGCATTTTCAGGCCCCTATTTGAGCACCTCTGGATAAGACCAGAACGCAGAAATTTTCGTCATCCAGTAAGCTATAATCACATACTTAAAATCCAAAACTTCAAGTCTGTAGGTCATTTAGTTCCGAAGTTAAGCGAAAGCAAAGTTTCGCATTTACGACACTCACTCACTCACTCACTCATGATCATCAGTAAAGAACTAGTACTTCCCATAAATTCAGAGAGCAGAAATTTGGTACAGAGTTAGGGTTTAATAGCCATATAAAGCGAAAACTATAAAAATTGGCCAAGTGCGAGTCCGACTCGCGCATGAAGGGTTCCGTACCATAAAACAAGTTTGTTGTATGGGAGCCCTTAAATATTTATTTTATTTTATTTTTAGTATTTGTTGTTATAGCGGCAATAGAAATAGATCACCTGTGAAAATTTCAACTGTCTAGCTATCACCGTTCCTGATATATAGCCTGGTGACAGACGGACGGACGGACGGACGGACGGACGGAAGGACGGACGGACAGCGAAGTCTCAGTAATAGGGTCTCGTTTTTACCCTTTGGGTACGGAACCCTAAAAACTAGGATAATCGAAGATCTGGAGTACTCTGATTAGAAAACACAAGAGCCCAACCAAACTATTAGAGATCGACATACCGCCTTTACAAAAAATATTCAACTTGTTGTGTTCGGTTGGCCGCCGTCGCGACTGATCGTCTCTCCTGATGATGGATCGCGTACCGATTCGAAACATGTCGAGTGTTATTCGATTTCTACGACGTGAGTCAACCCGTTTAAGTATTTTAATAGTGAACTTGGTGGGCCGCTTCATTTGATGTCAAAAATCCAAGGTCTGAAGTATTTTGACGACGCGTTTGGCTCGGTTTGTAAACACCTGCCTACTGAGCCGGTGGTCCCGGGTTCGAGTCCCGGCCAGGGCAAATATTTGTGTGATGAACTCGAATATTTGTGCTTGGGTCATAGTTGTTCTATGTATTTCAGTATATATTTATCTATATAAAGTATGTATATCGTCGTCTAGTACCCATAACACAAGCCTTCTAGAGCTTAATTTGGGACTAGATCGATTTGTGTGAGGTTGTCCGATATTTATTTATTTATTTGATGAAGAACCCTCAGCTGGTCTCAGCTGTATTAGAGATTGGTAACTATTGGTACATACCCCTACTACTATTGGTACATAAAAAAAATCGACTGTCATTGCAAAAATCCAGCGTAGTGGGACACATCTTCTAATTTAATCTAGCCTATAGCGTCCCACAGCTAGGCGGGTTACGTATTACAGTCCCGAAAGTTCATAATACCTACAGTTGAAATAGTGATGGTCAAAATACCGAAAATCAAAATACCGAAAGTTCAAAAAGCCGATATTCGATATACCGAAGCTCAAATTACTTATTTTTAGAAAATCGAAAGTTCAAAATCTTGAAATTTCATAATCCCGAAATTTTTAAAATCTCGAAATTTTATAATCCCGAAAGTCAATGAGCACTTTAAAAGTGTCAGGACACTAAACTAATCTGACTTTTCCGTGGAACCGATCTGCTCCGGTGCTGCGGGATGTTCAGCCCCTCCGCCGTAGCGTAAGAAAGTGCGGCACCGACGCTCGCCTCCGCAGCTTCGGCTTTTTGGTCACCTTCGGCGACCAGCCTTAGCCGCTGCGCCTCGCTTGATGCCCGCACTTTCTTACGGCGGCCGGGGGCTGCCCTCCCTCCGCGCATCCGGGCTTTTATATACACTCTAGGGGTAGGGCAGACAAGACCACGTGGAATCGGGGTTGACAGCTTCGGTTCTGTGGCAAGTCGATTAAGAAAAGAGTCCGGGAAAGTGGGAAATTAAGTATGACACGAAATATTCGATATTATGATAAAATATTCTGTCATGGACTGCCAACCGAACCGAACTTGTCTGAAACGAAGCTGTCAACGCTCGCCTCCGCAGCTTCGGCTATTTAGTCACCTTCGGCGACCAGCCTCAGCCGCTGCGACTCGCTTGTGATGCCCGCACTTTCTTACGCTAGGGCCACAGTATAATAAAGAGTACTAACGTACTAGGGCGGAGGGGCTGCACATCTCGAAGCGCCGGAGCAGATCGGTTCCACAGAAGAGTTCACTTATAAATAGTAAGTATAGTAGTAGGCAAGTAGGTTACGTAATTTAGGTTAATATTCTTTGTATAAAATTAAACATTAGAATCTGTAAGACTACAGAAATACGAGATAATTCTCGAGAGTAATATTCCGGATTACAACCTTCAGGCAGGATCATAGTCTTCGGGATTATAATCTTCGGGATTACAGTCTTCGGGATTATAATCTTCGGGTTTAGTCTTCGGGATTACATTCTTCGGGATTACAGTCTTCGGGATTATAATATTCGGTATATCATCCTTTCGATCAAACGTTCTTTCGGGATTTTAAACTTTCGGTCAAATAAACATTCGACATTTTAATTTTCGGCCTTCCGTCCATAGGTCTTATGATATTCGGTATTTTGAACTTCGGCATCGTAATACGTACCCGCTGGGCGAATGCCTCCCCTTCTGCTATTAATACGCATATAAATAAAATTAAAGGAAAACTCTGGACAAGACTAGACTGGCTTTTATACTTATACTTACAAGTTTACAAGAAGAAATAGTCGAACGATTAACTTTATTCTACTCGAACATTACACAAATTAAATAAACAAATTACACCAAAATATTAATTTCAGGTTGTTATAAAACAATATGCCCGCGTTTCTACAAAAAGAAGTGAAATCCCACCAAAAACATTCTGTAAAAAACTAGCCAAGTCTCGATGGAGCTGCTTGTTTATCTCTAAAAAGTAATGGAATCTAGACAAAGTCGTACCAAGTCTAAGGTTCCTTACTGCGATTTCTTTATTATTATAGTTAATGTCGTGTGACTTGGCCGTTGAAGGGTACACAAGGGTACAAAACCAGGTGCTCCATGACACCATTGCACCAATCTGTCGCCAGAACCGCTACAAGTCAATTTTGTTTTCACGTAATGTTATATCTATTGTAACTACCTATGTTTGTACCCTTCAACGGCCTAGTCACACAACATTAAGTATAATAATAAAGAAATCGCAGTAAGGAACCTTAGACTTGGTACGACTTTGTCTAGATTTCATTACTTTTTAGAGATAAACAAGCAGCTCCATCGAGACTTGGCTAGTTTTTTACAGAATGTTTTTGGTGGGATACATTTTACAAGTCATGTCATACTAATACAATTTATAAATTATATAAATTATTATTTAATTAACAAGTACACATTCTACAATATACATTATTATTAAATTAACATAATAATTTGTTATAAATTAACATTATAATTATATAATTTGTTTTGGGTCAGTGCTCTCTCGACTTTTCAATAAACTCAACTATGCTGCTACGCATGTTCAGTAAGTAACAGTTTAAGATCAGCGGGCAACGAGGGTCAGGCAGACGGGACAGGGGCGTTTGATTAGTGCAGCCCGTCGCTTACTGTCACACTTGTCACAGCCGCTCGCTGAGGGTTTTGTATTTCGAGTTCGGTATTTACAGTTTGCTCTGTGGAAGCTACACGACTGTTAAAACAATAGAATTGTGAAATTTTCATAACAAGGCCCAGAAGCGACGATTCATTGCTATGCAATCCAAGAATATTACACCCATGTAGTAGAGGTCTATGTTTGAGACTGCATTGAGTGATATTGACATGTATTTTGAAGGAAATCTGGCTCATTATAGCTAAATTAGAAATGTAGTCAACGTTTGTCATTTCCAAGCAATTTAACTTAGAAAACGTATCGTGGGAACGTCTCCAACAACGTTAACTGATGATCTGTTCAGAATTGTAGGAACTAGTCGGATGAGGGGAAAGCATGAAAAGTCATTATTGCGATTATTGGGCGAGGCTTTTGTCCCGTTTGGGCTGATATTATATTGAGAATTCGCCATCATGAAAGTTGCGAACAGATGGACGTTCAACGAGGGTCAGGCAGACGGGACAGCGGCGTTTCATTAGTTCAGACCGTCGCTTACTGTCACACTTGTCACAGTCGCTGACGCCGGGAGATATTTGGACGGATGCCTAATTATTCTTTTGAGTCTTATCTGCTAAAAAAGAAGCATAATACTCAGTAGCCAGCTGCATTCTAATACAAATGTGTGAATTGTCAGTGAAGTACGCAAAGAAATAATCCGCGGCTGCAGACTAACATATAAAAGCTTAAGATCTCAAGCGCGGGATTGTGAGGAGGCCCGGAATAGCTCGTGGACACTCGTGCACACAAGTCGTTATCATTTTTTTTTATATTACAGTACTGCAGACGCCGGGAAAGAAGGGCTTGCCGGGTGAGTAGGTATAGACAGTGATACGACAGTGACGACGCGTTTGGCTCGGTTTGTAGACACCTTCCTACTGAGTCGGCGGTCCCGGGTTCGAATCCCGGCCGGGGAAAATATTTGTGCAAATTTTTGTTCTTGGGTCTTGGATGTTATCTATATATGTATTTATATATTATGTATATCGTCGTCTAGTACCCATAGTACAAGCTTTGCTTAGTTTGGGACTAGGTCGATTTGTGTATGATTGTCCCTTAATATTTATTTATTTATTTATACAAAGCCGGCAAGGCCTTTTCTAGGCTAAGGCATCAGTGTTTTTCTCAATCATATGCAGTGAAATAAAAGTACACCACTCAAATAATATTTAAGCTGTTTAGCCTGTTCATAAACACAGACGCCAGGCTTAAAAAAAAATACTTTAATTCAATTCAATTCAATTTTTATTGATAAAATAAAATTTTACATGTCAATAGGATAACAATAAGAGTTATACTTAATTCAACGTCTAACTTCCCGGCCTAGGCCTTTAATTTTGTATGTAAAGTACCTAATACTTCGAAGCCTTTTATGACGACAATTCATTGTATGTTTGACAAAAATAGTTTACATACATAAATACAATAATAATTATTCCATGCGTGCTTAATTTCGATTTAATCTTACAATATATTGGAACTCAGAGAGTGAATTTGATTTTGTATAATGCGTCTGTTTGCAGCGAAATGTTGTCTAAAAACAGTCAGGACACAGTCGAGAAAGAAACCTCGTATATATGGCAAAAATTATCAGTGGTATTTCCTAATATTTTCTTCTTTTTCCGTGACCGTTATACATTGTTTTTTTTTTTTTAAATTAAATTTATCAGATTTTATCGCGTATATTAATTATTTGAGGCTCCCTGAGACGTTTCGGTAGCTTTCTAGTAACCGTTGTCAAAGGTTCACTTAGAAAAACAAAATTTTTCTGTCAAAATTACATTTCTGCACACTACGCACTTTATAAATACGAATTAAAAATAAAGGTGAACATACATGCCAGATGGGCTTAATGTGTAAAGACAGTACTTGCTTTTAACGCTTCTCCCCGTGAGTGTACTCCGCAGAAACGTCGCACAAAGCGTCGAGACAGTTGTCGTCATCCGAAACGCAGATGAAGTGCTCCGAGCTATATTGTAGGTAAACTAGGTCCAAGTTGGAATGCGAATTGTATGGTAATAATAATAATAAAGCTTTATTTATCTCTTACAAAGTGCATCAATATTTTGTTTACATACTGAATTTTTTGTTGATAGTTTTAGTTTTTTCTTATAGTATGTTAGTCTTTTTATTTTAGTGTATTTATTATTTATTTAAGTGTAAGTCACGCAGCGTGGGTAGGCCCCCCACAAGGTGGACTGATGACCTGGTGAAGGTTGCTGGAGTCCGCTGGATGCGGGAGGCGCAGGACCGGTCATGGTGGCGTTCTCTGGGGGAGGCCTATGTCCAGCAGTGGACGTCTTTTGGCTGATGATGATGATGATGATTATTTATTTTATGTAAGAGCCGCCTTTGCGGTGAAAGCCTCCTCCAACTTATGCCAATTTTCTCTGTCGCGAGCCACTCTAGGCCAAAGTGCTCCCGCTACTTGTGCGATGTCATCACTCCACCTTTTTTGTGGTCTACCTCGTCTTCTGGTTTTGTAAATGGGACACCAGTTTGTTACAGTTTTTGACCATCCATTGCCTTGCCGTAACTCTTTGGATATGGCCTGCCCATTTCCATTTAAGTATCAGTACTTGTTTGATTGCATCTTTTACTTTTGTCCTTTTCCGAATCGTATGGTAAGGATACATCAAATTTATAAATTTATGAAACATGTAAGGGTTTTTTTTTTTAAATCTACATACCACGATTTTTATATTAAACTATTGATACAAAGATCAAAGCACAAATATTTTTTTTAATGCGTAACCTGGCAGAAGAGACCTGGAATCGAACCCGGTACCTCTGGATTTCCGGTCCAGCGCGTTAACCTTTCCGCCACCCTAAATATTTATTAATTTATTTATTATTACAGGTTACATAACATTACAGTTTACACCAATGCGTCATGAACCGAACAGTGTTTATTTAGATGGCGAAACGGCGTGGCCCCGTTGTTCCGACATCTCAGGTGTTGGATTTGGTAGGTTGCCCCGGAACCAACGAAACACGACACCTTTTGGCCAGAAATCAGCACGCGCGATGGTCTCCTGGAGCGGCCGCGGCACGCGCACTACAAACGAGCTGAAGTGCACGTAGTGGCGCGAATGCAACTGGAACACCCTCACGAGTAGCCGGTTTTCTGGCGAACATACTGCGTCACTTCTTCAGCGGTGGCAGTGTGATGCAGGCAGAACTATGCATTTATGCATTACAACAGTCATATTCTTTGATTTGATTTAATTTTGTCGTAATAATTGATTTACGATTTTATGAGATTCATACGGGTAACACGGGAATCAGGGAAGTATTATTATACACCACTAGCAACACAGAAATGGATTGACAGAACCAACCGACCAATCATAGCGCGATGACGTCAAAAGTGTCCCCTGCCATTCCGGAGTATACATATATTATATAATACCTTATTTTCTTATACCATGGCCTACTAGTGAATGTAGTGAGCATCTGTTGCATACAGGCCTATGAATGGATGACCTAAATACCCCCGGACAAGAAGATTTGAAGGAAACGTGTCTCAACATACTAATCTTTACGCCCGTTAGTAAATAAGTCACGTATGTCGGCCACATTGCGTTTATTTCAGTTTCATGAAAAACACCAACAGGGCCCGGGTCGGTCGCACCGTCTTCACGTAGGCCGCGATCGAATTATATCGGATGGACTCGAATCAGGGGCGGCTGTGGTCCAAGTGTGCATTTTTCTCTTTCGACTTGACGACGCGTTTGGCTCGGTTTGTAGAGACCTGCCTACTGAGCCGGCGGTCCCGGGTTCGAATCCCGGCCGGGCAAATATTTGTGTGTTGAACTCGAATATTTTGTGCTTGGGTCGTGGTTGTTCTCTGTATTTAAGTATATTTTTATCTATATGAGTACGTATATCGTCGTCTAGTACCCATAACCACAGATAACACAAGCCTTCTTGAGCTTATTTTGGGACTAGATTGATTTGTGTGAGGTTGTCCGGTATTTATTTATTATTATTATTTATTCGCTTTCTTAATTCCATTGTGTCAGAGGGAGCGTTACGTTCTTAACCCCCGACGAACTCCGAAGACAAGGGGTGGACTATCTGTGTATTTGTGTTTCTGTGTGTCTGTTTGTGGCATCGTAGCTCCCAGATGGATGGCACATTTTCAGTGCAGTTTTTATTTATCGAAAGAATTGACTTGTCCGTCGTTAGTAGTTTACAAGATTAGATATTCAGCTTAATTTTGACAGTTATTTCTGATATTTAGAGCAGTCTAAATGTAATTAGTCCCATATAGACATTTGCTCCTAATAAAAAATAGAATCCTTAAAAACAATTTTCTTCATGCCGATTCAAGAATCGCACGTCGCTTGTACCAGACGCCCGTGTTTGGTCGAATCAGCTCCATTAGCGATAACTGACAAAAAGGGCTGACGGCCTCACGCGCCATATTGGATCAGGCTCGCCGTGACCAACCTGGACGTTACAGTCATACAGATATCGGTATTTCTGGGAATAGGGACGAGGAAGCCCAATGAAGGTGCTGCCAGCTGGTGCCGCCGATCTGAATCTTTAACTTTGACATCGATAGTGGTGCTAAATATCAGACAACCTCACACAAATCGATCTAGTCCCAAATTTTGCTCAAGAAGGCTTGTGTTATGTTATGGGTACTATATGACGGTCATGTATGTATACAGACTTATGTGTGGGTAAGACTAATACCTCTGCGTGTCATTGACTCTTCCGCCTAGTTAGTTATTTAAAATGGCGCATGGCGCGGCCGGAAGGATACGAATCTACGCTTACATAGGGAATTTGATTTCGTCTCAGATAGTTATTTAACACTAACTCTATAGTTTCTGCCTATGTCTGGTCTATGTCTGGAGGCCTATGTTCAGCAGTGGACGTCTTTGATATACAATAGATAGTTTCTGCACGTTCTCTTGCAATCTGAATCTCTCACCTTATCAATGCTTGAGATCGACATTTATTGTGCTGTTACCTATACTTTTGTGAAATGAAATGAAATGAAATTATGAAATGAAATGAAATGAAATGAAATTATTTAATTGCGTAAACATGGTAGTTAGGTGATGCAGCATATAGTATGTAGAGTTCCACATGTTTAGCCGAAGATGGCATGCAACTTTTTACAATTATTATAATATTTATATAATTCTGGTGTAAATGTCTAACAAACTTAACTTAATGACTAAATACAATAAAAATTATAATGTCCGACGTAACAATTATTTTCCAAAATCAAAGAATTCATTGATAGAATAAAAACATTTCTCCTCCAATTTCTTAGTTTGACAACAAATATTTTGTCGGGTAAATTACGTATGTCATATGGTATCTTATTGTACACTCTTATACTCATCAAATAACAATTTTTATTAAATAATTGGGTTTGAAATTTCGGCATTAACAGTTTATACTCGTCTCTCGCTCGCAACTGGTTGTTTTTAGATGGATTTTTAAAGTAAGCTGGAAATTTCCGAACTAGACATCCCAACTCTAAAATATACAACCCAACTAGAGTGAGAAGTCCGTGTCTTTGAAATAAAGGTCTACATGAGTCTCTTGGACAAACGCCTAAGACTGCTCTGACACACTTTTTTTGAGTAATAAATACTTTATATACATCTGTAGAGTTACCCCATACTGCTATTCCATATTTCAAGACCGAAGTTACATAACCATGATATGCAAGCAGTGCCGTTTTTTCTCCTGCAACAATCCTCAGTTTTCGTAAAGCGTAAACAAAGCGATCTAATTTACCACAAATTATCTCTACCTGTGGTTTCCATGAGCAGTGTTGGTCTAAGGTTATGCCCAGAAACTTAACTTCGGTTACTTGCTCAATTGTTTGGTTCCGACAAGTCAAATTTACGTAGTTACGGAAGTGTATGTAACATGTCTTTGAAATATTGGTTCGCAAGTTGTAATGCTTACAAACTACCTACTAAATAAATACATCCTGGGAACGAGCACCAACTTTTAATGCTTACGCGGAGGTACTTATATTAACTCGAGAGTTATCCTGAGTCACGGGACCACCAATCGTAACGCTTACGACGACGAGCTACCTAAACTACCTCCTAGTCCTACGCCTGCTTCACCCACGCCACTAAACTCCACTCCTACAACGAAGCCCTAAGGATACCCTACAACAATTACCTAAGTATATCTTAACAGCAGCTCCCAGTCTTCTATATCCTACAACTAAACAAATCTAAATATGAAAGGATCTTTATAACAATTGAGTCTGAACTTTTCTTAATAACTAATGGCCAAAAAAATGTGATCGATGTAACCGTTGTGAACGTCTAGATGTGCAGGACCCAACATTGTTGTAGTAACTCAAGCTCTTTTAAGAGAAATCTAACCGTGATGTGTCGCCAAGTGCTTCCGTACCCATATACTATGCTATGCTACCATGTATTACCAAATAAATGTGTATTCTCTTACTTATTTAATGCAAGCTTCTCCTATCCTACTGCTACCTTGGTTCTTTGTACTAAATTAAATTTCCAACTTAACTTAATGCTATCTATCCTCAAAATATAAACTGTTACTTCCTATGTAGTCTAGCTAACAAAACTATCTATAGTTCCTATAGCAAGATTCAATATGGAATATTATGGATACTCTTATAAAAGTTATTTAATTCTATATGAAATATCAAATTCATTTAGTCCATATTCAGATATAGTTAAACTAGATTACCTTATGTAACAATAAAAATCAATATGTGATTCTATCCAAATTTTATTAGGATTCAATCTATAAATAGATGAAAGTTACAGGATCTATGAATTTTTATTATGAATTTAATTGTTCTTAAGTTTTCATATTTGACAATATTGAATAAATTTTGTCATTACTCCTTAATCTGAGAAGGTGGTTACCTCCCTTAAATAAACTATAGTAGACCAATCTGAAGTGGATTCTAGACCTATACAATAAGTAGGAAGTCGTTATAGTCTTCACAATTAAGAACTAGTAAGGACTAGATTATAGTATAATGGAGAAGGTATCTTTATTGTGTATAAAAAAATAATATAAATTTTTTGTTAATAATCCCCTACCACCCTGAGTGTGCGGAGAGTATCACTGAACGCTTTACCTATCTATTCCTGAGAAGCAAATCGAATTAAAGCGTTCAGCTAGAGGATGGGGAACTCCGCTCCTAGTCTAAGCTGAACAAACCACTGTGGGATCTCATCACATCTATGCATGACGTCCTACCTAAAGCAAAGTGTCAAGGATCCATCTTTTAGGGAAGCCTTTTGGCGCAAGCTTCTTAAGTTAACTACACAAGATCTACTCTAAGGATTTTACCTACCTATTTAACTAGTTAAATATATGTGATGGCTGCAAAGACTATGACAATGTAGTTATAATTGTATTTATAAGATCTCTAGTACACTACTCTTCCTTAGTAGGTAAGAACCCTTCTAATAAGTTCTAGAACTTGGTTTTCGTTTGACCATACTCATAAATGTAGTACATCCTTGAAATCATGAAGACTATTGTGTCCGTTCGGAGTATCTTTCAACTCTCGACTGACTCATTCTGATAAGGGAAATTACTTTCAACCCTTGTGATATAAATTGATTTAGTTCTGAGATCTGCGATGTAAATACGAGAACGAATAACTTTCATTATTGCTATCCATGAGTCCTCGGCTTATCTTAGCAATTTACACTTCAGATACTCCACATCCAGTCTTAGGAATGCTTTGCATTTCCATACTATACGACGATCCACAATTTCCTTATCAAAATTATAACAAAGTTTAAAATTATTTCTGCTCATTGAAAGGGCGAATGTCATCGGTCAGCTGATTCGACTTAACTTTAGTGTTGCCATTCTATCACTGAGGCTGTAACATATGTACATTACTTTAAATCATAATCAGTAAATTTTAACTAATTATTTCTATATATATTGATGTCATATTAAAGGTTCTAAATATCTGATTGGTTTAAATAACAGGTTTCTCTATTCCCTTTCTTTATAAACTGTTACAAGATTTTGTTTTTCACTACTGACATCCCGAGTCATAGACATAGTAATCAAAGAATATAATACTCACAATGCAAGAAATCAGCTGTTTGTATCTATTATACCAGACGAGATTAAAATAATTTGAATTAATGTTATGTTAGTTAATGATGAATGGCCGATTGCTCGGAGGATAAAAAAAAACCCGTTCTAATATTCCAACTGGAGTGTACCTATCCCCATACCCCCATTTGCCCTAGCTAGCACCACCAATACTAGAGGCCTAAACCTCACATTTACATTTAAACGTGTATGGAACCTAGGTAAGCTAAACTATAAATTCGGGAGATTAACCCGAGGTTGGACTAGAATCAGTGTAAGTGGGTCCCCCCTTGCGTGGCTAAGACACCGGAAACGCAGAGTAACCCGCCCTAATATGTGTATATAAAGCAGACATATAAATATATAAGTATATGAGACCGAACATGGAGGTCCATTTGGCTTCGGCAAGCGCGGAAAGGCCCGCATGTCCATCACGTGTGGTCATTGCTTCCACCAAACAAAACTATCCACATTCGTAGGCTATTCACTGCACTTATATATGGCTAGTGCCCGAGCTGCCTAACTCGGGTAAAACTAGAAGGGTCTGAAAGATATTCGTTTAACAGCCGCAAGGTTAAATATCTTTCACCTGGCAACCATGTACCAAAACACTACTTCTGGCATGTAATTATGCTTAATAGCTCTCAAACAACAAAGTCCCAATAATTTTTAATAAATAATTATAATCCCGAAAAATAATCTAAATTCCAACAGAAATTCCCCTTAGAATTATATTTAGTAAGTACTTTAATGCCAGAGATCAGTGTTACCCGTTCGAAGTTGCAAGAAAGAATGAATGAACTCTATAAAATCCGTCCCTATTTATACCAATATTCCCCGACCTTCGTAACTATCTCCGTAAACCACCCTACTGTCTATTTCACGACTGCCAACCCACTGTTCCGTTAAAACACTGTGACCCCTTCCTGGTCATTCTGGACATTTCAGATGCGTCACGCGCACGTGACCGATGAGACTCCTCCCACTAAATTTTGATCCTTATTCAGTCTAAAATAAAGCTCAATTCTTCCGTTGGAAAATTTTGTGAAGTAATTTGCTATTTTAAAAAGGTAGGGTGCTTAGTTATTGGAATATTTTTACTTGCTTTCGTAAACATTAATACAGTTACTTCTATTAGGCATTTGTATTGTATTATAACTATTCAATGATGATTTTAGTATTAGCCGGCGAAATATAATGCTATTGTCGGGAACGTGATGATGACAATGATGATGTGAGTCTTACGATGGTGATATATGATTACAATATGATGGCGAGCACATGACGAGAACATGTGAATCGCTACAACCGCCCCCCTGCGAAAGTTTGAAGTGGATTGACATTGTCAAATAACGTAGAACTTCGCATTCCCCTACTAAAATGCAAAACAAACTAAAAAATTTATATATAAGACAAATTATTCGTTAAGCAAATAACATTTTGTGATAGCGTTGGATATTCTAAATCCGTCAGTATTCGAACCCTTAAATGTGTGTGTATTTAAACCAATACTTGGAAAGTCACTTGTGTATTAAATCAGAATTCAAACCATAGAATAATATCATTGAATCGTGAATATATTTCTCCAAATCTCGACCACATCGTAAGAAGTGTTTGGTTGTGAGTCAAACAAGCCCTATTAGCTCGGTTTTGCCTAAACACCTCAAACTTGACCTGCCCATTGCTCAGCCTCATTTGCGAATTCACATTGTACGAATTCTTCGATGAATCGACAAAAATCTCCTCAGACAACATAGCAAGATCTTTGGTATAGATACTGAATATTCATCCTTACTTCAATTCAATAACTGATTCCGATTTCAAATTCTTCTCCAAAATCACATGCTACTCTCCTTTCTCGGTGTGTGTATCACATCAAGAATAAACAAGCCAATTTCAGCTCTATAATCATACAAATGTGTTTTTTTTTTTTTCGTTCTTGTAAGACTATAGACTTACTAGTCGAATTGTGAAAAAAAAATGTTTCATTACAAAATTATGCTAAATAATACTATTATACCAGAGGTTCATACAAATATACCAATTTAGTTTAATCCTGCCTTTACGGACAAACCAGAACACAATTCTTCTTCTTTAAAAATATACAGTTGGCCAATCTAATCGTTGACATGGGTGTGTGTGAAACCTGCACATTTCTGCTCGTGCTCGTAGAAGGTTAGCCCGCAGGCACTGTAGAGTATTGTTTCGCACAAACTACCGCACAACGGTCTTAAATCGAAACTTCGATTTACTAAGCCTAACTTCTAAGTATGTGCAAACCAATTGATGTCTTTAGAAAATACTCCCGTTCGTACCTCTAAAGATAGTAGACCCCCCCGTTTTCGGATTCGAATACTTTCGAACGTAGCTTGAATACATACAGACAACATCCAACTCAAAAAGTCCACTCATTCATCCTCTCATACGTCGCACTACAGGCTCCTACATTCGTTTTTCCGCATCGACTTAGTCAGAAGAACATCACCCATTATGTATTCAAAATCCATACTACTTTACCTTCCTATAATATCCCAAGTTCCCCTTTACTTCTTACATCAAATTCAAAATAAAGATTTTCTCTGATATAAATAATAAAATTGTCCATCCACTTCACTCATTTCGTATTTTTGTTATACTCTAATAAAACCCGTAATTATTTTATCTACCTAGTTCAATTCACCTCTAACTACCCTTTTGAAAATTATCGAATTTCAATTTATTAAAGAAACTCAAAATACGTATTAATGGAATCGAACCATTACGTAATCATCCATGTAACTTATCGAATTTCAACTTATTATAGAACCTCAAAATACGTATTAATGGAATCGAACCATTACGTAATCATTCGATGAAACATACTACTAGTGTCCTCTAGTGAAATTTGCGTATAACCACATTTGAACCTTAACTTACAATACCTATACTGTGGTACAACTTATATTATGACATCACTATTGTCTTTTAAAACAAATCGACTGTAATCGATACCTTAATCGATGTTATCTTAATATCCCTATTGAACATTAGATTTTGATTAATAAATTACTGAAATACTTGTACGTTGTTCAATTAAATAAAATATAAAAATATATTTAACTATTCTATAAATGTTACGTAAATCTTACGAACTAGGTAAGTGAATCTATGCCTTAATAATAGTCTACTATTTATGTCATCTTATCTCTTTAACCTGGCAACACTGTCTTATGACATGTCAAATGTCATTTTTTTTTCATAACCTATCTATTCTATGAAATGAAAATTAACTTACGAACAGAAGAATAATGTAATGAACAATAAAACGGATTGTTATGAAGAAAACTGTGATAAAATGAGTCTACGATAATAAGGTAACTATTTTCTACGCTTGTTAGTATGTCCTGACTAAAATATTGAGCAAAGAAAAATCGTGTTGTAGTATTGTTATATTCAATATTTGTCTTTGTTACAGAATCAAAACAACTACGTTAACCTCCGCGCAACGGTTATAAATTATATCTCAAAATTTATGCAAAAGTAATGAAACCCGGATAATTAGACAAGAAGCAATGTAGTCGAACTCCACGCCACCTGAAACATACTATCAAAACGTAAGTTAACAAAAGTTTTGACTGCGTTTGTTCATAAAGTAAATCTTGATTCTTCTGTACGCCAATTTATGCTCTTTTCTTGATTCTAATTCTTCTGTCTCCTATTTCCAGACTCCTCGCAAATCTTGATAACTTCTCAGTACAAACTAATCTTGAATGGAGCAAAAGTTATGAAAAATGACTTAAACTCCCTACATCTACTGCTGCAGCTTATTGGAACTTCTTCACAAGGTAATATTATTTATCTTACTGTACTATTGTTTCAATTTAACAAGGACTTAGTTGTTTAAAAATATCTTCATGCTAATGTTCGTGGAAATGACTTCGATCAAAAATAAAGTAGGTACTTGTTCAGGGTCGACATTTGATTAATTTCCTCCTATAATTACTGCTAATTCTTTTCTTGTCTTCATCCTATCATTTTCTCAAATCTGTTTCCATCACCTGATTACAATTTCCATTCCTGTCGAAGTCGAGCAGTTTATTTATGAACTAAATTTATTTCCCTCAAACAACTGCTACAAATGTTTATATCTCCAATTAAAGTATTTAGATGTACTGTATAATAGCTGTACCTTTGTTTAATAATAAATAACATTTAATCTAACTTGTTTCAATAATTATTTATTTTTCTTTCCAGATTTTTGGATTTCGACAACAAGCTCCGGACAAAATCTACTATAGATCTAAAATGTAACCCGAGTATCATGACTAATGTGTAATAAAACTTGACTGAAGATATATCTACCTAATCATAAGGATATTTAACAGAACTGAATACCTTAATAAGTCTGATGGTAACAATACAGACATACTTACTTCGCTTCAAAAATAAATTAAATGTATGTCAATTGGTTTTCTTGTCTGGTTCTATGATTATACCCTTATGCTACATGTGAACATACATAACCAAGCGATTCTAATAATTACCTATAAGTGATACATGTGCCAAAATTATTTTAATAAAATTACTTTCATTTCATTTGTTTCATTATGTGTTAGGAGTCCGCCCCCCCCACTTATGAAATCACTAACACTCCTACTTTCCTTCATAATTACTACATTTAATGTTTCTAACAAGTTTTATAATGAGCTAAAAGATTAATAACTTAATATTGTGGCTAGGAGCCTTATACAAAGATTAACATTGTAGTTAGAGTCATGTTTATCGGATCTCATTGTGAAACATTTCCTACATTGAACTAAAGCCTATAAATAAACCTACGCCCCCCGAAATAATAAGTCCTTAGTATCCTCATAGTCTATCCTTAATTTCATAACAAATTTACAACACAGCTTGAACTAATAACTGATGTAAAAAAATTCTTCACAACCTCATATTTTCTGTAGTCAAGAACAATGACATCTCTATTCTACCTTACTTATTCAATTTCCTACAACATTCCGACTTTATAACTAAACTAAAATTAAATTTATTTAAATAATCATCCCATCTCGATATCATATTAATTACTGATAAGTGATAACATAACATTCTGTCACTTGTCAAATCAACTTATTTGAAAGCGTTTCTGTTCACTCAGCTTTGATTGTTTTTAATTTAAAAATGAATTACCTATTATGATTTTTCCCAATTATGTAAAAAATGCATAAATAATATTAAATGTATCCCTAAATATCTAAATCTAATAAAATGAACACATTGAGTAGAGTTGTGTCTACGTATCTGATTTGAGCTAAAGTAAGTATATTACTTAATATTATTATTTTATGTAACGTAAATTATATCTAAAACTTAAATAAACCACCTATTTAATTATTAATCAATATTAAAAATAACCTTTTGTAAAGCGTTAACACAAACGTCACGAATTTAATCGTATCTCAAACAATCCACTATTGAACTACAGATAACAACAAAGTACTTGAATGAACTGTCAAGGTGTCAAATGTCAATTACTGAGTAAAATATCTATTGAAAACAAAATCACGTTGTTCTAATATAAGTTTTTTGTTTCAGGTACTATTATTATGTGAAATAAGAAAAATATAGTGTGTGATATCAAGAAGCTACTCTATTCACTATAGTTTGTGTATAAATATGCAACAAAATATATTTCGAGGCGACATGCACCCAACAACCCATCATGGCGAATCTCTTTTCCATTCTCACGTCAACAATTGTACCCGTAAGGGCATCATAGTTCAAAGCTCAAGTGTTCAAAGATCCCTTCAATAAAACCGTCACTAACAACTCCACTAAAATTCCATGGCGAAATAACAAAATGAAAAACAATTGTCGAACTACAAACGCAAGAAGACAGCAAGACATGAACCTCACGACAAACTGCATCGGCACGACTCAACAATCCCGGACTGATCCTATCCATGGTCAACGGCACAAATTGTACCATGCATGATCATGGCAGCAAATGGAATAATCCTGGTCACGGCACCAATTGTAATGCTTACAAACTACCTACTAAATAAATACATCCTGGGAACGAGCACCAACTTTTAATGCTTACGCGGAGGTACTTATATTAACTCGAGAGTTATCCTGAGTCACGGGACCACCAATCGTAACGCTTACGACGACGAGCTACCTAAACTACCTCCTAGTCCTACGCCTGCTTCACCCACGCCACTAAACTCCACTCCTACAACGAAGCCCTAAGGATACCCTACAACAATTACCTAAGTATATCTTAACAGCAGCTCCCAGTCTTCTATATCCTACAACTAAACAAATCTAAATATGAAAGGATCTTTATAACAATTGAGTCTGAACTTTTCTTAATAACTAATGGCCAAAAAAATGTGATCGATGTAACCGTTGTGAACGTCTAGATGTGCAGGACCCAACATTGTTGTAGTAACTCAAGCTCTTTTAAGAGAAATCTAACCGTGATGTGTCGCCAAGTGCTTCCGTACCCATATACTATGCTATGCTACCATGTATTACCAAATAAATGTGTATTCTCTTACTTATTTAATGCAAGCTTCTCCTATCCTACTGCTACCTTGGTTCTTTGTACTAAATTAAATTTCCAACTTAACTTAATGCTATCTATCCTCAAAATATAAACTGTTACTTCCTATGTAGTCTAGCTAACAAAACTATCTATAGTTCCTATAGCAAGATTCAATATGGAATATTATGGATACTCTTATAAAAGTTATTTAATTCTATATGAAATATCAAATTCATTTAGTCCATATTCAGATATAGTTAAACTAGATTACCTTATGTAACAATAAAAATCAATATGTGATTCTATCCAAATTTTATTAGGATTCAATCTATAAATAGATGAAAGTTACAGGATCTATGAATTTTTATTATGAATTTAATTGTTCTTAAGTTTTCATATTTGACAATATTGAATAAATTTTGTCATTACTCCTTAATCTGAGAAGGTGGTTACCTCCCTTAAATAAACTATAGTAGACCAATCTGAAGTGGATTCTAGACCTATACAATAAGTAGGAAGTCGTTATAGTCTTCACAATTAAGAACTAGTAAGGACTAGATTATAGTATAATGGAGAAGGTATCTTTATTGTGTATAAAAAAATAATATAAATTTTTTGTTAATAATCCCCTACCACCCTGAGTGTGCGGAGAGTATCACTGAACGCTTTACCTATCTATTCCTGAGAAGCAAATCGAATTAAAGCGTTCAGCTAGAGGATGGGGAACTCCGCTCCTAGTCTAAGCTGAACAAACCACTGTGGGATCTCATCACATCTATGCATGACGTCCTACCTAAAGCAAAGTGTCAAGGATCCATCTTTTAGGGAAGCCTTTTGGCGCAAGCTTCTTAAGTTAACTACACAAGATCTACTCTAAGGATTTTACCTACCTATTTAACTAGTTAAATATATGTGATGGCTGCAAAGACTATGACAATGTAGTTATAATTGTATTTATAAGATCTCTAGTACACTACTCTTCCTTAGTAGGTAAGAACCCTTCTAATAAGTTCTAGAACTTGGTTTTCGTTTGACCATACTCATAAATGTAGTACATCCTTGAAATCATGAAGACTATTGTGTCCGTTCGGAGTATCTTTCAACTCTCGACTGACTCATTCTGATAAGGGAAATTACTTTCAACCCTTGTGATATAAATTGATTTAGTTCTGAGATCTGCGATGTAAATACGAGAACGAATAACTTTCATTATTGCTATCCATGAGTCCTCGGCTTATCTTAGCAATTTACACTTCAGATACTCCACATCCAGTCTTAGGAATGCTTTGCATTTCCATACTATACGACGATCCACAATTTCCTTATCAAAATTATAACAAAGTTTAAAATTATTTCTGCTCATTGAAAGGGCGAATGTCATCGGTCAGCTGATTCGACTTAACTTTAGTGTTGCCATTCTATCACTGAGGCTGTAACATATGTACATTACTTTAAATCATAATCAGTAAATTTTAACTAATTATTTCTATATATATTGATGTCATATTAAAGGTTCTAAATATCTGATTGGTTTAAATAACAGGTTTCTCTATTCCCTTTCTTTATAAACTGTTACAAGATTTTGTTTTTCACTACTGACATCCCGAGTCATAGACATAGTAATCAAAGAATATAATACTCACAATGCAAGAAATCAGCTGTTTGTATCTATTATACCAGACGAGATTAAAATAATTTGAATTAATGTTATGTTAGTTAATGATGAATGGCCGATTGCTCGGAGGATAAAAAAAAACCCGTTCTAATATTCCAACTGGAGTGTACCTATCCCCATACCCCCATTTGCCCTAGCTAGCACCACCAATACTAGAGGCCTAAACCTCACATTTACATTTAAACGTGTATGGAACCTAGGTAAGCTAAACTATAAATTCGGGAGATTAACCCGAGGTTGGACTAGAATCAGTGTAAGTGGGTCCCCCCTTGCGTGGCTAAGACACCGGAAACGCAGAGTAACCCGCCCTAATATGTGTATATAAAGCAGACATATAAATATATAAGTATATGAGACCGAACATGGAGGTCCATTTGGCTTCGGCAAGCGCGGAAAGGCCCGCATGTCCATCACGTGTGGTCATTGCTTCCACCAAACAAAACTATCCACATTCGTAGGCTATTCACTGCACTTATATATGGCTAGTGCCCGAGCTGCCTAACTCGGGTAAAACTAGAAGGGTCTGAAAGATATTCGTTTAACAGCCGCAAGGTTAAATATCTTTCACCTGGCAACCATGTACCAAAACACTACTTCTGGCATGTAATTATGCTTAATAGCTCTCAAACAACAAAGTCCCAATAATTTTTAATAAATAATTATAATCCCGAAAAATAATCTAAATTCCAACAGAAATTCCCCTTAGAATTATATTTAGTAAGTACTTTAATGCCAGAGATCAGTGTTACCCGTTCGAAGTTGCAAGAAAGAATGAATGAACTCTATAAAATCCGTCCCTATTTATACCAATATTCCCCGACCTTCGTAACTATCTCCGTAAACCACCCTACTGTCTATTTCACGACTGCCAACCCACTGTTCCGTTAAAACACTGTGACCCCTTCCTGGTCATTCTGGACATTTCAGATGCGTCACGCGCACGTGACCGATGAGACTCCTCCCACTAAATTTTGATCCTTATTCAGTCTAAAATAAAGCTCAATTCTTCCGTTGGAAAATTTTGTGAAGTAATTTGCTATTTTAAAAAGGTAGGGTGCTTAGTTATTGGAATATTTTTACTTGCTTTCGTAAACATTAATACAGTTACTTCTATTAGGCATTTGTATTGTATTATAACTATTCAATGATGATTTTAGTATTAGCCGGCGAAATATAATGCTATTGTCGGGAACGTGATGATGACAATGATGATGTGAGTCTTACGATGGTGATATATGATTACAATATGATGGCGAGCACATGACGAGAACATGTGAATCGCTACAACGTTGTTTTTATATAACCATGAGTCTATTTTAATTATTGCACAGTTTAATTTTTCTTTATACGATTTGGGCGTGGTGTTATCATGCGGTATAATAATAGATATATCGTCAGCAAATAATGACATTTGGTACGGTGTCTCCTTAGGAAGGTCGTTAATATACAACAGGAAGAGTAGTGGACTCAGAAACTTCCCTGCGGGACTCCGTACCTATTGTGTCTGTAAGTTGACCGATAAACTATGTTTTTATTAAATTTGTAGACTTTAGAAAGTTCAACACACTGCATGCGGTGGTCTAAGTAACTTTCTATCCAGTTATTAGCGTTTCCCCTAATTCCATAATGTTCGCATTTCTGAAGTACCTTATGATCCACACAGTCAAACGCTTTAGTGATATCGAAAAATGACACTATAACTGGAATTTTATCGTCAATATATTGGGAAATACTACGTACAAGTGAATAATTCGCATGGGTCGACTTATGCTTTTGAAATCCATTTTGTTCTTTAGCAATTATGTTGTACTTATCCAAGAATTGTGATATTCTGTTATGAAAAGCTCTTTCAAATACCTTAGAGAGTATTGGAACTAGGGTTATAGGCCGGTAATTTCGTACATCTCGTTTATCGCCTTTCTTATGAAGGGGTTTTACAATTGATTGCTTAGTACGTTTCCTATATGGCATTCCATGAACGACCTCAAAGAAGGGGATCTGCCCCAACAATATTGCTCGGACAGGTGTCCGTTAAAAATAACCCTATCTATCAATAATCACAGCAAAAGATCATATTTGAAATAATTTGACCCAGAGAGCAAAGTGTCTCCCTTTCAGCTTGGTCAAAAATTATTCCGTATATCCAGTACCTAGTCTAGATTTCCGGCTGATTGGCCTTTAGCTCTAATTTTTCAAACCATTCTAGTGACATTTTGATGATTATATAATATATATTACTACTTGCTGCGCGGTGTTACCCGTTCATCGCACGGAAACATATTTCTGTTACTTAGGTGTCAGCTACCTTCATACCAAAGTTTATCAAAATTAGTGAAGAGGTAACAAACACACTCACAAACTTTCGCCTTTATTAATTAGTGTTATACTTTTTTTAAGTTAGGTTAACGAAATTTTGAAAATGCGGAGATATAGGGGTTGAAAACATAAAAAAAATATGTCAGCCATTTATTTTATATATGTTCATACGGAAGTTAAGACTCCTTAGAAGGAGACTCCTAAGGAGTCTTTACTTCCGTATGATCATTTTAAAAACTAGATGTTTAAAAGTCCAAAAAAATTTTTTTTTAAAATTTTAGGCTTATACTGTACAGATTTTCCTAACCCTTTATTTTATTTATACATATATATTTATATGTTTTTTTTGGCTATTTATTCCTATTTTTTACTTCATCGCAATTTTTAAGACTATTTTACAGCACCGCTGCTTGTATAACGTTTTTTTTTAATTTTGCGACTTTTAGGGTTTTCTATTCAGCGGAACCAATTTCTGCGTGGCAAGATTCTAGCTTAGTCAATTTCGTAGACGTCGATATTTATTTTGTACACTTATCGGGCCGTGGGCATTCAGAGATGATTTATTGAATTTACTTCGTACGTGCTTTTCATTTTCGGGTTTATTCGGGTCTGTGTCTTGATTTGATTTATTTCAGCGCTCTAATGTGTTCTATCTGAAAGATTTTCTCTTTAAGTTTTCAGTTAGGTATATATTTATTCATTTAATCAATGTACCGAAACGACCTTCAAACCTTTAAGAAAAGAGCGTACTCCCACCTAAAAGTCCGGCAACGCACTTGTGACTCCTCTGGTGTTGCAGGTGTCTATGGGCGACGGTAATCGCTTTCCATCAGGCGATCCGTTAGTTCGTTTGATATGACATAAAAAATAATAAAATTTATTTATATTCTCGTCTACGCTTTAAGTGTTAAATATTTAGGGCATAAAAAGTTTCCAATCCGAAAGCTTCGCTTAATTTCTAAATTTATTGTATCTCCTTGGAGCAAACTTTTGAATTTTAGTTGAATTATTGTTTAGCTGTAATAACTCGCAAAAATTATACTAGATAGTGGTAAAAAATAATTTGGGTTGAGGGAAATGCCTGGATACAGTTTGAAATTATCATCATCATCATATCAACCGGTAGACGGCCACTGATGGACAAAGGCAGCCATCTTGCTCCGCTCTCATAAAATTTCTGCCCGTGATCCTTACCAGGTAGAACTTTTCTCGTTTCTACGAGCAATGTGCCCCGCCCACTGCTACTTAAGTTTGGCGTAACATAATCTACATAAGAAGATCCAAAGTTACTCAAAGGGTATTGAAGCGAGCCATGCTCGGAGTTTCCTTGCAGGATCGAATCCGAAATGACGAGATACGCAAGACCTTGGTTAGGTTTGAAATTATGCTTAAATATAATTTTAATTAGGTAACGTCACTCGAAGAAACACATCCATCATAAAGAAATATCTAATACTACTAAAGCCATCTTACCACCACGCAACTTAAGTTAGTCGCCAAAATAACATGGCGTCGGTAGTATAACATCTATCTATAGGTACTTTTCGATATTTGGAGATGGTAGGTTGTCTGACGACCTGGCTAGGATTACGGGCGGAAATTGGATGAGGGTGGCGCAAGACCGATCGCTGAGGAGAAGTTTGGGGGAGGCCTTTGTCCAGCAGTGGACGTCTATTGGCTGATATGATGATGATGATGACGATGAGGTGACTAATTTATTACCATACTTATTTTGTACACGCGACACGAAAACATTGAAAATTGTATACTTCGCTTGGCTTAAGATTTCTTTAAATAATTTCATAAGACCCATAATAATAGATGAAGAGATATTATAACGTTTTCTTGCAAAACCTGCTCAAAAGAAAATCACAACTCGCTAACAAATAAGTTATAAAAAAATTCAAACCAAAGTTTTAATTATTTTTTTTACTATACCGGGTGGGCCCTGTAACAGGAGCAATAAATTAAAACATAGATTCGTCCCTTGAAACTAAACAACATTTGTTAAGCAACTTCTGAAAATAACGTGTATTAAATGACATTTTGTAGAATAAAGTTTAGACAAAGAAAAGAAGCAATGTATTGCGAAATGTCCGATATTAGTAGAGTGACAGCTATGTTAAAGCTCAAGGAATGTCAACGTTGGACGACACATAGAAAGTACTATTTAATTTGTATGAAATAACTGACTTTTTTTAAGTTGCTGAACAAATGTTGTTCAGTTTAACGAGTAAAATCTATGCTTTAATTTTTTGCTTATGTTGCAGGGCCCACATTGTATACCTGCCCTAAAAACAAAACAAAGTCGTTAAAAAAACCTTATTTCCTGGAAAATAATTCCCGATTAAGCTGACAAATAGGTGCTTTGAGCGACGAAATGCGTAAAATGCCCGCGGAACTCTAAAAAGTGTTATCGTTGCCAATAAAAAGCCTCAATGGGGGATAAAAATTTATTTGCCAAGTGTCAGCCCGCTTCATAAAAAACAACGAGGCTCTTAGTTCCACCCGCGCCAGGGGGCGCTAGTGTCGCATTCTGAGACGTGAATGCTGTAACAGAGAATATGGAGCTTAATACCTGTGGAGGTATACTGTTTATCTCTATTCTACACTCTAAGGGTGAAGCCACACGAGCGTAATTTGAGTCGCGTCATTTCGGTCGCGCCATTTATCAAGTCACGTGATCCCGTCACACTAAGTATGGCGCGACCGAAATTATGCTACTCAAATTACGCTCGTCTTGCTTCACCCTTATTGTTAAATTATTAAACATGACAGTTAGTATAGGTAGAGGAGACTGAGGGGGTTTGAAACGGAGGTGAGTCGAAACAACGTAATTTTTAGGGTTCCGGACCCTAAGGGTAAAAACGGGACCCTATTACTGAGACTTCGCTGTCCGTCCGTCTGTCCGTCCGTCCGTCTGTCACCAGGCTGTATCTCAAGAACGGTGATAGCTAGACAGTTGAAATTTTCACAGATGATGTATTTCTATTGCCGCTATAAGAACAAATACTAAAAATAAAATAAAATAAATATTTAAGGGGGGCTCCCACACAACAAACGGTATTGGTTGTGTTAACTTTGCACCTCATTTGTATGGGGCGCTATACATACCAGGTGCAAACTTAACCACTTAAGGATGGAAAGTGTTTGTACGGAACCCTCGGTGCGCGAGTCCGACTCGCACTTGACTGGTTTTTCGGACCTACGTCCGTTAGCGAAGCAAGAATACACATTGATGAATGATGAGACAAGCAGGTGGTGGGGTTCGTCTAAACAGTGTTGTTGCCGGCTCGCTAAAGCTCACATCTGTTTCAAATTTTCTCGGTCTCCCCCGGTGCGACTTAGAGGACCAAGATTAGATGTTATATGTCATAACATTACGATTAATATGCTGATGTTACGGCGATCTCGCTCGCTCAGCCGTTGTCGCTTCATTCATTCGTCTACTCCGCGAGAGTTACTAGTAGTAAAAGCAGTTTATCTACATAAAATAAAATCTATGATTATGATGATGAATATGTGTGTAGATAAAGTAACTCCAACTGCACATAATTACGCATTAATACACTCGTGTTGTAACATCTCTCATTATGTAACAGTTGCATAAACTACTATAATTCTTACTGATAGAAGTACCTGAAAGCCACGGACAGTGTTATCCTTATCTAACACCAGAAATAAAAACACACAAAGGATTCCTCTTTTACTTCAAAGCAAACCGCACTTCCTATCAGAAGAAAACAGCTTGTGTTCTGTCTCAGTCTCACAAAAATTAATTACTTTTCGCCACAGTCGAATGAAAAAGTATTTTCTCATTACGCAACGGCAGACAAAAAAAAGGTTTCTTTAACAAAATAGTATCTTATCGCAGAAGGTAATTAACAAAGAAGAATAATCCGCTCAGCTTACCTCCGACAAAGAGGTTGGTAATCCTGCTGCATGCAGGCTTTGTGGCAAAAATAACTATTGTACGGAATAAATACAATACCTATCACACTAATAATTACATTAGAAAGGCGAGGTTTGTGAATGTGTTTATGTGTATGTTTGTTACTTCTTTACGGTCAAACGACTAGATCAATTTTTATAAATTTTGGTATGAAGGTTACTGACACCCTGGATTAACACATAAGCTACATTTTATCCCGAAAAATGTAGTGTTCCCGTGGGATGAGCGGGGAACACCGCGCGGCACAGCTAGTTTACAATATTTGGAGGTGCTTGCCAACATAGACCGCGTGGAAGATAAGTCATAACTTCTTTTTTGCTCCTTTGTAGTCGGGTAAATCGTATTCTGTATCCATCTGTGGATGCCTGGCTAGTTACTCGTTCACTTGGAAAAATACTAGTTTTACCCGTAATATTGCTTTGTTTTGTGAGTGTTTGATGCCTTAAATAAAAAAATCTTCATTGAGAGTTAATTTGTGAAAATATAAAACTAGTTAGTGGCTCTGTGAGACTTCGTATTTATTTCAAAATGGCTAAAATTGGTAATTTTTCGACGTCCATAACTCCGCCATTTTGAACATTTTCGAGAAACTGGATTGACAAAAACAATTCAATATAAGTACTTATCGAAGCTACTTACAAAATTACATGGGAATATGGGAATCGATTGAAAAAGGCCACATTTCAGGCGACAGACGAGCGAGAATAGCCGTGAATCCGAATATGCAAATATACGGAAGAAATTTAGGCCAAGCTGAAGCAGAAACGCTTCGCTCGGTCGGTCAATTAATTCTACAGAACAAATCCGGCCAACCCGGCCAAATATAAAATGATCCTGTCATATTTTTTATCTTGTGAAAAATAATCTTATTGAAACCAAACAGCTCTGCGTTTAACCGAATTTAAGCTTAGGTGTACTGAAAAATTTGTTCCATGTTTCCCGGTGATCGAATCGTAAAGAAAAAGAAAAAACAAACATTCATCGCTTTCGATTGGGGCATTCTGGACAAGCACCTGTGCCGCAGTATAAGTCGCAAATGGCGTACATTAACTTCAGAATAAAATATTACACCCAGCAGAGGATTTTTTTGATGTTCGCAAAAACCATCTGAGCTATTTTATAGTAGTATAGTAGTTAATTTGATCAATGTATATAACCATTTGAGAGATTAAAAAGTGTTAATTTAAAGTTAAATAGAGCACATCGCTAAAAAATAAGTCACACAGCATTACAGTAAAAACCAAGGCACTGTGAACTATAAAAAATTAATGACATGTCCAATAAATTTAGAAACATGTCCACTCAGCGATATTCGAAATACATTTTTGAGGCCGGTTATTTGACACGAATAAGCGTCACACGTCGCCTAATTAATATAGGTGTGTTTGTGTATGTGTGTGTATTATGACGACGCGGTTGGCTCAGTTTGTAAGCGCAGTAGGCAAACTGAGCCGGCGGTCCCGGGTTCGAATCCCGGCCAGGGTAAATATTTGTGTGATGAATTCGAATATTTGTGCTTGGGTCTTGGTTGTTCTATGTATTTAAGTATATATTTATCTATATAAGTATGTATATCGTCATCTGATAGCCATAACACGAGCCTTCTTGAGCTTAATTTGGGACTAGATTGATTTGTGTGAGGTTGTCTGATATTTATTTATTGTATTCCCTAAATCCCTGTACTGTCGGTTATTCTAAAGCTGTGGCTATCGAGGGGAGACTCCCACATCGGACAACAACGGCGCAATCCGGGTAACTGCTCCCCGGGGCTCGAGAGATAAGTGTTTAGTGCCGGAGGATAGCGATATATGTGTGAAAATAAACACTTCAAAATATGACATATAAAGAACTTAGGAGACTTTCCTCATTCAAGTCGTTCAACGGGATCCAAGAAAAGGTTTACAGTTCCACGTTTGTATTTTTTTCATGTTTTTATGTTATCTTAGGATTCCGTCAGTTACAAATTCATAAAAAATATCTGAAACATTTATGTCGATTGATATGGATAATGCTGATGATTATTAATTTATGCAATACATACATTTCTTTAATATATTTTTATTTTCCTTTATATTTCTCCCTATACATAATAATTAGGTATCTGTTATTTTAGATAGGTAGGTATAGTTTAGATTCCTGTTACGGTTACAATAACAGCTCAGTAATAGTTTCACGTTATATCAATTCAAACCACATGCTCCCAGAACCTCCAGCGTAAACCAGCAATAGAAGCGACAGGTGTTGTACTGTCTTATGATGAATACGACGTACGAGGACGTTTTGTGTCCGACGTAGGGAAATGCATCGGACCGACTCAGTGCAACAATTAGATCGGCTCGTGCTCGGTGTCGGTTGAGTTGACCACACGTTTGTGTTTGAAAGAAATGTAACATGAAAGCAAAATTTAAAAGTAACTGGTCTCATCACTTAAACAAGACGAATTCACAACGCATCCCAAACCTTGCTAAATAACCCACGCACCTGCCCATCTAGCGCAACTATGCTTCGCGACTCCTGTCACGTGACATAGCGCTACCCGTTCCTCTCACAAACTAGTGCACAGAAAGAGACAGGTTATTATCTCGCCCGGGAAATAGTAGCGTGTGACAGTAATGCTAGAAGGTGCAGAACGCGCCTGGGTCTAATTTCGCTTTCTCCCTTTATTTGGGCTGAGTAGAGGTGACTTCCTAGCCACTTTGAAGCGCATACGTTGATCTCGTCGGCGTCGTATTTCTAACAGACAGTCAATAAAGTACACAAGCAGGTTTTGAGAAGATCAAGAGAGTGATCTATCTATGCCTTAAGTCTTAATAACAGGTATTTCGAAACTATTGTAAATAATTACCTTGTAAGTCTGAATTTTAGGTTTGCAATAAAAAATATTCTACTCTCTTCTATCTTAAAATTATTCAAAACTAATTTATTTTAAAATAAAACATTCTTTTTATTTCACTTCAAAGTAAGCGTAATAAATTATTAAATATGTCTTTGTCAAACGCAAACATCTATTACAGAGTGATTATCGTTAAAAAAGAACCAACCAGTAAAATTTCCCATCGTCTAAGTACCTATATACGACTTACACGTTATCATCGTAAAAATCACTAAACAAACACTAATGCCCATTCTCCCCCAACATAAATCACAATTCAAAAACAATCTGTCCTACATTTCTTTCAATCCTTGTCACACTACTCGCCAACCTCGACGAAATTAGTGCCGTTATCACAGTACATTAAGGTTGTTTTCAGTTTGTAGTTTCTGGCGGCTTTATCTTCAGCTCTCAGCCATTAGGCAAGGGCCTAGATTTGGAGTAAACAATGTCACTTTGCGTCTTTTGTCCGGGTTCAATTCGGTGGCATTAATGGGGAAATAAGAGCGGTAATGGCAGAAGAGTTAAGCTGGACTGGGCTTTTCAGGGACCAGGAATTTGAACTTTTTACAAGTGTTTTTTTATCGGCCTGTAATCGAATATTCCAAGTTGAATAATTTGAAAGTGTCAGTAATTGGAAGTTCGGCGTGATGATGGTGCAATTATAAATTGTCTCCTAAAATAATTTATATTCTAAAGTGGGAACAGTCTGAATTAAAATTTCATTCACAATGCAGTTAAAAAAAAAACCTAAAAGATATTTTGCCAGTCAACCTTAGGGCACATTGATTAAGTATAGGAATCGCAATTTCTCAAGTTTTAAAATGAATCGATTTCAAGATTTAATTTTGAGTCGACTTACCTACCTTTTCCTTCTAGTGTCAAATAAAAGTTTGTAATAATTATGGCCAATAGAACATTATCTGTGACTTGCAAAATAGTGTGTATTGTAATGTAAGTTTGTAAAATAAATTATTTACATTATACAACAACTACGAATATGTGGCGCTTGCAGTCGAGACATTGCAAGGTCATGGTCAGCTGACATGAGAATGTTCGTGAAGGCCTTGTCGAAATGACTGATCGACGCTTTGGGAGACCCCAGAGCTGGCGCTTACCTCTGCCAGAGAATCTTTGACTACAAAGTGGTAACGCCGCCAGCATATTGGGGACCATGCCGCAGGCGGACTTCCTAGAAGGGGTATTCTATTTATGATTCTTTTTTAACCCCCGACGAAAAAAGAGGGATGTTATAAGTTTAACATGTGTATCTGTGTACCTGTGTATTTGTGTGTCTGTCTGTGGCATCATATCTCCCAAACGGATGGAACAATTTGAGTGATTGATTTTATTTTTTAATGAAATACTAATTGACCGTCGAGAGGGTTCTTAGCTATGTTTGGTGGAAATAGGACAGTAGGTAGTGTCCGAGATATTCAGTTTTAATTGGAACAAGTGACAAGATCTCAGCGAATATTGAAGCTAAGAATTGCAAACTATAGTGCAGCTATGTTGAGTTTTTGTAGCATTTTCTATATCACTGATTGAATGAGGGTCTCGTGTTCTCAATTTAGGTTATTTTATTTTTCAATTATATTACAGGAAATTTGGATAAAAGTTTTAAAATTATCTTTTGTATTTTATGTAGCTAAATATATTGCGAAGTAATAGTAATAGTACGTATCGTACATGTGTGTCAAATAGTCCGGTTTTGTAAATACGATTTTGGCTCCGCGCCTGCGCTCTAACGAGCTGCGAATGCGCTCCACGTGCCTTCAGTTTCACACCTTCATATTGCAACCGTATGGAGAGGGAATTTGATGATCTGCCACAGTATAAATATTGAGAGTGACTCTTAGAAAGAAGGAAATGATGATGAGATGAGACTTAGATGTATGAAAACTAAACTTTGGACACTCATAATTCAGCTAATTTTGATTGTATGACAAAAGTAATTATACAGATTAATTCGTATTATCAAAGTCTTCAAAGCTACATATTAATCTAAAACGTTAACATTCTCCATTGTAAAATCTTCCAATTTTGGCGTATTGATAAATGATAACATCAAAATTTTATTTTCAAAATTTTTGAAACTTTAAATACTTATGTTTATGCATTCGGTAAAATTATTATTTTTGGCTTAAGTAATAAAGTTAGTTTAACCTTCAACAACGGTAATTGTAAAGATGCCGGAACGTCAGGGAGGCTCATATAATGAATAGTTATACACGATATAATCCGTTTAAACAGTTTTATTTAAATGCGTGACAGTCACGGAAACCGAAGAAAATATTATATATTTGATTCAGTTTTTCATAATGTTTCAAAATGGCGGAGATAAGGGGGTTAAAAACGTAAAAAAATACATATTGCAGCCATTTGAAAACAATGTCGCGAGGCCTACAGCTCATAGAGTCACTAGTAATAATGTGTCAAGATGGGGTAAGTTCAAATTTTAGTTTTTTTAATAACGGCACAGCACAGTGGCTCCACTTCGCCTGATGGTAAGCAAAAAAGGGAGCCCCCCAAGTCGCAATGGCAACTGACAAGAATCCAACGATGCCATGTCAGTTGACACTGCCATGCTGGTCCGAGAGATGCTTCTTCACGCTTCGTTTGAAGGGTCCTACCTATGTTATTTTAAGAAGGAGGAAACACATGAGCCAGCAAAGAGTTATATATTTTGAATATGGCATTATACTGCATGACATCTCTTTACTTTGGCGTTGTGGCAGTCAGAAGTTAAATTGCTTCCAGAGCGATCTGACTCATCCCTGACAAGGACTGCGCGGCAACTGAAACAACAGGTGTTTGGAGTTTAATCTGACAGCAGTGGCGATAGACGTGGAATTATTGACCGACTGAGCGTAGCGTCTTCGTTTCAGCTTGGGCAACAATTGTTTCGTATGTTTAAATAAAACGATTTTAACGGACTATTATTGCGTATATCAATTATTTGAGCCTCCCTGACGATTCGGCAACTTTAAAGTTACCATTGTCAAAGATTGACTCAAAGGTTGGTATAAGGTAAGGTAAGGTATAGTTAAATAATGAAGTTGTCAAAGGTTGACTGAGAAGAACACAGTTCACACAACGGTAACTGGAAAGTTACCGAAACGTCAGGGAGGCTCAAATAATTAATATAGGCGATATAGTCCGTCTAAATAGTTTTATTTAAATGTGTGACAGTCGCGGAAACCGAAGAAAATATTATTCTTTCGTATGCCCGTATGTTTGGATGTTCGGATGTCCGGACTGTTCTCACCTAAAAGCCGCATTTCTCAACCGTTTCGCACGAAATTTTGTGAGCAGGTTCAATAAATTGTACATGAATATTTGAAAACGAGAACTGCCAGAAATCCGGGCAAACGGCCTTCGAACATTCAAACATCCGGCCATGCGAAATAATTTTTGGTCCAACTAAAACGGAGCCTCGCTCGCTTCACTCACTCAACAAATTTGAATAACAGTAGCCAATAAAAATGGCTCCTAACAAAAAGAGTTTGTTTACAAAATTTAATTTGTTCTTTCAAGTTCGGCCAGCGACTGCGGCACGCTTTTCAATCATTCAATATCACCAATTCTAAACTTTGAAAACGAAGTTGAAAATACAGTGTTTTCATAGCTCTGTTGAATTCACTCTTTAAACAGAAACCTCCAAGCTTATTTTAACGCTATCGCCAATGAAATAAAGTTTTAATCAACCTACTAAATTAGTAAGGGATCATTGAAATAGTTTCAAACGAAAAGTCTATTCAGAATTCGGATTTTTTAGTGATAATTATTGAACGATCGTATATAATCATTTAGTAATAGAATTGAACCCTAGTGGGATGATTCTAGGTTATATTCTGTTTAATTCTGGCTGAGGTACGACTTTGGAGAAAATAGTACGTTTGAGATTGGAGACAAATATTCCGTTGGAATTTTGTGCGCAGTGAATGCACGGTACTTTATGTTATTTTAAGGATATCCTTTCTAATATTAAGAGGATACTGCTTTATTTCCCATACTATCAGTTTATATTAAGATTGCATATGGTAACCATGACGTCGCATACAAATGAGGTCCAAACTTAACGTAACCGGGTTATACAAATTGGGGTTTCCTTCTCGTCTGTTTTCTTCTCCAAATATTAACCAATTTTTACGAAATTTTAGTAATGGAACAGGAAAGAAATGTTCTATGTTGGACCATTTTGACTTTTGCGCAAATTGTTACAGAATTCTAATAGTTTTAAGTATAATTTACGAAAAAAACTACTTACTGTTGAGAAGAAAGCCGAAAGAAACTCAACAAAGTTCATTGTCTGGAGTTTCGACACGGTTTCACGTACGTAATGGAGAAAGTGCGTACTGCGTACTCGTACATTGCCCAGACGTAGCTTTCAAGAAAGAGTGAAAAGGAACATAATATAGCAAGTATAATAAGTTTTAATAATGTTAAAGGTTATGGCACGCCCAACCTTTACTTAGGAGTTCTAAAAACGTTATCAATAAAATAAAATATTTTTTTTTAAGGCATTGTTACTTAAACCGCAATACCGCCGGAAAATTAAAAAATGGCGAATTAACCCTGCTACGCTACGTAGTCTCGGTTGATAAGTCGTCGCCTGTACGGCTGATCGCTTGTCGAGTTAATAGAGCTATTGAGCGGAATTGAACCTACTAAAGAGTATCTAAAGAGTATTCCTCACTCTACCTTAGTTAATGTACTTTTTATTTTTCCTAGAAAATGCCTGACACAGCTCTTGGTTTACAAAAATGCTCCTTATATGGGCTACATAATCATAGTCAAAAAAAGTATTTCAAATCAACAACGATTTGTTCGATAATTTTTTCAAAAATATTTTTTAATGTTGCTAATTTTCACATCACGTTCTTTTATGATAGCAACTTTAATTATTCGTCTTTCTTCATGTAGCGATTTTACATGACGCGTTTTATAATGTTCGCGTTAATTTTTTTTGTCAATGAAACAAGAAATAACGAATATAAACCGCATCAAAGTTAGGGAGCGGACTAGTGAATTCACGCCTTGCTAAAGAATTAAGCACGGCGGCGTGACACCAGACGGAACTTTAGGGGGCTATATATCCTTAATTTGTTTAATTGGCAAAATAAAAAAAATACGTACTTATCAAATTTATTTTTTGAAAGCTCGTGTTAGTAACAATTGAGACTTACAAAACTATGTTAATAATAAAAATAAAATAAAATAAAAATCTTTTATTTCAGACCAAATTTAATTGATCCATATTATTATTAGTAACAATTTGAGCTAATGACTTTGTTAGTGATACACTAGCACTAAGATAAAAAATAGAATACAATTAGAATAAACTTTACATTATTTTACGTTCATTATCATAGGAGCAGGCACAGCATGGGATGTACACGTACATTACCTGCCCCTACCAATAGCAACGTCGACCCAGTATTTCGTAATCTCACTAATATAATATCACACTTAAAAAAAAACCCCACTTAAAAGAAATATGTCCGAAAGGAGCAAGCAGCGAATTTTTTATTCACTACTTGGCCCTACCAGTGACCACTTCAACACAATACTTAGTGAGCGGGCACACTGCCAAGACCCTCATACTGATGCTGCTGCCTCGCATCCGCTTTAGCAGTGAGTCTATTATTTTCCTCCAAATGGCAAAAAAGTGGTCCACCCGAGCCTCGGCAAACATGCCTGATGCACTACAGCGCTTCGGCAGCTTCCACCGCATCCTGAGGATGTTGTTGTGCTGAACACGCAGTGCCTCTATAGGGCCTCTGAGTAAATCTCACCCACAGGCTGCACGTGTAAAATATTGGACAATATGCTTTAAAAAGGGTAAAAGTTACGAGCGCCCACTAGGCGGGTTCTTGGTCGTTAAAGTGTTAAGGTGAAACAATGTGTGCTAGCGTCGTTTAGTGGCTTGCCGTGCATTGTGAGCCCCTCTTGGTTAGAACACGTTCAACTAAACATAAATTGCAACGAGTTCAAAGAAAAACCAACCCAGCTCGCAAAAGCTGCCAAGCAATTAGAAGGGCAAGCGTAATTTCCGGCTCTCGAGGTAGACACTAACCTAAGCGGCCACATTAGCCGATCAATCACGAGCTTTTGAGGACACTGATCGATGGGGAAAGTTTAAAAAAGCTAGAACCAATCAAACTTGGAGTAAGTTTAAATTGTCTCGTACTGTGCGAATGTGTTTCTGAATTGTTCTTCGGTTTGTTTTAAAACTTTTATTGGGTGTATTAATACGAAACACAATTTGGAAGTAGCATTCGTATGTTAGTTCTAAATAACGTCTTTTATTCATTAAAAGCTTGTAACTAAGTTTGTATGCAAGTAACTATCAATGTAAATTATTGTTAATTATTGTTGTTGTAGCGTGGTGACAAAGCTACCGCCGTCGGGTCGTTCCTCTCAATTTCACGTGAGTGTAAACCACTTAATTCAATAATTAAATATGTTTCACGAAAGTTTTTATGATTCTCCATAGTAAACTGGTTTTGAATACATTTTTGTTTTTTTTTATTAATATAGATGAAAATATTGGTCGAGAGTGGACTACCCTTTATCCGCTCGCTATCAGAAAGGCGATCAAGATAAGCTATGATGAATAGAAATGGGCCCGAGAACATTATAAACAACTGCCTACGGTTCTGGTATAGAGCAATTAATACCAGCACATCTAGCTTAATTTTGACACGCGACTCTTTGTCGCGCGACAAAGACTAACACCACCACGTCCTCTGCTGAACATAGGCCTCCCCCACAGAGTGCGATCGCGTGCAGACAGCATCCATTGATTCCCCGCTACCTTCAAGAGGTCATCCGTCCATCTAGTCGGGGGCCGACCCACGCTTCGCTTTCCAGTGATGACTTACGGAGCTGAGATATAGTCATTCACAATGGGACTCATAATTATTTTAAGAGTCACGCAACGACCTATAGACAAGGTTATGCTCGGAGTTTCTTTGCGTGATAGAATCAGAAATGAGGATATCCGCAGAAGAACCAAGGTAACCGACACAGCTCACAAAATTACAAGGTTGGAGTGGCAATGGGCAGGCTATGTAGCCAGGAGAATGGACGGCCGTTGGGGCAGCAAAGGCCAAGAGTGGTGACCACGTATACCTACCACAACGCTGAGTCACGTGACAAAGGAAGTCACGGCAAGATAGTCCCGTGGCACCGACTCTTTTTCGTGCGAGTTGTTTATCTATCTCTTTCTGTGCAGTACTGTGATCGCAACATCTCTGTAAAATCCAAAATCAAACTGGTACGGAGTCTTATCTTCTCAATATTTTCGTATGGCGCTGAGACTTGGACCCTGAAAGCTGCAGACCGCAAGCGTATCGACGCCTTTGAGATGTGGTGCTGGAGAAAGAGGCTCCATATACCCTGGACAGCATTTCGGACTAACGTCTCCATATTGAGGGAACTAAAAATCTCCTCCCGGCTGTCATCAGAGTGTCTCCGCAGAGTCTTGGAATTTTTCGGACACATCGCAAGAAAAGGAGGTGGCAACCTTGAGCGGCTCATCGTGACCGGAAAAGTAGATGGGAAAAGGCCTCGTGGCAGCCCAATACGTTGATCCGACCAGATCCGCTCCGCTCTTGACTCCACAGTTCACAGCGCCCTTCACACCGCCGCAGACAGAAACAGATGGAAGAAGGACGTACGACAGAAAGTGTTGCAAAGGGGAGGTCACGACCCTCACCTACGAGGAAAACGACGCAAGGAGGACTGTGAGAGAGTGACAGGTGACAAGAGTCGCCAAACATACTTGTGTTAGACGGCCTGAAGAAGTTTCCAATGAGATTCCTAAACGATTAGCCTCGGTATCGGTTGTGATGATTTGCTTTCAATCTGTTTGATCTGGCTTCATCTTTGTAATGGGGGCGTAGACTAATGTTGAATCATACAACATAGGTATTATGATTAGATTAGTACATTACTATACCTAGGCTAGGGCGGCAAATTAGTGAATGTCCCAGATCGCAGGTATTTGTGGCCCGAACTGAAGGTGAAGGCCATAAATATGCGACCTGGGGCTTTACGAATTATCGCCTGTGGTTTATCTAAAGTTTTACGTCTTGCCTTAGCCAGGAAGTGAGATGTTCTCTCTGGACAATCCCACTTACATCCTAGGTTGACGTAAAAATAATAAAGTGCTTTGAAATATGAGACTATACAAAGGTACGATTTTTTTTAATTATTATTATTATATCTTTTAGTTTGTATCGATAATATAATTTGTTATTAATTGCATGGTATAGTTAGCTGCTAAATGGATGTTTTTGTACGCCAACTGGCAAAACATAGTGTTACGTTATATTTTTGTTCCGCCTATATTCACCTATGTTTTACGACATAAAACACTTTTACTTTATCCAAAAATGAAAATGTAATTTAATATAACAAAAATTGTATAGCAACCGCGTACTTAAACGCATTTTTCTCAAACATCCAAGGAAATGTCGTTCTTATGATCGTGGTAATAGAACGCGAAATACGTCTTTGTATAGCAATTGTTGAAGATTGATTGATAATTTGAAATTAGAACGATATAAAGGAATTTCATACAACATTATTGGCCGTAGCCAACAAAGAGATTGTCTTTTGTTTCAGTGGGGTTTATTTCTTTTATTGATAATCTATGGCATACTGCCAATAAAAAAAAACTTAGTTTGTGCATGTATATTTACGTTTTATTTCTTATATTTAACTAGTTTATTCAATTAGATTAAATCAGATATTCAATAAAATAAACAAGGAATCACGTTTATTGTTAAAAAATATAACAATATCTAATTAATAAGGTGTTGTCATTTTTTAATAAATAGAATCATCTTAACATTTGGTGGCAAAAACATTGACCCGAACAGCTTAAAAAAATAAATTTGTTTTTTTTTATTAAGTTTGAAATAAATTTGTTTTTATATGAATATATAAGTTGAACATTTGTATTATTTCCTTGGATTTATTTGAGAAAAGCACTATACAAGCCTCGGCGCGAACAGGGATTGTCGGCCTCGTATCTCTAGATGGCCTCGTTATCACTCGGCCATCTATTACTACTCGGCCAATAATCCCCTATTTCGCGGCCTCTGCAGTAATGTACTATTTCGCGGTCAAAATGACAACTTAGATGTTTTCCATACACAAATTGGTTTCTTTTAGGTGTGATGACGTCACGGCCCGCTGATCTTTGTATGGATCGTATTCAGCGCTTTCAGATTGTCGAACTTTAACAGTAATTTCGGAATTTTAGAACACTCTACATAAATGTATTGTGATTTGATTCCATTAAAAATAGGATCGATTGACATTTGCAATAAAAATACACGCCTAAGAGCCTTCATTTTCAAGTCTACCTTTGTATTTATCTTCAATTGCCAAATTGATTGTACAAAGATGTCACTGTCTTCTGAAAGCGTTTAAGTAATTTTAGCAAAATATCTTCCCACCTCCACGGAGTCTATTTTGTCAGGGCTGCCAAAATCAATTACGCTTCACGGAAGTAAGAGTAGGCTAGGGTTGCTGATAACTGCAAAATATTGATATAAAATGTTGGTAGTTTTTGTAACATGATGTTAGCACACGCACCGGGAGACGACAGAATGTAATTCGAGTTTTCTATCTATCTCGCTTGCTATTACGCGATCCAGATATGAACCTCTCAGTTTTCAACCAAACCCGAATGTATCTTAAGATGCCTTTTGGATCTTGACAACCACGTTACGCGACCTTACCGGTGACACTATAAAGTTGCTTCGCAGTTGCCAACATCGGAATGGAATGCCATGTTACACAAAGAGTTTTTTAGAGTGTCTTACTATTTCAAATAAATCTCAAGGCATTTATATAAAACAAAGACATTTAGCCAAGTGAAAACAACAATTAATGTTATTGTCATAACCATGTAACAACGACACTATTTTGAGGAATACCAAAGAAAATAATGAAACTCTTCTCTAGTCATTTAATATGGTATTCCGCAAAGTGACACCTGAATTTCTTGTAATGACATTTTTCTAATATCAATCCATATTACGACTCTGTTGCCACCGGTTACAATTTAGAGCCCACACAAAGCGGCTAGATAAACTTAAAAAAAAAAGTCAAAGACAAAAAAATGTCAGCAGTGACAGCCCTGGCTCATTCCTTTCGATCTCATTTGCAGTGTTTTGTCCGCGCTCGATCAATTGTTTCCGATATTGATAACGGCCTCAAACTCCCGCTATTGTGAGAAAGTGTCATTTATTTATCAAGATGGTACAGAAATAAATAAATTATAAAAAAAATATCAGACAAACTCACACAAATCGATCTAGTCAAAGTGTGGTTAAATTAAACTCAAGAAGGGTTGTGTTATGGGTACTAGACGACGATATACATAATTATATAGATAAATATATTCTTAAATACATAGAACAACCATGACCCTGTATAATATTTGCCGTGGCCGGGATTCGAACCCGAGACCGCCGGCTCAGTAGGCAGGTGCTAAACGTGTTGCCAATCTCTTATATAGATGAATTCACATATACAGGGATAACCCTGTAACCATAAGGTTGTTCTATTTATTTAAGTATATACTTAAATTCATGGTTAATATTTTTATAATATTTGCCTTGGCCGGGATTCGAACCTGGGACCGCCGGCCCGGTAGGCAGGTGCGCTACAAACTACGCCAACAGCGTCATCAGGATGAATTAATAACTGTCATCATCATCGTCATCATTTCCTCATAATAAATATTAAAGTGCAATAATAATAATTTAGGTATAATATTTATTACACGACAAACAAGGCAAAAATAACAATAACCAACTTAACATATTCTAAATAAGAGTATCTAACTAAATCCGATGTCCCCAAGATCACGGCTCTGATGATGCCGTCTTCATTCCGCAGGCAGGTATATGACAAGAAAGCGTCATCATCATCATCATCATCTCAGCCATAGGACGTCCACTGCTGAACATAGGCCTCCCCTTTGGACTTCCATATATACCGGTTGGAAGCGACCTGCATCCAGCGCCTTCCGGCGACCTTTATAAGGTCATTTGTCCATCTTGTAGGTGGACGTCCTACGCTGCGCTTGCTGGTCCGAGGTCTCCACTCGAGCACTTTTCGGCCCCATCGGCCATCTGCTCTGCGTGCTATGTGGCCTGCCCATTGCCACTTCAACTTGCTAATCCGGTGAGCTATATCGGTCACTTTAGTTCGTCTACGGATTTCCTCATTTCTGATTCGATCACGTAGAGTCAAGAGTCAAGAAAGCGTAATGGTCTCAAAATTGAGCCTTGCGGCAAGCTTTACAGTTGAACCATTCAACTCAGTTCTGTTAAATCAACTTTCTGGATTAATTTTATTAAAATTTTCGTGAGACATATTTAATTATTGTATTAAGCGGTTTACACTCACGTGAAATTCCTGACAATTTGGAAGCTTAATACAATAACTTTCTGGATTCTTTAGGTATGATATGACAAGGTTTAGTCCTTCTGTCGACAGGCCATAGTGCTTCAACTTGTGTATGAGTGTGTCATGTTCCACATAATCAAACGCCTTAGAAAGGTCACCAAATACGTCTCTACCGTCTTACGAATTTTCCCATGCGTCATACCTGCTTTATAAGCACAGTGGTGGCATCCGTTTGCGAACAACCTCTTGTGTTTCTGTTATTCGTTCCATTAAAATGTCGAAGCAACTGATTTAATAGTATATTTTATCAAACACTTTGCTAAGGACAGGTAATACAGAAATCTTTCTAACATTTCAAAGGTCATCCTTGCTTCTCGATTGTAAGGAACAACACCTTTGCTATATTTCATCAGATCGAGAAACACAGACATTCACACACAAGCACGAAACAACAGTTGAATGTGGTGCTATAACATTGCGGCCGCGGCGGCACTGCTGCCACCTATCGAGTCAAAGTGCCCAGATTCAATATTACATGCTAAAAGTTTGGCTGTATCTAGCTTACATCTCCTTGATAAATAAATTCGGTTCTTGTTCAGTTTGATATTTTTACAAAATTTATTAAAGTCATAGAATTTAAAGGTTCTATTGTAGCAAGTCATATTATACAGCATGGAATTCAAGTGTGATACTTTACTATTATGTTCTAACGAGTTTGTCTTCAAGTATGGGATCGCGCATACAATGATTTTTCGAATTCCACGCTGTTCAATGTTCGTTAAAGTCTGCAGAAGCGGCACAAGCCGAGATCTCGTCAGTCCAGCACTGTTTCCGAAAAACACAACAAGCGTGGTGCTTCTATCGAATGTGTCTTTCGACAGTCGGTCAATAAGACAATCAATGGAAGTACCACGCAAACAGTTATTTCTGACCTTTTGCCAGAGACATCCACTCAGCAGGGGCCCGAGACCGACTCCGATATCATCAGAGTAGACGACCGTAGTTGGAGAGCAGGGAAGACTACGAGACTCGCATCCAAGTTCTGAGCGAGGAACAGCTCGGGCCTCCAGCTCGGTATGCGGTACGTCACAGGGCAACAGCTCGGTACGAAGCGCAGCAGCAGGGTTAGCATATAATGCCGCAACTTCGCTTGTAGCGCGACTCAGCATCACCTGTCTTGCTTGCACGGTATTGAAAAGAAAGTAACAGGTAATATTTGTCGCCCAACAAAGAGTCACAGTTATGCTAGAGGTGCAGGTAGCATCAGCTCCAACACGGGGCGCAACACGCGGGTTCCGTCGGGTGACTCTGGTTGGCTTGTGACATATATGTACTAGATAAGAACACATATGATTATTTATAAATTACAAGCGCTCTTCATTTTCACGTCACGTGTCCAGCAGTCGGTCCACGATAGTCATGTGCTCGCTGATCTCCAGTTCACTACATTCATATTTCACAGATATGTCCCGAAGTGAGATTTCTAGTGCGTTAAACGACGGTATATACCTAAAATGCTATGTGCTTTAAAATTTGTAACTGTGATATGATGCTATCTATCGCACCTCTGCCTGGAAGCACTCTGTGAGCAGGATAGCATGATCGTTAGTGAGTATACATTGCGCGTCCGTTTACGATGTACCATGTGACTTCACCATATTGGGCGATAATGTGAATCATAAATGCTACAATCCACTTTGGATATTTGGGCATTTGAGAAAAATCTAAAAAATAATTAATTTTTACTTTTGTATATAATTCCTTTGATACGTGTAACGATACGAAGGCGCCAGTTTTTGGTGTGTGGTTATTTCACAAGTTTAAATAATTAAAATAAAATGAATAAAATAAATATCGGACAACCTTACACAAATCGATCTAATCCCAAAGTGAGCTCTAGAAGGCTTATTGTGTTACAGGTACTAGATACATACACATAAAGTTACTAATAGAGATAAATACGTACTTAAATATAAAAACATCCATGACTCAGGAAAAATATTCGAGTTCATCACACAAATATTTGCCCTTAACGGGATTCGAACCAAGGACCGCCGGCTCAGTAAGCAGTTGCTCTACCACTGCGCCAATCGCGTCGTCTAGTTTGTTTCTTATTCAAAGTGTAATCTTGGACTTTATAGCAGATTGCACAAAAATAATACAAAACGAGCCATTTTACCCGTGACGATCATATAGCCAGGTCGGATGTCGAAGGATAGTCATGTTGAGGGTAAAATTTTACACTCTGCTTTTCACTTATTAAGTTAGACTATGGTCAGATCCTTAAGATCCTTCATGCCAAGTAATAAATAATTGCATCACTTGTTTTTTTTTTCGTAAATAACTGAATGCAATTATTAATCTAAAATTTTTATTTATACAGCAATGCGTAATTAAATCTAGATAAATCCTAAATCTTATAAAAACATATCTATTAAAAGACGGTGTAGTTATGTCTGTAAGGTGTAATTGCCTCAGATTTATAAGAAGCTTTTACTCAATGCAGAAAAGCGTGAGAACCCATTTTATGCAGCCTTCTTTCGGCGTAAAGAACAAGTTTACGAGCATGAAAAGTGAAAGATATTTTATTAAAGCAGCTGCCATTGATGCCATAAAACGTTAAATTAAATAGTATTAACGTCTACCCCAATAACTTCTTAGCCACTTCACAAAACAAACAAATCCTGATACTGTCAGTATCATACATTTTATACGGCCATGCAAACCATTTCACAGTGCATTGTATACACACTGCCTTTAATTATGCACGTATATGTACGTGTTCATACATGTAATAGGCACTTAACCGCTCGGCCGGCTATTATGGCATATGCACGGCGATTAAGGTAGCTGGGCGGAGGCGGGGCGGGGTTACTGCGATTATGAAGCGATGACATCTGTCTGTGTGTTTGGGTACTCAAATATAGTTCGTGATAGCATAGAATATTACTTTACCTTTAGAGCTTTATCAGTTATCACTCTGGTGATATACTAGTGAGTTGAAAGCGAGACGAGCGTGCAGTAAATTCACCGCGAGTGCGCAACGAATAAAATATAGTCCCTCAGTTAGCTTTAAAAAGATAATCTTTCCGTTGTATTTTAGAATAGAATAGAATAAAATAAAAAATTATTCGTTAACATACACAAAGTGGACAGCAAATATTAGAAATAAAATAAAATAAAATCGTTGTTGTGTATGCCACGAAAAGGTCACACAGCATAAATGCTGGCCCGAAGACCAGCGCTGGTCTTCCGGTGAAACCTATCGGTGACGCCACATTTTCTTCTTCTTCTTCTAAGCACTGCTGGACATATGCCTCTTGCATGGATTTCCAAACTGTTCTTGATGCGGCGATCCTACTCCAGGTCGGCCCTACCGTCTTTATTAATATCTTTCGACCATCTGGCTTGCGGTCTTCCAACGCTTCTGCCACCCGTTCGAGGTCTCCAGTGTAGAGCTCGCTGACTCCATCTGTCGTTGTCTCTGCGACATACATATATGACCAGCCCATTGACTGCACATCTCTTTCAACTTCCGTGCGTTGTATGTCTTCGTTCCGCATTCTCTCGTAGAGCATACATGCATACATAGCTCGCTGTGTTACTTTCAGACCATTTTCGGACGATGTACTTATTCTTTCGGCGGTTAGCCTCCATTGTATTTTATTCTATATGCATACCTAAGGAATAGCGATAGAAATCTTCCTAATGTTCCATGAACAATGTGAAGGGCTTATGCAATAAGCTAAATGGTTTGTTTTTTCGATATTCACTTCCTGATAAACAACGACAAAACACCTTAGAGCCACTTACGAAATGACGCCACGCGTTGAAACAGTTTAATAAATCACAATAAAATCAAAGCGACTCAGAAAAAATACTCGGCCACGTGAATACTCAATTCAAATGAAAACTCCCTGTACCAAATACGACCTAAACGCGACCAGCACCCAAAATCTACATCCACTACTTGCTTTCTACGAGTCTTGTATGTTTTGTTGTTTGAAAACCAGTAATGGATGGGGTATACTTGATGCTACAGTCGTCGCTTAGATTTAGGTCGCTCCCATTACGGAATGAAAACCTCTTTACTCGGAGCCTCGTTTTACAAAATGCATGCATTTTTTTATCTTTATCAGCGGAGGTAACAGGTTGCATCCCGTCAACGTACAAATTACAACATTTTTTTGTATCTATTTTTAGTTTTATTTCGTCTGTTTATTTGTAATTTATTTACTTTTCGTCAGATGTTACTGTTAGGTTTGGCGTTCCTTATCAATTTTTTATAGCGTTTTATGATTTTGGTTATATTATACGGTTCAAATAAATACTGATTGAGTGGGTTGTTTTTCTATTAATTGTAGAGTTCGAGCCACCTGTTTAATAATTGTAATAAAATCATTTATTTCACATAATCTCATCCAAAGATTGGTTAGGAAAGTAAGTAACTGAAGCTTATGTTAGGATTCAAGAAGATGGATTTGAATTAATTAAAAATTAAATTATTATTTCAAAGTAGCATTTAGCATTTTTGCTTAATAATTTAAACTCATGATTTCTTCATGAATGAATTTATTATGACGGGTCAATCATTATATTTCTTATCCACCTTCATTTCAACGCAGTTACATGTGTCGTGTCGCGGGTGGACTGCTGAAACAACCGGCCCGTCTAGCACAAGTACCTATGCTTCGCGACTTGTTGCGCGACATAGAGCTACTTTTTTTTTTGGTAATAGTTGAATCTGCGGGTCTTTTGGGGCCCTTTGCGTGATTTGGCGCTGACACGCCTCGTCCGACATAGCGCTACCCCTCTGATGAAATCTCGCGCGAGAAATAGTTGCGTATGACAGTTATGCTAGCATAACCTCTAGAGGCGTAGTTGTTACTGGAAATGTTGATATTGGTGCGTTTAATTCGACTTGACAAGCATTGATGTTTATGTGTGAAGAAATTACTGACTGTTTCTTTCGGCGTTTTTTTCTCAATATTAGGTCTTCTCTTGTGAAATGCTTGTAGACTCAGACACGTAAGTGCTCTTGTGGCGTAATTAGAAGATACAGTTCATTGTTTCACTATTTTTTATATTACATTATTTATGATTTGATAACTTTGTTCTTTTAAGTTACTATAAAGAGACAAAGTCTTAATCAAATACATGTAGCATTTAATTGTAGCCGGAAGATGCGACCACGATTAAAACACAAACAACTTAAGCATTGTCTGTTAAAAGATAAGATAAGACAATAGATAATTTAAATAAGAACAGATACGAATCAGCTTGGGTTACACAATGGCATACATTATTTTACAATATAAACACTAGATAAAATATATTACAATTTTAGGTAAATTCTAGGATAGCCACACTCAATAGCATACAGGCTACATAAGGGTCATTATTCGAGCGTTTCAACCGCCTCACTTTCGTGGACATATTTTGGAAAAATGTGACCATGAAAGTGATTCGGAACAAACGCTCGAATAATGACCCATATAAGCGCTTATGCATGGTCATCCTCTTCTTTTATAAAAAAACGCTGTTTCACCGAATGCTTCATTGGATAGACAAATTTATCCTCGGAAGGCATACATTTATCAGAAATCTTGAAAATGTCAAAGTATAGATTAGGTTAGGTTAGGTTTGTGTTATAACATTCGGAAATATTTTATGGTTTCAGAAAAACAATGCTTCGATGAAATGAAATTTCTATGAAATTAAAAATTATTACAATACAATACAACAATACTTTATTGCACACCAATAAAAGTTTACAAAAGGAAACAAGATAAATACAATTTATAAATAACGGTAGACAACGGGCGGTCTTATCGCTAAAGAGCGATCTCTTTTTAACTTAATACAGAGTAGGTGCAGCAAAAGGCGAAGGGAGCACATAACTAGATACTAACAGAAAACAAGTACGCATATGGGTAAATATACACATACATAAATAGATATACATAAACTTACACATACGTACATATATATATATATATATATAATAATATAAATAGACACTGGACATATAAGAATCTTATATAACACAACGCAATACAATCAATTTTATTGTTCGAGAGATAGGTAATGTTTTTTAATCTTATTCTTAAATATAGACAGGGAATTAGCACTTCACAATTCAACTGGGAGCGAGTATTAATTTATTTAATTAAACTTTATTGCACAGATAAAACTAGTACAAATGGCGGACTTAATGCCACAAGGCATTCTCTACCAGTCAACCATAAGGCTAAAGAGAAACATTGAGTTGGTGCAGGGTCTACGAGTATAACGTTCGGAGACAATTTTAAAAATCAAATTTAAAGCCTGACCAGAATTATATGAGGATTATCAAGAGGGCGCTATCTATTTTATAAGATTTATTTGGCAATAATTTTGCAACCAATCGCAACCCACCATAGTGAAATTACTTTGAAATACCTGTCAGTTCCATAATGTTAACCTCGTAATATCATTTAATGGATTGCACTCTTTTCCTAACTGTTTTTCATGTATTAAACACATGTACACTCCGTTAATAATCTTATGTTCACGACTGTGAATGGTTTTCGGCATTTTCTTTGGATACATTTTAATATTTGTCTTTTAAAGAATTCACTACGAATGACATTGACATTGTTGACAAACCATCATAAAATCATTGCCAGTGTAAGAAATTAGTTCCAGTGAAATTCCGCAATATGGCGCATCCTCATATATTTCTGGTCAGGCTTTAAATAAAATATAATATTTAGACTTAAACTTACACAAATACATAATTATAATATACTACATACATATAGATTCATGTACACAGTGAATACCAATAATTCATCTTGAAACAATAGTTTTAAAATTCGATTAAATTTTTGTCTATAAGGTAAACCCTTATACAGCCCTTACACGACTTAAATTAGCTGTACAAGGGCGGTATAAGCGCTTATGCCTGCACCTCTAGCATAACAGTCATATGCGACTGTTTCCCGCCCGAGATAAATTACCCATCTCTTTCTGTGCAGTAATGAGAGAGAGTGACGGGTAGCGCTATGTCGCGCGACAAGAGTCGCGAAGCATAGTTGTGCTAGACGGGCTGTATGCTATTTGGGCAGTCTTCATGTTTCTGTTCGTTATGATTATGAGATATCACGTCCAAACCATCCCTTTAACTTATGAAACTCGCCTCACGCTCGGAGCCCTAACTGAAGTAATTTCCGGCCAATTCCGTACGGTCGATACTCGATTACGACTCAGTTTGAAATCACTTTTATAGATGCGATTAGGTGCCAACAAGTTCGTCCGTGAAATTTTTTTTACAGCCGGAGTTGGGTAAAAAGTATCTTATAACTATCTTTGGATGTCCAGCTATACCTGTACCAAATTTGTTTAAAATCCGTTCAGCCAAACGGGGGGATGAGAGGTCGGGATCTCTGAATTTTCTCTCTCCCTAGTAAGGAAGTACAGTCGGTACTAAAAGTGTAAAAAGAAAACTTTTTTATTAAATCTTATTACCTAAATTGATTTGTACAGCTAAAATTAAATATAGGTCTCTGGCTTGTAAGGCGAATACCAAATCGTAGTCACAAGTACCAGATCTAGACGGTTCCACCCGAATGGACGGCTGCTAACGTGTGTCGGAAACGGCCACATCAATATTCCTTGTCACAGCTTAGTGCGCATTGACAGTGGTTCCGTAAAAGCAGTACGTTTCGAAAGACCAGTGTTTTATTTGTTTTTTTTTTACAATAGTAGTTTTAAGGTAATAATGTGGTTCCAATATCAGTTATTTTCAAAAAACATGTACATAGTTAAAGGCTTAATAAAAACAAAATTACGATCGCTTCATTTGTGTTACGAAAGTTACCCATACAAAAGATATGGGTAACTATCGTTACACAAAGGAATCAATTAAGCCCTTAACTATGTAAATGTTTTTAGGGTTCCGTACCCAAAGGGTAAAAACGGGACCCTATTACTGAGACTTCGCTGTCCGTCCGTCCGTCCGTCCATCCGTCGGTCACCAGGCTGTATCTCAAGAACGGTGATAGCTAGACATTTGAAATTTTCACAGATAATGTATTTCTATTGCCGCTATAACAAAAAATACTAAAAATAAAATAAAATAAATATTTAAGGGGGGCTCCCATACAACAAACTTGTTATAGATTATGGTACGGAACCCTTCATGCGCGACTCGCACTTGTTTTGAAAATGACCCATATAGGACCTGGCTCATAATGCCTTTTCATTAGATAGTCGACATCATACTATACAGAACAACAAATGTCAAAATCCCATACAACATCCCATACAAATGTCAAATTTCCATGTGAACTATCTGTTGTACGCCACGCCAGCTCGTCTTTGATATGTTCACATATCAGGAGGTTATGTATGACGTCATCAGCCTTTCATATCGCGGAGCGGAGTACTTTGGTCGACCGCTTCTTATGTATACACAGACTTATGTCTCATGTGGTAAATAAATACCATTTATTTACCACATGAGACATGTAAGTGATGTCTGTAATAGGTTAAGATGTGTGCTGGGGAAGTTCTACCAACTCAATGCAGTGTTAAATAGGAAAACACTACGAGGCGTGTATTATGCGCTTGCTGACTCACTACTTAGTTATGGACTTATTGTGTATGGGCGAACGTTCGCTACTTATATTAAAGATGTAAAAAATATACAGATAAGACTGATAAAGTTCCTCGTAAGTAAAAATTTTAAACTCAAGTGTAATAGAGAATATGAAAAGTTATTTCCGTTATGTAAAATTCTACCCGTTGATAAAAAAGTAAAATATCTGATAGGTTTAGAGTATTTTTATCGTTATGAGCACCAAGTAGCTAAGAATAATAGGATTAAGACTAGAAGTGTTACACAGGGAAAACTAATTCAGCCAAGTGTACAAAACTATTATGGTAAAAGGACCTCTAAATATTTAGTACCAAATATTTTTAATAAGATTAAATTACTTAGACAAGATAGTAAAATAAGTAAAACAGTGTTAAAATCAAAACTAAAGGACTTCCTTCTCGACGATAAGCCAGTGTCACCGTAAACACGGTAACGCGCGCTGTCGTCGATGGCGAAGTACCCGCATAGTAAATACGATACGTATGCAGATTGTACTTATAACCGTTTCATTGTATTTGTACAATACAATACAATACAAGTACGCTTTATTGCACACCAAAAAACATTTACACAAGAAATTACAAATAAACAAATTAAAAACGGTAGACAACAGGCGGTCTTATCGCTAAAGAGCGATCTCTTCCAGACAACCTTTGGGTAGTGGAGTTTATCATAAAAAAACGTTTAATGAGTAGGTGATGCAAAAGGCGAATGAGACACATCGTAAGGTACAGATATCTAAAACATAAATAGATATAAAAAGTTGAATATACATATATACACAAAAAATTGAATATATAAATATATATATATATATATATATATATATACATACACTAAACAAAAATAAACAAAAATAAATACTATGAACAAACATACAGTCAGCAGAAAACTTGATGAAAAACAGTTTCACACAGTTTATTGGACAGAAAGGAAGTGTCCTTTAATTCTAGTTCGTACCTACTATTAACATAATTTAATTTAGGCATACTAAGTTGTTATTATATTTATTAAAACTGAGCGCCTCTCGCCATTAAACGTCACAGTTTGGCGAGTAATATTACATTGTTAAATGTTATTGTTTAAAGTGAAATAAATTAAAAAAAAAAAAAAAAACTTGTTAGTAGAAGGCCGGTTCTCAAGCTACAGATATCTTATTCATTTTTTAAATATACAGCGTGTATATTTCATATAACCGCAAATTAAAGCTATAAACGTAGATTTTAGTAACACTAATCTGATATTTATAACAATTATTAATTTAGCGTTAACTGCCATTGCGTAATTAATTTTAGAAAATTTTCTGAGCGTCAATGTATGGCGTAAACTTATTAAAAACTATTACTAGTGACAGTTGTGATATCACCGTGTTAAGCGTCAACAAAAAACAACAAACAAATAGATTGCGTGCTGAACTATTCAAAAAGTTAGATTTTTTTAATAATTTACAGATCAATATTTTAATAAGTGTAAACTTTGCGGTTATCAAATATACACGCTGTATATATATCATGACAAATATAGTGTTAATTTCTACCACCTTATTAAAGTTAATAATACTTTTCCCTGAGTTCTAAAAGTAACATATTCATGCTTTCGTTGCGTGCAGTCGACAGTTAGTTGAAAAAAAAAAAAAACAGTTTTCTGCGTGAATTTTGACAATTTCGAGTAGTTTTTGAAACAAAAATAATCAATGATAAAATTCAAACTAGCTGCAAGAGAGTAATTTATCTTGATTACATATCACACATTTTGTGGTCCTTCGTGCCGGATATTAGTAACTTATATCAGCATTGATTAATAGGTTTATCTGGCTCCGTGTGGCCCGTATTCACTTTGATTGGCACTAATTAGCGCTAGGATTAGTTAACGGCTCGAACAGGGTGGACAATTGGACAGCACTCCATCAAAGCGCTTAGGCCCTGGCCACACTGACGGACTGATTATTGCAAAGAGGTATGTATAGCTCAATGGGTAGATCTGGCATGTAGGCAAATTAAAAATAGGTAAGATAGTCATGAGGATCAGACATGTTGGTGGATGATGAAAGACGATGTGACCCAAAGGCTGTCCACGATCCTAACTCGATCGTCGGCCCACCTCGTTGGCGTTCTCCCTACGCTGCGCCATCCACTCTCTTTCATTCATGACAGAAATGGATTCTACGAGCAATATTCCATAACTACATAACTCTGGCAAGTCTCAGAACTATGTCGAGCTTTTGCAGGTTTTCTTATTTCTGATTTGATTTTCTTATATTTAATCCTAGGTAAGATATGCGAGATAGGTATACCTAGATTCCTAGCTTTTCCGCCCATGCCCGACCTAAGCGATTAGATTGGGTGAGCCATTAATTGTGTGGCGTACTGGCACCCTAGGCGCCCTAGACCTAGATATAATAAAAAAACTTGATAACCACTCAATTGCGAATTTTGAGTTCTATTTATATAATAAAATAAGAGCGGTGACAGGTAGCCGTAGTTACCAAAAGCAATCTAATGGTTAATTGAAATAAATAAACGAAATAATAATAAAATCTTTATTTCGAAGCATAAACACTCCATTGATAGTAGTTAGTAATACAAACAAAAACAAATAATCTTATTAATTTTTTTTACAAGCTTTTATTTAACTTGCATTATCAGAAATACCTATATATCGGTAGTTTTTACTCTCATAATAGATTTAAGTAAATATAAAAATAATAATTAACATAAAACCTTAAATAAAAATTAAAAACTAGACTTAAAAATAAACTATAGATAAAAAATTTGGCCCAAATCGCCGTCTATTGGTAGCGTGCCCAGAAGGCTGGCAGCATTGCCGCGTTGAATGGCAATGCTGATCCGCTGTGCGAGATATGAACCAGCCCTCTGGTCACGCGTCAACTCGACTAACCTGCGGCTACACTCTTTAAAGACCCTGTGGGCGCTTTCACCCCAGGGCCCCAGAGTCTCAACCCCAAACGGCTCAAATATGCAACCGCTATTAATGTTTGCATAATTGCGCCGCTTGAGGAGTTCGACCGAATTTGCAGCCGAGCCAGCCTTTACAGCAGTGCCACGAAGATGGGACAGCGCCAGAGTATCAGCACAGGTCGCGTCCCAGACCAGCGGCTGTCCCATCCTCCATGGCACGAGGGTCATACCGTCGGGCCTCTTACCGTCATCGCGAGCGAGGCCGGTCGGTTCTAAAACAGCCGGCGCTCCCGCGCTGGCTAAGGCCCGACGGATGATGTCATTCAGGCTGGCATGGCGGGGGGCGCGCCCTGCGCTTCTGCCGCAGGATAGTCCATGATGACCCAGCGGGTCAACTTGGTCACCACAACGACAGCGATGTTGGGCCACACAGGCCACTTCCAGGCGGAGAGCGACGGACAGGCGGAACGTGGAGTTGTCGAGAAGTGTTCCCGTCGATATAGAGATATAGAAGGCAGAGCTTGGAGCCACTGCCCGGATTCCCATTCGACAGCGGCAAGGAGGCGAGCGCGTTCCGGAAGGCTGGTTGCCGTTTGGTACAGTTTTTGCCGTACCAGCCTACAGAGCGGCTCGTCCCAAAGACGCTGTGAACTAGGGTGACCGGGTAGGTCAACGCTTGGGCAGTTAGCGCTCCACGCATTTCTGGCCTCTGACATGAAAGGGATGGTAATTTGGTGAATTGGAGACTTGAGTATTTTTGAAGTTAACTCCATTGAACTATGTGCTGAGGACAGAAATGCGGGGAGCGAAACGCTGGATACTTTTCTGATACCCAGGCCGCCATGCCTTATCGGCAAAGAGGCCTGGGTCCATGAGCGATCATCTAATTTAATGTTGATTACTGAGACTAAAATATTTTGAATAATTTTGTCGATTTTTTCCAAAAGGGTGGGAAATTTCCAGAAATGGCGGCACCTTATGACGTATGTGAATTTGGGGACGAAAAGACAGTATCGGATAATGGTGTATGCTACATGAGCATTTATTTTAGACATGCGGTCCGAAACTTCGTTGAGTTTTTGAATTTTGCTGTCTAAAAAGTCGGTAAAAGATTCGTCCAATACAGGTGCCCCTAGGAGGTGAAGTGAGTTTTTTTCTGTGATTTTAATATTTGGAGCAAAACGACGGAATTTGGATATAGCGAGTTCTTTGTTTGAAGTCGTATCGGAAAAGAAAAGTTCGCATTTAGAAGAGTTCAATTCAAGACCAATACCGCGGAATCCTTCGATTAAGATGCGAAGGTCCTCCAGAACTTCGCTTACCTCACCTCCCAGGGTGCCGTCATCTAAATACCATTACATTAAATTTTGAATTTAATTTTACAATGATAGGGTGAACTGCTAAACTGAAGAGCGCTGGCCCAAGCGGGTCGCCCTGTTGGCAGCCTACGGATGAGGAGAGGTGGTTTTGTTTAAAAAGTAAATGGGAAGCGTTGCTGTAACATTGCCAAATATAGTTATAAATTTGTGGTAATTTTATACGTGTTTGTGCTAAGAGGGCAGCTCTGTCGACACTGTTGAATGCATTTTGGACGTCTACCTTTAATATGACCTTACCAGAGGTTTGTGTTATATATGTTCTGAGTGCATGTACCGCGGCCTCACACCCACCCTTTGACCCAAAACCCAGTTGAGTAGGCTGAAAGTGTTGGCTTAAGGGACCGGATGCAGCAGCGCAGCAGATTTTGGCTACAAGACGGCGATAGGTTGTACCCACGGCGATGGGTCTGATACCGCCGTCTTTTTTTAAAAGCGCGCATAGGTTGGCACCGTACAGTGTGCTCGTAACTCCCGAATGTACCTTTCCCGAAAGCATGAGGTTACTCAGGTCTGTCAGTGCCTTTAGGAGCAACTCGCCGGCGTCACCAGAGCTATACCCAAGGAGATCCTTAAGATGCTGAGGGGTCAACCCGTCCAGCCCACCGGCTGAGCCGCTCTGGAACGACATGACAGCCCTAAGAACCCCATCGGTGCAGGTAGTGAGCGGTGGTGTTGATGAATCTGGTGGATCGGGGAGGCTTTGGTCTGTGGATGGCAGTGGATGTTTTGATTTCAGGGATGAGAGGGTTTCTTGGTTATCAGGAGCAAAACTGTCGGTCGAAAAAAGTAGGCGGGCAGCTCCCCTGATGTCACCCTCACCTACTTTGTTCTCAATATTTTTATAAATTGATGTGTTGTGTCTTGGAGTTAATCTACGGAGGTCTTCGAGTGAAAGTGGGTGTTGACAATTGTGTTTTATTTTGGTGGTTAGAGATGTGGTTTTGTTCTGATCTGTTATATGTAGTGTTCGGTATGGGAAGGTGAGAAGTTGCTCCCAGGCCTGTAAAGAGTTCTCAGACACAGCATTTTGGATAGCGGAGGTAAGTTTTTGTGCAACCGATACCCTTGCACCTCTCGGGACTCGTTTAATAATTCGTATGCCATTTTTTAGGCGGCTTAAGGTTTCTGAAATATCGGTTGAAGATTGATGAACTATCGGATCTATTGAAACTGGGTTTATGGTCTGGTTAGTGTCTGAAGCTTTGTGTTTTTTGCCCTGATGCACTTTAAGACCGTGTTGATTTCTAAAGTACCTGGGCTGGGAGCAAAGGGAGCATTGCAAAAGATTTTGAGAGCAATCGACCTGATCCGTTATCGATGATGCATTACCGCCTGAAAGTGACATTCCGTGATTAATGTTTAAAATTAAGAGTATGATAAAAACTAAAATCAATAATATAAAAACACAAAACGAGAGTATAAACATTAACTATGGATAGTCCTGATGATAAACAACACTGACAGGAACGGTAGCAGTCGCTATCAGCCAGTATTGACGGCCGGAGTCGGCGCATGACGCGCTCTCGGACGGAGCATGTGCCGTTGCTTAGCAGCGCCTTAGCGTCCTTGCTGTCATTGGTGTTTCAAATCGAAACACATTAAAAACATTGATGATTTTCCAGAAAAATACTATGGTCTGAACTTTGCCCACATGCGTGCTTACACAGGGGAATGTTAGCGACACAACTATTCGTATTCCAATAGTCTAAAGATCAAAAATAAGAAGATAAAATAATATTAAATACGGAGCCGATTTGGCAGATTGACGGCTAGCTATTATCTTATTAAAACTTTCGTGAGACATTAGACTATGTATTAAGTGGTGACGAAATTACCGCGCCGCTGTACACCCTGATGAAGAGCTCAGTACGAGTTCAAAACATATGGGGCCGTTCCTGACAATTTCACGCGAGTAAAAACCGCTTAAGGAAATGTAAACACACGTCACCATTTGCTGTTCCCACCTACCTGCTCGCCCTCTGGGTGCCACGGAAGACCAGTGTTGCGACATCTCCTGGATGCCGTAGCATAATTATGCTGAGTGGTGTCCTTTTGGGATCTGACATAACAACACCATTTATCTGTATTTCGTTATTTCAAATTACCTTGTTTGACTTTTTCTGTCTACCCATTGTTTAGATTTAAGTTTGTATATGTTTTTTTAGATTAAGTATGTTTGAGCTGTATGATTTGTTCTTAGTCATTATTATTATGATTTATGGTTTTGGTGCTGTTTAGTTTGTCTCATTAAATTTCTTTCTTAATACAATCCGCCTCCTTTTTTAAATCGGTTAATAATAGGTATTTTGGCATCGACTTCTCTATAGTGTCATTTTCCATGATGAGGTCAGCAAATATGAAAAATAAATTATAACTATTATACAGAACTATATGATACCGGTTTTGCCTGAAGCCGCCACTGTCTTCACCATTCCATGTTTTTTTTTACACTCCGACGGTGGCAATCAAGCATGCGGCCCGCCTGATATTAAGCAGTTGCCGCCGCCTATGGGAGCTTGCGATGCCAAGAGCAAAACACGCGCGTCGCCGACTCTTTACGAACCTACTCTTTAACTTTACTCCCCTCTTGAAGAACCGCATGCTTTAGCCCCCGGGGAAAACCTCGGCGGGAGCTCATTCCACATGCGGAGCGTTCGCGGTAGGAAATTTCGCTAGAAACACACAGTTCCCGACCATTTAGGCTTCAGTGTTTCAGTATGTAATAATAAAATTCAAGGTACGACAACTTGAAAGCGTGTACGAACAAAGGTCTTTACTAAACACGTTATAGGTACTCTTGTAGGCATAAGTCCTCTATTTTTTCAAATCCCGGCGTCCTGGTCCGTCCGTCTGTCACGACCCAATTCTTCCGGGGCATTTAACTCTGCCCGATATTTACGAGGGAAAGGGAGGGAAGCCACAATACAACTGTTTCCAGTACATTGCCTTAACAGGAATGATTCCTTACGCATTACTATAAGGAGGAGGGTTCTCAATTTGACTGTATTTTTTTATGTTTGTTACCTCAGAACCTTCGACTGGGTGAACCAATTTTGATAATTCTTTTTTATTTGAAAGCTGGTGCTTCCCGTGTGGTCCCATTCAAATTCTGACAATTCTGACGATCCAGTTCTGACAAAGAGATCCATGAAAAAATCATATACGCGTTATTGTATGTTCCATTTCGCTCATTGAATTAGGCCATTTTTTCGGGAAAAAGTGATAATATTTTATTCACTAAAAAGCAAAAAAAAAATTATACAAAAAAGAACCGACTTCCAAATAAAACTGAAAAGCCAAAAATAACCCGCTCATGTGCAGATTGCATTTGAATCCCCTTTTGATTTGAATCACTTTTTGACCGAGCAAGCAAAGCGAGCGAAGCGTCTCTATTTTACCTTGGGCAAAGATTTTTTCAATTGTCCGAATTCGGGAAGTCCAGTTATTTAGTTTTTCAACTGTTCTCGATTTATCAACCGATTTGTGAGTAACCTACTCACTCTAATAATTATCTTTTAATTCGAGTCAGGTTTTCGAAATGTTTTAAAATGGCGATAACATGAGGGTTGCAGACGTGAATAAAAACAGCCATTTCCAAACATACACGTGAGGTCTACAGCTCACAGAGCCACTAGTTTAACTTAGCTACCGTTTCATTTCCTAACGTACATTTTTCTCCTTTCTTACTAGTTTTTCTTGAACATAAAACTTAGTTGCCTAAGTTGGGTAATGAGGCGATGACATTTTCCTAAATTAGGCACTGACGAGAGAGATGCAGCAATATGTGAGACACGTATGGAGTTTAATTCCTCTCACTCCTTCGTATTGCTGCATCCCTCTCGTCAGTGACTAATTTAGGAAAGTGTAATAGCTGCATAATACCTAATTGTCTTGTAAATAAATCTGAAAGGCGAAACGACGTACCCCATATGTCAGTAAATCGCTTTAGCATTGAAGTCAAGATCGATTAATAAGCTGATATTAATAACTATACGGTGTATTACCGGTGTTTTCACCCAGTGACATATAAACTCATATTTGCCGATCACCTGGTTGACCAATACTTGTAACTATTTATTTACACGTGTTGAATGAGCTTTTGATTGGATGTGGATGAATGGCGGTATGAAACACCACAATTTGTGTGGTGGAGAGGTTGACATGTTGGACCGGCAATCCAGAGGTACCGGGTTTGATTCTCGATCTATTGCACCCAGTTATGCATTCTTTTGTTGAGTTCGTTTTTAACACAGCGTCTGAAGCTTTCGTTCAGCTCAGTTTCAGTTTATTTATTGCCTTCATAGGTGAATTACAAGATGGTACATTTTATAATTTTCCGCTATGAAACCCTGTGTAGGGCGCACTGCAACGTTTAGCAGAAAAAATATTCATGAGGACCTTTAAGTTATTCTACTGCTTATAATTATATTGCGCCATAAGACTGTTGTAAAGTGCGGGAACCAAATAACATAAAATCTTTACAGCAGGATAAATTCAGGAAGATGTGACATAAAGTAATAAGTGCCACTAGTATCGCCGACTGATACGAATGGAAACTGAAGAGGCGCTTACGACATTACTGATAATTTAGTTAATCCGTTTATAAAGCATATTTTTTATATAGTTTAGTTTATGTTTATTGATATGTTTGTCTATGAGAATATTGAATGGGGTAGGTTTAGTACCATACATAAAAATCCTGATTGCAAAAAAGGCGTCTTAAGAGCCTTATTCCTGTTTAAAAAAAACATATTAATAATTTAAACAAACTTTTTGAAGTTAATAGTAGTTTTCCCTGAGTTCTAGAAATTAACATAGCTATTTCATGCTTTTTTTGCGAGCAGGCGAAAATGAGTGGAAAAACCAGTCTTCTGCGTGAATTCTGTCAATTTAGAGTAGTATTTGAAACAAAAATTATCAATGGAAAATTCAAACTGAAGGTTTCAAATATAAACCAATGATTCGCAATGGCCCTGTTCTAGGTAGTAACACTGATAAGATGTTAAAAAATGTGTTCGATCATAGAGAAACATGTCTAAAACAATCAGCATTTTAAGGGACCCTTCAAAAATAAGAAAAGACTCAGTTTAGGGAAAACGATTTCAACATCCGTAAACATTATGACATTTCTAAAAATAGCAAATACTCTTTTAAAACAAAAAGAGAATAAATAACGAACACGGTTCTCTCAAACAAGACTTCATCAAAATATGTAAATCGAACAGCCTTCCTTACATTTTCCATTTTTCCAATTAAGTTCCTACGAAACATTCAATTTGTTCTACAACGGCAACGTGTAAACCCCTTTTAAAACAATGTTGCCCTAATTCGTGCAATATTGCAGACGCTCGTGCTGGGAATGGCCGAATTTCAATATTGGAACAAAGTGGGTAGTTTTACAGACTAACAAAATTGGTTGTAGTAACTTAATAAGGGGCCTTACTTAAGGCTCCTAATCCATTCAAAAATGCTGATTGCTTGAGACATTTTTCCTTATTAATAATGATTCAACATGTTTCTTTAGATATTATTACTACTTAAAACAGTATATATTTGAAACCTACAGTTTGAATTTTTCATTCATAATTTTAATTGACAAAATTCACGCACAAAACTGTTTTTTTTTAACTTATTTTCACCGGTACGCAATGAAAGCATGAAAGAGCTATGTTACTTTCTAGAAATCAGGGAAAAAGTATGATTCACTTTAAAAATATATATATTTGTCATAATATGAAAAAAAAACCGGTCAAATGCGAGTCGGACTCGCGCACCGAGGGTTCCGTACAAACACTTTCCCTCCTAAGTGGTTAAGTTAAGTTTGCACCTGGTATGTATAGCGCTCGATACAAATGAGGTGCAAAGTTAACGCAACCAATCCCGTTTGTTGTATGGGAGCCCCCTTAAATATTTATTTTATTTTATTTTTAGTATTTGTTGTTATAGCGGCAATAGAAATACATTATCTGTGAAAATTTCAACCATCTAGCTATCACCGTTCTTGAGATACAGCCTGGTGATAGACGGACGGACGGACAGCGAAGTCTCAGTAATAGGGTCCCGTTTTTACCCTTTGGGTACGGAACCCTAAAAATGAATAAGGCTTCTTAAGTGGCACGGTAACTTGCTCGTAGAACCGATGGCCGTTGGCGCAGAAAGGTCCTTGAGAAGCGACCGCGTAAGAAACTACAGCGTGAAAGGACCGACGACTCAGTCGGGATCGCGGGAACCTGTTCGTTGAAGGCGGGCGCACGACCAATTGCTGTAGAGTGTAAGAGCCTTTCCCGAGCTCTACGCTGACCAAAGTAGAGAGACTATGATAGTGTGGAGAGGCACTTGGCTGCGGTAACCCATACTTTGGCCAACTTCGCGAGTAGTGTGGAGCCGCAATTTATCTAGCAATGTATGTCTTTCGGCTGAAATGCAAAGAAATGAAAATCGAAAGTGAAATTGGGAGCCAGGTTCAAACTTAGGAACTAGAGGGCACCTTCCAGCAACTTCGCGTAAAACTTCTCTTTAACGTAGTCCAGTAAAAGGTAGCCTGTTACGATTATTGGATGCCCAGGTATCCCTGTACGAAAATTAGTAAAATTCGTCCAGCCGTTTCGGCATGATGAGCGAACACACATTTTTTTTACCATCAGATGACACAGTACGGAAATTGTTCTTAGAAACCATAGCGTCGATTTTAGATTTAATGATATCTGCATATTTTTTTTATAAATCTTATACATAATTTCATACATAACCCGGTCAAAACCGCCGTACAGTACAAAGAGTATGTAATCACTCCGTTTTAGTACAGTATGTTAAAATACGACATGCGATTACTTACAGAATGTCACCCAGATTCAATTTCAGGTTATGTATGAGATGCAGTTTCTTTTAAATCTAAAATCGACGCCATGGTTCCAAAGAACAGATTTCCCTATCTCTTATAGTTTTCTTTTTCTCCCTACCGACCCATTTGGATTGATCGCCATATTGTAATATGAATCCTGTGTTATTTTATACAAAACTACCAAATAATCGCACCGCGCCCTCTGTTATTACATGGAATAATTCATACCGCTGTGCGGAGTCGCGAGTGGGTGGTTTTAAATACCAGAGGTCAGAAAATCTAATAATAGTGGTCACAAGCGAACGCAGGCTCGGACAGTGGTTCACGGTTGAATTGTATGTTTGAGCCAAAGCAAAAGCGGGTAAAACTGAAATAGGGCTTTGTATAAAGGACGGTGAAGTTGGTATTTTATTCACACAAAAAAAAACAAATACCTGTGTCTATATGAGGCTTTCATTGTTCAAACCAGAGAACGGATGGTACTTGTTCTGACGCATCTGTAGACTAACAATAAATCAGTTAGATTCCGGCCGGCGTTTCAATGGTACTTTTCACTCGCGAGTGAAGCGAGATCTCATATCGTTGTCATTGTGGGATTACTAATGTTTGGCAAAAAACGTTCCCCAAAGTATCACATCGCAAACTTTGTTTCCCAAATTTTCATTTGGCAAAAACTCAATTGTCAAAACTACTTATCGCAAATTTTACAGTCGGAAAACCTCTTTTTTGGCAAATGATTGTTTAGCAAATAATTACATGGTCATGTTCTATTTTCCAATTTTTTTTTGGCAAATGTATCGTTTGGCATAACATACCAATCACAAAATATTACGTGGCATACGATTTATATCCCAATTTGAGTAGTGAGCTGGGTTTTCGCTGGTGCTGCGCAAAACGCGCATGCCGGCAAATTTAGTCGCTCCGCTATACAATATACATGGTCACAATGCAAACCTAACCTAACCTACAGTTTTCGGTTTTGGGACCCATTTGACTATACATGGTCACAAAACAAGCCCAACCTAACCTACAGTTTTCGGTTTTGGGACCCATTTTGACCCACTACTACCACCCCCATCGTTATTTATCTAAGTCCTAAACATTGTGTCCATTGCCAAACTCTTCCTATAAGTTGAGCATGGGAAGTGATAAATTGGGGAAAAAAAAATTGCCATATAATTTATGAGAAAATGAAACATTTGCTTAAAAAGCATTCGCTTAATAAAATCTTGACGAGGTGAAACTTTGCCAAATGATATTTTGACTAAATTAATAAGTTGCGAAATGTAACTTTGCTAAAGATTCGTTTGGGAAATGAAACTATTGCGATAAGTTATTTGGGAAACATAATTTGCCAAACGGAAGTACACCGTCATTGTGACCTTGTCACAATAACAACAATAATAATTCAATAGTGGCCTAGAAATCAAATTGGTTGACTGTACATCGAGAAATGTAAATAAGAGATTTATATATTTGTCTGCATGCAGTTTTCAAAATAGTTCCGTGAACATAATGCTTTAAACGTAGAAAATAAATGGGAAAAGCACAAGTGAAACTAAGTTATAAGTAGAACTACTCGAAGAAAACAAAAATAAGGCGATAAAATTTTACCGCAGTCTGCCCGCGGCGCGCGGGACGCTACATCTTTTACTACGTGAAGTTACTTGCCCGATGAAGGGATACCGGAACCTTGGAAATTAGCGTTTTGTCATCATCATCATCATATATTTAACAGCTAGGCTCTTGTCGGTGGAGTAATTTCCAGCTTATTCTACATTCCGCTTTTTCTTTTACGTCTTTATTTAATGAAACATCTATTTTTTATTTTATTTGCTCCATATATGTCCTTCTCGGCCTTCCCCTCTTTCTTTTCCCTTCTATTATTCCTTCTTTTATAGTCTTAATGTAATTATCATGACGCCAGAGATGACGTAACATATATTTCCTCTGCTGTTCTCAATTATTTTCAATAAAGATCTTTTGTCGTTAACTATATTTAAAACTTCCACATTACTTTTCTTTTTTGTTCTAGCATTTTGTATGGTTACATAATGCAATAGGGGACATACATCAAGTTTTATATAAGTGTCAGCTACTTTTAGTTTTGTATAGTGGAATTTATCAATTGCAATTTCACAACCGAGAGAGTAAATCCCTGCCAACTAGACTTCGTAACGACCTCACAAATTTGCAAAAATACTAAATAAAATACAAAACCAATCTATTTACCATTTGGCCGCCAAAGAATACAAAAAATCTTTTCCGAGGTAAAATGATTCCCCTGAGGAGTTGTGCTCGGATTGTAGGTTTGGGCGCACCTTTTATAATTGCTCGGGACGGCTACGGTACCTCGTGGTCTTGGTAAAGATGGATAAACACAGATGTTTCACTCGCTCCTGATTTAGGGTTTTTTTATTTATAACGGCACACCATAGTAGCTCCACTTCGCACTTGGTAAGCAGAAAGGGGAAGTCGCAACTGACAAGAAACCAGCAGTACCATGTCAGTTGACACTGTCATGCTGACCGTAGAGGGGCTTCTTTCACGTTTCGTTTGGAGGGTCCAATTTAGAACCCCCAACGAAAAATTATGGATGTTATACTTATAAGTGGGTACACTACGAAACTCTGAAGTTTCATTTGTCTAAAGGTTGGCATTGTGAAAATTCGGAATAATGATGAAAGAGTAAAACCACTCAAATAGGATAAGAGAAGTTTATTCCGTGGACAGTGATAGGTTGAAGAAGATGAATAGTAATATATAGCAACCGTCACATTTAAATCTAACGCTACGTTACTACAAAAACAGCCAGACATACAACATGTAGTTTATATAGGCTCCAACAAATGATGCTTTTCTTTAAACGAAACTTTTGAATTTTTGGGGTGTTCTGGTTATAAGTTTAACATGTGTGTAAGTCTATCGTTGTGTCTGGCATGTGATATCCTTGGTAGCCGTTCTTCTTTTCTTTGATCCTTCACATGCCACTAGTTTTATGACCGTTTGGTAGACATTGAGTTAAGTATCATTAGCATTGTGAAACTTTGCATAATCAAGCAAGATTTTCTTGGAAGATTCTTTTTTTTTTGTAACTTAGTTCAGCATTAGTAAGTGCACTCTCTGCTGCCAGTTATTCTGCGACTTTTTTAAGGACTCCATCTATTAGTATTCATTGTGTCATGTTGTATTCTTCCTTTCAAGTTAAAGGCTACTTTATTTACACATGTATATACTCGGAATATTAAATTAATAATAAAAGATTCAATAAAGAAAACTGGCTGGAACGCAAAGGGACTTAATCCTATTACGTAGGTATATTCTTGCAACGCTTTTCCACACTTGATTAAATACCAAATCATTCCCGATTTGTACTCTATATTATGTATATTAACACTAGTAAAAATACATTCATCATAATCATAAAATTCTGAAATTGTGTAAAAAAATGGATTTTAACATTGAAAAAATTTATGTTTTCTTGAGTATAGGTAGTGCCCCGATTTATAAAATTTTGCCTTTAGTTTCGCAGATATGAAATATACGCAAATGGGCTATATTTCTAAATGTGCGTCTGCTAGAGGGCTTCAGTGCAATTTGAATTAGCAATTCGGTTGGTATATTTTCAGTGTGGTACATTTTCTTAGTCAGCACTGTTCGTATTATGTTACAGCAGTAATAAATTAGACAAGGGATAGTATAAATAGCTTAAGGTAGTTACACTATTGTCTTAGGATTAGTTTCCTGTAAAAATAGTTGTAAGTGTGGAAATAAATAAATAAAAAAAAATAAAAAAAAATTTGAGATTTTCTAAAATATTGAAAAAAAAAGTGGATGACTTGAATCGTGAATTTCTCAATACCTTTTTTTTGAGCTCGCTATTCAAGAAACATAAAATTGGATCTCAGTATTGAATTATGCTATAGTTTCAGCCATCTTATGAGGCAAAATATGTAGGCAGAAGCGGGTCTACGCGCGAGCTCAGAAAACTAATTTGTCAAATTTTATCATGTGCTTCATTTTTTAAACTACATTTTCAATTGATAGTTGCGCGTAGTGTGTGATCTGTAGATTTTTTATAGGTGGCGCGAAGAATATCGTGGGCTCATTGTCCATAACTTACCACGGGTGTGGTAAACAAGCCTACGGTCCTGCTGATGGTAAGCGGTTACCCCAGGCTATGGACGCTTGCAACTCCAGGGGATTCACATGCGTGATGCTGACCCTTTAAAAATCTACACACTCCTTTGAATAACTCTATAATATTGTAACCCCGGAACAACCTCGAGCGCTCATTCTTTAGCCAGATTTGATACAGAACCTAAAATAGACTTGTCAAAACCGAGTATCTGAATTTAGAAGTTGGCAACATCCATCAAATCCCACATCTGCCGATGCTATCGTGTTTAGGGACTGTTATGATCAATCATATCCTAATTTAAGAGCTCGTCAGTGGTGTAACGTGATTTGTGATTCTTTTCACTTCCCTAAAAGGGGATGTGTCACGTTCAAGTTATTAAGGTGGGTAAAGATACACTAGAGGATCTTTTTGAACGAGCGAAGCGGCCGAAGTGTCTCCTTTTGAACTTGTTTTTTTTTTATACATATATGTCCGATGTTTTGGATGTTCCGACGGTTATATATTTGGATTTCCGGCTGTTTTCGCTTAAAAGTTGCATGTTTAATCGGTAATCGTGAAGTATTGTGAGGAGGTTCGATAATTATATAGATTTTTTGTCTATTCAGTTTTGACGAAAATACAAAATGACGGAGAGATTGAAAATGTAAAACTGCGATCCTAACAGATTAAGCCGCTATCAAAACAGTAAGTTAGGCTAGATTTGCGACCATAACGGGAACAAACCACTACCAAAATAGTAGATTAGAACTGTGATACCAACACAAATAACCTACGAAGATAAAAAAAATTGTAACAATTGCGACTCCTCTTCATAATATTCCAAGTTGAAACGTTTCCTTAAATTGCGGAACTAATTTAGTCGACTGAAAGTAAGTACTAAACTTTATGCGGGAATTTAAGATGGAGGACATCGCTTATATTAATAAGGGTGTCACGGATGTCATGTTCAAGATTCTTGAGGGTGCAGCTGTTGAAGGTTGCACCTTGAAATATTGAAGATTGAATATGAAATTGAGAAACTATATATTGGTATAGCCTTTTATTTCCTAGAAACTTATTTCGTCGAATGTTTCATTTAGCCAAAAATCATTTCGAAGAATGTTTATCTCTGTAATCATACATTTTTCATAATTCTTGTAAATATCATCCTATTGTTTATTAGGTTTAGTTTATAGTTTTACAAGTAGTTTACGGTTTCAAAGGAAATTATTCTTTGGGGAAATTAAACTTTTGACCAAAAATAATTGTAGAAAAGTCAATATAGACCCATTATCATCATCATTTCAGCCATAGGACGTCCACTACTAGACACAGGCCTCCTTAATAGACTTCCACACATGGCCCGGATAGCAGCGAGTCCCCGCAACTCTACCCATGTCATCCACCTTGCGGCTGGCCGTCCTACACAGCGCTTGGCGGTACGTGGTCTCCACTCGAGAACCTCTGCCCCAATGGCCATCGATTCTTCGAGCTACGTGCCCCGCCCATTGCCACTTCACCTTGCTTACCTGGTCTGCTATGACCTTGGTTTTTATACGAATCTACTTATATTATAGACCCATATAAGTAGGTACCATATCTATCGAAAATTCTAGATTACGTTTCCGTAAATCGCAGAACTAATTAAATTGATTGAAACTACCGAAGACGCGATTAAACTCGTCTGATTGATCGCAGCCGAATGTTTACTCGACTGATTGGAGATCAGAATTCATCTGGAGAATCAGGAGATTTCATTTACAACTATCTATATTAGTGTAATTGGATTTTAAAGATCGTTTTCGGGAAGGACCGAAGGAAGCAAAGGCAACTCAGCTTGAAATTGAATTAAATATTAGGGCAATTTTACCTAAAAAGGTTGGAGTCTCTCAGGAATTCAGGATAAGTTTCATACCGGGAAGGACGACAGGCATTGTAATAACTGGAGGAAGAATGTGGAGGAGGCCAAGACCCACAAAGGGTTGTAAGTAAGCAGGACAATTGTACACACATTCAACGCAATATAAAAGACTTTTTGTTATCCGCTCATCCCACGGGAACACTACAATTTTTCGGGATAAAAATTGGTCTAGCCGTTAAAGTAAAGAAGTACAAAACATTCAAACAGATTCACAAACTTTCGCCTTATAGTGTGATATATATAATTATTTGAACACACTTTTATTGCCTACTGTACTTTTTATAACCAAACACTAACAATGCCGATGGCCGATGGGGCAGTAAGGTTCTCGAATGGAGGCCACGCACCGGCAAGCGCAGCGTAGGACGTCCACCCACAAGGTGGACAGACGACCTGCTAAAGGTTGCAGGAAGCCGCTGGATGCAGGTCGCTTCCAACCGGCCGATCTGGAAGTCATTGGGGGAGGCCTATGTTCAGCAGTGGACGTCCTGTGGCTGAAATGATGATGATGATGATGATGTACTTTTTATGAGCCAAAATATAATGAAAAAAATTGAGCAAGTGCGAATCCGACTCACGCATGAAGGGTTCCGTAAGTACCATAATCTATAACAAGTTTGTTGTATGGGAGCCCCCCTTAAATATTTATTTTATATTGTTAGTGTTTGTTGTTATAGCGGCAATAGAAATACATCATCTGTGAAAATTTCAACTGTCTAGCTATCACCGTTCTTGAGATACAGCCTGGTGACAGACAGGCGGACGGACGGACGGACAGCGAAGTCTCAGTAATAGGGTCCCGTTTTTACCCTTTGGGTACGGAACCCTAAAACATACACCTCGATTAACGAAACTACTCTATTTTATTATCGTCGGCCAAAAGCAATGTTTGTACAGCTATAGGATAAAAAAAAATTTAGTCAAGCATACGTAGGTAAGTTCATATAAATGACTTACAAGCGTTAATCCCATTTAGCGAATGTATGTACGTATTCAACCCTACCCAAGCTGGAGCAACACCGGCAATACAAACTGCCGTTAAGACGTTAACCCTTTTAATGGCCACAATAACTCAGTTTTCGAAAACATCGTGCCGTTTCCCTCACACGCTCGTGACGTAGAGGGATAGACAAGTTTATCGCTTTCGGTTATCTAACGAGGATTAGAAAGATGGGTGTGTGAGAGCGCATATACAGTAGATTTAGATCGACAAACGATTTTTTTGTCTTAAACATGTCTATAATAATATGTAGTGAGTATTTATTGAAATACTACCTACATATTATTACCACTAAAATTGAATTGACTTCGAAAAAACTTAAAAGCCAAAAATCCCGTTCATGTAACTACAGATTATATTTGAATCACTTTTTGAAGTCGGTGCCAAACCACTCAATTATTACTATGAAAAAGATACGCGCAAAAAGCCTTTAATGGTATTTACGAGTATTTTTGATCGATACTTATATATTACTAGCTGTGCCCCGCGGTGTTACCCCGCTCATCCCACGGGAACACTATATTTATTCGGGATGAAAAGTATCCTATGTCCTTCCCCGGGACTGAAACTATCTATATACCAAATTTCATCTAAATCGGTTCAGCGGTTTAAGCGTGAAGAGGTAACAGACAGACAGACAGACAGACAGACAGACACACTTTCGCATTTATAATATTAGTATGGATAGTTTAGTTTACGTGAGATTTGGTACCGACATCAAAAACTGATTCAAAATTCAAATGTAATCTGTACATGAACGGGTTATTTTTGGCTTTTCAGTTTTTTTGAATTCGGTTCTTTTTTGTTACAATTTTTTATTTGCTTTTTAGTGATTAGAATAAAATACTTATGGCGGGGTGTTCGGGGAGGTCTGTTTGCATGCATCTCGTTTGAATTATCCCCTAACTCCTACCCGTTAAGGAGTTATACGTGCAATCATCAGCTCAGCATAGGAATATGATGACTATATAATGCAAATACTTAAATAAATTGAGGCTGCCACTTTACAAGCTATTCGATCCTTCCCCAACGGTTCTGCCGGAGGGTTGGATGGTTTGACACCGCAGCACCTCCAAGACCTTACCGACCCTCTAATGGGTGACGCCGGGGAATCCCTCCTCAAGGAGCTGACTGGTCTAATGTTATCGGGCAAAATTTGCAGCGAAATTGCTCCCATTTTGTACGGTGCTAACTTAATTGCTCTAAAGAAAAAAGACGGTGGTATTTGTCCTATTGCAGTGGGAAGTTCACTACGCCGCTTAGCCTCTAAAATATGCTGCCGGGAGTATCATACCCGTCTCACCGACAAATTTCAACCGAAACAACTCGGTTTTGGAGTTAGAGGGGGGTGTGAAGCTGCAGTGCATGCCACCCGCACATTCATAAATAAATCTAACTTTGAAGTCCTATTATAGCTAGATGTCAAAAATGCATTCAATTCGATTGACAGGGGCACCCTTCTAGATGAAATTCAAAATGAACTTCCCGAAATTTATAATTATTTACTACAATGCTACGGTACCCCATCAAAATTAATGTTCGGTGACAAGGAAATCTCCTCTTCCGTTGGTTGCCAGCAAGGTGACCCGCTCGGCCCTGTCATTTTTAGCCTGGCCATCCATTCCATCATATCACAGCTCACTTCCGATTTAAATATATGGTATCTGGATGACGGAACGCTAGGAGGATCGGCGTCTTCAGCTTTCAATGACCTAAATTATGTTATAAAAAGGTTCTCTGAGATTGGCCTATCTCTTAACTTCGACAAGTGTGAGCTTTTTATCTCAGAAAAACTCCCAGATGAATGCCGAGGTAACATTTTAAGTCTTTTTAACCGTGTAACGCCTAATATCACTTTACTTAATCGCGAATCCCTCACCCTACTCGGTGCTCCAATTTTTGAAGACGCCATTCCACCAACATTAAATTCAAAATTAAATCACTTTCGCGATTCTTCGGATTTGTTATTTAAAATCAGCCCTCATGTAGCTATCTACATTTTACGTTTATGTCTTTTTTCACCCAAATTCATGTTCATTTTACGCTGCTGCCCTGTCTGGAAATTTCCCCTTTTGACCACTACTATCGACGATCTATTAAAAACAACCACGAGCAAAATTCTAAACGTTTCTCAAAATTTATCTAGTTGGTCCCAGGCAATTCTTCCTATTAAATATGGCGGACTAGGCATACGCTCCACAGGCGACCTTGCTCTTCCTGCCTTTCTCTCATCCATTCACAGTACTGTCACCCTCATCAGTGGTATTCTTAACATTTCTAATCCCACTGATGTAGAGGTTTCGGACCTGGTGGATGCAGAGTCAGCATGGAGCGCTAGGAACCCGGGTGAGAGCGCGCCATCTGAAAAAGCCAGCCAAGCTGCCTGGGATCACATAACAGTAAAATCCATTCACAAATTTCTATTAGACAGTTGCCTTACTGCGACCGAGCGGGCCCGCCTACTGGCAGTATCCGAGCCGGAGTCGGGACATTGGCTGCATGCCCTGCCCTCACGCAACATCAGTTCCGTCTTAGATCCAAGTACTCTTAGAATCGCAATCTGCCTCCGTCTCGGTATAAAAATTTGCGAGCCACACCCTTGCTGCCGTTGCGGAGGCTCTGCTGACACCCTCGGACGACACGGCCTCTTTTGCCAGTCAAGCGCTGGTCGTTTTTATAGACACGGGGCACTTAACGACCTCGTTCCCTTGGCACAGCATCCGTTCCAGCAACTCTGGAGCCTGTGGGACCTTCCGCTGAAGACGGGAAGAGACCGGATGGCTGCACACTGGTGCCATGGCATCTCGGGCGGCCTTTGGCATGGGATGTTACATGTGTGGACACTCTAGCCCCGTCCCATGTCCAACGTTCCGCCAGAAAACCGGGGATGGCCGCAGAAGATGCCCAAATCGTCAAGCGCCGCAAATATGCCTTCTTAAATAAAAATTACGAATTTGCGGCACTGGCAGTGGAAACATTTGGCCCGTGGTCTTCGGATGCAAAGAAAATTGTAAAAGAAATTTCACAAAAATTAATCGGAGTATCGGGTAATATCAGAGCGGGCTCCTTTTTCGCTCAAAGACTGAGCCTCGCCATTCAAAGGGGAAACGCGGCGAGCGTGCTGGGGACGATGCCTCAGACGGCTTCAATACTGGGGGATTCTTTTTAATTTTAAGTTTTAGTATGTATATTTTTAATTTAATAAATTTAGAAAATATATTAAAAACATTATAAGTGCCCATAAAATTAGGGGGTTGCCCTCGATTTCCCTGGGATTCCATCATCAGATCCCAACTCTGGGACCCCCTCAGGAGTACACTCTTTCAAATAAAAAAATAATTTTTAAAATCGGTCCACAATTGGCGGAGTAATCAGTGGACATACATAAAAAAAATACATAAAGTCGAACATAGAACCTCCTCCTTTTTAAGGTTCCGTACCCAAAGAGTAAAAACGGGACCCTATTACTGAAACTTCGCTGTCCGTCCGTCCGTCTGTCACCAGGCTGTATCTCAAGAACGGTGATAGCTAGACAGTTGAAATTTTCACAGATGATGTATTTCTATTGCCGCTATAACAACATATACTAAAAATAAATTAAAATAAATATTTAAGGGGGGCTCCCATACAACAAACTTGTTATAGATACGTTGTGTTGTTATAGATTGTACGGAACCCTTCATGCGCGAGTCGGACTCGCACTTGCCCATTTTATTTTGTATTGCATGTATTAATGAATAGAATAGAAAAGAATAGAATACTCTTTATTGCACACCTCAAGAAGAAAGAAATACAAATACAAATGACACTTAAAATTACAATAATAATAATAATATTCTTTTTTATGTCACATAGGCGGCAAACGAGCCAACGGATTGCCTGTTAGAAACCGATTACCATCATCCATAGACACCTGCAACACCAGAGGAGTCACAAGTACGTTGCCGGCTTTTCAGGTGGGAGTACGTTCTTTTCTTGAAGGTTTGAAGTTCGTATCGGTCCGGAAATAACGCAAGCGACAATTTATTCCACAATACAGTCGTGCGAAATAGGAATTTTCTAGAAAAACGAGCAGTTGTGGACTGCCAACTATTTAAGTGGTGAGGATGAAAGGGTTGTCGCGTAGAACGATTGCGGAAAGATGCAGTAGGGATCAATCCGAACAATTCCTCGGAACACTCCCCGTTATATAAGTGATAAAAGATGCAGAGAGAGGCTACATCTCTTCGCAGCGCCAAGGAGTCAAGCCGATCTTAAATTCGCTGGCAGCCGACGATCAATACGAAATATTATCAATACGATTTCAGAGTTTTCTATAAACGGGAGTTATTATTTCAGGAAAAATCTGAACAGTGTGATGCAGTATCTGTATGGGCACTCAGTGCCAGCCGTCCCTAGTTACCCATATAAACATTTGTTAAAATCATAATAATTTATTAAAATCCTTATGAAATGGTCTAACTTACGTCGTTTAAGTTGAATATTGCTCGACATGCTTCAGATGGCCTCGTGAGGGTAGCGGGGAATCAATGGACGGTCTGCAATTGATCGCACTTTGTGGCGAGTCATGGGGGAGGCCTATGTTCAGCAGTGGACGTCTGCGGCTGATAGATAAGATAGATAGATGTTTCGAATCAGCTCAATTGGCCGCCGCCGCGACTGTTCAGAGCTCCTGATCCCTTACCATGAGTTACCGTGACTGTACTCGATACTGACAGCGTAAACGGTTTGTATGGAGAATAGTACAGCGCCGCCGGTTACTTTATAAGCTACAATTCGCCGTACAAATCGTTTTCGCAGTCGCTGGCGAGTACTGTCACTGTAAATTCATGGTAAGAGTACTGAATTAATTACTGAACTGATTCGAATCCAAACGTAATATTTTCTATGCGGTTCGAAACATATGGAGCAATATTCGACCTAACACGCAAGTAAACTCGTTCCACACGGACTTCAATTTTGCGTCTGTCTTATTTAATGATTTCTTTTGGCTTTGTCGTAATCAGGTAAACATAAAGGTGTTCACATCACCACGTTTAGGTTGCGGACTCGTTAACACGATTAATGGGACATATCTATCAGTATCCTAGTGCCGAACCGCGTGCTAATGAGGGGGCATGGGGATAAGGCGATATTGTCCGACCGTGGTCGCGCGGAACAAATTGAGGTCCGTCTTCTTCAAGCGCTAACGCGCGACGAGTTTTAGTAGGTTTTTAGTCGAGACAATCCAAGCGAATTTACCTAGATAATGTTAGTATCCATACATTTACGTAAAAATCGGGTAAAAAAAGTTTGTATTTTAGCCTTACCCTTGAAAAAATATTACAAATAGAGGTAACTTCCATTCTTTTCTATCAAGTAAAATTTATCCAATCATATTGCTGAAAATGATTTTATAATCGCAAGATCCTTAAGTATGATATACAGACAGTGTGACATATTATTGACCGTTCAAATTTTCCCCAGGCAGTATCGATAAAGGATGCCATTTTGGAGAAAAAAACACATAGGTAAAATTTTCATAATAAAATGTGCTGTCCGAATAAATAATTAGTAACGTGTGGATAATCGACAACTGATTGGCGCTCGGGGTTAGCGGTGCGGGGGGAGGGGCGCGCTCGCCATCTTACCTGGACCAATACAATACAAAAAGCGTTATTGCCGCCTTCCGCACAGCGCGCTAACGCGGTATCCACGAACGCATGGTCTTATTGGATATCTTTCAGCTGTTTTATGTCAATATTTTAGTACTAAAAGATGCTGAAAGAAAAAACACGTATTTTTATTTTGTGCCAAGGAATCTACTGTCAAAATTTAAACGGTCAATATTATTTCACCCTGTATACGACTCATTCCAAAATGAGTGAGTTCGGCGTCTACTGGGAGAAGAGCGCCTTAAGAGGATATATCACGTTTGTACAGAAAACTTCCGTGAGTCACAGACATATTAAAATACATAACAGAACGGGTTTACTCACGTCGTAACAACAACGCATGGCTCTAGACAACCTAGCGGGTCAGCAAAGTCCTGAAGCGGCCACGTATAGAAAAGCGCAGCGTAGAATGGAACGGATGACCCAGAAACCAATAATCAAGTGCAACACGCAAATATGCGGGGATTCAAACCCAAGACAACCGGCTCTGCCAATGGCGTTACCATCACCATAGTTGAGGATGGACTGATTAGGATTGATGAGGTTTATTCGTATATCTATTGATGGCAGTAGATATACAAATCAACCTAATTAATCCCAAAAACTAGTACGAACTACCTGTGATCCCAGAGCTGGCGCATTTCTCGAACAAAGGCTCAATATTGCTGTGCAGCGGGGAAACGCCGCCAGCATCTTGGGATCATTTCCGCCAATGACCGACCTTGGCTAGAGTTAGGTTAGTGTAGGTTTTAGGTTTTTAAGTTGTTTTACCACTTAATTCGAATGTTTTTTTTTTTAAATAAATAATGCTATCAATCCTAGAATACGTAAAATGAAACCTAAAACGTTAAGTTGCTCAGAACAAAAGAATCTACAAAGAGAGAAATACAAAAGAAATTATGGACGTAACGAATAAAAATCCCTTTGTCTCGACTAATTTGAAAGAATTACCGTTTGACGGTTCTAATATGGACAAGTATAAATTGTCTCTTCTGTTTTGGGATCCCGTAGTCAAAGTCACGTATTACCTAATAGTTTATATGGAATTTATGATGGTTTAGTTCGCTGTAAGAAATTGGATTGTGTGTTAGCACCCTTATAATACCAACTTGCTTATGTAGAATCGTGTGCATGATGTTTTGATGTATATTCTCTACTCTTGTCTCATGGTCTAAGAACATAATAAGATAAGATAAGATATAATGTATGGCACTCCAGAATGACAGCCGAGACTTTTGACGTCTAACGCTATGATTGGTTAGTCGGTTCTGTCAATCCGTTTCTTTCCCCGATTCTCTCGTTACTCTTAAGTGCTTAAAATCAATTATTACGACTAAATAAAATTTAGGTAAGACTGGCGGCAATTTTTTGTTACCATAAAGCGGCAGCTAATCAGTGGTGTAGAAAGTCTCACTAGCCGGAGTGCCATACCTTATTTTCTTTTACCATGTCTTGTATGTGACGATCTCTTGATTTTTGTAGCATCGGCGGGTACACGAGTTCTGTAAGCTCCGCTCATTTAAAAAAATATTACATACATAATCTTCACTTTAATACTTCGGATTCCTGAAAGACTACTAAACTTGTATTACGTAAGTATCTAAGAGTCGCATCGCAATTAACGTGAAAGCCAAACACTGCGTTTTAACTTCCATTGCCCCAATGACTTTTTCTTTTTTTTTTGCGCGGGAGGAGGAAATCCTGAGGTCCTGGCAGCATGCCCGTCTCTACTACAGGTGGTACCCACCATATTACAAATGGGTGCCACCTCCACTTTTTATCAATAACGCGATGGATGGGTGATAAAGTTCCCGTTACTTTTTGACAAGTATAGTAGGAATTATTTTTTTAGGCTGAATTCACTTCGCTTTGCTCTAACAAGCATTGGGACTCAATTGTGTGTTGTACGAACTGCGGCCACAAAGTGTACCTACTTAATATGACACCTTTCATTTCAAAGTAGCAGTTTTTGGCCGCAGTTGTCAACTGTGTCATATTGGTAGTTTGTAAACTCGTATTTAAAATTCGCAGCAATTCGTCGTGTTCATGATTTTTAGGGTTCCGCACCCAAAGGGTAAAAAACGGGACCCTATTACTAAGACTCTGCTGTCCGTCCGTCTGTCTGTCTGTCCGTCTGTCACCAGGCTGTATCTCATGGACCGTGATAGTTAGACAGTTAAAATTTTCACAGATGATGTATTCATATAGCCACTATTAAAGCAAATACTAAAAAATAAAATAAAATTAATGTTTAAGGGGACCATACAACATTTATGATCGTAGCCTTAACTTTGCACCTCATTTGTATCCAGCGCCATACATATCAGGTTCAAACTTGACTTAACCCGGCCAGTTAAGATGGGAAGTGTTTGTACGGAACCCTCGGTGCGCGAATCCGATTCGCACTTGGCCGATATAATGATACGGAACCTTTAGTGTGCGAAACCGATCAGGATTCGTCGGTTTCGCCAATTATGAATGAAATATGTCACAATGCTTAATATTCGATGATATAAATTATTCATTGTAGTAGTTCAAACATACTAAGCAAGATAATAATAGCTGCTTGTATGCAAATGAGGAGGCTAATTGAATACTTATACCGTATCTAGATTGTCGTGACGATGTATCTACAAACGTGACCTAATAAGAAATGTTTATTTTTAACCCTTGGCCAAGAAAGAAGGAGTGTTATTAAGCATCAATGCTATAATATTAACATACAGCCAGATTTATAGGCCCCAAGTTCTAGGCAAATGTTAAAATTAGTACATAAAGTATCAAAACAACCTACTAAATTGTTTACGACTTGTAAACATTGCAATTTTTCGTTATACAAAGCTTCACGTCGGCTTCGCACTTTGTCGTACTTAATTATATTTTAAGAGCTTAAATTATAGTTTCCAGACCTCACGCGCTATAGTCAATGTTAATATTATTTAAAATGAATGCCGCATAAACCGCAAACCACATATGAATAATGAATGACATAAATGATGACATAAACACACATTCCAAAATACACGACACCAAAGAAACTACCACTAACTTTTGGACATAATACTGTTTTTAATTTAACCACGACTAAAAAGAAGACTGGTTTTGACTACTGATTTGTATGACGTCACAAGCCAGTATTTTCACAAAGATACTTTGAGATTGTTTTTGACATTACATAAAGAGTAGCTGATTAGACCTGTCATCAATTACCGTATTGACAAGAGACTTTTAGCATTTTTTTAACCCGGGACGGTGTTATAAGTTTATTGTGTCTGTGTATTTGTGTTATATATTATTATTATTTTATTATTTGTTAGAAACTTTACAATTTTCTTAAATCTAAATACATTGTCCCACAAAACCAGTGGCTGGTTTGACTGTCGGATCGTTGGTAGGGAATCTCTATTTAGGTACAAAGTATGTATTTACGGTAGTAATGTGAACAAGTGTTTTTTTAACATTCTCTTGAATTTGTTTTTATTTAGCTCTCGTCGTATTTCCTCCGGTAAACTATTGATTAGGTACGGAATGTATCTGTGTCTGTCTGTGGCATCATAGCTCCCATACGGATAGACCAATTTGAGTGCGGTGTTTTTTATCGAAAAAATTGTCCGTCGAGATGGTTCTTAGCTATATTTGGTGGAAATACGACCAGTAGTTTTCAAGATGTTCAGCTTTAATTGGAACAAGTGACAAGATTGCCACTGCCGTGTCAATCCTATCTCATGTATCTTAACATACATGAGATACGAGTAACAGCTCTAAATCGTATTTTTTCGAGTACCTCTATGGACCCACATACCAGGTTTTTTAATTTATCTAACCAATTTCCTGTACGGGCCTGTCACACAACTCATGTAACTGTGATTTTGCCATGGTAAATTATGCTTAAATACTGTATCTTAAGTTACATCAATTAGGCGTGACAAGGTTTGTAAACGTCGCGCAAATTCTATATCAGGTAACTTAAGATACACGATTTAGCCGCGACTGGATTGCGCGTGATCCTGCTTGTCACTCGTCGCGCGCGCAATACTTTCTCGACCCGTCTCTTTCTTCCGCCCCCGCTCCGACCTGTATCGGCGACGAATTAGTGTTTAGTTTCGTATAGCAAGCGATCACGGTCATTAGTCATTACGCGGTGTCACGAAATAATTGTTAAAGCAGTTTTCGTTTAGTTAATTAGTAGTTTGTGCACTTTTTTTTGACGACGTGGTTGACGCAGCATTTCAAGAAAGTGTTTAAATCTAAATTAAAGTGGTGCCAGGACCGGCAGGAACAGATTAAAATGGATAAGCTGGCCCTTGCGCACAAAAATAAGAAATTTAGAGACTTCTGGAAAGGCACTAGACAGTTAAATATAAAGCCTGGCCTCCCGGTGAGTGTAGAGGGCAAGTCTGACTGTACAGAAATTGCAGAATTGTTTAGGGCGCATTTTACTGTAAAGTCTTTGCGTAACGGGGAATCTGCGGTGGAGGGAGAGCGAGGTTGTGTGACTACTGGAGATAGCCGTACTGCCTTCTTTACAGCGAAACAAATTAGAACGGTAATAAGCAACATGCAGAAGGGTAAGTCTCCAGGGCATGACGGGTTAAGTGTAGAACACTTTAAGTATGCGGGGTTCCATTTGCCTCGTCTTCTCTCCATGCTGTTTAACTTATGTGTTGGGCACTCGTATCTTCCTGAAGCACTAATGAGGACGATTGTTGTACCGGTGGTTAAGAATAAAAGAGGAGACCTGTCTGTTAAGGCAAAGTATCGGCCAATTTCACTTGCCACAACTACCGCCAAAGTACTTGACCGTATGTTGGACGCCGTGCTGGAAAGTCATATAAATATACATGACGCCCAATTTGGCTTTAGGGCCGGACTGTCCACGGACAGTGCAATCTTATGTACGATCAGGATCAATCATACGGTCAGGTATTATACGGAAAGGAAAACTCCTGTGTATGCCTGTTTCCTGGATCTGTCCAAGGCATTTGATCGGGTTGACTATGATCTGCTTTGGCAAAAGCTGAGTAGGACGGGCATACCGGGAGAAAATGTGGCTCTCTTTAGGCACTGGTACAGCAATCAGCTCAATCAGACCCGGTGGGCTAACATTTTGTCAGGCGAGTATAAATTGGAATGTGGGGTAAGGCAGGGCGGGATCACTTCTCCTAAGCTATTCAACTTATACATCAACGAGTTGATTTGCGAACTCAGCAGCATGCATGCAGGATGCTATGTGGGAAGCACTTGTATAAATAACCTGACCTATGATGATGATATGGTGCTGCTGAGTCCGTCGATCGGCGCGTTGGAAATACTGCTTGGGACTTGTGAGAAATATGCCTTAGCCCACGGACTAGAGTACAATCCGATTAAAAGTGAGGTCATGATATTTAATGCGGGAAAGATCAAGCCCTACTATGTACCTCCTATTTTACTTAAAAATACTCCGCTGAAGGTCGTGGATAGAGTTAAATATCTGGGCCACATTCTCACAAGGGATCTGAAAGACGATATGGATATGGAGAGGGAGCGCAGAGCGTTGGCAGTCCGCAGTAATATGCTTGTCCGCAGATTTGCTCGATGTACATATGAAGTTAAGATAACGCTTTTCAAAGCTTATAGCCAATCTTTCTACTCGAGCAGTCTGTGGATTAGGTATACGAAGCGGACTTTCAGCGCTCTGCGTGTCCAATATAACAATGCGTTTAGAATGCTGATGGGACTCCCTAGTCGGTGTAGTGCCTCAGGCATGTTTGTGGAAGCTCGCACTGATAGTTTCCAAGCCATCCTGAGGAAACGGATAGTCTCAACTTGGAGCCACCTGAGACAAAGTCCTAACAGCATTCTAAAAGCAGTTGCTGGGAGATGTGACTGCCCTATACAAAGATGGTGGACAGAGCAAGTTAAAGGCGTAGCTTTATTTGTAAAGTAAATATGTAAATATCTCGTTTAATTTTAAGCACATACTAACCTTAGTTTAAGACCCTACTAATATGCTATGGATTTTATTATGTCCGAAATAAAGATTTTCATTCATTCATTCATTCTGAAACAAAATATAAGTACGTTTTTTTATGAATAGCACGAGTTTTTTTTCTCTTTTAGTAAGTACCTACTTAGGTAAAAATATTTCTACTTGCCTGCCCACTTCCTTGTTATGACATTATAAAAAAAATTATACCATGCAGCCAGCAGCAGCTTTATAAATATAATTCGCATTTCACGCCCTGATATGCCTAAGTCCTGTATCTTTAGATACAGATTGTTGCATGACAGGCTTAGTATGGCGAGCCTGTCACACCTAACTCTGTTAGAGCTCATAAATAAATAAATATACACATATAAAAATATTTTCAACACAGAAAATATGCATTAGCCTTTCACTGATCACTCAAAATATATATTTTTTAATTATTGCATGATATCGTTGAATTATCAACAATTTACGAAAAAAAACTTTAAACTGCTTTTTCTCAAAACTATGTTTTTTGAGATACATGAGATAGGATTGACACGGCAGGCCAGTATTGAAGCTAAGAAGGTTCCAAATTTTGTAGTTATGTTCAGTTTTGGTATTAGAATTTTCTATATCACTCAATAAGTGAGGGTCTCATGATGACCAGCTACTTGTGTCGGGGATGTTCTTATTTGTGACTCGCACTTGACTCCTCTGGTGTTGCAGGTGTCTATGGGCGACAGCAATCGTTTTCCATCAGGCGATCCGTTATACGACACCACAAGGAGATGTCTGTCAACATTATTTGGCTAGCCAGACTCAGTACTGTTAAGCGGGAATTCACCGAATAGGGACGTCACTATTTTTCGGTTACATCTCTATGGCATTTGATATTAGCCCATGAGACAGAACCCTTAGAGCTTTCGCGTAGCGCGGTTGTATACTGTGGTGCTCAATAAATCATTTAAGAAAAGACTTTTGTGTTATTAGTACCTACATGTCTACAAACTGTACGTATTTTATATATCGTACGCGACTACGCGTGCCATATTTATACGATTGAAGTACGTTGATGTGAGTTGAGTACCATCAAGTGGTATAGAGTTGCAGGTCGTTGCCCCCGCGTGCTCATGTTTACTCGTACTTTACAAACATGGAGCTTAATTACATTTTTATTGCTCGAGCACCGATTTCAAATGCTATCGATGTTTTGTTTACTTGGTCTGATAGTTGATAAATAAATATGTTTATTTTGTTTCTACTCGATTGAATCGTGAGCTCGTTAGCAAGGATTTTTAACTGTTTATAAACAAGAAACAGTAATGGATTGCAACAACGCAAAGAAAAATTAAATAGCGCTCATACGTGGTCCAGACCGGAACTCGAACGCGGTAGTTATCTTTAGATCCTCGCTTCCCCTCAACCTTTCCTTCTATGATTTATGTAAAAGCATCATGTCGTATAAAAAGGTGAACTAACATTGTTCCACTTCCACTTTTTTTCTCTATAATGTTCAGCAAATTCCTTTTTTCTTCCCCTCTTTCAAGCACTTCTTCATTGGTAACTTTTTACATCCAACTGACCTTCTCCATCCTTCGCCAGCACCACATTGCAAATGCCTCCAGCGCCTCTCCCTTTGCGTCATGTTCCACCCCTCACACCTATATAAAGCAATATGTACTACGAATATTAATTATTTCTATTAAAGCAGTAACGTCTGCTAACGTAAACCAAATGTTTACAATGAAGCGAAAAATTTAAAAATGTAACGGTTCAGGCAGAATTCGAACCTGCGTGTCCAACGGCTTTCCGGGCCAACACGGGCGTCTTACCAACTGGACCACCGAACTTGATGCCAGAGCCGTTGAAATTTTCAACCAGTTGCTTCTACATGCCTTAGGGTGGCATCGTAGCGCCATCTACCGTAAAGATATAGACTTTATAATCGGCACCACCGCCTCAAATTATGTTGAGAATCGATAGTAACGATGTGCTACACCCAAATTAATTATTTTTCTTAAAGCAGTAACGTCTACAAATATGTCGAAAAGTAATAACTGTCCAGAGAGTCCCGTATAGTGATACTGTTCATCAAGCTTGTGTGTATCAAATAAATGGGATATTTGTTTCTCGATACTTCTCCGAGTCCAAAGTTAGGGACATAATTTATCGTTTATTATACGTGTCTCGAACGATCTGTATTCGACACAGGAAGAAGCGAGCAGTAGGGTAACTCGGCCGGTATACCGGGTGTGGCATGTAACAGGTGCAATAATTAAAACATAGATTATAAACAACATTTGTTTAGTAAATAACGTAAACATATATATCTTTTGTTTTGTAACTTTTATAAATAGTTAACCATTAATTAAATAAACCATTTATTTAATAAGCTATAAAAAAATTGTTAATACAAAGAAGCAATGTATTAATATTTGATAATGAGTACTATTAGTAGCGTGACGGCCAGTGTCAGTTAGCGCGAAAAAACATCTCTGATTTTGATAATCCAAGCCCCAACCCTCCTGCACAGTAACGTACTCGTAAGTCTTGTATAGTAATTTTACAATATTTGTGTAAAATATTTTACGTCACCCCGTAACCCCCCCGTAAGTGGCCCCCGGCCGTAAGTGGGATTTACTGCCCACTACGTAAAACTTTGGACTAACCACGGGCGGTAATTCGTAAAGCCCCAGATTGCATAATTACCCCAAACACCTGCGATCTGGGACATTTACGAATTCACCGCCCTAGGTATGTATTACATCGTCAAATAGTAGTAGGTACGTTACATAGTATGTATGTTGACGCGGTTGGCTCAGTTTGTAAGCACTTGCCTACTGAGCCGGCGGTCCCGGGTTCGAATCCCGGCCGGGGCAAATACTTGTGTGATGAACTCGAATATTTGTGCTTGGGTCATGGATGTTATCTATATGTATAATGCATTAGTGAGGAGTCAGCTGGAATGCAATGCCGAAATATGGGCTCCGTACGAAGCAAAGTATAGTCTCATGCTAGAACGGATACAAAATAAATTTATAAGGTACATGTACATGAGGCAATACGGTGTCTATCCATTTTATCCGCTCATGTATCCCACATTATTTGTCTTAGGCATGGTCGGATATGAGGAGCTGAAAGTCAGAAGAGAACTCTCACTCGTGACGTGTGTTTTTAAGGTGATAAGGGGTAAGATACACAATCCGGATATACTGGGTGCAGTGGGTCTGTGTGCCCCCCCCGCGCTCGCGACGCGCCGGCGGCGGCCGGGGCTGCTGGCCCTGCCGCGCGCGCGCACCAAGCTGCTGCGAGAGGCGCCGCTGACGCGTGCACTACGCACCCTGAACTTGATCGCGATAGATCTGGACTTGTTTCATTGTGCACTGAGTGAATTCAAAAAAATTGCTTTATGGAAGATTGCCTATCCTAGTTAGGTAATCATGAAATGATACCTGTATTTATTTAGACATAAGATTGTTTATATGTTATGTTTGCAACAATATCGCATTGGGTATAGCCTGTAATGATAATTGTATGTGTGGAAAATAAATAAATAAATAAAAAAAAAAAAAAAATGTATTTTTATATTATGTATATCGTCGTCTAGTACCCATAGTACAAGCTTTGCTTGGGACTAGGTTGATTTGTGTAAGATTGTCCCTTAATATTTATTTATTTTTTCTTCACTACTGTCAACCAGCCCTATTGTTGAACCAATGAAGCCTCCGCATGAAAGTTTCATGAGCAACTATTTCGGATCGTCCCTCTGATTCCTGTCCTGTACCTGTCAGAGACGATTGGACGTGACCGTTTAAGTATCGATGTCAGACGCGAAGTGTTAGTTATTAACGTGAAAAACGTCTCATTTAAACGGAAAACGAAAACGTGATAGTGACGTTTTTTCGATGGAAACTTACACTTGAGGTTCTGGTGACTTTTTTTGGGGTTCCGTAACTCAAAAGGAAAAACGGAACCCTTATAGGATCATTTTGCTGTCCGTCTTTCTGTCCGTCTGTCTGTCAAGTCCTTTTATCTCGGGCGAACGTGTAGGTATCGAGTTGAAATTAAAACCATAATAAAATTATACTCAAGTCTACAGTCCATTAAAAGCTGTGAAAAAAAACTTCTAAGATAACGTGAAAAGAAGATTCGGCCGTTTATGCCGCAATAAACGTATATTTCGACACTCTCAAAGGAATCAAAATTTATAGGGTATTTTCCGTTGACCTAGAACTATGAAAATAGGAAAGTAATACCGTCTTGTACTACGAGTATTATAGGGAAATATTTTAAAACCATACAATTGTAACTGAACCACAAGTAATATAAACTATTTAAAGTTCGTAAACAGTTTTCCAATGGTAAAGTTAAGTTTGTCATTCAGTACATGCAATTTATTTTTTCGTTAGAGCAATATGCAGTGCTTCCATAGTTCGCACGAACCCTAGGAGTTCGACTCGCACTTGACAGTTTTTTTTTATATTTGCGCAAGATAGTAACTTCACTTTACCTGATGGTAAGCAAAAAGGAAGCCCAAGCACAGAATAGATAATAGTACAAGTACAGAAGGCACACTACTTTGATCTTTACAAAAGCCGCTTTTTTTAGCCGAATAAATATGATTTATGGCCCTTCTAAAGTCGTCGTCCCCAGCGCAAGCCAAACGGAACGTTAAAGCTGCGTGCCAACGGTAAAAATGCATTGGCTCGCTTGCCGCGTCGCCGAGAGCGAGGGCTGTCAACGACTAAAAATAAAAATGTATTTCCCATTTATTTCTTGCATTCAATATAGAGAGTAATATGTTTATATTCTTCATACATTATACATATTTATTATTTCATTATTTAACTATAAAATAATCAATCACAGAATTTGGACGAATTGAATCCACCACCAGGCCTCAAAACATTTTAGCTTTATTTTTAAACATTTTAATACGTATGATATAATAAAATAATGCAACGAATGCGTTACCTTAACATGCAATTAAATTCTTGAGCTTCATTTTGTTTTTGCTTAGTTGTCCGATATTTATTTATTTGTTCATATATAATCATCACTATACACCTAGTATAAAACAAAGTCGTTTCCTGCTGTCTGTCTGTCTGCCCCTATGTAGGTATGCTTAGATCTTTAAAAATACGCACGGACGCACCGTGCGAAGCCGGGACGGCTCGCTAGTTACAAATAAAACATGTATAAAGGCGAACTTATCCCTATTAGGGATCTCTTCCAATACATTTCTTTTAACTCTTTATTTATATATTTTATATACTTACCTATCAAACTATCACTCAATCGTTTATTCATTACTTACAAGTAATTTTACAAACTTGATATCAAATATTATTATAAAAACCTCTATGATTGTTAATTTAGTAGTAGACATACTTATTTTACTAGAATTTAAATTGACAAATATCAGCAAATAATCAATTCAAAGTTACATAAGTACTTAACAATTAAAATTGATCTGAGTAACCAGTGTTAAATATGGAAGTAGTAGATACACCTGCAATATGTTTTTTATTATTATTCAGTAACTACTTATTATATATTATGTTAATTTTCTTACCTATCGGCATCCTTCGGACGTGTTGGGAGAACGAAAAACGCGTGATTCCAATTTCGATCATTGTTCCTACAACCCGCTGCGATACAATATCTTTTCGCTGTCTTTTTACTCATTTAAACACTTTATATTATAATATAACACTGGTATCAACAGATGAATGAGGAACGTTCACTTGCGACGTACATAAATCGGAAGAGCGTGCGCGCGAATTTCGTGTACGTGCGTTCCGAGACAGTGCGTGGCAGCCACTGAATAGGCACCATGCATGAGGCCACCGGCATGTACTTGTAGCGGGAAACGTTAATCGCGGAGTGCGCCCCGCCTGGCCCAAGTCGCAATGGCAGCTGACAAAAAGATCCAACGGTTTTTTATTATATAGTTGACACTGCCATGTTGGCAAGAGAGATGCTTCTTCACGCTTAGTTTGAAGCGGCCCATTCCAAGTAGCGCTTATACAGCACTTAGACTGCAAATTTAATATTCATATTCATATCCATATTCATTTTTATTGATAACAGTGTTACATGTCAACTTATTCTAAATTACATACAATAAATTATTCAATATTAAACAACATTATATTTTACACAATAATTACAATAGCAATTAATTTAAAATTGAACATTGATTTGTTGCACTCATTTTGTGTTACCTTCTAATTTGTCTTCCAGGAACTCTTCTACAGTATAGTATGCTTTTTGTATCAAAATATATTTAAGTCTTTTGACAAACACTGCATATGATATGTCATCTCTAGTTAAGTCCAAATTGATTGATTAATAGATTGTAAATTTTTGGACCTATGTACCATACACTTTGTTCTGCTTTTTTTAGTTTATGGGGTATAAGCCTTAGTGCATTAAGCTGAATAAAAGCTGTATATGCGCTTCTGCAGCTTGTTTTGCATGTTGTACGTAGGAAGAAAACACATGTGCCACTTTTTAATAGTTCGGCAAATGAAGAGGAATTACCCATCTCCTCGGTACATACAATTGGAATATTTTCCACGATGAAGCGATACGCGTGCAAACCGGCACGTGTGCTTCTGATGGAAAGGGGACTTAAAGTCGATATAAAATTTTAACATTGGCTCAAACATAATTTGTAACGTCGCTGTAAAGTAATATCGTTGCTTCGTCGTAATCAAAAGTCAGTATCAGCGTGCGCTGGCTTCATAATTAATAAACAATGATCTTGATAATATATTAATCTCATTAAGTGTATTTAATGAGACGTGCGACGGTTATCTTAAGCAAATATTTTATGATACTAATATTATGAAGGCGAAAGTTCGTGAGTGTGTTATGTGTCTGTCTAATAAAACGACCGTTTAGCAGTTAACAAAGAACTAATTTATTTTTAATAAGTGCACAGATTAAACACAACAGTACACAAGATAGGTAGTAGGATAGCGCTAGTAGTATTATATATTTTGATACATATTACATAAAATACAACACCTCCACTTATCAAAATAAAGTGAGCGCCATACAGAGTTCAAACATTCAGACATTAAAAATACAAGTATTTTATAAGTATATATTTACAATTCAACAATACCTAAGTTTTTCATAAACTTGTTGTGTTTAATAGTACCTAGACCTTTGGTTAGTAAATCAGCTGGCATTTCATTTGTACTTAAATAACTAAGCTCTACCTTTCCACTGTTTACTATTTCTCTTATGAAATGATGTTTAACATCAATGTGCTTTGACCTATTGTGGCACTGTTGATTAGTAGCCATTTTCAACGCACTTTGACTGTCACAATTTAAGTTAATTTTAACCAAAAATTCAGTTAACTCATACAATAGCTCTCTGAGATATATTGCTTCCCTACCGGCTTCAGAGAGGGCAACATATTCGGCCTCAGTGCTAGAGAGAGCTGTAACTCTCTGCTTTCTGCTTTGCCATGAGATGGCTGAGCCTGACATTGTAAAACAAAATCCAGTGTAAGATTTTCGATCTGAGCTATCGCTAGCCCAGTCAGCATCCACAAAACCTTGCAAGCTTTCTCCTTTACTACTAAACTTTAAACAATAAAATTTTGTTTTCTTTAAATATTTAAGTACCCTTTTCGCGTAGGCCCAGTGTTCAACACTGTACCCAGTATTAAACTGACTTAGGTAGCTAACGGAGTAAGCTATATCAGGTCTTGTCATGACTGCAACATACATAAGAGATCCTATAAGTTTTTGATAACAAATTTCTGATGTACATTTTTCTGCCTTTGTTACATTTAATTTATTCTCTATAGGTGTATCAACTGTTTTACATTCAGTCATATTGAATCTTTGTAACAATTCATCAATATATTTTTCTTGGCTAACAGTGATCTCATGATTGTTACAAAGATTCAATATGACTGAATGTAAAACAGTTGATACACCTATAGAGAATAAATTAAATGTAACAAAGGCAGAAAAATGTACATCAGAAATTTGTTATCAAAAACTTATAGGATCTCTTATGTATGTTGCAGTCATGACAAGACCTGATATAGCTTACTCCGTTAGCTACCTAAGTCAGTTTAATACTGGGTACAGTGTTGAACACTGGCTTAGGTAGCTAACGGAGTAAGCTATATTTGTTACTTCTTCACGCTCAAACGGCTGGACTATTTTTGATAAATGTTGGTTTGAAGGTAGCTGACACCATGGATAAATACATAGGCCACTTTTTATCCCGAAAATAATTAGTCTCCCCGTGGGTTGAGCGGGTAGCACCGTGCGGCGTGGGTAATTAATAATTGCATATTTTAAATATTAGCTCTAAATCAGTACAATTCGTTAAACCTGTGAAGTTGAACACGCATTAACATCAGTCCACGGGCATTAAGCAGTCATATAAAGTCGTAATGCAGAAAAATATTACTCCCCTATTATTATACCTTTTAAAACCAACCCTTTTAACGTCACAATAACTAAACAGTGACGTCACACATTTCTTTTTAATGACGAACGTCACTAACATCGGTTATAAATGCATCCAGCCAGTACGCATGCGTTGGCAAGTCAAGGCGGCCAGTGTAAGCAAGGGGACCGAACGCAACTAACCTCTTCGGAGTTGCAATCGTCGCGCGCGAACTAAACTTTCGAACGTTCCGAAATTTTGAATTTGGAATCGTTTTAAAATTGAATTTGCAATTATTTTGTGGCAGTGCGTTTTGTGAGTGCTTTGTTTTATGTTTAAGTGAAGTTTTTGTTTTTAGCTCGGTTTTTTGGGTGCCAGTGCGAGTTTACAAGACGTTGGATAATAATCAAGGTTGGTGAATGTTTTTTTTTACTAAGAAATAAAATAATGCATACACAACTATAAGTATGCATTTGCATATACAACTATAAGTTTGTTTGTCGGAATAAAAAAAATACAGTTATACTGTATTATAAATACGTTTCAATACTCAAATGATGTCCGATTCAGAAACAAATTACATTTGAAAGTATTTCTGGTACTTAAAAGTAAAGGTCAAGAAGCATATAATTTTACGTGCACATAGGTTTCTATTCCTTTTGAACTCTGTTTCATATTATCGAATATAAATTACATAATAATAAACCATTGATTTAAATATCAAAGCTTAAAGAAAAATTTAAAATTATTTACGTGGTGGAAGAGACCGGGAATCGAACCCGGCACCTCTAGATTGCCGGTCCAGCGCGTTAACCTTTCCACCTACCTAACTTCCAAGCAACCTTTCGAATTTGTTCCTTATGCTTTGTGTGACGATCTTTGCATTGTTTAATTACACCGTAGCTTTAAGCTTTTTTTATGGCTTTTACTTCCAGCTGCTTTGGCCAAGCTTTAAGCTTTAATTTTTGTATGGTGTAATATACAAATTGTGGTGTGTACCTACTCACATTAAAAAATAATTATAATAACAAAAATTCAAAATTTTAAAAACCCCCGACATGAATACATTGTCATGAAATAAAAAGTAAAAATACCCTAAAAAGCTGTTATATTCACTTAGGCAAGAGTATTTTTGACAAAGGGCAAGCTTACGTGGTCTTAAATTGCGTTAAACCTTCCAGGGTGTTGCTGAAAGGAAACTGTTCAATAGTCCTAATGACGATTCAGATTTAGCAGAATTGCAAAGACTTAGAAACTGCAGGGACTCAGTACTGTGACAGAAATCATAATATGAGGTTTTTTCTCAATAAAGTTTTCTGGTACTCAGTTTTTTACCAACTGTACTTTCTTACGCAAACGTTAATTGCTCATCAAGACCAATCAGACGAGCCCAAACACCATGGGTTTATCTTGTGCTGTTGTGCTTGTGCTGTGCTGAGGAGTTCCAAGTTAGGGGCGCAACATTTTCCATAATTCTTGTAAATATCATCCTAGTGATTAGGTTAGAATAGAATAGAATAGAATATTCTTTATTGCACACCTCAACAGGAAATAAATACAAACAAATTCAGATTGCACGTACGAACATACAATAGAGGCAAACAACAGGCGGTCTTATCGCTAAAGAGCGATCTCTTCCAGACAACCTTTGGGTTAAATTAGGTTTGTTTTATAACAATCTCAAATAGTTGACGGTTGCAAAGAAAAATGGCTTTCCACGAAATGATTTTTCGGCAAAATGAAACATTCGACGAAAAAAAAATCTACGAATCAATATAGACCCGCTGTACTATTCTCCATAGAAATCGTTTACGCGAGTGATCACGTAAGGGTGTTTACTCACTATTATGATCTCCATCATCGCAACGTAGATGTACTACCGCAGCAATCTAATATACAATCGACAAAACGGAACCCCGGAATTGACAAGAGTATATCCCACTGTATAGCCTACTGTACAAATGAGTTCGAAACATGTTGGGCGTTCCTGACAATTTGACGTGAGTTTAAACTGTTTTTATATTATAAACTAGCTTTTGCCCGCGACTACGTACGCTTGATAAAAGGGATTATTAAAAGCGCCTAAGCAAATGTAACAGCAATTGTGCTTTTGGTCTAATAATTACATTTCCTACAGGGTCACTGCACCCCAACAGAAATGTTCACTCACTTTTCAATCTTTTTAGATATATTTTTCAGGATGAAAACTATCCTATGTGCTTCCTCATATCTTAAACTATCTCCATGCCAAATTTCATCAAAATCGATTCAGCGGTTTAAGCGTGAAGAAGTAACAGACAGGCAGACACACTTTCGCATTTATAATATTAGTATGGATTTATGAAACATTTAATGTCTAATTTTATTTAATGTGGGTAACTATACACCACAATTTTAATATTAAACCATTGATACAAAGATCAAAGCTAAAAGAAAAATTTAAATGCGTAACCTGGTGAAAGAGACCGGGAGTCGAACGCTGTACCTCTGGATTGCCGGTCCAGCGCGTGAACCACTTCGCTACCCTTACGTCAAGCAACCTTTCGAATTTTTCCTTATGCTTCGTGTGTCCATTTTTGCATTGTTTATTTGAAAGGCTTTGGACCTTAGCGACCAGGTCCTCTATATGAATATGTTATTTGACGACGCGTTTGGCTCGGTTGGTTGGCCTACTGAGTCGGCGGTCCCGGGTTCGAATCCCGGCCGGGGCAAATATTTGTGCAAAATATTTGTTCTTGGGTCATGGATGTTATCTATATATGTATTTATATATTATGTATATCGTCGTCTAGTACCCATAGTACAAGCTTTGCTTAGTTTGGGACTAGGTCGATTTTTGTAAGATTGTCCCTTAATATTTATTTATTTATTTTAAGGGCGAGAGAGGGTGCTGTTATTTATAATAAATTTATGATTTTTTTGTTTTTATATTGTTTTTTGCTATTCGAGCTTTATAATTGATATTCATAATTTCCTACACAAAACTTTCCATCGTGTTTCATAGGCAAAGATCCCTTCAGCCACTATTATTATAAATAATATATAAAATAAAATAAAAAATAAACAAGCCTTTTATTTCCAGTCCAAAGATGCATTACATGTCACTTAAGCTGTAGTTGTTATGTTTAAATGTCACATTTCTTCTTATAGTATTTTGTGAATTAATTAATCAAATTGACAATTAAAAAAATATTTCGGAAACACCATGATAAAGAAAAATTAATGACCTGAAGTTCGTAAATCCTTACAGCAAGGACTATCGAAATAAATAAATAAATAAAATATAATTTAACTGTCTTCCAAAAATTGGACCAGGCCTGCTTACTGTAGCTAGTAGTATTTTACGTGGTGGCTGTCCCGAAAGAGTAGCTTGGTGCATCTGTACCTCACCGAATATAATTCTCTTTCGACCACGTAACCATCATTCACTTGCTGCGCCAGAATCGAGAACTTTCCTGCCGAAAATCGCCGCTTGTATGGGCCTTGCACCTAATAAACTCGCTGTTTACGGAGATGGCAGATGGTGAAGCGAGAGATCCGAGCGCGGCGGCATAACGAGTGAGCGAGACACACGTATCTACATCGCTGCCGCTGTCGCGCAATGTCGTGGCATCTCCGTTAGAATCGACTGTGATTTGTGTTTGCAGATGGATGGTTGGACGTGTGCGATGGATGTCTTATTATGATATCTTACTAGCACTAAACAAACTGTGGTGTATTTTTTATTGGGCTAGAAAGCTAAATTTATTGATTTAAAATAGAAATTTCATAAAGAGACAGAAACGTAGACGATCCTGTATATAAAGACCAAATGACGTTTTAGTTTTAAGTTTTTTTTACTGGATTGATGACGTCACCATCAAGGGTGAAATAGCGTTTTCAGCATAACAAAATATAGATTACAAATCATATTTTCAATTTCAATTTGTTCAGTCATATTCTACATTTATGAACCAAAAAATGAATATTTAGGTTTCCTATGTCAAATACTATACGAAATAATACATAATACAATTCAACATGAGTCAACTAGCCTATTGCTGTTATGTTTTTTCGTCTGTTTAAAATCTGTATGTTTTAGTCCCAGTTTCATAGTGCTTTGGTTTTACTGTTATGCTGTAAAATATAATGATAAAAATAGTTATTTGTTATACAAGGGGGGAAAGTTGTATTTTACCCGCGAGTGTTTATTTGAAACACGAGCTAGCGAAAGGATCCTATGATTGACCACGAGCAAAGCGAGTGGTTTAAAATAGAATCCTGAGCGTAGCGAGTGTTTCAATACACGAGACGTAAAATAACTTTTCGCCCGTGTATAACACAAAACTTTTCACCTCACTACAGCGAGGAAAAAAGAATAAGGGTTTGTACTATATCTTTGAAAAACATCTGCAATAATCAACCAATTTGCCATTTATTAAAACTAAGGTCTAATTAGCTTTCATGTAGGTATTTTAAACGGGATTTTTCAGAAAATAAGCTCATGTCAAATTTTACTTTAGCTGCGTTGAAACGTCAAAATTCTTTCTCCACATGTGGATAAAAAGCGATTTTCTCAATAGATATCAAACAAACAAACTGGGCTTTCCGAGCTAGTGCGGTGAAAAATATATTATTAATTTAGTTTAAATCTATAGATATACAATAAGTTGACATAAAATCGTCTCCAATATACTTTACGTACCCAAAATTACAAAAATGACTGTCTATTTTTAACGTTCAGTGTCAAAATACTCTTACAAAGTAATGGTTTGGCACCTTACGCATCTCCATTGTAACCTGAACCACACAAGCTTGCCAAAATTCGCACATTTCAACCTTGGAAATTTAGCAGCAATAAGTGTGTTTTTGGCATCAGTTTTTTTAAATATACATTTTATTAACAAAGAAACGCAGTTGGTAATCCTGAGTTGAACGTTAAAGAAATACTAAAGTGAGTAAATATTTTCTTATTTTGTTACGTTTATGGTTAAGGTGCATAGACAAGAAAAATAAATTCAGAATGACTGTGTATTGCTAAGATAAAGCACATTTGAGTTTTTATAAATTATAATAGTAGGTATTTCATGCAATCGTAGCACAATGAAGGTTCTTAAAGTCGAGTACCGCGTTTAGGTCGCGAGGCTTGCCGAGTGGCTTAAGTAAGGTACGAGACCTAATTGTGTAACTATTGCATACAAAACTTTTTATTCGAGCAAAACACAGAAAAACTTTTTTTGTATACTCGCAGACTTTAATCTGTCAATTATAATTAAACAGACAAAATCACAATAACGCACTTTTTAATCCTGTAACAAAATTCTATACTCTATGGTACCCGCTACAGAACTTTAATATTGATACGACATCTCTCTGCACAACTCGAATAATTTCAAAAAGAGAACATAAGCTTATTTGATGCTCACTGATTGGTTGAAATTACTTGTCAAAAAAATTTACAAATGACGAGGCACCCGCCATGGCCATCGCGATCATGTTTTTTTTTAATAGGTAGGTCAGTTTTATTCGAACCAAAAAAGTTACATCAAAAATAAAAAAATATATTGGAGAATGACGATTACGAGTAAAGTAAAAAATGTTTTTCTGAGTTTTGCTCGTATAAAAAGTATTGTATGCAATAGTTACACAATTAGGTCTTAAAGTCTCGTACCTTACATAGGCCACTCGGCAAGCCTCGTGACCTAAACGCAGTACTCGACTTTAAGAACCTTCATTGTGCAACGATTGCATAAAATGCAGTTTACTTTAATCGTCATTCTTCCCCACTATGAATCGTTATTTTTGAAGTAACCTTTTTCGTTTAATTAAATAAAAACATGATTGCAATGGTCATGGCGGGTGCCTCGTGATTTTTTAAATTTTTTGACAACTATTTTCAATCATTCAGTAAACAGGAGCGTATTTTTTTTTAATTAAATATGCTGATGTTCTCTTTTTGAAATTAATGAACTCTTTTCGGTCTTAAGGCTCCAATTCCGTTAAAAAAATGCTGTTTATTTTAGTCATGTTTTCCTATGACCAAACATGGTCCTTAACATATTATCAACGTTACTAGTTAGAAAAGGGCTATTTCGATTTATTGGTATATGCCTATTTGAAACCTACTTTTACAGTTTGAATTTTTTCATTGATAATTTTGTTTTCAAAAACTACTGGATTTTGTCACAATTCACGCAGAAATCGCACTTCACTGTTGTTATGGGAGACTTCAACGCAAAGCTGGGTATGAGAGGCGATAACGAGCTGAGAGTGGGGCAATTTGGATATGGGCAACGCAACCGAAGGGGCCAGAGGCTGGCCGAATTTCTGGAGAAGGAGGGACTCTTCATGATGAACTCCTTCTTCAAGAAGCCGCCTCAGAGAAAATGGACCTGGATGAGTCCCGACGGTTCCACGAGAAATGAGATAGACTTCATTCTGGCCACAAAGAGGCAAATATTCAATGATGTCTCAGTGATCAATAGGGTGAAAACCGGTAGCGATCACCGAATGGTAAGAGGCACATTGAATATTAATGTCCGCCTAGAAAGGTCTCGCCTAATGAAGTCTACGCTCCGACCAACTACAGCCCACATACAAAACCCCGAAGACTTTCAGCTGGAGTTAACAAATCGCTTCGCTTGCCTGGATGATTGCGTTGCAGTGGACGATATAAATAATAGGTTGGTAGAAACTGTCCACGAGGTGGGGAAGAAATTTTTCAGACCCCGCCGCAAAGATAGACCCCAAAAACTATCCGATCATACCCTCAACCTCATGGCTGAAAGACGTTCAATGACGCTGCAGACTTCTGAAGACGCTGAAGCATACAGGCAGCTCAATAGACGGATCCATAGGTCCATGCGACACGATATTCGTTCCTTTAATACCAACCATATTAAAGAAACGATAGAGCGGAACTCGGGCTCCAAAGTGTTTGCCAGGGACCTGTCTATGGGCCAAAGCCAGTTAACGAAGCTGAAGACAGAAGGCGGCAGTGTAGCGTCGACGAAGCCAGAGGTGTTGAGGGAGATCGAAAGGTTCTATGGGCAGTTATATACCTCAGTAGCCAAACCTATTGATAACTTGGCCAAAGACCCGAGAGCCAAGCTGATCCGACACTATACCGAAGATATCCCGGACATCAGCCTGTACGAGATTAGAATGGCCCTAAAACAGCTCAAGAATAACAAGGCGCCGGGTGATGACGGAATCACTTCAGAGCTTCTGAAAGCGGGTGGAACACCGGTACTTAAGGTCCTTCAGAAGCTCTTCAATTCCGTATTGCTCGAGGGAATCACGCCAGAGGCATGGAACAGGAGTGTGGTGGTGCTTTTCTTTAAGAAAGGTGATAAAACACTGCTCAAGAATTATAGACCCATCTCGCTTCTGAGCCATGTCTACAAGCTCTTTTCTAGGGTCATCACGAATCGTCTCTCAAGCAGGTTCGATGAATTCCAGCCTCCCGAACAAGCCGAGTTTCGAAAAGGCTTCAGTACCATAGACCACATACACACGCTGCGGCAAGTTATACAGAAAACCGAAGAGTATAATCTGCCACTCTGCTTAGCGTTTGTGGACTATGAGAAGGCCTTTGATTCAGCGCCCTCCAGCGATGCCGAATTGACCGTCGGTATGTCGAGGTGCTCAGGAGTGTGTACAACAACGCCACTATGTCAGTCCGAGTACAAGACCAGTGTACGGAGGCGATTCCATTGCAGAGAGGTGTGAGACAAGGAGATGTCATATCTCCGAAGCTCTTCACCAACACAATGGAAGACGCCTTCAAGCTCTTGGAATGGCAAGGACTTGGCATCAACATAAACGGCGAGTACATCACGCACCTTCGGTTTGCTGACGATATCGTGGTCATGGCGGAGACGCTGGAGGATCTCGGTATAATGCTGGATGATCTCAACCGAGTATCCCAACAGGTAGGCCTTAAGATGAACATGGACAAGACGAAGATCATGTCGAATGTCCATGTAGCACCCACCCCAGTATTGGTTGGGAACTCGGTCCTCGAAGTTGTCGACGAATACGTCTATCTAGGTCAGACGATCCAATTAGGCAGGTCCAACTTCGAGAAAGAGATCAAGCGACGGATTCAACTCGGATGGGCAGCGTTCGGGAAACTGCGAAGTGTCTTCTCGTCCAAGATACCTCAGTGCTTGAAGACAAAAGTCTTCAACCAGTGCGTATTACCGGTGATGACCTATGGAGCCGAGACGTGGTCTCTAACTATGGGCCTCTTAAGGAAGCTCAGAGTCACTCAGCGAGCTATGGAAAGGGCTATGCTCGGGATCTCTCTACGTGATCGAATCAGGAATGATGAGATTCGTAGACGAACTAATGTCACCGACATAGCAAACAGGGTTAGCAAACTGAAGTGGCAATGGGCAGGGCACATAGCTCGAAGAACCGATGGCCGTTGGGCAGAAAGGTTCTCGAGTGGAGACCACGTACCGGCAAGCGCAGCGTAGGACGGCCACCCGCAAGGTGGTCGGACGACCTGGTCAGGGTTGCGGGGACTCGCTGGATGCGGGTCGCTTCTATCCGGCCCATGTGGAAGTCAATTGAGGAGGCCTGTGTCCAGCAGTGGACGTCCTATGGCTGAAATGATGATGATGACGCAGAAAACTGTTTTTTTTTTTCAACTTATTTTCGACTGGACGCAATGAAAGCATGACATAGCTATGTTACTTTCTAGAAATCAGGTAAAAGTACTAATCACTTTAAAAGGTTGGTTGAAATTATCAATATATTCGTCATAAGGTGGTAAAAATACATTTTAAAATGTATAAGGCCTCTTAAGCTATTAATTATTACTTATTTGATGGAAATCATATCTGAAAGCTATAAAACTAATTTAGAAAGTTCAAATCCCTGCAAGGGCAAATATAATTGTGTGATACTCCAATATTTCTTTATTGTACTCAGAGATAAAACAACTGTACAATAAATTCACGACTTAATAATTAATAACTCAATTAAATTATAAAAAAATATTTATTTCTTTATCATTGTTTTCTATGTATTTAAGTATTAAGTTAACTCTCATCTTTTTTAGGGTCCGTACCCAAAGGGTAAAAACGGGACCCTATCACTGAGACTTCGCTGTCCGTCCGTGCGTCCGTCCGTCTGTCACCAGATGTACCTATCTCAAGAACGGTGACAGCTAGGCAGTTGAAATTTTCACAGATGATGTATTTCTATCGCCGCTATAAGAACAAAGACTAAAAATAAAATAAAATAAATATTTAAGGGGGCTCCCATACAACAAACTTTTTATAGATTATGGTACGGAACGGAACCCTTCATGTGCGAGTCGGACTCGCACTTGCCCAATGTTTTTATCTTTACTTGATGAGTTATTCGATATAATACTACTCGTAATTGGAAAATGTGAAAAATCGATAATCGTGAAAACTTTCTAGTAGGTAAGTATTCTTCAAAGTTATTTCAGTCATAAAAAACTATAGTAGGTATTCAGTCTAATTGCCGTCAAACACTTGTCACAAACTGCTGAATTTCACTTTTTCTACGAAATGTATCTTTAATAGCGGCGATATTGAAGAAAACGGACTAGCTGGAAAAACATCAGACTGCCAACTCCAAAATGAAATACCTATATTTAAGTGTCAATCGTTACGAAGTTTTGATTTAGGCAGAAACCAACAAGGGTCTAACTCGATTAACATTGACATATAGTCATTAAAAAAAGAACATTTAATCAAATTTGATAACAAGAATAACTTTTGCATCGAATCGTGAACGATAATATCCGTGTCGTTGGGCTGATATATTCGATTTGAAATGTAACAGGAGCAATCAATTAAAACATATATCATACTCTTAAATAGGGTACCGTCAGAAGTTGCTACGCAAACCACGTGCTCAAAATGATATGCACCAGGACTCAATCACCTGTAAAATAAATGTTGTACAGATCATATACTAGCTGTGCCCGCGGCTCCGCACGCATAGAAATCGGACGGTGTCACTAAAAAAGTCTGGACCTCATTCCTAAGTAGCGCCATAAGATTCAGGTGCAGACTTAACTCAATCGAATGGGATGGCTAACCTTATTGGTTTATAGCCTATGATATGGCCGGGGATTTTCTCGATAGATTAATGAAGTTTTCATAAAAATCCGTTCAGCCGTTTTCACGTCCAATCAACAGACAAACAGATAAACAGACAAAAAATCTGAAACCTGTTGAAAAGTGTTCTGTTATACTTAAAACGGGGCTAATGAGATTTATTAGTATATATTTGAAACCTACAATTTGAATTTTTCACTGATAATTTTTGTTTCAAAAACTACTCGAAATTGACAAAATTCACGCAGAAAACAGTTTGTTAGAACTAACAATAAGTTTAGTATCCCCCGCCTACTTTTTTCGAATACATTCTATTTAGCTCTATTAAATGTATAGATAGATGTATAGATTCCTTGAGTTGTAGATAGTAGATCTTTTCATTGCGTGCTGTCGAAAATAAGTTAAAAAAAAACAGTTTTCTGCGTGAATTTTGTCAATTTCGAGTAGTTTTTGAAACAAAAATTATCAGTGAAAAATTCAAATTGTAGGTTTCAAATATATACTAATAAATCTCATTAGCCCCGTTTTAAGTAGTAACATTGGTAATATTATGTTAAGGAACATGTTGTAAAATGTGTTGAACATGATCATAAAGAAAAAAATCTTAAATACTCAGCATTTTTGAACGGATAAGGAGTCGTAACGGTTTATTTCGTTGAAGTTAAAATTTTCAACAACCCCCCACCACGGGTCCATATCCAATTTACATGTTTAAAGTCTCAAACTGACCTTATTTGATTTCCTCCCTCAACCTTCATCTCTCTATCATCCCTCTGTGGAATAAGCGAGACAGAAGTCTGAAGTTCGGTAGCGTAATAAAAAAGTTGCCAAGTTATGCTAAAAGTTAAAAACGTTTTACACGAAAGTATGGAGAGTATTTTAATGTAGGCCATTTTGTTTTCTTTTTAAGCTTTGGGCATTTTTCCTCAACAGGTGAGTAAGATATTGCATTTTTGGCATTGCGGACAGTATTTTCCAAATATATATAATTTTATAATTTGCGTTATACAATTATGACACGTTGAAAATTAAAAAAAAAAACGTTTTAGATACCGTTGGAAGACCTGAGGGGTTAGTCCGATTTTCGATTTTTTTACTTCATATCGTGCCATCCCGCTCATTCAAATATAGTTTGATACGAGATCGAGAGGGATGGCACGGTAAACCTCGAACTTCGATCTTCGCAGTAGCCCTTCTGCTAAGCGTAACATCCGAAACGACGCAATTGCGTGGTTCAACACTCTAACAGTCAGTATTTTTTTCGTAAATGACGAATGTTTCACATAAACTGAGATACATGAATGATTTACTTAATTTTGTAAAATCGTCTATTAATAATTATAAAAAGTATACATACAAAATCCTTTAATAAGTTTTCTCTTTTAATATTCGCCTTATCCGCTAGATAACTGTATGACGCGACTGACTATTACGACTGACTTTGAACACCTACAGTTTGTATTTTTTATTCATAATTATGTTGGTTGAAATTATCAATATAATCAGACCACACGACCACACTAACTCTTCCAAGCAAATGTACTGTCAAACCCACGTCAAACCATACAAACTGTTCATTTAGTTCGTTTGCTTGGAAGAATTAGTCGGTACATTTGTTATAATAATATATGTTTTTTTTAAAGGAGTAAGTCCTCTTAACTGGATCCTAAAAATGGCAACCATTGTAATGTTCGCAGGCTCGCCCACATGCCCGAAATAGTCGATTAAGCCCATTATGTCGCTAAACGGACAAACAGCCTATAAACAGCCAGATAAAGAGGGCACGAAAGCTTTGTCCGATTTATCTCTTTACCCACATGGTGAACTTGCCTTGAACTACGTAAAGTACACATTTTCACAACAAAAAGTACAAATATTCATGCTGTGTGCACTTTTTTGTATTTAGTTTAGTGGGCGGTATTCACGATATATCTTTTGTTACAATCAATTGTTATGTTTTTTACTATTATTATATTATCTCATTTTTATCTTTATGACGATCATAGTATAATTGCATGTAAATTTTCTTAGCGTAATTTATACTGACATTTTATATAATGAAATAAATAAATCTAATCTAATCTATGAGCGTAATATTCGGCATTTGATGATCACAAGGTTTTCTTTGGCAAGATGAACCTTCTAACCCCTAAGAATTTATTAAGAAGGAGAGCCATCTTGAATTGTAGTGCAGGAAGGAGTTATGGCGTCATCTATTTTTGTATGGGATCATGTGTTCTGAATCCTATCATGGTGTTGTGTCTAATGAAAGGGCTTCATGAGCTAATTTCACATATAATTATATACTTTGTTACATTATCGATATATACCAAGTAATGGTAGAACGTTTTTATACAGATATAATCAGCGGGCGATTGTAGCCCGTCGTAGAGGCGCGTATGTGGCGGCAGCGTCGCCACGCCTCAATTAGGTCGCATTTTTGTACAAACAACTAATAAAGTATAGTACTCATTTAAGTATTTTATTTTGTGTTAAGTATGGAACCGAAGGAAGCAGACTATTTCGCAGACATTTTATCAGGGAGCGTGATATCGAGGGACTTTTAAGCAAACAGGGAATTGTTCAGACCGAGTACCTACTTCAGTTTTCACCAATGAACTATGTAAATATATCTATCCATTTTTGAGATACAGTTTGTTAAACATTAGTGTAAAAATCTGCACATAATCAACCATTGAATATCGCTTAAGAGACAGGTGTCAATTTAAAATGTAAATAAAATAAAACCTTTGAATTAGTAGGGTTGTCACTGATATTAAAATATTTTATTTGAATGACTTTTTTTTTACTTTTTAATCCAGCATTACAATTATAATAAGTCGATTGTAGATCACTGTCAGCACAGTCTTTAGAAATGTTCCACCCTGTATATAACTAACGTAGTAAGAATGTATGTGATGAATATCTCATAAGTTACTCGCTTCCTATATCTATCTATTACTCTAGTCCTATCTTAATATATTTCACTCAAACAAAATAAAATTCGTTCTTCCTATTTAACGTATGTTAAGTACAATGACGGTTTTCAATTCATTCAATAATTGCCGCATTGTATTGTCGCGTTTTGTCTTGTCTATGAAAAATGTGGAAAACGGTAATAGACACAAAAGAAGTGTTGCAAAGCGTAGTAAAAATAAATTACACATCTATTCAGCCATTTTAATATAGTTCGCGAAGTCTACACAGGTACACCGAGGCACTAGTATTAATCTATCTATACTATTAAAAGATTCTAGAGGGAGATTGGAGAGGGATCATGATTTCAGGAAAAATCTAAACGGGGTGAAGCAGGATCGTCATTTGTTTTGTATGAGCGCGCGGAGATGCGCCAACGCGGCGCCATCTGTTTTGACAATTTTCTTTGTCCTCGCATCACGCCGCAACGGCTGGACAGATTTTAACCAATTTTGGTACAGGGATAACTGGGCATCCAAAGATAGGTATAGGATACTTGTTACCCGTGTACGGTATAAAAAGAATTTACGCGTACGAAGTTGTTTGTTTTATATTACCTTCTAGTAATATTCATCATCATCATCATCATCAGCCAAAAGACGTCCACTGCTGGACATAGGCCTCCCCCAGAGAACGCCACCATGACCGGTCCTGCGCCTCCCGCATCCAGCGGACTCCAGCGACCTTCACCAGGTCATCAGTCCACCTTGTGGGGGGCCTACCCACGCTGCGTCGTCCGGTGCGTGGTCGCCACTCAAGAACTCGATGGCCCCAGCGGCCGTCGGTTTTACGAGCGATGTGCCCTGCCCATTGCCACTTAAGTTTTGCTATCCTTCGGGCTATGTCGGTTACTCTGGTTCTTCTACGGATCTCTTCATTTCTGATTCGATCTCGCAAAGAAACTCCGAGCATAGCCCTCTCCATTGCTCTTTGAGTGACTTTGAGCCTTCTTATAAGGCTCATCGTGAGCGACCATGTCTAGTAATATTATAAAATTGTAAAAATGAAACCTTTGTCCTCTAAAATATTTTAGTATACAGCTAGCTGCGGATCCCCAGATGGTTATAGAATACTTTTATCCGACTACGGAGAAACGAAAAAGAGGATTATGACTTTTTCTTCAAAGTTCCTGCGAACTTTGAAGAAAAAGTCATAATCATGAGTTGTCGCAAAATTTCATAATTTTCTTCAAAAGGTTTCTTCGTAATTTGACTTCCAGAAGGTAATAAGTAATTACAGTAACTTTGGCGTTTACGACCTTTTTATAGAGCTTGAAATCTTTCTTGTAACCGCTGTTTTAAGTCCGTCTATTGTGAAGGATGAGCAACTACGGAACCCTACACTGAGCGACGAGCGTGGCCCGACATGCTCTTGGCCGGTTTTAATGCTACGACAACTGCTCATTCTTTAAGCCTAGCGACGATCCTTTACCGCGCGATTCAACCTAAACTTTATTGGACCTAAGTATATTAAGTATATCTTTGGCCTGCGCCCATTCTAGTATGGAATAATAACCTCGACAAATTTGGTTACAAAGTGTCACCCACTCACGAAACTACAATTAGTGCACAACCCATATTTGTCCGGATTTGTCATTTGCCATTTTACCCATATTCTGCCGTGTTACAGTAGAAGGTCGTATCTTTATACGGATGTCATAGTAAGATACACACTTTCACCGTAGCACGGCAGTATTTGTGTTTGCAGTCACAATCGCTACTAACCTGTAGTATTAACGCTCACTATCTATTGTACCAGATTGTACAACTTGTTGGATTTGGGGTCTGATTATTAACCCACTTGTTACTATCGTCCTTTTAAAAGGACGTCAACAATTTAAAATTCTCACAAACAATGGGGGTACTTATCAAGCTTTTGTTTATACACATTAGAAACCTTTCAAGTATTGGAAGTGGACACCTAGTTGATTGTGCGTGTTATAAACAGTTTCATATTTTATTTTAAGTATTTAATTACGCTGATTACTGATGGAAAGTTTGAGGTATGTATTTCTAAACAAAACTTTAAGCAATATTTTTATAAAAATAAGAATATAGCAAAAACAAGTGTTTTCTTTCGAGTTATAAGTATTTTACATTGAAAATATAATTAGAAGTGGTATTTTATACCCATTTTATGAACCGTCCTTTTAAACGACCAATAGGGTTATATGCTACTATCACTTGCTTTGCATTTAAGGGCGCGGAAGAAAACTTGGTTCCGAAATTTAACGTTTATTGTGATAATAGAAAAGCTCGAAGAAGATGGCTCAGTTGAAATAGCAGATTCTGTTGTTATTTTGCCTCTCGAAAACGGCAATAGCGCCGTTTCATTAATTATTTTTTTATATTTTTCATCCATTTATGAACTAGGAGTCCGAGAAATTCAAGCCACTGGAACTGTGCGTGAAAATTGTGTGGCAAAATGCCTCTTGCCTACAAACAAGGCACTACAGAAGTCCCCTCAGGGAACATTCAAATTTCAGTCCATCCGAAAGGAACAAAATAGTAGTATGTATGAAAGTGGCATGATAACAGCGTTGTTACAGGTTGCATCTGAAGAAAGAACCTGTTGCTAAAGTTATAAGAGATTTTCGAAGCGACAAAAAGTACATACAAGTAGATCAGCCAAGCTGAGGCCTCCATCGGTCCGATCAAAATATAGAGTTATATAAAATAACGACTAGGGTAAAAGAATGGTACTTCTCCTTGATGTGTCACGCACTAGACATAATTCGTGGCAACTACACAAAAATGAGGGGGGTGAAAACGACTTTCTGCATTTTCGCAAATAAGTATGTGAAACAGTTTTTCTTGAAACCTATAAAAAAAAAGTTACATAAAGATACACGTACTTCCCAAATGTGCCGTGGTTGTTCACGCTTCGATGGGTAAAATCACATAATAAAGTATAGAGATACTCAGCCTAGGTGTATTGAATGCCATAAAAAAACAAATTTAAGGTGCCCAAAATGTAATCTTAAGTTTGTTTTGAAAATTTTCATACATTTAAATAAAACCTGTTACATAATATTGCTTTATTATTATTTGGATCAACGTATGTTATTCAAAGGGATCCTATACAGTCATGGTTGTACATGTTACTATCGTCCTTTTAAAAGAACACCTATTTTCCAGTTTTCCATGAGAAATACATTTTTTTTAATATTTTTCCCGTGTAGTGTTATTTTTTTAAGGTACATCACGTAAAATTCATTTAAATCGGAAGTATCTGGTATGCTCAGTAACAACTGGGTTAAAAGGGAATCGAGGTTACGCGTAGGTGACTGCATATGTTACTCAGTGAATCCATGGACCTTCTGGCTTGAAAATAAAGGTTCAAATTCATGTGGTTTAACAGATTTTTGTGGTTTAAGTTTGGGAGTTAAATGGCGTTTCTCCAGTTGGATTCACGCGAAATTAAGGCTTGAAAAAGGTGCTTTGAGAGCGAAATTCGGTTGTGATGTGCTTGAATATAAGATGTTTTGATTTGTCGAGGGTTAGAATGGTAAAAAGGTTGCGGAAATGTATCGGGGTTTCAAGATGTCGTAATTAAAGCTACTTACGGCGGTTTCATAAGTAGGGGTATTATGGTCTGTCGGGTAAGGGTTCTCGAACTTATTATGTTTAATATTTTGCGATTAGCCCTTAATTAATTTGATTTTATTTGTGGTAAATCGAATTGAATTTAAGGTAATGCTTAAAAAGAGAAAATGTTTTTATTTTTAACCGACTTCCCAAAAAGGAGGAGGTTCTATTGGAGGAGGTTTTATTTTACTGTGTGTATTTTTTTATCACACAGATCTCCGCCAATTGTGAAACGATACTCATTATTTTTTTTGTATTTAAGGGTTTTTCATGTACTTTATAAAGTTATTCAGGTATTTGCGTCCGATAGTCATCATCTGAATTTCTCATAACATTAATAGTACCTACTTACAACATTCAATCTTACGAAATCGTATCAAAATATCTTTTAAGATAAGAAAAGACTACAAAATGTTGTCATATTCGGTTGAACAAAGAAAAAAAAGAACTCGACTTACAATTAGTTCAAAAACTATATGGTCTGACCAACTTAACAAAGCATTCTCAAGTAATGTCATCAGTAATCGTATTAAAACTTTCGTGAGACATATATACCTATTAAGGCAAATAAATGGAAATAGCAAATTACTTATTTTCTCTATATAAATATTGGTACCTGTAACATATAATGTAGCCGGTACGTGGTCTCCACTCGAGAACCTTTCTGCCCCAACGGCCATCGGTTCTTCGAGCTATGTGCCCTGCCCATTGCCACTTCAGTTTGCTAACCCTGTTTGCTATGTCGGTGACGTTAGTTCGTCTACGAATCTCATCATTCCTGATTCGATCACGTAGAGAGATCCCGAGCATAGCCCTTTCCATAGCTCGCAGAGTGACTCTGAGCTTCCTTAAGAGGCCCATAGTTAGAGACCACGTCTCGGCTCCGTAGGTCATCACCGGTAATACGCACTGGTTAAAGACTTTTGTCTTCAAGCACTGAGGTATCTTGGACGAGAAGACACTTCACAGTTTCCCGAACGCTTCTCAATTTGTAAAATTACCCTTTTATAAAATTGACATATAATGTATTTGTGCATTATGAATAAATGAGTATGAGTATGAGTATGGGAAATGCTCTGGAGAACGTTCTTTCCCCACAAAACCGGGTAACGGTCTCGAGAACGGCAAATCTATACTCCCACTAAGAAACGTTACGAATGCATAAACAAATTGCATGCCCTGATTGCATACAGTGGAGTTTCCGAGCAAAGGTCGCATCGAATTCGAATCATATATAACCAGATGTTATAATATAGTCATAAACATTATGTCATGTTATTACACTGGGCATGACATGGCAGAGGTCGCGGATTCGTGAGTGTTCCATAATCGGTAGCGCACGATCTTTTCACATGCCATATTAGCTGGTTTGATAGTGCACTCCCTTGTATGCGAACCTTGCACTTTTTGACTATGCGCTGAGACTTGATCCTTAGGTGGTCTTGAGTGAATTCAGACCGGGAGCCATCGAGAGCCACCACCCATTTAGTTAAGTTCGACTCTGCCGCACTTTAATTAAAACAATATTTCTCTAAAACTATGCATAATAGGGCATGTGATATATCATTTTCGGATATATTAGTGATTAGGAATCCTAGCTATACGTGATGTGGCAAAAAATAAGTGAGCTGCACCACAGAATATGGCACTACAGAAGGTCCTCCCGTTTGAACTTTGCAAAAGCCTGAGAGATGAATTTCATTGGTTATTTGTGTAAAATACGATTCATAGCAAAGGGCCATTCATAATGATAATTTTGTCAATTTTCTATGAATCGCTAGATAGGTTTATGTCCCGCACAATAAAAGAAAAAATTGGGCAAGTGCGAGTCCGACTCGCGCATTCCGTACCATAATCTATAACAAGCTTCTTGTATGGGAGCTCCCCTTAAATATTTATTTTATAATATTTTTAGTATTTTTATTGTTATAGCGGCCATAAAAATACATCATCTCTGAAAATTTCAACTGTCTAGCTATCACCGTTCTTGAGATAAAGCCTGGTGACAGACGGACGGACGGACGGACGGACAGCGAAGTGTCAGTAGTAGGGTCGCGTTTTTACCCTTTGGGTACGGAACCCTAAAAAAACAGCAGATACAAAGGATAAGTAAGAAATCAACATTTTATGCGATTGACTCTTCCAACTGAGCTACAGGATGGCTATGCAGACCGCATGAAATGCCTTCTCATTCCGCTTTTTACAGTGCCCTCTGAATTTATATTTTTCAATTCAAATTTATAGTTGAAAAAAAAAAGATCGTCATAGCCTTATGGTATTTAAAAAATTGGGCAACTGCGAGTCCGACTCGCGCATGAAGGGTTCCGTACCATAATCTATAACAAGTTTGTTGTATGGGAGCCCCCCTTAAATATTTATTTTATTTTTGGTATTTGTTGTTATAGCGACAATAGAAATACATCATCTGTGAGAATTTCAACTGTCTAGCTATCACTGTTCTTGAGATACAGCCTGGTGACAGGCGGACGGACGGACGGACGGACGGATGGACAGCGAAGTCTCAGTAATAGGGTCCCGTTTTTACCCTTTGGGTACGGAAACCTAAAAACAACGACGAATAGAAACATGATAGACTGTCTTTCAATTCTATAAAGGTAACTGAGTAGATGATGAGTGGGGTTCGTCGGGTAGAGCCACCCGCACTAAAAACAAAATAATACAAGAAACGTTTTTACGGCTACGGAACCCTACACTGAGCATGGCCCGACATTCTTTTGCCCGGTTTTTTAATTGTTTTTAATAAAATTGGAAATTAAAATGTTTCAAATAATCTTTTAAATCGTAATACGACTGTATTTTATGTTTAAATGGAAATACATGAAAAACTACGGAAGCATGTACAATAGACTTGTCTGTACACACGAGTTTATCGCTCGACTGGCTGACCTTTGTCAGCCTGTAGCGGCAGCGATTTGATCGAATCGGTCTATTTTTAAACGACGGCTTGATAGCTTATCAAGTTCAAGTCGGGTCATCGTTGTATTGCTAATGAGGTTGTCTACTTCCTATTGGAAATGGGTGTTCCAAAATTCTGTAATACGTTGTAGAGTTTTTTGAAGACAGTTAAATTATGTCTTTTTTTTTTCGACAGTTCTTGCTATAAGGAGGTACAAACTTAAGCTCCTTAATAATTTTTAAAATGCCATGGAATTTTATTGGTTGAAGGGTAATTTTCTGCCTTCAAAACCCAATGAAAAAAATGCTAGTCAATGTTAGCATTTGTCAATTTATTATGTCAAACCGTTGACATTTTGTCATTATTAGTCAAAATAAAAATGTAGTATTTCTACATAACAAAAAAAAACATTTTAATATAATCTTACTAAAACTTTCGTGAGATAATTTAATTATTGTATTAAGCGGTTTACACTCACGAGAAATTGTCAGCACTTAGTTCGAAACGTCCATTAAAATCAGTGACAAAGTTACCTCGTGGCTATACGAGATACTGATGAAGAGTTCTATACAAGTATGAAACCATGTCGGCCCGTTTCTGGAGATGTAGACAGTCTCGGTGGTCAACAAATTAAGATTGGAGATGTAAAAGTTTTCCACTGTCATTTTGGAGATGTTAAGTGTCTACAAACGACAAAGATTTAAAAGATTACCTTTTCTCAAACTGTTGTCATAACGTGCGTTATAACAGGCTTCGAAGTATCACGTTTCGGGCGCAACAAATCGAGAGAACTGTAAAGGAATTTCATACAAAATTGAAGGCCTAGGCCGGGAAGTAATTTCATTTTAAACATGGCGTAATTTTTTTGAGTGGTTTATTTTGTTATTTCATTCATATGCATATGTTTGAAAAAAGCACCATACATGCCTTAGCGCCGTGAAAAGAGGTTGCCGGTTTCGTATCACTCTATCATTATCCGTCTATACCTACTCACCCGGCAAGCCCTCCTTTCCCGGCGTTTGCAGTAATGTACTAATACATGATAGTGAGAAAGACAGATGCTGTTGTATCGCGTGTTCCAGTATAAGTCAGACTTCCAACACTCACAAACCAAACCGCTGACTCGCATGACCTTTGGAAAACCGTTCCGGATCCGGATTGCATCGTACCGCTTTGGGAAACATGTCTGCACAGTTTATGTAATACAGGGTTTTCTGTGAGTCATAGTCATGTGGGTTTACTGTGAGTCATACAATGCTTTGTGTATGCACATTTACATGCAAGTTCATTTTTTATATGCATACATCTTTATTAATAATATGCTGTGAATGAAAAATAATTGGCCAGTACGTGGTTTCTTTTTCCATATTTTAGACAAAATTTTCTTTTTTGAAGTAGGTAATAGTATTTTATGCAATCGTTGCACAATGAAGGTTATTAAAGTCGAGTACCGCGTTTAGGTCACGAGGCTTGCTGAGTGGCCTAAGTAAGGTACGAGATTTTAAAACCCAATTGTGTAACTATTGCAAACAATACGTTGTATACAAGCAAAATATACAAAAACATTTTTTACTTTAATCGTCATTCCCCACTATGAATTTTTATTTTTGATGTACTTAACATTTTTCGTTCAACTAAAACAGAACTGACCTATTAACAATAAAAACATGATCGCGATGGTCATGGCGGGTGCCTCGTGATTGGCAAATTTTTTTGAAAAGTAATTTCAACCAATCAGTGTGCAGTAGTGTGCGTTTTTTTTAAATCAAATATTCTGATGTTCTCTTTTTGAAAGTTAAAGTTGAGAAGAGAGATGTCTTATGAATATTAAAGTTCTGTAGCGGGTACCATAGAGTATAGAATTTTGTTACAGGATTAAAAAGTGCGTTATTGTGATTTTATCTGTGAAATTATAATAAAAATAAATATTAAAAGATCGAAATAAATAGTAGGTAATTTAACAGTTAGTGAGTTATTTTTTTTACAATATAATTGTATTGCATTCCACCCACTCATTTTAAATTATACATTTTAATTTTTTCGACTATTAATCCCTCCAGAATCAAAATGGATGAATGATTTTTTCACAATATATTACACCATCAAATGCCAAATGAGCGAACTTAATATATTCGACGTCTTCTGCCATACGATAGATAAATAAATCACACTAATATATAAAGACAAAAGTTTGTGTGTCTGTTTGTTTGTTAGGTACTTCTTCTTTCTCAAACGGCTGGACCAATTTTGATAAACTTCGGTGAGATAGCGAACACCCCGAATTAACACATAGGCTACTTTTTTTATCCCTAACGCGGGTAGCAGCCTCAAAAGGGATTCTAAATTTTGTATCATCAAACCATAAGTAAATGTACAGATAATTCTTAGATCAAAAGGATCTTAATTGGATACTCTTTTTCTTCCTTTAATCGTCTAATTAAAGTAAGTTGAGTTGAGCCGAAGTTTGTTTCTTAGTAGCACTTGTAAGCAGGCCCCGGCATTGGTTTCAAGTTCGGTGATTACTTCGGGGAAGAGGGATTTATTTATTTATTAATTTATTTATTCAAATTAGTTACACAGCATTACAGTAATTAAACTAAGTCACTGTGAACTACAAAATCAGACAAAACAAAATCATACACGAAAAAAAAATTTAAAACTAAAATCTAGTTGGATTTAGGCGACGTAACAGCGTGGCTCCGTTGCGTCGTCTGATCTGGCGCAGGATTCGGCAGATTGCCCCGGAACTGCCGAAACACAACACCCTTCGGCCAGAAGTCTGCACTTGCGATGTGTCTGCAGCGGCCGCGGTACGCGCACCACAAACGAGCTGAAGTGCACGTAGTGGCGGGATTTATTTTATTTTATTTATTTATTCAAGTCAAAAATAAGCTCACAGTATACACCAAATCGCTTACTTGTAATTAAAATTTAACATTATACAAATCAAAAATAATAATAATTAAAACAACAACACATAAAAATACAACAAAAGAACACAGGCAAAACATTGATCATATCATAGCTTCATGTACTGTAGGATTCTGTGAAGCATTATCATTTTAAAATTGACTCCCCCTATTTTATATTACTTATCACCTTTAACACACCACGATTCAGATCGCGCGCCCCTAAAGTGCTTGCTCTGCAGGTATACAGGAACAACACCTCTTATTACAATACTATCGTAAGAATGTGCCGTCAGTACAACGACCTAATGTCAAAAAATAACAACATCGACATTTTCAATCCACGATTTTTGGTATTCAGGAGGCAGATTGTAGAATTGCTTTTGCGTTAAACGCCATCTCTGTTTACACATCTTTGAATTGATTGAATATATTATATTCTATTTCAATATGTATAAAATTATTTAAATAGAATGTTAAATCAAACAGTTTAGCCATTATATTATTACATTTATAATAATTTTTATTTTAGGATATTTTTCAATGTACATATTACATAAAGTCATGAATATGTACATATATATGATATGTAATATGTACATTGTGCATGCTTATTTTGGATGACATTTATCTGTAATGCCTGTCCTTTGTATCGTTATGTTTTTAACTGAATTTAATCTGTTTAGTTTGCCAATAAAGAAAAATAAAATAAAATAAAACGAGTACTGTGAGAGAGAGACGGGCGATGCTATGTCGCGCGACAAGAGTCGCGAAGCGGAGTTATGCTAGAAGGGCTGGTCCAGGCAAGACATACAACTTTAGACATATTCGTAAGCCCCAGATCGCATATTAATACTTTTTTCTACTCCAGTACTTTTTTCTGTCATTTATATAGTTACTAACTCTAATATAAAGACATAAATTATGAAAGTCTGTAAAAGTCTATACTCTACTGCCCAAAAAAACACTGCTAAACGATGTTATAATGTCGCCAAAAAAACATTACTTAATACCACAGATTACAAACTAAAAAGATGCACTCACACAATTTGCAATTTAAAAAAAACTTATTGTACTAAGGCATTGCTGCCAACTTAAAAAATAAGTTTTATCTTCTGTGCATGGATGAATAGTATAGTGAACGTATACCTTTAGGTATAAGTTCATATTTTTTTGACAGATGGACGTCAATAAAAAAAGTTTATCAGGCTATTTTTTTTATTTTGTTGGTTCCGAGCTCCATGTAATTATTTTCTTTGTTGTTTATTTGCATTTTATTTAGTAAATCTCGGGTCGTAGAAAAAGTATTGTATGCAACGTTGTACAAGTATGTCAAAAAACGCTCGTGGCATCTTTCTTACGATGTTTGCTACGCTCACATAACCCATGCCACTCGCGTTTTTTGCCCCCTCTTATGCAACTGTTACATAAAATACTATTCAAATGTCTTAGCCTTTCAAATAAATAATGCAAAGATCGACACACAAAGCATAAGGAAACATTCGAAAGGTTATCTGGGCGTCAGGGTGGCAGGAAGGTTAACGCGCTGGACTAGTAATCCAGTCGATTCCCGGTCTCTTCCATTAGGTTAAGCATTTAAATTTTTATTTATAATCCTTACCTTCGGTTCGGGCCACAAACACCTGCGATCTGGAACATCCAACAATTCACCGCCCTAGATATTATTATGTAATGAACTATTTCACCCACCAAAGACGATGCTTCGCAGACTGAACACCACAAACCGTTTGTGATGATAATCATTGGAAACTATGTCCTTGAATATAGAAAATAACTGGTATATAGCGGTGAACCGTTCTGTTATCCACAGTGATTATACTGTCGATGTTATACATGGTGGATTTTATTAGGGTTCCGTACCCAAAGGATAAAAACGGGACCCTATTACTGAGACTTCGCTGTCCGTCCGTCCGTCTGTCACGAGGCTGTATCTCAAGAACGGTGATAACTAGACAGTGGAAATTTTCACAGATGATGTATTTCTATTGCCGCTATAACAACAAATACTAAAAATAAAATAAAATAAAATAAATATTTAAGGGGGCTCCCATACAACAAAGGGATTGGTTGCGTTAACTTTGCACCTCATTTGTATCGAGCGCTATACATACCAGGTGCAAACTTAACCTAACCACTTAAGGATGGAAAGTGTTTGTACGGAACCCTCGGTGCACGATTCTGACTCGCACTTGACCGGTTTTTTCAATTGATGATTATTTAAAACGTGGACTCAAGGCTATAAGGCATTTTCTGTCAGTCCACCAGGGGGAATTAACGGAATTTTCGATGTTTTGTGGGATTAAAGGAATTCTGACGACGCGGTTGGCTCAGTGGTAGTGCAGGTGCCTACTGAGCCGACGGTTCTGGGTTTGAATCCCGGCAAGGGCAAACATTTGTGTGATGAACTCGAATATTTGTTCCTGAGATAGCATCGTCTACCCATACCACAAGTCAACTAGTGTTTAATTTGGGTTTAGGTCGATTTGTGTGAGGTAGTCCGATATAAAAATGTATTACTATGAAATTTCACCTATCTATAGTCAATAGAGGATTCTGAGATGAGTTCGGTCTGTTTATCCTAATATGTAAACGAAACGGTTTTAGAGATAATACTTTCGACACAATGATATGATTCACGATCGATTAAAAGTCACGTTCGATGAAATATTTGCCGATAAAAAAAGGTAATCCAAGAAAACTATTGCAAACACACTATAACAAAACTTTAGTTCACCAGACTGTAAAAAAATAGCAGCCAATCTGTGCATACCTACTCACTTCAGCCTATTTTTTTAGGCATTAAGTGTGCCTCGCAAACCACGCGACAACTTTCAGATGTCTACAGCCGACATGAAATCATAACTCCATACTAATAAGGTCCATGTAAGTATACCGTGTTTTCAGGAATTAATCGTTGGCATTTTAGCGTAATAATGAGCTGCATTCTTGGAAGAAAATTACGTGGAAATGGGTATAGCTAATTGTTACATGGAGTTAAAGGGGAAGCATGCTCAAAAGCTCAAACAGTGTATGTATGTAGGTATGTAATCACGTTATTGTACACAAGTTCTGTTGTAAATACATTCGTAACAAATATTAGATGTACAAAGGCGAACTTATCCCTATTAGGACTCTCTTCGAGTTAACTTTAAGCAATTAATGGAATAAGTATTCGAGAAAACTATGAGCAGATAACACATAATATATCTTTATACTATTATTGCGATTCAGCGAGGAAATGCTGCCAGCGTCTTCGGGGCCATACTGCGCGGCACAGTTTTTCACACCTTTTAAAAATTATTTTAATTATGTAAATATTTGATTATTACTTAGTTTACGATATATGGTGTCCCTTTGGAATAATATTAAATTAAAATATACATGTAATTCTTATAAATAGGTAAATAAATACAGTGCTTGGTGATGTTTGATGGATATACAGTTTGAATTTATATTGCGATTTGATTCTCCTTTAAATCTCTTATAAAATTTTCAATAGGCAAGGTGATGAAAACATTTCGTCTGCTTTTAACTGCGCTTTTTGAGTTGTGGCGAAAATCTAAATTGTACTGTACTGAATCCATATTACGCTGCTATCTCTTCCAGTGAAATAGTAATTTTCGTGGTTATGAATGAATGAATGAATGAATGAATGAATGATATGATATTTTTTATTCACCAGAATATACGGTACATATGAGGTCTTACAGTACTAGCTTGGTTCCATAATATATTCTACCGTTAGGCATGTGAAACTTGATTACTTAGGTAACTAAAAATAGAAAATTATTGCATGCTATATACCTTAAAATTAGTTTTATGTTTAATACAATATTTATACATTATCATAACTACGATTTAAATTACAGAACAATATTCACATTTAAAGTACACTATTAATAACATTGTATTTATGGCGCGGCAATTCCATGTCGCGGCAATATTCTGTCAGACCAATCGGAAATGATTCGTGACAAAATGGCGCCTTGGCAAGCTGTCACATACAAATGGCTAATCCATGGCTAAGCGGCATGGGTAGTAAAAAACCAACAGGGGACAATGATTGGTACAAGTTTTTAGGGTCCGTACCCAAAGGCGAATAAAAACTATTACTAAGACTCCACTGTCTGTCTGTCACCGGGATGTATCTCATGAACCGTGATAGCTAGACAGTTAAAATTTTCAGACATGATGCATATTTCTTTTGCCACTATAACAACAAATAATTAAAAACAGAATAAAATTAATATTAATGTGGGGCTCCCATACAACGAACGTGTTTTTTTGCCGTTTTTTTATTTGATGGTACAGAACTCTTCGTGCGCGAGTCCGACTTGGCACGCACTTGACTCTCTTTGACTCGCACTTGGCCGCGTTTATTGTGTATTTTGTGATTTATATTTAAGGTTGAAGCCACCCACAAATTCTTTGACCCCGTCTAAGTTACTTAAGTCAAGTTAAAATATACATTTATTTTATCATCAAAAATTATGATTAACCGTAACTTAATTAACTTTGACTTCTTAAGCAGTGATTTATAGGAAAATCAGGAATCGTTCTCCCTCCTTTCAGGCCGGCAACGCATCACTTGTGACTCCTCTGGTATTGCAGCACGTCTAGCAAAACTTTGACACGCAACTCATGTCGCGCGAGATAGCACCATCCGTCACTATCTCATAGTACTGTACAGATAGAGACAGGTAGTATATCTCGCGCGAGAAAGAGTCGCGTGTCAAAGTTATGCTAGCCGTGCTGGTGTATATCGGCGGCGGTAATCGCTTTGCATTAGGCGATCCGTTTGCTTCCTAAAATTCAAAATTCAAAAATTCAAAATTGTTTATTGTTTGAATGTGAGTGGTTATAAATGGTGGTAGGGTTAATATTTGGTTACATCACAATCAGCCAGAATTTGGCGTACAATACTTTGACTCTCAATATGCATGTCATTAAAACCAATGGAAAATAATCAAATTATAGCAAATAACAATGTCGGATTAAAAATACGTATTGAAAAGATTAAAAATGTATAAATAATAAATGAATGTCATGCATACAGTAAATAGCCAATTACAATAATTAATAATTATAAAATGTCTAGACGATACCAAAACAAAAAAAAACACATGTAAAACAATGATAATAATTATAATAAAATGGAATAAATTCATAGGGCGTCAATTGGTGGTTGCAAAGTGTTCATTGACAGAGTAGAACATTTTTTGTAGACACCACTTGAATAATTTGGTTTTGAAACCTTGGCAATCCAAGGATTTCAAGTAATTTGGCAAATGGTTAAATATTTTGATTGACATGAAAATTATACTTTTTTCAAAATGAGCAGAGCTATGACATGGATAACATATATTGATTCCATGGTGTTTAGAAGTTGACCTATGGTTAAATTTCATAATATTGTACTGGTTAATATGAGCTTTCACAAAGAGACACATTTCGTAAATGTACAATGTGGGTAACGGAAGGATTTTTAATTTTTCGAACAACGGTCTGCATGAATCTTTCGATTTGGCGCCACAGATCGCTCTGATGCATTTTTTTTGGAGTAGAAACGCTTGTTGGGCCAGTGTGGAATTTCCCCATAAAATAAGACCGTAACGAAGATTTGACATGATGTGGCAATGAAACGCCAAAAGAGCAGATTCTTGAGATACCACCTGTGATATCCTGCTCCTATGAAGCATTATTAAAAGGCTTATGTATAAATCTTATTATATAACTTGAGTCGGCAATGCTATGGTCTCTGAACGAGTCTTCTAGAAATCCCGTGTCTGCGAAAATCGAGCAACTTTAAATCATACTCATAGTTTAAGAGTTAGTTAGCTGCCCTTTTCGGGCACTTTATCGATCTCTAAATGTTAATGGCAGCGGTGAGGGCGTAATGTGGCCGTTATGCGCTTTTTGGTCGCATAACGGGGGTGTAAAGCGGTTATAAGAGTTATATGGCCGCACTGAGAATTTTACGTGCTTGGAATGTTATTGCTGAGGTCGTAGGCAGTGTTTTTAATTCACAGAAGAGGTTTTTATTTAGTAGTTTTTTTTTGTATTTTCTTGGATTATTCGAATATGGTTGGACCGATTTTTGTTCCAGTTTTATTCACGGACACCGCCTATTAACGTAATATCCCAAAGGCGTCTACTGCAAGGAAAACACCTCCTTCTTCCCTCCTGTCTCCTACTTTTTTTCTATTTATCTTCTACCTTTTAAAGCCTTGTAGTATAGAAGTTAGTATTAAATTCTACAAAAAAGCTTTATAAAAGCGCTCAACACAATTTAAGCTATCTCTTGAACAAAGCGAAACTTGGTCCTTCGAACCGGATTGCACCCGCTCACCCGTTTTACAGGAGTGCCAACTTGTATGCTTTAATAGACTCCACGATAAGTAAACAGGATTACAGAAGCACTTATGGGGAGCCTTTTAAAGCTTTTAAAAGCAGTTACACCACTCGTAGACAGGTGTCATAGGATGAGATAATGGGCTTGTGTTCGTTCAAATTGAATTGAATGGGATTGAAGGCTTTTTATGATAAGGTGATTTAGCTTTAGTTTTCAACTACCTTTAAAGGCATTTTTGTGATGTTTTAGCAGTTTTTTTATACATTATAGTCTCACCCCTGATTATCTATGGGGGTATTTTTTTTATTTAATTTCGTCTTATATAATTTTTCACTTATAATTATGATGTAAATACACTTGTACTTTTCCTATGAAATCTCAACCTCATAGAGTTGTTTACGAACATGCAAATTACTACTGATGTAATACCTTTCATTTTTAGGGATATAGTCTTCATTTAAAAGTTTTAATCTTCTATTCCATACCCAGAATAAAAACTAATTCAATTTTTTCCTCTTCCTTGCCTCATTTCGGAGGGTGGTCGTGGTCATTTTCTCGGAACAGTCTCTCTCGGATGATGCTCCGCCATCTGTACCTGTCAGTAGCCGTGTGTAGCATCGTGTACTGTAGTGCCAATAGTTGTACGAATCTGGTCTGTCCAGCGTGTCGGGCTTCTTGGTCGCTTGCCTTCAACTTTTCCGGTGATCATCAGTTTTTCTAGGGCATCAGTCTTTCCTGGCAATGTGACCAAAGTACTAGAACCCTGCGAAGAAAGAAATTGGTTCTGAAACTGTTAAAATAAAACAAAATTAAGACTTTAGTCTGAATAGTAACTGGATACATAAATAATAATAAAAAATTATTGGACAACCTCACTTAAATCGATATAGTCCCGAATTAAGCTCAAGAAAGCTTGTCTTATGTACTACTCGTAGACGTCGATATACATACTTATATAGATAAATATATAGTTAAATACATAAGAAAAACCATTGACCCAAGTACAAAATATATTCGAGTTATTACACAAATATTTGCCCTGGCCGGGATTCGAATCCGGGACCGCCGGGACAGTATGTACCTAGGTGCTCTACAAACTGCACTTAACGCGTCGTCGGCTGGATACATGATAGCTTGATAGCGAATAAACGAATAGTGGAATAGGATATAGTATCAAACAACGTACGTTTAAATCTGTACCGTCGAATGAAATCAAATGAAAAGCCTCATGGTATCTATAGCTTTCAATTTGCCCAATCAAAGCCGCCCGGTTGGATATCCGGATCACAATGTGAATCCCTTCTGTCGATTATATTCGTGATACACAATGTTGTAGACTGAGGGATAAATAGTAGTTTATGCAACGGTTATATAATGAGAGGTCTTATAACTATATAGTGTTTCGAGGGTTTACCCTTATTTTATAGATAAACGTTTCATAGAATTTTCATTTCAGCGATATTGAAAGCGATAACATACCTATCCTAACCTAATCCACCGGTTGACATTTTCAAAATTCCTGAAAATTGGGGAATTTTTTTCCTCTGAAGTGAACATTCGATGAAATAAAGCATTATTCAAGAGTTTTTTTCAGTCAACCTTTGACAACGGAACTGGAAAGTTACTGAAACGTCAGAGAGCCACAAATAATTAATATACGTAATATAATCAATTTCAATTATTTTATTTAAACGTGTGACAGTCGTTAGTGACTAGCTAATCAAACAAACTCACAAATCCCAGTAAAGCATCGCACCCCTGCACCAGCGGCCGCCATTACCGTGATACGCTAACATTGCTGAATAAATATACTTTGAGATAGCGGTGATATTTCACGTAATCGCCCGGACGGAGCACCTAGCTACTAGGTCACGCCGGCTTAGTAAACCGTTCCATATGATTATGTAGGGGATAGTGAATTCACTATGTCATATGAAGTTGGAATTAAAGTTTGGTGCTGTAAAATAAGAGGTAGAAAGTATTTAATTACTCTGTTAATTGGGAAATATACCTTAAAATACCGGTGAAATTTTTTGAAGCATTCGAACAGGCTGAGCAATGTAGGCTACACAGGTTTACTAAAGCATTCCATATGATTATATAGGGGACAGTGAAATCACATATTACATAGTGTAGTAAGAGGTAGAAAGTATTTGATTACTCTGAATAGTTGGGAAATATACTTTAAAATAGTGGGGATATTTCACGTAATCGACCGGACGGAGCGACCTAGCTACTGGGTCACACCGGCTTAGTAAACCGTTCCATATGATTATGTAGGGGATAGTGAATTCACATATTACATATTGTAGTAAGAGGTAGAAAGTATTTGATAACTCTGAATAGTTGGGAAATATACTTTAAAATACTGAGGATATTTCACGTAATCGCCCGGACGGAGCGACCTAGCTACTGGGTCACACCGGCTTAGTAAACCGTTCCATATGATTATGTAGGGGACAGTGAATTCACTATGTTATATGGAATTGGAATTAAATTCTGATGCTATGTAATAAGAGAAATATATAATTTTAACACGTTCACTGCGGCAATCTAAAACTCTGTCTTGACTTTCAGTGCGTTACGGGGCCTGATTGACCCCGTAGTGGTTTTCGCCGTGATTTGTTACGGGTATAAAAGTGCCCCGTACTCCCCCGTCAGTTAAAACTGCTCTAAAATCCTGAAATCATATTTTTTTACAAATTTGTTTTCATCAATTCAAAGAGTATAATATGACCTATGCGACCCTGCTTTCGCACGTAGACACGATGAAAGGTTATTAAATTAGAAGGAAAAGAAAGTACGGGGTTCTATTGTCCCCGTATCGCACTAGAATTGACAGAGTACGGGGGTTAGCGGACCCCGGACCGCACAGACTTTGTGTGTGTCGATAAGTTGATAGTGATGGGAATAGAAACAAACGATACATTTTAATCACCATTATGTTTTAAACGTGATATAAACTGTATATAAAAAAATAAAATACATAAAATTGATCCTCCGAATTTTTCTTCTACTACCGATTTGTAGTCAGAATCATCACTCTGCCGAATTTTTTACTTCATACATTTGTCCGTCATAAATTTGTACTACTACCAACCGAGTTCATAATAGACAGTTTTCAGAACATCGTAATTCATAATGTTGTCACGAAGATTATGTGTGTACTCATAATACTGATTTTCATATTTCTTTCATTCAGAATCATAAATTACAATAAACTTGTCAATCATAACATTTAATTATCGATACAGTTTTTCTTCATATGTTTTTATTCATAATGCTTGTTTTGAGTTATAGTGAGTTAAGTGGACATGCAAGCAAGCATGCAAGCATTTTGACGCTCCGCTCGCTTCGCTCGCTCCGCTAAACGTGGTTACGATACAAACCTAACCTAACCTACAATTTTCGGTTTTGGACCCACGCTTCATTTTGGCGCAGCTCTTCCTAACGGTATACTTAGGTACTTAAATAAACTTTCTTCCCAAATCCATCCTGGCTCTGCATTTGCTTATAAAAAATTGATTTAATACTAGATTATTTACAAGTGTTCATGCAAGCAAGCATGTAAGCATTTTGACGCCCCGCTATACGTGGTCACAATAGAAACCTAACCTAACCTACAGTTTTCGGTTTTTGAGCCATGTTCCATTTTGTCGCAGTCTCCTTATAAAATATAGGATTGTGGAGTTTATGAGTACAAACCAGTCTGCTTGAAAAAATTATGACAATGAAAATAGGATCAAAAACAGTTATATGATGAATAAATGTGTCAAAAAAAAGAATGATTAGAGATATTTATGATAATTGCGGAGTTATACAATACAATACAACAATACAACAATACTTTATTGCACACCAAAAAAGTTTACAAAAGTTATGATCGGTATTATTAGTGACTAAGTAGAGATTATGATGAAAAATTGTATGAGTAACATTTTCGGAGTTCCAATAATCGGGGTTGAAAATTTATGTGAACTTTGGCGCATTAAATGTTTTAAATTATAACAATTTAAACAGTGGTTTTTGGCACTTACGTACACATAGTTTTCTCCGTATGATCTTATCAGCGATACAATTTACCGATAGCGATACCAAGATTTGCAATAATGACTGCACTAGTGACACTGAGCTCATTAGCCCGTACGGGTCAGCTAATATCTATACGGGGTTCTCAGTACCCCGTATCGCACTTAAAGACAATTTTTGTTCTGTGGTCGGTACGGGGTTCGTGGAACCCCGTTTATCTTTTATATATCATCTGATTAGACTTTAAAAAAGGATCATAATTATATATTTGTGTCTATTGTAGACAAAAAAATACCAAAGTTACAGGCTCCGCACCAGCGAGTAAACACTGTTTTTTGTCCCCCGCACTGAATGACGACGTCGTACGGGGCTCGGAGGCCCCCGTACCGCAGTGAACGTGTTAAAGGAATTGGGAAATATAACTTGTAATAGCAGTGGTATTTCAGGTAATCGCCCAGGTAGAACAATCTAGGCTACGCCGGTTTACTAAACCGTTCCATATGGTTATGTAAGGGACAGTGAATTCACTATGTTATATGGAATTGGAATTAAATTCTGATGCTATGTAATAAGAGAAATATATAATTTTAAATGAATTGGGAAATATAACTTGTAATAGCAGTGGTATTTCAGGTAATCGCCCAGGTAGAACAATCTAGGCTACGCCGGTTTACTAAACCGTTCCATATGGTTATGTAGGGGACAGTGAATTCACTATGTTATATGGAATTGGCGCCGGTAACGCAGAGGTCGCAGGTTCAAGCCCTGCTTAGATTGTAGTGGATCACATTAAATTTTTCTTTCTTAATTTACCTTTGGGTCATTATTTATAATATAATTCTACAATATTATTGAACTTACTCACGAAATTTCACGCCAATTGGTAAGAAATGCGGCCTGTAAAAGGGTATCCAAACATTTGGACATACTAAAGATTTTTTGACCAAATTGAAACGGAGACGCTTTGCTCGCTCAGTTAATGAACTCACTATGTAAAATAAAAGTGGAAGCCTAATATTAAAATTTCATTACTATTAATTTAAAACCCTGCTAAATTACGCCAACTCACGTTTCCAATACATTCACGGGTTTCACTGTGTCAGTAAATTATAGCTGTCTCATGCCATGTTTGTGAAGGTAAATTACCCTGAAAGGCTTCATACCGGTGTGCAAAGTATTTGCTTTCATTTGATCGATTACGTTAACTGATACAGACAGCAATGACTTTTCAAAATAAGATACTCAGTATATTTTATTCAAACGTTCAATTTACCTTTTTACTAACCTAAATATTTATTTGAACTATACAAAGAGACAAGAAAAAGGCAAAGCAAAGTAACAGAGAAAACTTAAACTAAATAGCAACGCATAAGAAATACATATGTATAAAACCTTACTCTAAATAACCTAAGTATAATACAATTATATAAAAAGAAGGGGTCATAAAAAGAATACCCCATCTAACAAGTCCGCCTGCGGCATGGTCCCCAGTATGCTGGCAGCGTTACCTCTTTGTATAGTCAGAGAGATTCTCTGGCAGAGGTAAGCGCCAGCTCTGGGGTCTCCCGACGCGCCGATCAGCCGTTTCGACAAGGCCCTCATAAACGTTGTCATGTCAGCTGACCATGGGCCCAATGTCTCTACTGCAAGCGCCGCAAATTCGTAGTTGTTTAGTAACGACGAGTATTTGCGGCGCTTGATAATTTGGGCCTGGTCAGCTGCAGCGCCAGCCTTTGAGCGGGTCGCCTGGATGTGGGACTGCGCGAAAGTGTCGACACACGTGGCGTCCCACACCAGAGCCCTGCCCAGCTTCCACGGCACCAACGTTGCTCCGTCGGGGCGCTTGCCATCGTCTCTTGCTATACCCAAGGGTTCAAGGACGGCAGGCACAGAGGCGGAGGCAAGCGAACGGCGAACCAAGTCATTAATGGTACCGCGGCGGTATAAGCGTCCGGCGCTTCTAGTGCATGAGAGACCATGTCGACCCAGCCGATCCACGCTCTTGCCGCAGGTGCACGTATGGGGGACACGAATTTCAGACCCAAGTCGCAAGCATATCGCTATTCTTAAGCAACTTGGATTTGGACCGCCAAACAGCAATGTTCGCATTGTTGTGTTCCGGTGTGGGGGTAAGATAGCCGGTGAAATTACTAGCATAGAGGCATTCTATCTTCGTCCTCCGGGTAGGCAAACACTTGTGACTCCTCTGGTATTGCAGGTGTTTATGGGCGACGGTAATCGCTTTCCATCAGGCGATACGTTTGCTCGTTTGCCTCCTTTGACATAAAAAAAAAAAAAAAACCAAAACCGTGCCTATCTGCTTTGATGGCAGTGCGCGTAACCAATACCCCGACTCGGGCACTGAGACAGCCAGGAGGCGGGCACGGTCTGAATCGTCCGAACTATTCTGAACGAGATTGGCATGGGCTGCCTTAAGGCATGGAGAGTCCCATGATTTTTGCAGATGTTTTATGGTTCGGGTATCCTCATCGGGGCACGCGTGACACCAGGCTTCTCTGGCCTACTTTAGGCCCACTATCTCGTCGTCCAGGAACCTAGTTTGGTTTAGAATTAAATTGACAAGAGATAGTGAACCATAGGAGGAGGATAGAAACGCCGATAATGCCACGCTACTCGTGGTGCGAATCCCCAGTCCACCCGATCTGATAGAAAGGACCGCTTGTGACCAAGACCTTGATTCAAATTTTACATTCAGAATTTTTGAAAGTGAAACCTCGAGTGAGTTGTCGATTGAGGACAAAATAGTTGGAAACTTCCAAGCTGCGGAGAAGATACAAGAATTTAGGAGTGAATAAACAGAACAGAGTAATGAAGAGGGCCATGCGTGGGTTAATTTGAAAAAGAAGATCGGTTAAAAAGGTTTAATTTACAAGTAATAACGCGGTGGATAGCATCGTCAAAAATTGGGGAGCCTAGAACTGTAAGCGAAGAGCAAGAGTGGACAGATATATTAGGTAAAATGTCATTAAATTTTGTTAAAATTTCAATTTTTTTACCCTGGGATACAGAATTTGCAATATAAATTTCACACTTGGTGAAGTTAAGCGAAAGGCCTATTTTTGAAAATTTATCCATTAATAAATGAACGTCTTGCAAGACCGTTTCGGCATCACCACCAAGTGAGCCGTCATCGAGGTACCAGAGGTTGAATTTAGAATTTAGACTTGAAATGATCGGATGGATGACTAAACTAAAAATTGCCGGCCCAAGCGGGTCCCCCTGTTGACAACCCATGCTCGATGCTATAATTTTGTTTCGAAAGAGTAATTTTGACGGCGCTCCATAGCATTGCCATAAATAAGAGTAGAGCTCTGGTAGCTCTTTTTTGGCTTCAGTTAACAGAGCACCGCGGTCGACCGAATTAAACGCATTTTTGACGTCAATTTTTAGAAATACTTCGTAGTTCGGACGAGTGAGAAACGTGCGTGCGGCGTGCACTGCTGCCTCACAGCCGCCCTTGACTACGAAGCCCAGCTGCCGGGGCTTGAATATTGTTGTTAATTTCTCGTGAAATTTCCGGCAGCAGAGTTTCGAAGCCAAGCGCCTAAAAGTGCAGCCAACAGCAATTGGGCGGATGCCGCCATCCTTCTTAGCTAAAGCTACAAGGTTGGCCCCATACAAGACTGGTGCAATCCCACTGTTCACACGGCCTGAAAGCATTAAGTTTATTTAACTCGTTAGCTCTTTAAGGAGAGCCGTCCCCCGATCACCCAAGGACGAGGATGTTAAGTCCTTTAGATGCTGGGGGGACAGCCCGTCAAGCCCACCCGCGGAACCGATAGGGAAAGATGCTATGGCCACCTTGACTGCATCCTCAGATACGTGGACAGTGGGATCATCACGGGCAGGGGGATCTGGCAGCTTGGCGGAGGCAGGAGGGAGCGGATGTTTCTCCCTTAAAGCGGCATAGGTTTCGGCGGAGTGCACAGCCAGGTCGTCGTGGGAAAAAAGGAGCCGGGCAGCGGCACTCACATTTCCCTCTGAAAGTTTATTTTCTACACATTTTAATTTAGAATAGGTGTTGGGGATATGCGTGTTACAATGTTGATTGTTTTCTGTTATAGTGGGCGGTACAGATACTAGAGAAATGTTATTTTTAATTTGTGTGGTCAGTGAAGCTTTGTTTGATTTGTCCCCATGAAGGACTGTATAAGGGAATGTGAGTAGGCTCTTCCATGCTACGAGGGAATTTTGGGAGACAACTTTGGCTATGCATTCAGTGAGGCAGCCCGCAACGGTTATGCGCGCACCGCGAGGTATTCTCTTTACAACCGGTTTATTTGCCTTCAACAGCCCTAGTCTTTCTGCAAACGGTGTTTCTAGTGCCAGGTCCCTAGCAGAAGACGACGGCGCAGGTATGTGTCGTATGGATAGCGAGCCCCCGCTGTCCTTTGAATTGTTTATTGTCTCCACAGATGGGACAAGACAACAACTGTACTGGGTTTTGGCAGGGCTGTGAAGGCATAAACACTTATAATAAAAACGAATTAAAAAGAAAACTTACGTGCTAGACATATTAAAACACAAAACAACACTAAAAGTAAACAAATAAATAAGCAAATATAAAATTCACTGTCAAAAACTGACACCTCTGCGGGACGCAGACCTTGAGGTCAAGCGCAGAGTACGGCAGCACGAAGGATAGTAGTTAGCCGTTGGTCGGGCGGACCAAGTCCGCTAGTGGCAGCAGTGCAGACCCCGCCGGCAGCGTGGCATCAAAAAAAAGCGCCCTTCACACTCTCAGACAGGAAACGTCAGATGCAAAAATTGGTTTAGTCCTGTTTTTATGGAATCATCCTTGGTATATTGTTGCTCAAGCGATTCTTGGTGTGCAGAATGTATTTTTAAAGTGGGGTTTTTATCCGTAGGAGTCAAAAAATATTCGTAAATAATAAAATATTATTTAAATACGGAGCATGTCGACTGATTTATTTAGGTCAGTAAAAACATATGTCATTTTTTAAATTAGGTTCTATATTTTTTTACATGATTTTGGCCTGGTGGAAACAGCATGGTGTTTTGTGACCACCGACGAAAAGAGTAGTAGAGGATCCCGATATAGAACGACCTTCCCCGAGATGTTTATTTGATGAAATGTATTTTATATTTAATTTAATATGTCAATAAATATATTGCATATGGGTTGCCTAACAAATTTTAGTCCAGCGTTAAATAAAAAAGAAATTTAAACATTTCATCGGTTTGATTATTAGATAAATTCATAATAAAATAATCTTAATTTTATTTAATTTAAATTCAATAATCAGACCGTTGCAAAATGCTAGTAGGTATAGATTTACCTGTTTATACCTGGCTACCCGATAGTTGTGACGGGAAAAGAATAGGCAACCTAACGTTTGCATATTCTATGGGCTTCATACTTTCGATTGGTATAGAATTTATCTAATATTAATCAAACCGGTGAAATGATTAAAAAATTTTTTTCTTTTAATTATTAATATATATATTTATTGACATATTAAATAAAATATAAAATACATTTCATCAAATAAACATCTCGGTGAAGGTGGTTCTATATCAGGATCTTAGACTAGAAGTTTTGTTTATAATTTTAACACACACGCGTGTATTTGTGACATCGTAGCTTCTAAGCGATGCGAGTTTGGTTAATGACATGTATTGTCATGTCAGATCTGTCTTGTCGTTAAATATTCTATAATATCTAACTAATGTTTTATGCTGATTAAAGCCTTGTTTCCTAAGGTTCTGTCGTTTAAATGTATCAATTTAATCAGCATAATTTAAAATGACTGACAAGGAAATAAAATCTCCGACATGTGGTTCCAGTCTTGTGCCAACTCAGAATATCTCCATGACTCGCTACTTACGGCCCGACCGGTTCGATGTCGAGCCTAATACAACTGCCGCTGATATCAAATGGTTACACTGGTTTGCTACGTTTAAAATTTTTCTAGAAGAGGATCAAACAATAACGGAACCGGCCCGTCTGAAGATTCTCATCAATCACCTGTCACCAGCAGTATACTCATTTATTCGTGACTGTTCTACTTACTGTCAAGCGGTATGTCAGCTTGAAAAAGTATATGTTAAGCCTAAGAATATTATTCTTTCACGCCATCTACTTATGACTAGAAAGCAGCGCCCGGACGAATCGATTTCCGACTATTCCCGCGCGCTAAAACTTCTTGCTCATGAATGCAAATTCGAACAAGTATCCGCACAAGAACATGAGGATCAAAGCATAAGAGGTGCATTCATCGCGGGAATCACGTCTCAGAAAATAAGGGAGCGTCTCTTAGAAAACTTGACTATTACTTTAGAACAAACACTTAACCAAGCTACATCGCTCGAAGCAGCTGAACGTAACTCAAAAATTATAACAAATAATTCAGACACAGTACTTAACGCGCTTCCCGTAACTGTGGAATCAAGTGATAATATACCAGTTCAGCCAAGTCTAGCTGCAACAAGTCCGCAACAGCGTAGGAAATGTTTCTTTTGTGGTGGTAGCGTACATCAAAGAATAAAATGCCCCGCATTTCACGCTACTTGCCAACTTTGTGGTAGAAAAGGCCACTTTGCGAACGTTTGCAGGAGCGGTAAGCCTTTACCGATCAATTCAGTCATAGCTGACTTACCCTCAAGACCGTCTCAACCAACCGGTACTATAGCGAGTTCGACTGCGATCTCTGCCGCTTCACCATCCAGTCTAATCAAAGCAACTGTTCCAGTGACTATAAACGAAATACGCGCTGATGCTTTGATTGACACGGGCAGCTCAATCAGCTTTATCAATAAAGATTTAGTCAATGTTATGAATCTGAGGCAAACACCTTGCAAGCAAACAATTACAATGGCTTCTCTCAATTACGTGTCTTTTGTAGAAGGAATGTGCTTCGCGACTATTAAGCTCAAACAACACACTTACAAGCAAAGACCGCTATTAATAGTAAATAATCTATGTGCAGATATAATTGTCGGTCATGACATTCTCAAAGACCACTCTAGTCTAGAACTGCGTTTTGGTGGTAATAAAGATCCCCTGCAGATTTGCAACGTCATGGAAGCCTCTGTCCCGCCAGCATCGGTCTTTACAAACTTGTCACCTGAGATTAAACCGATAGCTGTCAAATCAAGACACTATTCTGAAAAGGACAGAGACTTTATAGATCAAGAAATTTCAAAACTCTTGGAGGACGGCGTAATAGAACCTAGCGTATCCCCTTGGAGGGCTCAAGTACTAGTTGCAGGTGGTGGGACACATCGCAAACGTCTCGTAATAGACTACTCTCAAACAATCAACAAATATACATTGTTGGACGCCTACCCATTACCCAATATAAAAAATATCGTATCCAATGTTGCAAAGTTCAATTACTTCAGTCAAATTGATCTCAAAAGCGCTTATCACCAGATTCCGATTTTAGAGAGAGAAAAACTATATACAGCATTTGAAGCGGGTGGAAATCTGTATCAATTTACCCGAATCCCATTTGGCGTGACTAATGGCGTGGCTGCGTTTCAAAGAACCCTGGACTTCATAATCAAAACAGAAAAAATTACAAGGTACTTTCGCATATTTGGATGACGTCACTGTGTGTGGCCAAAACAGAGAAGATCATGATAATAATCTCAATAAATTCATGACAGCTGTAAATAAATATAAATTAACTCTGAACGAGAAAAAATGTACCTTTGGTGTAGATACTATTAGTCTTCTCGGATACACAATAAAAAATAACTTGATAGAGCCAGATCGCGAGAGGCTGAAACCACTGCTAGACTTACCTCTCCCCACTAACGCAAATGAACTCAAGCGAGCTTTGGGATTGTTTGCTCACTACGCTAAGTGGATAACTAAATTTTCCGAAAAATTACAACCATTAATTGGTGTTTTAACTTTCCCCTTAAGCGATTCGGCTAAGACTTCTTTCAAGAAATTAAAGTCAGACATTACTGAAGCGTGTCTTGTGGCTATCGATCCCAATGAGACCTTTACAGTGGAAACAGACGCTTCCGAGTTCGCAATAGCCGCTAGTCTCTCTCAGAAGGGACATCCTGTCGCCTTTTTCTCACGCACATTATCCGAATCCGAACGTAAACAATCGTCGGTTGAAAAAGAAGCCTGTGCCATTGTAGAAAGCCTACGAAAATGGAGACATTATCTTATCGGTAAACATTTTTTGCTTGTTACTGATCATGATCAACAATCGGTCGGATTTATGTTCAATCAAAAACATAAAAACAAAATTAAAAATGAAAAAATTGAGCGCTGGCGCCTTGAAATGTCATGTTACAAATATGACATCGTTTATCGACCCGGGAAGGAAAATATTGTAGCAGATGCTCTGTCGAGAGTATGCATGTACCTTAATCATAACAAGCTAAAAGAACTACATGAATCTCTTTGCCATCCCGGTATCGTAAGAATGGCGCACTGGGTTCGTATGAAGAATTTACCATATTCTTTGAATGACATTAAAACAATGACTGCGTCCTGTCGAGTTTGTGCCGAAATCAAACCTCGTTTTATGCGAACAAAAGGGCACCTGATAAAATCTACTTTACCATTTGAGAGGTTGAATATTGATTTCAAAGGGCAAAGGCCCGTGTTACTGGGTAAAGACCCAGTAACACGGGCAAAAAGTACCTGTTGACAATAATTGATGAATACAGTCGATTTTCATTCGCATATGCGTGTAAAGATATGACTTCCGCTACGGTAATCAATTGTTTGAAAGATTTATTTTACATGTTTGGCACTCCGCTTTATATACATAGCGATAGAGGTAGCTCATTCATGTCCGAAGAATTACGACAATTCTTAGCGTCTCTTGGCGTTGCTTGCAGTCGTACGACGCCTTACAATCCGGAAGGTAACGGGCAAGTAGAACGTCTCAATGGCACCCTGTGGAAGACCATACAATTATCTTTGCGTTCTAGAGCCCTACTTACTGAGAATTGGGAGCAAGTTCTAACAGTATCTTTACATGCCATACGATCGCTCCTTTGTACGTCAACTAATACAACGCCTCATGAGAGGCTATTCTTGCACCCGCGTCGATCTTCAAATGGAGAGTCTTTACCCACGTGGCTCGTGCCAGGCCCAATCCTTATGAAGAAAAATGTACGCAATAAAACTGATCCCTATGTTGAAGAAGTGGAACTTCTTCAAAGTAACCCTAACTATTCTTTTATACGAACACAAGAGGGCCGAGAAACTACTATTTCAAATAGACAGCTTGCACCACTCCCAGTTCCCGAACCTGAGTTTCACGAATCAGTTTCTGAAGACGACGAGCTGGAGATGCTCGATGCCGAATCAACACCTTCTGTCGGTTCACAGGAGCTCGATGCTGAGCCTGCGCCAGAGATGCCGCGTAGATCTGGACGAGAGCGCCGCCTGCCTCAGCACCTGCAGGACTACCAGCTGTAGTCTCTTAGGAGGGGGTAAATGACATGTATTGTCATGTCAGATCTGTCTTGTCGTTAAATATTCTATAATATGTAACTAATGTTTTATGCTGATTAAAGCCTTGTTTCCTAAGGTTCTGTCGTTTAAATGTATCAGTTAATTTTTTGTTTAAAGTTCTTGGTTAAAAGTTACCTTTAAATCAAAGCTAGCTAGTTTAGCTTAGCTTAGCTTAAATCAATAAAATCGCTTAAAGCAGCTTGAGACCATTATTTTTTCCCACATGATTTTATGGCCGATGCCTTTTATCGATGTTTGCGAGACACTAAAATGGATGTTCTTATGTTAGGTATTTAAAATAATAAGTTATTAACATTAGTTTTTTTAGACACGTTTTTATTGCTGACTGTACTTTCTTTAATATTAATTGATCATCAAGACCAATCAAATGAGTCCAAGCAGGATGGGTTTATCTTGTGCTGTTTAGGAGTTCCTACCGCAGTACAGCTCCAAGATACCAAATTAATTAATGTATCGTCTCGTGAACTACATAATTATGCACGCTGTGCAAAAATAACTACTAAGATTTCATTTTTTTTTTTATTACAAGAAGGTAACATCAAACAGTGATAAAAATCAAAGACACCCTTACCAGACTCTGTAGCTTATTAGGTCAGAGGTCGCCCCGGCATGGCATAAGATACAGTTCAAATCTAGCCAGGGTCTAAAAAAATCTTTCTATCTTTGTGTTTGTAGTATATAGGAAATAGCGATTAATTTTACTTGAAATTAAAATATTGCACATATTATATCACGGTAACATGATTTCCGTAAAATAATCACTAAACTTAAAGCTAATAAGAACGTGCGTAGAAATATATCACAGATGTCTCTTGTGGTTGAAATTCATACAGGTTGGAACAACAATACACAGAGAGAGGCTTGTACACAGTAGAAGTGGTATTATTTAGAGAATATCGCCGTTAATAAACAGAAATAACGACAAAAATAAACACAACGGACACCCAACATGGCGTATTTTATTTGTACTTTGTATGCAAATACAGCCGTAAGTTAAACTCGTCGTTTTTATACCGTAGAGAAGTCAGACCACTTACACGGAAAACGATACTTTTTTATAAGGGACTCATGACCAAAACACACAGCCGAAGTGGGGATACAATAAAATAGAAAGGTCCACACAATCGTATGCGACGTATTATAAAATTCAGGAATATTTCAATGACATTCATAGTACTTACATAGATAATTTATGCATGTGGTACACACACATAGTAGGTAAGTTTTGAATTAGTGGACGGAAAGATAGACAAAGATCACGGCATATAGGTACTGCATATGTCATAAATGTCAAAATGTATTTATTTATTTAAACTTTATTGCACAAAATACATAAGTAAAGTACAAATGGCGGACTTAATGCCATGAGGCATTCTCTACCAGTCAACCACAAGGTCAAACAGAGACATTATAGGTGCGGGAAGGGTGTACAACAATACGTGTATACACACGATGCAAATATCGAAACAAAAAAAAAAACACTAGTTACGTTGATAAATACATAATTATGGGAATATATATATATATATGAATATTGATTATATATATATGGTACCTGCTGTTAAATGACTACGACGAGATTTACCTAATTTTGAAGATTCTCCAAAAGGTGCTTGCGCACCAAGCGCTTGAAAGAGAGCTTGTTCTCAGCTTGACGTATACAGAGGGGAAGGGCATTCCAGAGATGAATTGCCTGCACTGTGAACGAATTGCCCATGGCACCAGAGCGATGGGGAGGAACAGAGAGTAGTAGTTTACGGGAGGTACGGAGCTCGCCGCCTGGCCGGGCACTTACGAACTGAAACTTTGATCTGAGGTAATCTGGTGCCACAGGGTCATAAAGAATAGAGAAGAGAGTACACAAAATCCTTAGCGACCTACGTTCGCGAATCGGAAGCCACTGCAGCTGTCGACGATACGCGGAGACATGATCATATTTGCGTAGCCCAAAAATAAAACGGATACAGTTGTTCAGGAGCCGGTCTAGTCTGTCCAAAAGTCCTTGGGTTACATTAGTGTAGCACACATCACCATAATCTATCACCGGCAGCACCAAAGTCTGTATAAGGAGTCTCTTTGTACTTACCGGGAGGAAATGTTTAAATCTGTAAAGAGATCGTAACGTACATGTAACTCTATGACAGACCTCAGACACTTGCGGCTCCCAACTAAGGCCACCATCAATTATTAAGCCCAGGTCTTTTACCTGCGCGTCAAAAGGGATCACTATGTTCTCGAAACAGACTGGTGACAATTGCGTCAGATCCCTAGTGACCAGTGTGCGGGGACTTCCAAGAACTAGTGCTTGACACTTAGAAGGATTGACAGCAATGCCAAAGAGTTAGACCAAGATGAAATGTGGTCGAGATCCATATTTAAACGGGATACAGCACTGTTCATATCATCAGGCCTCACATGGGTGTATAGTTGGAGGTCATCAGCATAGAGATGATATGAGCAATTGATGTTGGGGGTGATGAGATTTATAAATATGGAGAAAAGTAAAGGTGACAAAATTCCACCCTGCGGAACCCCAGAACTCAAATCGCACCAATCAGAGTAAGACCGATTGGCACGTACAGCCTGGCGACGATCACGCAGATAGGAAGCAAGCCACCGAGCCACCGACGACGAGATATTTAGGCGATGAAGCGCAGCAAGGAGAAGCTCGTGATTAACGGCGTTGAAGGCGTTAGAGAAGTCAATGAGGACCATAATAGTGAGCTGGGAAGATTCAATACCGTGCCTAACATCTTCAATAACCTTTAGCAGAGCGGTGGATGTACTGTGACCAGGACGGAAGCCCGACTGGAGTGGTGAGAGAAGCTGGTTGGAGTAGATGTAGGCAGACACTTGCCTATGCACAACGGCTTCTAGGATTTTCGACAAAAACGGAAGAATTGAAATGGGGCGGAATTCTTTAAGCAAAGTAGGGTTGGGGACTTTTGGAAGAGGAATAACATAAGCACTACGCCATAAGGAGGGAAAATCACCTGAACACATAGAAAAATTGACAATATAAGTAATAATTGGCACAATACTTCCCAGGATGCTCACTATCATTACTCTGCTTACTTCATCATGGCCAGTCGCGTTCGACTTCACGGATATAATCACCTTTCGTATCTCGTCCTCAGTGACAGAAGTGAAATTAAACATACTGTTTGAAAGGTTTGGAAGGGCGTTTATCAGCGAAATACTGTGAGATATAGTGGCGGGGTCTAAGGTTGAAGATTTTGAGAAGTGAATGTATTATTATTTTTATTGTATCGTATTTTAATCTTGACGGTTAGAGACCGTGGGAGCCCAATAATTATGCTGAAAGTATGACTGCAAAAGAATAAAACTTCTGCGAAATGATTTCTCGGTGAAACTAAATATTCGACGAAAATAAGTTTCTCGGAATTAACGGGCTCCAAGGATAGTACAAATCGCGACAATAGCTGCATTGAATTACTGGATAACTGTATTCAAATGTACAGTATACTATATAGTATGTAGTTTGTTCTCCCCACCGCTGTCCCAGTTGAGAACGTGAATGGCAATAGTCATAACAATGTATTATGGACAAAAGGGTGAACAAATCGCCACAATAGTTGCATCACTGGATATTCATATTATAATGTACAGTATACAGTGTAGTATGTAGTTTGTTCTCCCACCGCTGTCCCAGTTGAGGAAGAGGTTGGCAATAGTCACAACAATGTATTGTAGATTAAAGAATAGACAAATCGCCAAATAGATGCATCGCTGGATATCCATATTATAATGTACAGTATAATGTGTAGTGAGTAGTTTGTTCTCTCACCGCTGTCCCAGTTGAGGACGTGGATGGCAATAGTCACAACAATGTACTCGTATTGTGGGCGGAATGATGGACAAATCTCCAAAATAGCTGCATTGAATCACGGCGTTTACGGGATAAACGAGAAAACTTGGAATTATGTATATTTTGCTGCTATTGTAGTGGTGTTATGCTGAATATTCTTTGGATATCGTGCATTTTCAGACGCACACGGTAAACATATGTGGCCATCATCACGAATGTCAATTAAATTGGACTAGACCCGGTTTTCAGCCAGCCCAGTTTTCATTAAATCTTTGGGCTAAACTTTGGGAACCACTTTTTTTTTCAAGATAAAGTAGATTATCACTTAATAGCACATCTTACAGAATGCGGTTCAAGGTTGATAGCTGTCTCGCTCGTTCTTACGTGACTTTTATTGGTGTGCAATAAAGTATTGTTATATTGTATTGATGATGATTGTGATCCAGATAAACATTTCTTGGTTTTCGCCCGAACCTGAATCGCAGTCTGCGAGCTCTCTTCGTTGCCTTAATATTTCCAGATAAGTATATTTTTTCTATGTAGACGTGTCAGCGTATACACAGAATAAAACGTACTTCGTATATAACTCTAACACTATACACGATCTAATTATAATTGTAACCGAATTCCAATGAACCGCGTCGGAGGGCAATAAAGAGTCATTTACCGCACATGTTACCTAAACTTCACATTGTCGCACACATGCTTCAATAGAAGCTTCGACTTTATATCCAGGCTGGAAAGTCGCTATTACGCATGTAGGCGTGATACGATCTTGTGGGCACCACATTAGGGATGGGGGACTAAAAAAATATCGATATTGTTAAACAATATGTTTAGAGTAAAATTACTCATAGTGATATTTCGATATATCGAAATTTTTACCCAATAGGTGCCCACAGACACAGCTGTCACTGTATACACTAAAGAGAAGACTTTCTGATAAAAACGATTTCAACTCACATAAAAATTGTCAGGAACGGCCCGACATGTTTCGAAGTCATATGGAGCTCTTCATCAGGGCAGCTGTCCATGCTGCTATGCGACTCGCAGCCTAAATTTCGGGCCGTTCCAGACAATTTTTACGTGAGTTTAAACCGTTTTTATCGGATGAAGATGTCTTACGCAAGATGCAAGAGTAGTCTACGGTCGGATAAATATGATGACATCGTTAAATAATAAACTGAAACGAAGTCATTGTCTCAAGAGCGAAAAAGCGTGTTTCAATTTCTTTGATACCGAGCTTTCAATAAATAAAAAAAATGTATCAATTTATAAGTCATCATCATCCTCCTAGCCTTTGTCCCATTTTTTGAGAATGAATTCTCAATCGGGGTCGGCTACCTAAATCCCAAGATGTGGCGTAGGCACTAGTTTTTACGTAAGCGACTGCCATCAGACCTTCCAACCCAGAGGGGTAACTAGGCCTTATTGGGCTTAGGTGGTTTCCTCACGATGTTTTCCTTCACCGAAAAGCGAGTGGTAAATATCAAATGACATTCCGTACATAAGTTCCGAAAAACTCATTGGTAAGGGCCGGGTTCGAACCCGCGACCTCCATATTGAAAGTCGCATGCCCTAACCACTAGGCTACCACCGCTAACGTATCAATTTATAAGTAGTTTAAAAATATTGCCGGTGTAAGTCGATTATTTTTTGAATACATATCGATATTTTGACGTAAGCCTAGCCACATTTCTCCCACTAGGGCGAAACAGCGTATCCTCGAAAAAGTGTATTTAAAACGCTCATTATTTCGTCCGGTGACAGTTTTAACGGTCAGCGTGATAAATTGGGGTGTTAATTTATATAAAAAAAAAAACCTTAAATGTTTTCGCGGCGCCAAACGCTGGAAGAAATTTACTGACGGTGAATATTGCAGTGACATTAATTTTGATATTATTCGGTTGCCTTTTGCTTTGGGGTGTGAGATATTTGGAAAGATTGCGATGATGAAAATGGCTATTTTTTATTTGAGCGATTTTCTTTTATTCACAGACTGACCGGCGACTGACCTCAGTATCACCTGATGGAAAGTGACTACGGGGTCGAGGATGTAGCTCGCCGGTTCAGTAATAGCCTATTCACTCTTACCTTGAGGATACCAAAATTATATTTTTTTGGAAATACACACGATGGGAGCGAGTTCCATTCCTTAGCGGTTCGCATTAGAAATGATGAAGCAAATCGCTTCGTGCCAATGAGTGGTAAACTGACAACATAAGGGTGAAATCGCTCCCCTCGCCTGGTTGTCCGATGTTGAAACGGGGATGGTGGAATTAAATCGTGCAATTCCTTCGCACACTCTCCAAAATATATCCGATTACCTACTATTATTATTGATGACGTGGCAACTATTTCTTATATCATTCTCCATAGCTGTTATGTAGTACTGTAGGTATTTTTCTTTAATCCCAGCACGGTAACTGTAAACTAGCGACCCGCCCCAGCTTTTCACGGGTGTATGCTGATAAACTATGCATGTATTAAACATATAAACCTTCCTCTTGAATAACTATCTATTAAAAACCGCATCAAAATCTGTTGCGCGTAGTTTTAAAAATCGAAGCATACCTACGCCTAAAGCACAGGTCAACCTATTTAGGAAGCAGAGTTTCTTTAGTTTATAAGACACGTTTGTAACTTGATGTTATTTATGAATACATATTATTATTATTATTATACATAGAAACAGACAGCAGGGACTGACTTTGTTTTATACTATGTAGTGATAGATGTACCACTATAGAAGATCTATATTAAGCTTAAACCTGAAATAGTTGCATCGTTCCGTATCTTTTTAGGAAGGTACCTAAGGAGGCGAAGGCTAATTTGTGTTGTGTGTCAAATTACAGCCTGCCAACCCGTAGTAATAATTGATACCAATCATTACCCGGGCGCTAGCGTACCGGCCCTGGCGTATGGTCCAAACGACGAGAGAAATGCTATTTTTCTCAAACGTGCAAAGAAATATCGTCATAACGTGCGTTGTAACAGGCTTCAATGTACCACGTTTCAGGTGGAACGACTCGAGCGAACTGTAAACGAACTTCATACAAAATTGAAGGCCTAAGCGGGGACGTTTTTTTAGGGTCCCGTACCCAAAGGGTACAAACGGGACCCTATTACTGAGACTTCGCTGTCCATCCGTCCGTCCGTCTATCACCAGGCTGTATCTCAAGAACGGTCATAGCTAGACAGTTGAAATTTTCACAGATGATGTATTTCTATTGCCGCTATAACAACAAATACTAAAAATAAAATAAAATAAATATTTAAGGGGGGCTCCCATACAACAAACTTGTTATAGATTATATATATTATATATGTATAGGTACGGAACCCTTCATGCGCGAGTCGGACTCGCACTTGCCCAATTTTTTTCAACATGGCGTCAATGGCGTCTGTGTTCAAGACCAGGATTTTTTGAGTTGTGTATTTATTTAATTGAATATGTTTGAGAAAAGCACTATACATGCCTTAGCCGTGAAAAGGGCTTGCCGGCTTCGTATTACTATCCAGCATGGGCTGAAAGGGCTTGTCGGCGGCGGTGAGTAGGTATATACCTACTCACCCGGCAAGCCCTTCTTTCCCGGCGTCTGCAGTAATGTACTATTTTGGCGCTGGTAGACGACTAGCCGGTTGTAATCGTAGTCACGTTTATAAATTATCCAAAGGTATAAGTATTATGAAGGAAAAATGTAATGTGATTCACTGCAATGTAAGCAGGACTCGAAGCAAACCTACGTTTCCGGCGTAGTGCTCCCCCAACTAAGGTATCACATCGTTACGTCAATCACACCAAATTTTTGATTCCATAATTCTACACGCCACTGGAGCGCTCTTTGCGTCATGTGTTTAAAAAAATAGAATTGTCACCATACCTGTAAGTTAGAAAAAATGAGTTTTTTTTTACATCTTATTGACTCAGATGCATGCATATACCTATCAGATAGGTACGATTAGGTATATTTGGATGACCATCCGCTACATCCTATCACTGACGCCACATACAAGGGCTATTACGGGCCCTTATATAACACATAAAACACATACCCGTTATGTCCAGGCTATATTTATATTCCGGAAGATGTATAGCCCCCGTAACGACCGCCAGCGATAAACCACGGGGCAGCGGTTGACTATGGAGGTATTTTATACCCACTTAATAAGACAAAGGCTTGCAACATTTAGTCACAGAGTACTACAGTACACTTAGGGTGCGTCTTCACTGAAACGGAGCGGAGACGTTCGGAATAGACCAATCACCTGAGTTGAAATCCGTATTAAATCAACTTAAATCAACCAAGATAAAATAACCGAAAACCGAAAACAGAAGCAGTATCATGGGCTGTATATCACAAACACACACACACACACACACACACACACACACACACACACACACACACACACACACACACACACACACACACACACACACACACACACACACACACACACACACACACGCACACACACACGCATACACACTCACAGAATTTTGATTAATTAATAATAGTTTATTTTTGATTCATTTTTTGCATAATTTTTTGCCTACTATTTTGTAAACCGCATAATTATGTTAACCGGACTCTCAGATGGCCAAGATACAGGCTCAGCTTTGGTCAATGACGGACACATTTGTTATGTTTCAACTGATTTTTAGTTTAAATAAATCATTTTGTATTTGTATTCATTATCTGCGCTTCACTTTTATAATTAGTCGATTCCGCTCTCCGCTCCGCTTCCGGACGGGCGCACCCTTACCATGCATGAGTTAAGAGGCCTTATTCGTTTTAAAATGCTGATTGTTTAAGACATTTTTCTCTATGTTTCGTAACATAATTATTGATGTTACTGCCTAGAACAGGGCTATTGGAGTTTATTAGTATATTTGAAACCTACAGTTCGAATTTTTCATTGATAATTTTTGTTTCAAAAACTACTCGAAATTGACAAAATTCACATGGAAAATTAGTTTTTTCAACTTATTTTCGACTGCACGCAAAGAAAATCACAAAGCTATGTTACTATCTAGAACTCGGGGAAAAGTATTATTCATACTATGAAATCATTGTCATAATATGAAAAAAATAAATTTTAAAAGAAATAAGGCTTCATAACGAGACTATACTCGCTAGCGACAGCGTAGATTTGTATTGGAAACAGTACAGCACGGCGTCCCTAGCGGTTACTTTATAGAACAACTATTCTACATATAAATCGTTTACGCAGCCGCTAGCGAGTGCCTTCACTGTCTACTGCCCATCGCTCTGGTGCCATGGGCAACTTGTTCACAGTGCAGGAAATTCATCTCTGGAATGCCCTTACGTCAAGCTGAGAACAAGCTGTCATTCCAGCGCTTGGAGCGCAAGCACCTTTTGGAGAATCTTCATCAATAAATCTCGTCGTAGTCATTTAACAGCAGGTACCCTATATATAAGTTTATCCATATTCACATATATCCATACTCATATATATATAGTATAAATAAATAAACATATATATAGTGTATATTTCCTTAAATATGTATTTATCAACGCAACTAGTGTATTTTGTTTCGACATTTGCATCGTGTGTATACACGTATTGTTGTACCCTTCCCGCACCAATAATGTCTCTGTTTGACCTTGTGGTTGACTGGTAGAGAATGCCTCATGGCATTAAGTCCGCCACTTGTACTTTTACTTTTGTATTTTGTGCAATAAAGTCTAAATAAATAAACTTATGGTAAGGGTAGAGAATCATTTGTAGTGTGTTTACTATTCGCAGTAAACAACGAGTTATGGCTGTCGTAAAGCTTATGAGAGTATCTTCCACTAAAGTACCTGTTTCGTGCAAAAATGGAACGTAAATTTCTTTTTGCTGACAGCTGTATGTGTCTTGTGTTAGCAGTTAGCTGACACAGAACATAACCAAGAGGGATTCACTCCGCGCTGCGTGTCACGAAATATACCTACAAATTTTGGGTTACAATTGCCACCTGGCCCGCCTATCGCTCTGCCTTTATTCGGCTAGAGTCAGCACGTTCAAAGCGGACGCATCGATTATATTTTGCTTATTTTTATGATTATTTATTATTTTTAAACAACGCCAAAGCGCGTCAGTGTTCGTCTGTATTGAATCTTTTTGTACGTATGTTCACGTTTCTTTGTGAAATCTAAACCGATTATTTATTTATTTCAAAGAGTACATACCTACGGTATACACTATACAACTACGGTTTTTCAAAGATTCAAAGATTCAAAGATTCAAAGATTCAAAGATTCAAAGACTTGTGTGAAAACATGTGTGACTTTTGTTTTTCTACTCAACTAACTGAACATCTCGAGCTAGTATCATAAAATTTACCAGATGTTGGACCATGGATTTTCAAACTACACATGTCTGCATTGAATCAATCCTGAGATCCAGTAGCCACTTCAAGGTTATCGTATTTAGGACGTATTGAATATTTAATAAAAGTGTAAAACATAATGAAATTACCGAGACGTGGTTTACGTTTTATTGGTGTAGGCAACCCTAGGAGTATGACACACCCACAACCTGCTACAACCAACCACGTTGCACTTCATTCAAAATTACCAATCAGATATTAATAGGCTAATTCTTTTGCAAAAGCGGCAAATAACAAAAGAGTGCGGCTTCTATAGTGTCTTTATTTTGTGACATAACATTGAATGATCACTTTTCACAAAAAATAACCGAATGCAACTGATGAAGAGCTTTTTTTACGGCTATTTTTAACTAAAGAATCCTTTAGTACTCTTTGCCCTAAAATCAAATTGGCTTTTAGTTCGCTGCGAGTTTTTTAAAGATATTAAACGTTATTCACTTTAGTACTTTGATGATTTTAACCTATTTATTTCGAAAATTGTAGTGAAAATACAATTCGAAAATTGTATTGAAAAAAAAATCTATAGAGAGGAGTCATTAATAAGGTGTGATGGGATGAAAGATTTCAATTTCTTTTTGTAAGTATTAAGGGATCATTATTTCATTTAAAAAATTAACCAAGTGCGAGTGGGACTCGCGCACGAAGGGCTCCGTGCCATTATCTGTAAGTTTGTTGTATGGGAGCCCCCTTAAATATTTATTCTATTTTATTTTTAGTATTTGTTGTTATAGCGGCAATAGAAATACATCATCTGTGAAAATTTCAACTGTCTAGCTGTCACCGTTCTTGAGATACAGCCTGGTGACAGACGGACGGACGGACAGCGAAGTCTCAGTAATAGGGTCCCGTTTTTACCCTTTGGGTACGGAACCCTAAAAAGGAATAAGGCCTCTTGATAGTGTTATACTCAAGGCTCTGATAAGGACCCGTAGTTGCCTCACCGGAATCCTTTGGCGCGGGACCCTAATAACGAATTCCGATATTTAAAATGAGCGCAATGACCCGAGTAATGTAATCATGTCGTAACGCCAAATGAACCGAAACGAGGATGGACGAACAGATGGAGATAAACCTTTTAAATTTAAATATGTGTAGGTACTTTTATCAGAATCCATGTTGAAGTTTTTTTTTTATTCTGTCCAATCATTAGGCTGGTCATTTATATTGAATGAACACTTTCTAACGTTGTGAAGTTGTGATGGATTGAAAAGTCGAATGTTTAATTTTACCGATTTTTCGCTTCGCAGAATTTTTATTCCTGTGTAATCATACATTTTTCATAATTCTTGCAAATATCATTCTATTATTAGATTAGGTTATAGAGCTGGGTCGTTACGCGTTTTCGATGAAACGAAACGTTACCGTTTCTTTTAGACAAGTAACCGTTTTGAAAACAAATGATAATGATAAATGATAATGTTTATTTGCAGAAATGGGTACAAATTAGAAATGGGTATAAGTTACTTAAAAAACTGTGTGGATGTCATGCCCTCGCCAGACTCAGAATGAAGGAATTCGGTATTGGTTACCCAGAACCGAAGGAATTCCAGGCACTACCAACTGGTTCCATCATCCGATATATGAAGGTGGTGGAACAATCCTTTGAGTAGGCGCGATGGGGGTACCCAAGCAGCACATTAGTGAATTTTGCAGCTTATCTTATAGCTTTAAGTTCTAAATGAGTGGTTTAACAGTGTTTGATACAACTTATAGCTTTAAACACAACTCAAAACTGTATATGAGTTCATCCTATCACTTGTAGTTGCATAGGAGCGTTTTTTGTTTCTACTTTATTACTTATGGTGGGATAAAGTCGATTTTGCTACTTAAAGTTGCATGAAGGTTCAAATTGTCACTTAATAAGAAGCAATAGTGCTATATAAGGCCTTAAAATCACTTATAAGCAACTTTTACATATAAGTGGGAACATACCCTTATTTGGAACTAAAAGTTCCAAATGACTAGTACAATAGCGAATTATATCACCAATAGTGGCTAAAGGGATAATTTTACGGCTCTTTTGGAACCAAAAAATATTGCAACTTTAAGGCCTAAGAAGTACCTTATTGCCACTCCAACGCATAAATAGGTCTCAGTAGGAGGTTCTTGGAACCAAAAGCAGTTATTTTCACTTATTTCAAACCACTAACGAACTAAAAGTTCTATTATAGTTCCTATTTGCGCCTTGTCAAAATATATTTAATAGTCTTGCTTGTTTAATAGTCTACAAAAGAGCAAATAATTACTATTGGTAATATCATTCACTGCTTTGCCACTTGCAAGATACAAATAAGTGATTATTAGACTTGATAGTTCCAAATAAGGAACAAATAAGTGAAAATAAACACTGTAGGATCTTTTTTGTTTCGCCATGTTTACAAATGGAAGCCTATGAAAATTGATTATTTTAACCAGAATTTTATCACACTCACGCATAATCACAGACTTTTGATAGTTGTGACGATGTTACTTTAACATTGTACGTAACCTACAATCATTAGGTCAGGTTTTTAACAGTTTTATTTATTATCAGTATCTATTCCTTATTTAATTTAGCACTCTCTTTTTTAATATTCCTGATCAAATGAAGGGCGCGTCGAAATTTACAAAGAAAACATACTATAGTTTCACAGTAAAAAAAAAATCGCAAGAATTTCGTGCTTATTTCAATGCTTGTATAACGTAAAGTTTTAATCACAATCAAACAGACATATAAATCCAAAATGAATATGGCGGATCACGTATTACTTTTAATAAAACACAATTTGACAGTTGCCTCGCCACTCAAAGATAATTTTGGCGACTCATTTATCACTCATTGACCGAACTGAAATGTTTTCATTCGTTCACTGCGCATAACTTTCACCCATAGTTCTAATTACCACTTAAGGTAATTTATGGATTCTATTTAGCACCAAAAATAGGCTGCAATTTTTCTCCTTTTGGTTCTATACTGGTGGCATAAGGGTTCTTGCCACCTATATAGCACTTAGTCATGGTGGTAAATTTCACTTAAGCATCTAATTAGATATGATATACGAGCTATTTAGACCCAGTTGTGCTACTTGGGTAACTACACAAAAGATCCCATTGGGTCGAAGTGTATCCGCAAGGACCCCTTCCTAATAAGATAAGATACTTAAAAAACAGTTTCTTTATTACGGCATGGTTTCATTAGTTACTATGTACATAGGTATAACACTATTTCAAGAACTTTCATAAAATGTTTAGTTAGCTATTGTAAAACTACTTTTAAACAAGAATCGTCTTTTTTTGTCTTTCGAGAAAATTTTGAACACAATGGTGGGGTGGTATCGGCTACGTCTAGTAGCAGGTTTTAAAGAAACTGTTATTAGGTATGGCAAGAAACTGTTACAGAAAAAGACGCCCAGCTCTAATAGGTTAGCTTAGGTTTGTTTCATATGCTGGGCAGCATATGGCAAACTTCGTCGGGTCTTCACATCGTCAATTCCACAATGTCTGAAGACGAAAGTTTTCAACCAGTGCGTCCTACCCGTAATGACATACGGTGCCGAGACGTGGACACTCACGGTTGGGCTGGTCCACAAATTTAAAGTCGCTCAGAGAGCTATGGAAAGGGCCATGCTCGGAGTTTCTTTGAAGGATCGAATTCGGAACGAAGTGATCCGTCAGAGAACCAAAGTTACCGACATAGCTCACCGAATTAGCAATTTGAAGTGGCAGTGGGCTGGCCATATTAGCCGAAGAACCGATAACCGGTGGGGTAAACGTGTTCTTGAGTGGAGACCGCGGATCGGCAAGCGTAGTGTGGGACGCCCTCAGACTAGGTGGAGCGATGATCTGTGCAGGGTGGCTGGCAAAAGCTGGATGAGAGTAGCCGAGGATCGCTTACAATGGCGTGCAGTTGGAGAGGCCTATGTCCAGCAGTGGACAAGAATAGGCTGATGATGATGAGGTTTGTTTCATAATAATCTGAAATAGTTTACGGTTTCAATGAAAAATGCTTTCTACTAAACATTCAGCGAAAATAAATCTGCAATGTTTTAAAAATAAGTATTGATAAATAAATAAAGGGCTATAATGCTTTATTTAAAATACATACCTAACATAAACGCAATACGTATACACCAGACCTACAAAGAAAAAAAGATGGAGGTAGGAGTAAAATGCTTTCAAAGCACTTACACTGAAAACAACCCACTCTTTATTTTAGAACCAAATAACTGTGTCTAAGGTAGATCCTAGCCATCAATCCTTCCTGGCTGATGCCTTCATTCATTTTATTCTTGTCCATACCTTTGGTTGTGATCGACAAGCTTTGCATCCTTCAATCCTTCATTAAATGCCATTCAGTCTCAAACAGACTATAAAAACAATGTCAAGACAATGTTGTAATTGGATGTCTGTCTGTCTATCTATCAGACACAGACATCCATTGGCCCCAATAGCTGGATCCTGTGCAGACAGCATCCATCGTCTTGCGACACTCACGAGGTCATCCGTCCACCTAGTCGGGAGCTGCCCCAACAGCAATCCATTCTCCGGGCTACATGGCACGCACATTGCCACTTCAATCGTGCAAACCCTTCTTCGGCGAATGGCCTCGATTCTGATTCTATCACGCGGATAATTTCGTATTGGCTTACATATCCAAGTATATGTAAGCCAATGTGAGAACGGCATACGCAATCGCAGACTTTGCAGATGTAAGAATGGCGCATGGTGTTTAATAAGTTACCTGTGAATACTTAGGTCATTGTCAGTTCAAAAAACAAAAGTTGTCTCTTCGGTGGCCAATAGTTAATAGCGTATGTGCATAGAAGTTATGTTTTTAACACGCAAGCCCATAAAAAGGGAAACGTGGTTTTATGCTAATAAAGTTTTGATCGGAAAACTAGTCCTAAAGTCCTTAACTTTGTACGTGTGTCCACCGAAAAGACGCGAACCTAAATCTGACAATGACCCTATTCAAGAGCTACCCTTTCGGTTATTCTTAAAAAAAACTGCAATACTGGCTAGTCATACATAGTTTTTACTCCATGCAGGAATATTTTGAGATGTTAGTAGCGGACATACTACAATTACTGAATAATCAAATTTATATTTAAATTATATACATTTTAAGGACCATGCGGATATTTTATGGTGCGTTTGATAGCGTGTGTTCAGACAGAACCAAGCCTCATCCAAATTATCATCCTATTTACTGATTGTTCGGCTTAAGTGGACGGTAATAGATCAGTGGGTTTATTCTAATAGTACATTACTGCAGACGCCGGGAAAGAAGGGCCTGTCGGGTGAGTAGGTAGGTAGGTGTAGATAAATAAATAAATAAATAAATGTAGGTAGGTAGGTAGGTGTAGGTAGGTAGGTGTAGGTAGGTAGGTGTCGTTTCGCGACTAGGCATGTATAGTGCTTTTCTCAAACATATGACGAAATAAATAATACACCATTAAAATAAGTTACGTTTTTCTGAAGAAAGTTACCAATCTTCATGAATTTACGGCGTTGTTATTTCCACCAATGCCTCAGCAGGCTTTAGGCTTGCTTCTACCTACTCCAGTTATCCAGTGAACCATCCAGGTCTATACTATCTACGCCGTGTCAGTGCCGTGTTTTTCATACTATTTATATACTTTGTTTACATAGCCCATCAAGAATATTTACAACCTACGTGTCGCTCTCTCGCCAGGGCGCAGCCTCCGTGTCAGTGACTTTGACATTCGTCTGTGTGATGTTCTTGTGGTTTTTGTAAATATTTTGTGTAAATAGTGATTTTTTAAGTTTCCTTAATCAACGTAGTTTATAAATGTTTATGTTGTTGGTAAAACGTCATGCCTGCCAACAGTCAACCTGCAGAAGGTTTTGTCGAGTGCCCACATTGTTCAACAACTAAAGTTTTCCGAGGTCAGCGAGGTCTTAATATCCATATCAGTAAAACACACAAAGCCCATTTGAATTTATCCATTCCACAACAATCATCCGCTCAACTTTCTTCACCTCCCCAACACTGCTCCTTATCAACCCTATTAAGCTCCTTGAAAAGATCAACGCCTATTCTGAAAAGAATACCTCGTGGGGCGAGGCACACCGTTGCTAATAGATTGATCAAAACCATTGACGACTGCACTGCTGAAAATTCGGAAAGTAGCTGGCTACGATTATTGTCGTTCTCCTATAACACTTTACATGTCAGCAAAGGACACCCCGAGGTTTCTCTAACTCAGAAACTAAAAGATAATTGCTCTCGAGTCGTTTCTTTTCAGCAATTTTCATCAGTAACATCCCATCAAAGACCATCTCAGCCATTATTTAAAAAGGTAGAAACTAAATTTAATGACGGAGATCTGAGAGGAGCAGCCCGTTTACTATTTTCAAACGACTCGTGTGCCCCAAATTCAGCCACGACCTTAGCTGCGCTCTCTAGCAAACATCCTCCAGCTTCTCCATCTTCACAGCTACCCACCCCTCCTGATCCAACTTTACCTTGCCTTCTTGCATCGGAAGATAGAGTTTTTGCTGCAGTCATGTCATTCAAGAACGGCTCAGCCGGTGGTCTCGATGGGATTTCACCGCAACATCTGAAGGATCTCCTGACAGTCCCTGGTGGACGTAATAATGCACTTCTCACAGCCCTAACCAATCTCATAAACCTCATGCTAGCCGGAAAGGTACACCCACTTGTCACTGATACTCTATATGGTGCCAACCTCTGTGCTCTTTTAAAAAAAGATGGTGGGATTCGCCCCATTGCGGTTGGGTCTACTTTTAGGAGAATTGCTTCCAAAATCTGTTGCAGGCATATTCTCCCGCTGCTGCAGCCAAAGTTTCAACCGGTTCAGCTGGGTTTCGGTTGTAAAGGCGGCTGTGAAGCGGCAGTACATGCCTGTCGCACCTTTCTTAATACTTCCTCATCAAAAGCCCTCCTGAAACTCGACGTTAAGAACGCATTTAATTCCATCAATCGATACACTATGTTATCTGAAATTCAAAAAGTAGTCCCTGATATTTATCACTATCTTTGGCAATGTTATGGTTCTGCATCCAATCTTGTTTTTGAAAATAACACTTTGCTCTCATCTGTCGGATGTCAGCAAGGTGACCCTCTCGGTCCGGTCATTTTTAGCCTAGCAATACATCCAATCATTTCAGATTTAACCTCTAAATTTAATGTTTGGTATCTCGATGATGGTACTCTCGGGGGAGATGCGGATTCTGTCCTAAACGACCTTAGCTTAATCAGAAATAAATTTGATTCGATCGGTCTACAATTGAATTTTGACAAATGCGAAGTATTTTTAGATGGCAACTTCGACACTTTATCGGTCAAACAAGCTTTTGAGTCCGCTAGTCCAGGAATCAAGTTTTTATCAAAAGACACACTTCACCTTCTTGGTGTTCCCATCTTTGCCGAAGGGATTCCTAGTTTTGTAGAGAATAAGATAAGCAAGTTTGAAGAATCCGCAGATCGTCTATTAGAAATTCATGCCCACATGGCCGTTTTCATACTACGTTCATGCCTTTTTGTACCTAAGTTCACGTATGCCCTGCGATGCTGCCCCTTTTGGAAATTTAAATTACTGTGTGAAAACATTGACAACATTATTCACGCTCACTTAGAAAAAATCATTAATGCGAAATTTGACGATCGTCAATTTTTACAGGCTACGCTACCTGTACGGTTCGGTGGCCTCGGCGTAAGGCAAATCTCAGGTGTCGCCCTTCCAGCGTTCTTGTCCTCGACACATAGCTCGCTACCTCTTATCGGAAAAATATTATCCCCTTTACTTTCCGATTCTGAGGTGGCCTGTTTGTCAGAGGCCAAGGACGCTTGGAAAGAGGCCTGCCCCGGTACAGACTTTCCGACGAGTACAGAGATCCAGAAATTGTGGGACATGCCGATAAATCTAAGAGTACACAACCACCTTACTGACACAAGTCCCACCCCGAGAGACAAGGCCAGGCTCCTTGCTGTTTCTGCTCGCGAGTCCGGATACTGGCTTCACGCACTTCCCTCAGTTAATTTCGGCACTTTATTAGATGATAATTCTTTCAGGGTGGCTGTTGGCCTTCGTCTAGGCCTAGACATCGTTGTTCCACACCAATGTCGTTGCGGATACCAGGTAGATCGTTTAGGTCACCACGGCCTTAGCTGCCCCAAAAGCGCCGGCAGACTCTCCCGCCACGCTTGTCTAAATGATATCATACGTCGGGCTCTTGTCAGCGTCAACGTGCCTGCGGTACTCGAACCAAATGGCCTCGCACGAGATGATGGCAAGAGACCCGACGGCATGACGTTAGTACCGTGGCGGTTGGGGCGGCCCTTAGTGTGGGACTCCACCTGTGTGGACACTTTGGCACCTTCACACATTGCAACAACGTGCCAAAATCCAGGTGGGGCGGCCACAAACGCGGAGGCGGCTAAACGCCGAAAATATATGTGTTTGGGTGACAACTATATTTTCGTGCCGTTTGCGGTAGAGACTCTAGGCCCATGGGGCCCAGCCGCTCATAATTTGTTTGATTCCCTTAAAAAAAAGCTAATTTTAACTACCTGTGATCCCAGAGCTGGCGCGTTTCTCGGGCAAAGGCTCAGTATTGCTGTGCAGCGGGGAAATGCCGCCAGCATCTTGGGATCATTTCCGCCAATGAGCGACCTTGGCTAGTTAGGTTAGTGTAGGTTTTAGGTTTTTAAATTGTTTTACCACTTAATCCGCATGTTTTTTTTAATAAATATACTTATTTATTTATTTATTCAGATAAAATTTGCATATTAATAGCGACGAAACGAAAACATTTGCATGGATTAAAAGACGAAGAAATACAAAAAACACAATATACATAGCGAGCATAACATTTAACGAAATAAGTTTTTCTATTGATATATCTACTATATTTTATTATATTAAAACGAACACGAATTATATTACAGTATAAAATATAACCAAAAACTATAACCTTAAAAAAAGACTAGAGAAAGTTCTCTCTTTTGTTCCTCGCAAACTTTCTGCTACAGTTTTAATCGTATCGCGAGCAAAGCCGCAGGTTAATACTAATATCAATGCTACTTTGAAGCCTTGTGATTAGAGATTATCATGGCTAGGAACGTAATACGCTCATAATACTCGTATGTCGGATCCAATGCTTGTAGGTTTCCGCGTAATATCATCAAAGCATTGACAGAAAATCCGCTACCAATGAGATTAGCTTTGTGTATGAAATGAGGACTTTTCCTACTTTCCTTGGTGAATAATCCATGGATTTCTTATTATTCTGAAATGATCCAATTGTACCCGAGTTTAAGGCTACTTGCCGCAATAGTAATGTTCAAAGAAACGTACAGTCGGCTATAAAAGCTTGTCCCAAAAAATGGTTGTCTACAAAGTCGGTTTATGGGCGATAATTTTATTTCATAACGAATGCCTGCCTATAGAGTAGAAGAGAGATAGATGCGTCACAAGCCGAACGCTAAGGCCGAACGTGCCTCTCTATCGCTTGTTCCAAGCTCTCGCTTGCACGTTCGGCTCAGGCTGAACGTGACAATGAGTCATGCTTTTTCGTGCGTGCAGCCGCCGTTCATCGACTTATGAGACGTTATCACGTCAATAATGGCAACGGCGTCGTGACTCACACCAATATGACAGACTAGCTGTTGCCCGCGACTACGTCCGCGTGGAACTTGGAAGTATGGAAGCAACGTCGTACAACACGATAGATATCCACCTAATCCTTCACCTTAATTAATAAAAGGGATTATTAAAAGCGCCTAAGCAAATGTAAGAGCAATTGTGCTTTTGGTCTAATAATTACATTTCCTACAGGGTCATCAATGTCATCATGAATTACTTACTCACTTTTCAATCTTTTTAGGGATAATTTCCAGGATGAAAACTATCCTATGTCCTTCCTCGGATCTTAAACTATCTCCATGCCAAATTTCATCAAAATCTATTCAGCGGTTTAAGCGTGAAGAGGTAACAGACAGACACACTTTCGCATTTATAATATTATAGTATGGATATAGAAAACTCCCGTGAGTCTCAAAAATATTAAATACATATGAAACGGGCTTACTCACGTTTTAGAAGTCGAATATCGCTAGAAATATTTCTAATCGTTACGCGATTCATCATCAGGAGCTGCGATCAGTCGCGGCGGCGGCCAATCAAAAACATGTCGAGCAATATTCGAATGTATTTTAATACAAGGATGCGTCCGAAACTTCATCCGCGTATTTTTTTTTTCTTATCCTATAACCATCTTTCGACTTTCAGCTATCCGTGTACCAAAATTGGTTAAAATTTGTCCAGCCGTTAGGGTTGCCAACCATACTGTTAAAAACAGCCTACAAATCGCACGTGGACTACGTAGGTATATTGTGCATGTGTGCGTCTCACGGTGGTCCACGATCAAGAAAAAAACAAAAAATCGGAAGAGTAGCACTTACTGTTGTTTAAGTATTGCACGGCAGTATACTTTATTTTTGTTCAACATTAAACAGTATAAACTGTTTATACTGTTTACTGTATTTGAACAGTTTATACTGTTTACTGTTGAACAAAAATAAAGTAATACAAAATACTGTTTTCAGCATCATAGGGCACAAGTATCCATAGACCTGTAGGACTACTACGTAAATAGAATCACGATCGCAATCCCTATCATTTACCTTAACATTGTTCGCTGACAATGTAGGTATTATCTCTATAATATTGAAGTAAAAATCTTTAGCCACTTGTCAGTAACATCTCGAGAGGGATGAGATTGTGTTGAGGCTTACGAAGTTTTTAAAAATCTCGCTTAATTGATAAATTGTGCCAGAAGCCCAAAAAATATGTATTAAAATAACAAAAAACAAACAATACTGTAAACCACGAATACAAAGATCAAAGCTTAAAGAAAAATAGAAAAAGGAGCTACCTGGTGGAAGGGACCGGGAATCGAATCCGGTACCTCTGGATCACCAGGTAGCTCCTTTTTCAATTTTTCTCTAAGCTTTGATCTTTGTATTCGTGGTTTAAATAAAAATTGTGGTGTACCCACATTAAGAAAAATGAGACATTACATGTTTCTTAAATTTATAAAAAACCATACTGTAATTTTTTAATACTATTTATTTTAATTTTAAGATAAATATACTTTATTTCTTGTAAAAATATTGGCAACCCTACCAGCCGTTTCGGCGTGATAAGGGAACATTGGATATTATGACCAACAGAAGGCGCCAGACTGGCGTGGCGCCCATACAAAACAAATGACGATCCTGCATCACGCTATTAAAATTTTCCCTGAAGTCATGAACCCTCGCCATAGAAAACTGACCATAGTTATGCAGAAAGCGACCAGCGTAGATTTTTTGTTAAAGTGACTTAAGTCTTAATCAATTAATGAGTTTGGTCGCGTCCTGCATTATAAAAAAAATCGTTGGTCGCTTTCTGCATAACTATGGTCAATTGATGTTCAAAATCTAGAGTTTTATAATAGTATAGATGATAGAAATGGTTCATGTGGAACGAATCACGAATTTATAATAGTATCGGTATCGGTTATTTACCAATCAGACGGAATGCCCTCACTTGCGGGCCCCGCTGCAGGCTATTTCGTACTCGACTGCGTCAGGCTGGAGGTAACTGAATCCTGGAGAGGTCCAAGTGATTAGAGGTGGCGAATTAACCTCACATATGTAGCAAACTAGACATATGTAGCGAGGGATATGTTTTTGTTAACCAATAGAATTAGCTGCGCTGAGCGAGGATGAATAAATGAACTTATTCCATTGGTTAACAAAAACACATCCCTCGCTACACATCTGGTGGAAACGCAGCCTACACCAGAGGCTCCATCAATTATTTATTTATTTAAACTTTAGTTTACAAAACAAAAGTCAGTTCCGTGAAACCGCCCTACTTTGACCTAGCGGGCAAATGTCTATAGGCCATAAAGCATAAAGAAAATAAAAATGTTCTAATTATTTCATTAGCAAATGGATGAACGTATGTTTTTATATTTAGCTTAAAAGTGAATCCTTAACCTATTTCACGGTACAAATTGCGAACTTAACGCAAAATAGCATTTTCTACCGGTCAACTATTAGGCCACACAAGCGGGTGCAGAGTAGAAAATTAGGTGATTTGATAGCGTCTAAGATACAAGTGACTACATGTGTGTTATACAACATAACTACCATACAACTTTCTTCGGTTTCCGCGACTGTCATGCATTTAAATAAAACATTTAATTAATTATTTGAGCCTTCCTAACGTTTCGGTAGTTTCCAGTTACCGTTGTCAACGGTTGACTGAGAAAAAAAATATTTCCGTCAAAGTTACATTAATTCATATTTATAAAATGGGTAGTTTGCACATGTACCTTTGATAGAAAAAAAATGAGTTTTTGTCAGTCAACCTTTGACAACGGCATCGGCCTCAAAAAAGGAGTCCTACTAGAAACCTCTTATAACTTGAACCAAACTCTATGTACGACATTTTATATCAATTTACGCGAACAATGTCACCCAAAGAAATATATTATGGTGGCTTGCTAAATAGACAAGGCGAAATATGAACGCGCCTTTTTCATGAATTTATAAGATACGCATTTTGCTCCACGACCCTGTTTACTTTTAATATACCTTGTATACAAGTGGTTTTGTGAAGAGAACAAAGAAAATGTGTTTATTCAGCACGCTTTAGAAGAAATTAAAAAGATCAGACAAATAATGACTGGGTTTGTGATTAGATTACAACATGGTAGGTATAAGGAAATAAGGTATAACACTCCGGCTAGTGGGCCTTTTACGTCACTAATTAGCTGTCGCTTTATGGTAACAAAAAAAAATAAAAAAAAAATGGGCAAGTGCGAGTCCGACTCGCGCATCAAGGGTTCCGTACCATAAAACAAGTTTGTTGTATGGGAGACCCCTTAAATATTCATATTATTTAATTTTTAGTATTTGTTGTTAAAGAATTTATTATTATTATCTCGTTTATTCATTGAAAATCTTAAGTTAGGTTTATTATTATTATTATAGCGGCAATAGAAATACATCATCTGTGAAAATTTCAACGGTCTAGCTATCACCGTTCTTGAGATACAGCCTGGTGACAGACGGACGGACGGACGGACGGACAGCGAAGTCTCAGTAATAGGGTCCCGTTTTTACCCTTTGGGTACGGAATCCTAAAAACCGGCTAAGTGCGAGTCTGTGTCGCGCACCGAGGTTTCCGTACAAATACTTATTCCATCTTAACTGGCCGGGTTAAATAAAACAATTTAAACGGATTATATCGCGTATATTAATTATTTGAGCCTCCCTGACGTTTCAGTACCTTTACAGATACCGTTGTCAAAGGTTGACTGAGAAAAACACAATTTTTCTCCGTCAAAGTTACATAAAGAAAGACAGGGAGGCGCAAATAATTAATAAACGCGATATTCAAATTCAAATTCAAAATATTTATTTCAGACAATGTCCATAGAGTGTTAGTTACAAAGGTCTTACAATCTTACAATCATCCGATATAATCCGTTTAAATTGTTTTATTTAAATGTGTGACAGTCGCGGAAACCGAAGCAAATATTATGGCTGGGTTAAGTTAAGTTTGCACCTGGTATGTATGGCGCCGGGTACAAATGAGTTGAAAAGTTAACGCAACGCATTTATTATTATAACGGCAACAGAAATACATCATCTCTGAATATCTGTCTAACTATCACGGTTCATGAGATACAGCCCGGTGACAAACGGACATACAGACAGACGGATGGACGGACAGTGGAGTCTTAAATAGGGTCCCGTTTTTTACCCTTTGCGTACGGAACCCTAAAAATTTAACGCTTTATGGTTCTGTCATAATGATAATAAAGTAATGAAATAGTTTAAACTGAACACTATTTGAAAATTTTAAATGTTATCAATTTACTTGCATGGTCTCATAATAACTGAATAAAAACTACCTATATCTGTAGTATAGAGCAGGTATAAGAAAACAAACAATTTTCCAAGCGAATAAATAGAAGACCCTCATTCAGTTTTAATAAATGTAATTCTATACTTAGATGCTAAAATAAAAACGTATTTTCTGTGATCCATGAATACCTATTATTTTCTGAGAAAAATAAATCTAATTCATGTTTCAAATCGGATTATGTTTCACAGAAACTCGAGCAGCGGTCTCTTTAATGTAAAAATGTTTATGAATTCTCACAATAGGAGACAACGTAAACATATTTTTGTTTATTTATAAATTAAAGGGAACTTTTAGCATTAAAGCGGCGTGTATTGATGCTGCCCACTTAAAGGTCATCATTGTGGGTTACTATTCGTTTAAGAAATAGATCTCTACTAGTATAAAATTCTAAAATTGATATATTTTTGAAGTGAAAACTTTTTTAGCGGCGCTTGGCAATTTTTAGATGGGTAAAAAATGTTAAACTCGCGACAGATCCGCGCGACAGATAACAGTCAGTCGGTGACCTAGCAACCGTGTCTGTTTCAAACAATAGTATATGCTAGGTCCATGGTTTCAAAGAAAGGGGGCCTTCGAACAACAAAATGTTGTAAGTGATAGATGGTGAAGCGTAATCATAAACATACATTAGTAAGAAATAGAGATTAAAATAGAAATCAAGTGTCAGTGAGATATAATAAAATCGGAGTTTTCCCTTCTGCCGGCACTCCCGGAGTGCAACCCGTCCTTTTTTTTAAGGAAAGAGGTCACTATTTCACAAATAGTACATTACTGCAGTAAAGAAGGGCATGCCGGGTTAGGGTGAGTAGGTATAGGTATAAACGAATAGTGATACGAAGCCGGCAAGCCCTTTCCACAGCTAAGCATGTATAGTGCTTTTCTCAAACATATGCAATGTAATAAAAAATACACCACAAAAAAAAAATAGTTCAGCTGTTTAGCGTGTTCATGAATACAGACGCCATGTTTAAAAGGAATTTACTTCTCGGCTTAGGCGTTACATTTTGTATGAAATTTATTTACAGTTCTCTCGAGTTGTTCCGCCCGAAACGTGATACTTCGAAGCCTGCTATAACGCACGTTATGACGACATTCCATTGCATGTTTGAGAAAAATGCAGCGCCATCTGGTGGTAAAATTTGCTTTGTCCTCTCATCACGCCGAAACGGCTGGACGGATGTTAACCATTTTAATACACGGATAGATGGAGAGACGACATAGTTAAGGTCGCAGGAGGAGTGGATGCACGTGGCCCGGAGTCGCAGCTGCGTCGCGCGGTGTTACACGCTCATCCCACGGAAACACTAATTTTTTTCGGAATAAAAAGTAGCCTATACGTGTTAATGCAGGGTGTCGGCTATCTTAATACCAAGATTTATCAATATTGGTCCAGCCGTTTGAGCGTGAATAAGTAACAAACATACACATAACCACAGTTACAAACTTTCGCCTTTAATATTAGTGTGATTTTTGACCATGCTTAAACAGAGATGGTTTGTTCGCCTTGCTCGCTCGGCCAATAACTAAATCCATAACTTTCAGTACTATAAGAAAGTAATCGCATTCTTTTTTCTAGGTCCTTTAAGACATTTTTTTTATCTTTATTGCAGAAAACAAATACTTATCGTACAAAAGGCGGACTTAATGCCATGAGGCATTCTCTACCAGTCAACCTTCGGGCAAAGCAGATAAATTGTTGGAGGTTTAACTAACTTAAGCAACCTTGATAAATACATACTTAGTTAAAATAATATGTATATGCTTTATATCAATAAATACAGATGAAACGACATATTTAGATAAATTAAGAATTCACAACTCACATTTTTGCCCAAGCTGAAAGGGAAATGCTTTGCTCGCTTCGCTCGCTCGGCCAGAATGTAAAACCCATAATTAGATTAGATTAGTTTAGATATATTTATTTCTCTTTGAAAATTACACAATATTTTACTTGTCGTAGATAAAATAGAATGGATTCACAAAAAGATCGTCAGGTATTATTCAATTACATAAAATTAATAATCTGGTACTTAGTTAAAAGTCACAGTTTAGCAAAATAAACAAAAACCAACAATGAAAACAAGAATATAATATGTCACAAACTAAACATATTCACTATTCTAATATAGTTATGAACTAGATTAACACATTCAACAAAATTCAAAAATATATGTCAGTACTGTAAGAAAATAATTAGAGAACTTGGAGCAAGACTCTTCCAAGTTAGCAGCCTGTAGCAATTTTTGTGTAAACATTTTTCAGCCTCCGCTTAGAATAATCGAATAATGGCCCTTTGATACGTTTTCCTTTGTCCAATGGGGTGTGAGTAATGAAACTCGGAAACATAGTAACACCATAGCACCCCTGTTACTAACAGTAGCGTAAACTAACGAGGATTATATGTTTATTTATTTATTTCAATATAAACTAATAGTGTTAGCACCAAATCTTTTACACCAGACCATTATATTATCAACCAGACATCAAAAATCATTAAAAAAAGGAAATCAAAACATTAAAAAAATATAATACCTAAAATCTAATTAAAATAATTATAAAAACCACAAAAGCAATTAATAAATTGGAAACAAGGAGAAATAGCAAGAAATCTCATGTAGAAATGATATGATAAAACCCACTCTAAGTTATTACTGACAACGGTAAGTATATCTATATCTATTCTAAATCTGTACTACACAAACACTCTAAAATTGTATTAAAAATCGGTTTTACATGGAGAGAGGTCATTATTTCTGGTAGCGTCAGGCGTACAGTGCTATCTGTTGGCCAACATGTCTTTTTAGGGTTCCGTAGTCAACTAGGAACCCTTATAGTTTCGCCATGTCCGTCTGTCCGTCTATCCGTCCGCGGCTTAGCTCCGCGATCATTAGTACTAGAAAGCTGAAATTTGGTATGGGTATGTGTATGTATCACGCCGATAAAACGGTAAAATAAAAATTTAAAAAATATTTTTTTTGGGGAACCTCTCGAACACAGTGGAGGTGAATTTTTTTTTCGTTCCAACACTAGTGTGTGGGGTATCGTTGAATAGGTATTTTAAAAATAATAGGGGTTTTCAAACATTATTTTTTGATTAAGTTAGCAGTTTCATAAATAATCGCTTCGAAATTAAAAAAAAAATATGGTGTCCCCCCCCTTTAACTTTTCAACCACGGGTCAAAAAATTATGAAAAAATTCATGAACATGAGGCCTTATAAGAACTTTCAATGAAAACTATACTGAATAAAATCAGTTAAGCCGTTTTTGAGTTATCGCAAAATTTCATAATTTTCTTAACAGAACATAAATTGACTTCCAGAAGGTAATAAGTGACTATAGTTACTTTGGCGTTTACGACCTTTTTATAGAGCTTGAAATCTTTGTCGTAACTTGTCTAATTGTGAAGGGTAAGCAACTCCGGAACCCTACACTGAGCGTGGCCCGACATGCTCTTGGCCGGTTTTTTTAAACTTGCCCTGATTTTAACCATATAGCTGGACACCCAAAGACATTTATATTATAGACTTTTTATTCGTTTACAGTAAAGAAGACGCACACTAAGCTCGGTGTCTCAGTTTTTGCAGTACCTACTGATTGCACTACTGATTTTTTCAACTATACTGTGTCAAAATTGTATAAAAGACATAAAAGACTCATCTTTACCCGATTACGGAGAAAACGAGCGCAGTGAGCGGGACAACGGTAATGATGCCTCTGTCGGGCTGATGCGAGGAATTTAAACGTTTCTGTCTTACTTCTGAATGTCTGTCGTAAGGGTTTGAGTTTCAATCAAAAATTCACCAGAATCTATAATAAACTTTTTTTTTTATATCATAGTGGGCAAACGAGCAAACGTATCGCCTGATGGAAAGCGATTACCGTCGCCCATAAACACCTGCAACACCAGAGGAGTCACAAGTGTTTGCCTACCCGGAGGACGAAGATAGAATGCCATACAAAATATTTTACCGAGAGAGCGAGGCGCCTTCTTTACAGCATGGCCAAAAAAACTTTCGTATGTCCGCTATTTTCGGCGACAAACCATATATTTCAACCGATTTTCGTGAAATTTTAAAGTTGTATATGTACATTTTTTGGCACAGTCATACATAGTTTAAATGGTGCACATATGGGGTTTAAAACATAAAAAAAGTTCAGCCATTTCAAAAAAATATCTTTAAGTCAGCTCACAAAGCCACTAGTTTTATGTGAAAGGAAGTTACTAGTGGGATTTGAACCCGCATCTATAACGCATATTTTCTGGGTCAACACGCACGCCCACTGGACTTTTTCACGCTTTATTTTTTCTTTTCTTTTCCGACAACGTACACTTCATAATAATATTACCTATTAACCCGAATCGTTGGGTTTCGATTTAATTTACCTTAAAATTATATGTTACTTTAAACTTAAGAAGAGCTTTAATGTTACTTTAAAGTTTAAAGTTAGTACCATACAATTATAATACATTCACAATTCTTCATATTTTCAGGTACGGATCACTTTATTATTGAGATTCGAATGAAGAAGGCAAGGAGAGTGAGTATAATATCATATATATAACTAGCCGGCCCCGGCTCCGCTCAAGTGCAATGCTGATTAATAATGCAATATACATATATAAAACTTCCTCTTGAATCACTCTATCTTATTAAAAAAAACGCATCAAAATCCGTTGCGTAGTTTATAAGATACAAAGGGACAGACAGACAGACAGCAGGAAGCGACTTTGTTTTATATTATGTAGTGACAATGCATTAGCGCAAAATACATAGTTCACAATATTCAAATGTAGGTCAGAGGTTCATTGAGGGAAACAGTGTAAGCTAAGAAACATATTTTATCAAAACACTATTATGACAAAATTGGACTTAATCGCGTTAAAAAAGTGTTTATTTAACGTGTTTTTAGGGTTCCGTAGTCAACTAAGGAACCCTTATAGTTTCGCCATGTCCGTCTGTCCGTCCGTCCGCGGCTTAGCTCCGTGATCATTCGTACTTGAAAGCTGAAATTTGGTACAAGTATGTGTATGTATCACGCCGACAAAACGGTAAAATAAAAACTAAAAAAAAAATTTTTTTTCGGCTACCTCTCAAACGCCTCCTAAAGTGGGGTTGATTTTTTTTTTCATTTCAACCCTAGTGTGTGGTATGTCGTTGAATAGGTCTGTTAAAAATAATAGGGGTCTTGAAACATTACTTTTTCATAAAGTCAGTAGTTTTGTAAATATTCGCTCCGAAAATAAAAAAAATAGTGTCCCCCCCCCTCTAACTTTTCAACCACGGGTCCAAAAAATATGGAAAAATTCATGAACATGAGGCCTTATAAGTGATTTCAATGAAAACTATATTGAACGAAATCGGTCTATCCGTTTTTGAGTTATCGCAAAATTTCATAATTTTCTTTAAAAGGACGTAAGTTGACTTCCAGAAGGTAATAAGTAATACAGTTACTTTGGCGTTTACGTCCTTTTTATGTAACTTGAAAACCGCTGTTTTAAGCCCGTCTCTTGTGAAGGATGAGCAACTACGGAACCCTACACTGAGCGTGGCCCGACATGCTCTTGGCCGGTTTTATATTTTTTTTTGAACGCGACAGACCCGTTTTGTTATATAATGTGTGAAAATTGTGCAAGATTAAATCAATATATTTCATAAACATTTTTGGTTATTGTGTTTATTTTAAGAATCAACTGATAAATAGAAATTGCTCGGTTACCGGTAAATTGTTGTATGAAATTTGCTTTTGAGGTAGGGAATGCAAACCGGTAAATTGTTGTATGAAATTTGCTTGGTTAGTCTGAGGTAGGGAATGCAAACCGGTAAATTTGTTGTATGGAAATAACCGGATTTTAGGTAAATTACAGGTAATTTCCATATAAAAATTACCGGATTTCATTCCCTAGTCTGAGGGCAACGTCGGTAATCTCGGTTCTTTTATGGATTTGGTCCATATACTAACCTGTTTTAGAGTCAGTGTAAAAAAAAACTACCAGTACCTTTACCATGAGTTTACAGTGAGCGTACTCGCCAGCGACTGTGTAAACAATTTGTATGGAGAATTGTAGTTGTACAAAATAGCCGCTGCGCTGTATTCTCCATACAAATCGTTTACGCTGTCGCTGGCGAGTACGGTCACTTAAAATAAAAGGGCACAGATTTCCCGAGCGAAAACAAAAACTTGTTTTTCGACAGCCTGTCCCATAAAGCATTACACTAACTTTCCAAAACAAAAGCTTGCAAAAACACCGAATATCTGCAAAAGGTCGCAGGTTCGATCCAATATCAGATTACAAATTGTTTGTTGTAACAATTGTGTCAGAGACGTCTCCAAATCCAAAACAGTATAACCGTATAGCACTCAAATATGCTGTTACTACATTTGTGTTACTAGTTCTGCCAGTCGTTTCCTCAGTTCTAAAAGAGCTTATGCGCGTAAGACTTGAATGTTTTTGCTGCCATTATTTTACTGAGTCGAGGGCGGCCGTGCCGCGTCGGACCCCCGAGGGATTAACTTAGTTCGGAACGTGCGTTACGTGGAAGTATGTCTAAGTATTTCTTGCAAAAATCTTTTCATTAAATACCCCACATGATAGGATCCAGGGCGCCTATGATTTATTTATTTATTGATACAAAATCCACAGCACAAATTACAATATTTTTTGAAACAGATGCAACATATTTGTTTAACATTGGCCAATTACGGTTTACATTATACAGACTTATCACTAGCAAATAAAAACTAACGTTGCGATAGGAGACGCATTCATCGCGATGAATGATGATGGTCGCGTTTATCACGTTTTGACAAGATGCGAGTTTAAGTGATGCTTTGTCACTTATTTATCGCGGGATATAAACAACTATCATAGGCTCTGTAGTGGCTCCACTCCACACTAGGCACAACATGTAGTGGCTCCACTTCGCTGATGGTAATTGCTTACCTACTAAATTCAAACATTAATTTTAACTACTTCACAACATTGGAAACCAAAACAAACATTGTCCAGTCATTTTCTCCAAGCTGTGTTATGAACTATTTATAGTGTTTCGAGTGTTTTGTGCGTTATTTAATGTTTTTTAGCTTATTCGGATGCAGACTGCGACTCAGTCTGGTGATAGCACTTCAAAAAATGAATTTTGCTGCAATTTGTGTTCAGTCTTTCAAAAGTTCCAAATGTTTAAACATTCACAAGTCTAAATCGCATCGGATATGTCTCAGCCAAGATGCCACTCCTTTAAATTTAGATACCTCATCACCTAACATCAACCATTTCATATCCGTCTCAGTCATCTCAAAAACAATGTACAAATAGTCAAAAGCCCTCGCGGGGCCAGAATATCCGTTGCTACTCATTTGTCAAAATTAATAGAAAAATGTATTTCAAAAAACTCTACTCAAGACTGGCAAAATCTCCTTCTCTTTCCATATTCTTCACGCAAAAAAAGACAATTCCAATATATCTCTAACACAAAGAATTAAAAATAACTGCATAGATCGTATCATTCCATCCACCACACATTTGAGCGTTTTTCAAAAAAAGTGTACACGTGACGAACCGGAAAACGGTTTTTTTTATAACACCGATTTTAAATTTTCTTGGCTTATTTAATTCCCCATAAGTTATATTGTATTATTTGAGTAAATGGCATTAAAATATTAAAAAATATAGAAAATATCGACATTTTAAACTCAGATTGTGGTGAAACTAGTTCCGGATAGTCACTAATATAAAATTCAGTATAAATTGATTGAAGTATTTTTTGGACCAGTTTTAGTTTACACGTTTAAAATACAGACAATAAACTATTTAAAACGGTTTTAATTTATAGAATTAATGGAACGAGCAAGCTTTGAGGATAAAATAAAGGTCCAGTTCGTCACAATCGCCACCAAATGACTGCTAAAACATGTATTTTTTTGCATTAAAATGCGACAAATCAACGAATAATATTTTTTATTACATTAAGGAATATTCATTTAGTAATGTTAACGCTTAAATATGTGAATTGTTGAACTGCAGCAGCCAGAAATAATTATGTTCAACATCCCAAATCTTGGGACAGTAACTAAACGGAATCTCATGTGACTAACTGGAAAATGTAAGGAATAGTGTACATAGATTGAATATATTGAAATAAAATCACAAAAATATTATGTTATGAATCGTATTTATTGCAACGGAATCAAAATGGTATAATATATATTATTACTAGTTTATATATGTAATAATAAAACATGTATTAAACTAGTAATAATAAATATTTACCATGTATATTATTATGTATTACATAAAAATCTTTCATGAGTAAATGACAATCTTGATATTGAAAGTTTTATTAGTGTTATGTATCTATTTTTATAGATTATTAATAATGTTTTATTAAAAATGTTTAAAATAAAACATACAATGTTACGATTACCTTTAGCAAGTAATAGCAACATGAACATTTCAAAATATAGAATAACAGTCTTAATTCTCATTAATAAAAAATTGGGCAAGTGCGAGTCCGACTCGCGCATGAAGGGTTCCGTACCATAATCTATAACAAGTTTGTTGTATGGGAGCCCCCCTTAAATATTTATTTTATTTTATTTTTAGTATTTGTTGTTCTAGCGGCAATAGAAATACATCACCTGTAAAAATTTCAGCTGCCTAGCTATCACCGTTCTTGAGATACAGCCTGGTGACAGACGGACGGACGGACAGCGAAGTCTCAGTAATAGGGTCCCGTTTTTACCCTTTGGGTACGGAACCCTAAAAACGGTTGTAATTAAAATACTTACATCGAACGAACTTTATTTTAGGACATCGCTTAGAACGCTGTCTGCCTTTTGTTTTCTTGACAGTTATAAACGAATATAAACCTTATTGCAATATGTTAAGGTTTATGGGTGTATACTTAAGGTTATATCGACATAAACCAATCACAATTTTTTTTCTTCATTTCTGACAACACTTTCAGCTGTCAAGTTAGTTCGCCTAATTAAAAACTCGACTGTAAGCGTGGCCCGACATGCTCTTAGCCGGTTTTTATTAATGTTTTAATTGTTATGTTGCTTTTTAGTCATTTCTTCCGGAAATAACAAATACTTTTCTGAAAACCGCATCAAAATCGGTTCTGACAAATGCGAGATAATGGCGGATAAACATGCATGTATAACAAATATATGGGTCAAACTAAGTAACTCCTTTTTTAGAAGTCGGTTAAAACATCGGTCACATTTCGATTGTGTACTAAGCTTTATAGTTCCAATTCGTCACAAAATCGTTCCGGTAGTATATCACGTCACGAATCGGACGTGACGAATTCTACCTCGACAATTTAAAATCAAAATTTCAACGTGTTCTGAACCAATTCAATGTGTTTTTGGTTTAGTTTCGGATACTACGATAGTTTCTTCTATGTCTAATTGTGTTTAAAAAGTTAATATAATCTACTTACCGAAAAAACTGTTACTAACTCGAAATCCTATTTTTAGCGCACTGACACAGCGTCCACCTTTCGTCACCGTTTTCACGGAACTGACGGTATATTTGCAATGAAATCCGATGCCTATAGCATTAAAATGTTGCCAGGATTGAAAAATTAACGCTTTTTGGGGAATATCGATTGCACAAGTATGTTAAAATCGCTTGTGACTATAACCGGAAGTTCCGGTCTGTCGATTTCTTTGGACAGTGGAAAAAGTAGTTTTTCGGCATTATAAACCGTATTTGTTTATAAATAAAGCACACGACTAAAATCTAGACTCATTACTTTATCTGTGTGACCACATTCAATATTCATACAAATTTATTTCGAGTTTCTGCAAGCCTCTGAACATGACCGAGTCGACGTGGGACATACCCATTTTAGCACTTTTCATATCTTTATTTCGCAATAAATCTAGTAATAAATATAATATAATCATTTTATAAATATAAAATGAATGCCCCACATCTACAGAATCAAATGATACCACTCATATACCCAAATACTAAAGGTAAAGTAAAAAAAAACACGTTGAACGTGTGGGACATTCAAATTTTGCCATGTACACTTTTTTTGAAAAACGCTCATTTAGACATTTCTTCTCCACCCACCCGTAATCATCTCAGGACTATAGAAAAAGAAATTAGTGATGGAGATCTCAAAGGCGCCGCCCGATTACTTTTCTCAAGTGACGTGCTATCCCCAGATAATCCTGATACTCTTCTGGCTTTACAGACTAAACATCCCCCAGCTCCAGCAACTCCTTTCTTTCTCGACCCTCCAACGACAAACCAGGCCTGCCTCGAAATTAAAAATGCCGACGTCTTTAATGGTATAAATTCTTTCAAACCTGGTTCTGCCGCTGGCCTGGATGGACTCTCACCCCAACATCTAAAGGACCTTATATCGCGTTCCGTGGGCGATGCAGGTGAGCAACTGATAAGTTGCATTACCCATTTATTAAATCGAATTTACTCTGGTAATATCGATCCAGATATATTACCTATTTTATATGGAGCAAACTTTATCGCCCTCACAAAGAAGGACGGAGGGGTGAGACCTATTGCTGTTGGAACAATACTTCGCCGCCTCGCTTCTAAAATCGCAGTTCGACACATTATAGAAAAATTACAACCTCTTTTTAAACCGGTCCAATTAGGCTTTGGCGTTAAAGGTGGCTGTGAGGCCGCTGTCCATGCCCTTCGCACCTACCTTAACGAAGGCCAATGCGAAGTGTTGCTCAAAATTGACGTGAAAAATGCCTTCAATTCGGTGAACAGGGATACCCTGCTGTCTAAGATCAAATCCAACACTCCGGAATTATACAACTATCTCCTCCACTGCTATGCAGATCCAACAAAGTTGATGTACCGATCAAGTGAGTTGTCATCTGAAGTTGGCTGTCAACAGGGTGATCCCTTGGGGCCACCAATTTTTAGTTTGGCCATCAACCCTATTATTCAAAATTTGGCTTCAAAATTTAATGTCTGGTACCTAGACGACGGTCGGAGGAGGCGATGCAAACATTGTACTTTCCAATCTCCGCGAAATTAAAAATAAATTCAAAAAGATTGGCCTCGAGCTAAATTTCAACAAGTGTGAACTTTTCTTTCAAAATTCCAGCAATGACGTCATTTATATAAAACAAAAATTTAACGAGCTTTTGCCTGACATTAAGATAATTGACAAAAGTAATTTTTGCCTCTTAGGGTCCCCTATTTTTGAAGAATGCTTTTCTTACTATGCTCAAAATTCTATCTCGTTTCAAAATCATTCTCATCGGTTGCTTGAAATTAGCCCTCATTTTGCCCTCATCCTTTCAATTATTAAATATTGTCTTTTTTTCCTAAACTTACATGTGCTTCGCTGCTGTCCACTTTGGAATCATCAACATCTTTTGTTACGAATAGATAGTTTGATCAAAATGAATTTAGAATCCGTCCTCAATTCTCAGCTAAGCGAGCAGTCCTGGTCCCAAGGATCTCTTCCCATTCGGTACGGTGGGCTAGGGATCCGCAAATTTCTAGTGTCGCTTTACCAGCTTTTTTGTCGTCAGTTCATAGCTCGTCTAATCTCATAGGTAAAATACTAAGGGCGTTACACACAAACTATGAGATTGCGGGCTTAGAAGACGCAAAAAAGGCTTGGTCAATTGCTTGCCCCGGCCAAAATTATCCGGAAAATTCAAAATCTCAACGGAGCTGGGACGACTTATTGTGTAAATTGACCGTAGATTCCATCCTAAGCTAGTGCTCTACGGAAGACTGAGCCAGAATTTTGGCAGTAGGCACCAAAGAGGCCGGTTACTGGCTCCAAGCGCACCCTTCCGTGAGTACTGGAACTTTTCTAGAACCCAATACCGTCCGACTTACATTTTGTCTCCGTCTCGGGGTCCCGGTCTGCGCCCCACATCGATGCCCCTGCGGCTAAGACGTTGACAGGCTGGGTCACCACGGACTTTCCTGCCAGAGCAGTGCAGGCCGCTTCTCAAGACATGCTGCTCTGAACGACATCATCCGCCGGTCTCTTGCATCAATCAATGTGCCGGCCCTTTTAGAGCCGACCGGCATCTCAAGAGACGATTGCAAGAGACCGGACGTAATGTCTTTGATTCCGTGGAGTAAGGGACGGGTGCTAGTGTGGGATGCAACCTGTGTAGACACACTGGCCCCGTCACATCTCCACCGATCCTCAATTAGGGCCGGAGCAGCGGCAGAAGCGGCCGAAGGCATGAAACGGAATAAGTACAGTGGTCTTGGCGCTGAATACAATTTCATACCTTTTGCGTCGAGACCCTGGGTCCATGGGGCCCCAGCGCATTAAGCTTCTTCAAAGATATTTCGAAGAGGCTTATTGATGTTACTGGTGACCGGAGAGCTGGCGGTTTCCTCGCTCAAAGAATCAGTTTGGCGATTCAGCGAGGAAATGCCGCCAGCATCTTTGTCACTATGCCGCAGGGGCCATTTTTAGATTTAGTTTAATTTTATTATGTTCGAGTTTAGTTTAATTTTTAGGTATTGTTTTATTGTATTTTACTACTTCACTACATAAAGGTTGTCTAGAAGAGATCGCTATTTATCGATAAGACCGCCTGATATTTACCTCTGTCTGTTATTTTAATGCATCTCATGCTGTGTTGTCTATCCCTTGATGTTTGAGGTTTGCAATAAAGAGTATCTGTAGCACTAGGTATTAAAGTCACGGAAAAGCGAACGTTTTGTTTGCTTTCCGTTTTATTGAAATCGCTGCTGTGAACTCTGATCAAAAGACGAGCGAGCACTGAACAGCCGTAGGGCGTAGGGTTGCCATATGGCGCAAGCGGAAGCGATAGTCGTTGTACAGAGACCGCCGAACGCGATACACGAGACGTTGGGCGGAGCGCAAGCGGTTTATCACGCGTTGTTTCAGCGGATCGGCTTGAAGCGGGGAAGGGTGATGCGATGCGCTGTCTGGCGTTGAAACCAAAGAACGTGCTAAAGTCTATACAGAGCCAGAATATCGGGACTTATTCGTAAAAGTCTACGAGTAAACGAGGTGCATTGTTTTGTATAGAACTGAAACGTGGACAATGACTGCGTGGAAAATGACTAACTTTTGTGTTTTTTTTGGCTTTTTTCTCAACAGCGGTCTCCTCTTGGGGAATGCCGGTAGATTCACAATCTGACTTTTAAAAGTGCTCAATTTGTGGTCTGCTTATTGAACAAATTATTTCATTTCATTTCGTGATAGAGAACGGTTGGAAACTTTTGAAAGGAGGCAAATTGAGAGAGCAAGCTGAACTAAAATAACACGAATGAAAAGTTCTTGAGAGTAAAAGAAAAAAAAGTTGAAAGAGAAAGAGGTTTAGATACCTGCTACGACGGTGCCTATTCACTCTCGTCTTGTAAAGGTCGTGTGAAATTGCTCAAAGAAGAAGTTCAACGGAAGAGATATATCGTAGATAATATTCCGCTGTTCTCAACACCATGTTACTACCCACTGTTTTAGTGTATTTGTTCTTGGTACAGACCCGCGGTTATTTATACGGCGCGGAATGATTGGGCCCGATACTGAATACTGTAAACTTACTATAACTTAGAATTGGAGACTTTTATGGAGAACGTACCGATGTCTATTTGTTATAGTTTGTGCTTTTCAACATTAATGTGGAAGAAGATTACACAATATTGATTTGGTCTGAAACGTTTCGCCAAATTTTCATTCGTCCGAAAGTATTTTTTTCCTGAAACTGATTTTCAGGGTTTTGTAAACATCGTTTTAAAGATCCCGTTAGGTAAGGTAAAGTTTGTTTTATAATTATCCTGAAATGTGAACAGTTTTGGACGAATGAACTTTCTCGGTTATCCAGAAGAGCAAAGGATTTCTTTTATTTTAATAACAGAATTAAAGAAAAGGTTGACTGGGAGAGGCATTTAGCAATAAGACCACCTGTTACTTCTGTTTATTTATTACTGTATATCTCTCATATTTTGAATGCCTGTGTATTTGAGGTGTGAAATAAAGTTAATTTGTATTGTATTAGTAATTACATTTAAAATTCAGTGTTGTGGCACGAGCCTGTCCTGTGCCACAATAAATTAATAGATCTTTCTAAAAGAAAAAAAAAAACTAATAAAACTCGTTTAAATACACAGAAAACAGGAAAGCCCCTAAATAATTGCCCGTAGCCAGATTTTGTGAATACAATAGCCGTCATTTTGGTGAGGTTTTTGGACAATACGTAATTGCTTGTTAGTAATCCGATATCAGCGCAGTTTAACTTGTAAAATGTCACAATAGAGCTACCGTTAATTTCCCGTTTATAGAATTTTTGGTAGCGGTTTATTTTCGCCCCAATTCAAATCAAAATTTACGGAACAACCTTAGAATAAATGTGACGTTTTCAACGAAAAGGGCCCACTTTGTCGCTTACCATAAGGACGTGTTTGACGGGTTATTGGTATAAAGATGCAAACAAATTTCGTCCTTATGGTAAGCGACAAAGTGGGCCCTTTTTATTGAAAACGTCACAAATACACCTAGTAGGTAGTCTTTATACAAAAGATTTGCGAAGGATGAAGGCGGTTTAGGTTTAATACGATACATGTTAAATACATAGACAACATCCATGACCCAGGAATGAATATTCGAGTTCATCACGAGAATATTTGCCCTTGCCGGGATTCGAACCCAGAACAGGCTCGTCAAATGGCAAATTTGAAATGATTCACATTAGATTAAGTATCTCATGTAAGAGGTACGACATCATAATGACTTATTTATACGATTCTATGACTTATCGGACATTCGGAGACGCATTTGAATTAGAACATAGCTGTAGTTGCCTAATTCCTTTTTTGTATTTGTATCTAAACCTCTTTATTTGAGATCGGTTGAACATGAGAATAGTCCGTCTTATTTTCCACATTTCCCAAGGAAGTAATAAAACATCCTCAAGGAAAACATAGCTCAAGTATTAATCACCAGCTGCAACACCGAGATAGAGCCCCCCCCCCCCCCCTCACGGTAGTTAATCACGCAATTATGCGCATCCCCTTATCGTTTAATCGAAGTTAATGGACGGCCCCGACGACCTGTCGTTATTAAAAGTGCGATTATTCAAAATTATAACTCGGGTAAGGACATTTGGTAGCATACCGCGGTTCTAAAATCCATGGAGTCGCCAATTGTAATTTTTCAATGTCAAAGTCTAAAAATATATATGATGATGTAATAGCATACATAATTATATCTACCCAAATGACGAGACTGATTTCAACACGTTTTGGTACATAGGTAGCTTGCATGCTCAAAATGGTTATAACTAGGGTTATTTAGGATATTAAAGTAGCATACTGTGGTTCTAAAATCCATAGAGGCGCTATTTCTTTTTTCAAAGTCAAAGTCTGGATATATACCTACATATGGCATTATATCAAGATAGCATGATTTATGCTATTACATCATAACTAAACTCGTTTAAATACTAAAAAAATATTTTGAAGTCGCCGTAAAGGTAAGACTTGTACCTGGATATTACAGGTACAGGCGGCAAAGATGATTAGAGCCATTTGTTGAAAAAGTCTCTCCTTACGGTGGTTTATTATATAACATATTTTATACTAAGTATACTAAAATTAATCATGCCCAGTTAAAATCAGTTTAGTAATAATAATAAAACATTTAAATCATGCTATCTATTATATCGCCATATACTTTTAGACTTTGACTTTGAAAAAATTACAATTAGCGACTCTATGGTTGAAGTAGGTCATCATATTTCAGATTACATTTTCATTAATATATTTTAGATACGAAATCGTTTTCCATCGAAATCCTAACAAGGGAAATTAATAAAAAACCTAATAATACCCACAACCGGCCGAAGGAAACGCTGTATAAAAGATTCATTCATTTCATTCATTCGTTCGGCCCCCAAGGCCCTTCCGTTTAATTTGTCGTGGGTTCGATTTTCGGTTGGCACCGTTTATTGGCTCTGTAATAGCCAGAAGGTCAGTCTTTAATCGTAGATCCGATGGCAGCTACGGCACAAATGTTCTGGAGTAGAGACCCCGTGCCGGAAACAGCAGTTTGGAGAGAGTCACTCTATACGATGGACTAGTAATCTGGTCAAAATCACGTGAAGCCGTTTTCTGAGGACGTTGTACGTGATCATTGGGGAGAACCTCCTGGGAGGCCTCTGTGTAGCAGATGGCGTTTTTTAGGTGATATGATGATGATGAAAGAATGTCCTAAGAAGCCTATAAAATCTATTTCCTAAAATAAAGGAACATTTACTTAAATAAAATATCGCGTATATTAATTATTTGCGCGTCTGGGGGCTCAAATCGTTTTATTTAAATATGTGACAGTCGCGGAAACCGAAGAAAATATCCTATGAAGGAAATTAATAAAATACCCAAAAATCCAAAACAAGTAGCCGAAGAAAACGCTGTATAAAAAATTCAGTCATTCCATTTATTCGTTCGGCACCCGAGGCCCTTCCGTTCAATTTGTCGCGGGTTCAATTCTGGGTTGGTACAGTGAGTTGGCCCATCAATCGCCAAATAAGGTCAGGCTGTTTAAGAACAAGTGACATGTTTTTGGAAGACGTGTGGAGTGTCTTTACTTTGGAGAAAATTGTAGTTTCTACCCTTAAAGTCGCAAAATAAAAAAGAAACCCAGGTTTAAGCCTCGGTGCCGTTAAAAGTAGTCAAAAATCTGTTTAAATAAAAAATACAAAAATCATCATCCTCCTAGCCTTTGTCCCTTTTGTAGAGAATGAATTCTCAATCGGGGTCGGCTATTTGACGAATTTTGACGATTTGGCGTAGGCACTAGTTTTTACGCAAGCGACTGCCATCTGGCCTTCCAACCCAGAGGGGAAACTAGGCCTTATTATTGGGCTTAGGCGGTTTCCTCACGATGTTTTCCTTCACCGAAAAGCGAGTGGTAGGTAAATATCAAATGACATTCCGTACATAAGTTCCGAAAAACTCATTGGTACGGGCCGGGTTCGAACCCGCGACCTCCGTATTGAAAGTCGCATGCCCTAACCACTAGGCTACCACCGCTTCTAATAAAATATACAAAAATGTGGTCCAAAAATATGCAATATCTGGTTAAACATCGTGAAATTAAGGGTTGTACAATTTGACATTTTCGCATTTCATTTAATGCTGGTTCTTAGACGACATTTGACGCTGCATTCACCTTTTTTATATTTTTAAAACTAGTATGATGAAATAAAAATTATAGTTTCTGAATCAGTGTTATTAAGTAATTTGAAAATTTGAGAAGTTGCCAATTATTATGCACTGATTAGAAATCCACTAGTAATATCCAGTGAATTTAATCTAAATTATCATTTCGCGGTCTACTTACAAAGGATCTCACTTTGTGGCGAGTCATGGGGGAGGCCTATGTTCAGCAGTGGACGTCTGTGGCTGATAGATAGATATCATTCCGCTACTTGGAACCATTTATTTTAGTCTCGAACTCAAACTCCATTTAAAACTATCTCTTCCCATTTCACACCTTGAATGCCTATCTCGCTCACTCACCTTCAAATAGTGAAAAGTTTCGAATACCGAGACTTGTGGAAAGGTGTTAAGTGACTTTGTACTTGAAAGGGTGTTAAGCCGTTTTTAAACGGAGCAGGTGAGCTTTTCGCAGTAAACCTTGATTGCGCAATGTACGTGCTTTAGGTGTGAAACAACCTGTGTTAGGGCTCTTACATTCTGCATTTTATCTAAAACTATTATAAAATCGTAAAATAGGCATGCAGTTTTTTTTTGAGGATGTGAATCGATTCATTTCTTTTTTGGGATCAAATGTCTATATGGGACTAACTACACTTAGACTGCTCTTATAGTCAAAACATGTAGAAATGACCGTCAAAGTTCAACATTCCTACGGAGCGCTAAAAACGCTCCATCCAAATGGCCACCTACTTGTGACGTCATTTGTGAGTTGGGTACCAATTTTGTATGGAGGCAATATGTTAGTAAAATTTTCTTTGTTCTCTCATTCTCCCAATGTACATAGGTCTGTTGGTTGAAATCCGAGTACCCGTTTCGGGATATGTGGACATCCAAAGCCGGTTATAGGATACACTTTACCCAACTATGGTAAAGAAAAGTCGTAGTCGTATTTCATCTACATATATACCTACGTATGTTTGTATACCGTTGTCCAGTGCCTAGCTTAACGTTGAGCGATTAATCCAAGAATAGGATTTTTGTAGATAATAAAATCGTTAAATTTTGACCTTTGAGGTCTCATAAAATTTATTTCAATATATTTTTTTTGTTTTTATTTTTTCTTTCCATGACATATTGAGCTTACTTTAACACATATAACATCACTCTTTCTCTCCATTTAAGACATTAATTGTATCAGGGCTGGTTAGCCCTTACTACAAATATATTCGGACTTTGTGTGTGAGTATAACCCGCTAATGGGATTATCTCCGCGCCACAGGGGTAATTTGAATAGACTAAACCGAGTTAGTCTGACTAAGGGCGGGAGGAGAGGGGAAAGAGAATGGCAGAAGATAAGAAAAATGTAAAAATTTAAAAATATGTGTAAGACAACTCATCTTGGAACCGCTCTGAATAGGCAGCAGTGTGAAAGGGCCTTTACAGTTGCTGGTGCGATTTGTTGCCAGCAAATTCTTTCTCACGTATATTATTGTCAGTTTTCGTGTAGAGTGCAATTTAAAGTTATACCGTTTTATAGAAACTAAAACAGATTCAGCAATTTATTCCATTTGTAGCGCAAGGCAAGTTAATTTATTTGTTGACCGAGCTTTTTTTATTATTATAAAAGTAAATAACGAATAACCTCACACAAATCGATTTAGTCCCACAATAAGCTCTAGTAGTCTTGTGTGATAGACACTATTCGACGATAAACATACTTATATAGATAAATACATACTTAAATATAAATAACTACATGACTCAGGCACAGCACAAATATTCGAGTTCATTACACAAATATTTGCCCTTGCCGGCATTCGAACCCAGGACCGCCGGGTCAGTAGGCAGCTTCTTTACCACTGCGCCAACCGCGTCGTCAAAACTGACTTGTTAGTTGAACTTTATCATGGATGGTTATCTCTATACCAGTCGGACTTGTGTTGGAGTACAAACTCACTAACGGGTTTGTCTCCACGTCACAGGATTACAGGCTGAGCGAGCGAAGCGTCTCCGTTTCAGCTTGGCCCACAATTCTTTCGTATGTCCGAACCGAATAACTCCAAAACAAAAAGAGTATTTAAACCATGAATACAAAGATCAAAGCTTAAAGAAAAATTGAAAAAGGAGCTACCTGGTGGAAGGGACCGGGAATCGAACACGGTAGCTCTGGATTACCGGTCCAGCGCGTTAGTCACTTCGCTACCCTCGCTCCACGTAGACCTGACGAATTTTTCCTTATGCTTTGTGTGTCGATCTTTGCATTGTTTATTTGAAAGGTTTTTACACCTTAGTTGGTCATATGGTATAAATAAAAATTGTGGTGTACCCACATTAAAAAATGAGACATTACATGTTTCATAAAATTATAAAAAGAGTATTCTTAGGATCTGCCAGTACACCACCTGAAAGAATTACCAAATCCGTTGTTGGGGGCACTTCTCGCCTAATGCACCTCTAGGACAACTGTCACACGCGACTATTTCTCGCTCGAGATGATCACCTGTCTCTTTCTGTGCAGTAATGTGTGAGAGTGATGGGTAGCGCTATGTCGCACGACAAGAATCGCGTAGCATAGTCGTGCAGGACGGGCACGAGGAGATTGCATTATTGTATGTAACTAGCGACCCGCCCTGATTTCACACGGGTGCAATGCTATATTACCTATGCATGTATTATACATATAAACCTTCCTCTTCAATCACTCTATCTATTTTAAAAAACGCATCAAAATCATGCGTAGTTTTAAAGATAGGGACAAACAGAAGGAAGCGACTGTGTTTTATACACGTTTTATACTATGTAGTGATTTTTCTGTGGATTCAGTTTCACGAAGTTTGAAAATGGCGGACATATAAAAGATATTTCACCCATTTTGAAACAGACTCCCAAGATTTAAGTCACAGAGTCACCTTTGCTGGACATTTTGTTCTAACCTGACTTATGATATTGACCTTACGGCTAATAATAGGTAACGTCGCATACCGATCAAAAACATGGCGTTCAAATCAATACATATACGCAGGAGGATATACAATAGTACATTACATACCTACAGGGAGGTGAATTAGTGAATGTTCACGAACGCACGTGTTTGTGGCCCGAACCGAAGGTGAAGGCCGTAAATATGCGATCTGGGGCTTTACGAATTACCGCCCGTGGTTTGCCTAAAGTTTTACGCCTTGCGTTGGCCAGGAAGTGAGATTTTCTTCTCGCGTAGCGGGCAGAAGATCCCACTTCGGCCTGGTGATGTAAATATTGTTTCTTTAGGAAAAAGGCTTATTCTTAAAGAAAACACGTTCGTTTAAGCTTTAGGCCTTTAGGCAATAGACATGTTGACTGATGTTGAATTCTACAGCGTACTGTAGTTATATGAATAAAATTAGCTAAATATATCACGAAACAAAGAAAAAAAACCAGAAAAATAAATCGGTTTTGGAAATATGAGTTTAGAATCCTCATAATTTTACAAAACAATAATAATCATGAACTTAAACGCAATTTTTCACGGTGAAAATGGCAAATTTCCTTATTTCTCTTTACAATTATTGGTACCTATACCGGCCTGTAACTTCACTAGCCTGGAAGCTTTTTGTATGGAGCGTTTTTAGCGCTACGTAGGAATGTTGAACTTTGACGGTCATTTATGACTTTTAGAGCAGTTTAAGTGTAGTCAGTCCCATATAGATATTTGATCATAATAAAAAATAGAATGGCTTGACAACAAAATTAATTAACAAAAAAAAATTAGTTAACATGTCTATTGAGGATAATATTAATAATTATCCTTCCTTATATACTTAATTCTGGTGTTTAGAATAATATGTTTCTTGAGCTTATTTTAAAACAACTTCTTTCGCTCCATTTAAATAATTATATACATCTATGTAAGTATGTATATCGTAGTGTAGACCCATAATTAGAGCTTAATTTGGGGCTAGTTCGATTAGTGTGAAAATGTCTAAGAATTTATTTATTTCACTATGAACCAATGGGGCGCGTGAAAAAATCTCTGAAAAAATCTCCGAATTTGGTTACATTTTCCAAAAACAATTGGCAACATTTTCTGAACTATTTCTCAATGCAATCTGTGTCTTTTGTTTCGACATTTGCATCGCGCGCGTACACGTTTTGTTGTACTTCCAACCCGCACCAATAATGTCTCTGTTTGGCCTGTGGTTGATTGGTAGAGAATGCCTCATGGCATTAAGTCCGCCATTAGTACTTTTACTTCTGTATTTTGTGCAATAAAGATTAATAAATAAACTGTGCTGCGTGGGTATCGAGTTCAATGAACGCTACGCCACTATTATAAGCTTAACCTTAAAAACATCATAACAGATGAGATTAACTTCAACAGCACTTTGTAATTGCCCATAAAATGCAAACTGTACGAGCCGTAAAAGCCGGAACAGGCCCTCAATAAATATACAAGCTGTTTGAGCTAGTTATTAAATCGTTAAACCGTCAGCTACGAGTACAACACTTTTAAGTTAATTAATTGCGTACTTAGGACCAAATCAATGTACCGTTAAGTCTTGACAGTCGTAAAATTAATATAATAATAATAATAACGTTTATTCAATATAAAACCTTATCGCTAATGTTAATCCTCTGCCAAACCACAAGGCGGTTTATTGGCAGCAGTTAAGTATGGTATGGTATAATGTGTATGAAATGTTAACGTAACTAATGTATTTCATTAATGGTAAATATTATATCCGTCTAATTAGCTAATTATAAAAACGTTTCGAACTCATAGCGTAGCGGCACGGAGCAGCTGCCCCTGATGAAGAGCTCCATATGAGTTCGAAACATGTCGGGCCGTTCCTGATAATTTTTACGTGAATTTAAACCGTTTTAATAATGATTAAAGATGTCTCACGATAGTTTTAATAATATTATCGTCTAATTAGCTTAAAAAAATACTACACTATGTACTTATTTACTTGATTTTTATTGCACAAAGAAAAAACTTAAGTATCGTTCAAAAGGCGGAATTCCAGTCGTTTTTGAGATTATCGCGAATATACAGACAGACCAGGAGACAATTCATTCATCTTATTAAAACTTTCGGGAGACATGTACTTGTTGTATTAAGCGGTTCAAGTGAGCGTGAATTTCTCAGGAATAGTAACTTCGTCATCGCACCGCTGTAGCAATCCCTAATTAAGAACTCTATACGAGTTCGAAACATGTCGAACCGTTCTGACAATTTCACGTGAGCGGTTTACCGCTTAGTACAATAATTAATTCATGTGATACCATGCGAAATATGACCTCACTTTCGATTCTGAAATGGCCATTAACGGTTGCAACTGAAGCCGTAAAAGTTGAAACAGGCCATAAATAAGTAAACAATCCGTTACAACCAGTTGTTAAATCGTAAACCGAAACGTTAACGTGCACTTGGTTAGTCTAACTACCTAATTAAAACACTTTATTGTGGACATTCATTATCGTTAATTTGAGCCAAAATTACATTCGCTAAAGCTGGCCATTTTCACGGAATAAAAGAGGTATTTTTTTATATTTATTGCACATTGCAAATAGCGAACTTAATGCATTCTATACAAGTCAACCCCAAGCCGAAACGGAGACATAAAAAAATAAAAGAGTAGAGATAGAAGGTTCTCTCTTTCTTGATCTACGCAAAGTTGCCTGAGAATTGTATTTTATTGGTTGTTACTATAAAATGTAACGCAATTGGTTTTGAGATGACATAACCGACGGCAGGTTAACTGCTACGCCTGGCTACGAACGCGCGCCAATTTCCCGAATAAAGGTGGAAGATAGAGTAAAGCTGGGTGCGCCGGCGTATAGGCTACTAGCGCACGCGGCATCTTGATGCGATGCAAAAATTAATTGAAAAAGTTAGGGCTAACCTTTGACAGTACGTTAATTTAACAAGGGGTTAACCCTTGTTCAATTCACAGACGTTTGAACACAAAAGTATTATTTCAACCGCAACTGGAAATCATTTGACGACGCGGTTGGCGCGGTGGTTAAGCAACTGGCTACTGAAGCAACGGTCCTGGGTTCGAATCCCGGCAAGGAAAAATATTAAATATTTGCATGATGAACTCGAATATTTGTGCCTGGATCGTAGACCTACGATTGCACAAGCCTACTAGAGGTTTTTAAAACTATTTAACGGTAGTATGAATAAGTTTCTGTCAAAAATGACATTTTAGTGGCAAGCTTTTATAGCCGACTGTACTTTTCTTTGGATATCCATCAAATGCTCACTGAGACGATTCTAAAGAGCCCAAGCTCTATAGGATTGCTTTTTCTATTATAGAGTTCCTATGGCCACCTTTCGGCTCCATCATCAGATCAGCCCCATGGTACCATATCGTCGACCGTAGGTCCAATTGGGGTAAGGGACAAAATACGATTTTTCAGGAGAGGCTGACAAAGTTTTTTTTTTTAACTAAATCGGTCATAACTTTTTTTTGTAGTGAACCTTTTTTGGGCCTGATTTCATACATAATCTTGTATTTTAGTGTTCTGTCTATCTATGTAGTGCTCTTTTTAATAATTTAGATATTATAGAAAATGACATGTCCCTTACACCAACTTATTTCGCTGCTGATGTCCCTTACAGACAGAATATTCTGTAGTCTCGTCCCTTACCTTAAATTTACCTATTCATTGTATCCACTATATTGATGAAGAAATGGCGTAAGGGACTAGTTGAGATTATGTGTGAAAGAAAAAATAACGTAAAGGGTTCGTTGTAAAAATAAATAAGTACATACCTTTGACGTAAGGCGTATCTTAACACCGGAAACCTTTAAAACATTAATGTAAGAGGTATATAAATGTATTGAAACCGTGTGAGAAATTTTTGAGTGTCCGTTACATGCAATATTTGTATCGTTACACGTAACGTTTCTATCGAGTGGAATAACCTACATTTTAATTTATGATTATTTTTTTATTATAATCACATTAATTATTTCTCAGCCTCTATGATCGAATACTGAAATAAACAACCAATGTAATTTATACAGTAAAATGATTAAAAGTTTAGGGCTTGTGTTGAACGATAAAAGTACAAAATTAAATACAATTCAGAAATAATCATTTTACATTTGTACTTTTTTAGGTGTCCTGTTAGATAACATAGTAGTTGCTCACAATTCAGTGCCTCCAGTTAATAAGGGATAACTAAAAAACGGCACTTTTCAGAAGAGACAAAAAACTATTTTTCAATAGTAGATATTTAGAACTTGAACTATTTAAGAATTTTTATACAAGCTATAGTGTTAGGCTTTCATTTTATAAATAAAGATCTAATGCATTGACCCCATAAATATTTTTTTGTAGTAATAGCTTTTGTTAGCGAGTATTTAAGAGGTACTAACTCAATTTATTTGCACCAATTTTATCCTTTTGAACGACGTGCATAAACGAAAAAATACGACTTGTACCTGTATGAACGACATGCATAAACGAAACGAAACGACTTATTCTATTTTTATTATGGTATTTTATAAATTATACTACTTGTCAAACTTAAAACTTGTTACCTAAGGAGTCAAATGAGGCTGTATAGTGTATAATAAAATGACCATAAGAGTAATGTATGTACTTGAAAAACATCAATGAAATGAAAAGTTCTTGTTTATAGCTATGAAATATAATCAATATCAACATCAATGTCAGTCAATGAATAGCAAGAGCTCTAGTTAGATCCTTTGATTTCTCAACACTTATCGGTAGCGGAATTTCAGATAATGACTATTAAAGTGTGTCATACTTAGGAATGCCTTTTAATTGACAGTGAAAATTTTCCTTTACAATTCATCTAGTACCGAGGCGATTTTAAGAAGCCCAAACTCAGTAGGATTACCTTATCGTAATCTATTAAGTTTTACCCATGTCGACTATCCGGCATCATATACCTAATTTCAACTCAGCTAGTCCTCGGAAAGTCAATCTAATCTTCCTTGAGATATTTTTAAATATACAATGTGTAAAGTTAATTAAAAACTTTTAATAAAGAACGTGTTAATACCTCCTCCAGTATTCCATTGGTTATTGCTTTTTTCGACAATCTTAGCCCACTTTTTAAACTATCCGCTTAACCTTTAACTGACGACCTATACGTCTCACAGACGTCTTTACTTTTATTTTGAAATTATTTTTTTAACTACGGCACTCGCGGTGCTGCTCCTCCCGCTACCTTCCCCGTTCCGCGTCTGCTCGCCACAGGCAACGCCGCGAGCCCGGCCAGTTCGTATGTGACCGTAGCGGAGCAATCGGCGACTGAGAGACGTAAGTACGGTGTTAATGTACAAAAAATATGCACGTCTGTTAATCGTCACCTCGGTGTTTTAGTGTACAAACTCATAGTGTCCAATAGACGTGATGTCGGTTTTAAAGGTATATTTTTCTTTGCAGAATGCCTAGAAGAAAGCAAAGCATTTCTAGGAAATTAAAGGCAGCTCCAGTACGTCCCAGGTAGCCAAAACGAGTAAGGCCTTTAATAGATCAAGAGATATATTGATGTCGATACCGGCAAACCAGTCATGATTATTGACTACAATAAGACCAAAGGAGGTGTTGATGAAGTGGACAAGAAATGCTCTACGAGTATTTATTCATGCTCTCGAAGGACACGACGTTGGCCTATGGTATTATTTTATAAATTGCTAGATATGAGCCGCGTTATTGTTTAAAATTTTGTATAATAAATGCTCAGATCAAAATAAGTAGGACAGAAACCGCGGTCAGTTCCTTCTCGCACTTGCACGAGTATTAGTCCTACCCGTAATGAAATTACGGGTTTATAATGACAGACTGCCCGTGAGTTACGACTAACTATGGAGCGAGTCATTGGTCCCGCCGATATGCCCGAGCCTCCAACCGAAATCGCCAAAAATAAGGAACCAAGGGTTCGCAAAACCTGTGCTATCAGTCCAAGCCGCCTAAAAAGACGTACGAAGACTACGAAGTACTCTTGTTGCAAATGCAACAAACCTATGTGCCTTACTTGCTGCCTTCAGATATGCATTGACTGCAAATTGGGCCATTAAATGTGCCATGTCTGACTAGTGTCATTTTTTTATGTTTCAATTTAGAAGTGATTTTATGTTTTCAATTTGTTAATTAGTTCAAGAAGTAAGAACATTTTATGTTTAATTGTTATATTTTCCCTAATTATAAAAAATATGGAGACTAATTAATGTTCCTAAAATTTAGTACTAAGATTTTGTGATCTCTTTAATAAATGCTGTTAAATTTCATAATAAAGCTGGTATTATTTTTATTATAATTCAAATAATTACCCTTAACAAGTGTTTATGCAATAAGCAAACTCAAAAAAAACTAGCATGTTAATTGTATTATTAATAATTAAGTTTAAAATTTACGTCTCAGACAGCACATCGGTGTAAGTGCTACGTAAAAACCAGGTCGTCAGTCAAAGGTTAACAAAACACTTCACGGGTAGAATAACAATCACGAACTGTCGACAAAGAGTTCAGTACTTACTGTCGTTCAGAGACGCCGAACTGACGAATTATACCTAATAACATAAATAGACACTTACATTTCTCGGTGGATTAATTACTAAATTTTAAATTTTCTTACCAAATTTATTTGAATACTTCCATTTATCGTGAAAGTTTGCATGTAAATAAGTCAAACTACGCTAGTAGTTTCAATGATTTAGTAAAGCCAAAAATTAACATCCAGTTTACACAGATAACCGTATAAACAAAGGTTATAAAACTGATGAAGGTAATTTTATTGCAACATAACACTTTCTTTATTGTCAATAGATTAAAATATTATGAAGTTAGATGTGTTTGTATATAAAGGTAACAGGGATAAGTAATTCATTGATTCTCACGAGAAAATTAGCGTAACGGACACGAAATCTAAATATAAATCGGATCAAACCTAAATATCGTCTGAACTAAATTGGTGTAAGGTTCACACTGTTAAAAATATAAGATAGCAAATTGGGGTAAGGAGCATTTTTTTCAAAGCTCGTGCAAAAATTTTTAGGTATGGGTGTTATTTATTCATGAGCTAAAAAAAAGCATTAGTGTAAAAGCCAGTTTCATAAGATTGTCTTCAAAAATAAGTCATGTAAAGGTAATTCCTTAATTGGAAAGACCTTTACCTTCTTCAAAGTGGATTGGTGGCAGTAGTTACCCTATTTGATGTTGCTTTATTAAAATAAAAAACAGATACATGGTTTTTGTGGGTCAGATTTGATTTTGAACCCATAAAAATCAGTAGTGTAAGGAACACTTTTTTTATATACACCATTCGATAGAGCGGAAAATTCTGAACAAAACTGTATATTCAACTCATTTTGCGTATTTTGTCCCTTACCCCAATTGAACCTACGGCCGACGATATTATTGTATTGTCATCAAAGTTAAGTAAGTATGCCAAATTTCAGCTCAATCGGTTGACGATATCTGCTTCAAAATTGAGTTGCAAGATTTCACCCGAACAAACATACTTTAAACATACCATGCAAGCTAAATAAAAGCTGTGATAAAAGCTTGTAAAAAAAATGTGGAGTGTTGTAAACAGCTGACCCATTGGCTATTCGGTGATGTAATCATAAAATGTCAATTAAAAAAAAAATATGTATATACCTAAAGATAACATCCATAACTTAGTAGCAAATAATTATACTCGATGCAATTCAATACTTATAGTTTAGGTTGGCTTATACTTCGATGTTATGGATATTATAAATACATTTAAACCGTGCATGAGGCAGGAAATCATTACATAAATATTTTCTCCTTCACGGGATTCGAACCCGTGTTACAAGTATCGTAAACACACAGCTAACACAGATTAACTACATAGCTAACATCGCCTTCATGCCATCTACATCAAGTTCTGACTAATGAAAATCTCCACACCCCACAAATCAGGCAAGCTCTCAACCAATATTTTATACTGACAAATGATAGACGCGATTGCCCAAAATAAACACGTCGCACCTGCCATGGCGGGTCGCCAGCGCACGATTTATCATGTACCCCGTTATCATTGACAGTCGGCGCTAAGAGTGACTTTACCCCCCAACCCTCAACCCCTCTGCAATACATCGCGGAAGTGATTTCTCTCATATCTCGAGCATCTAGTTGCCACTTATCCTACCTAACCTTTCCTATATGTAAAAAGTTACATTTAGGTAAAAATCTTACTTACTTACGCTACAACCATTTGTGGGTATTGGCCTCTTGCACAATCTTCCTCCAGCACAGACCTTCTTCCAGCTGATAAACTTCCCCATCTTCCTGAGATCTTCCTCCTTACAGTCATCATCATCATCATCAGCCAAAAGACGTCCACTGCTGGACATAGGCCTCCATCAGAGAACACCACCATGCCTGGTCCTGCGCCACCCACCATTTCGAGAAGTTTCGGTGAACCCGTTCAATTTAGTGTGAGCAACACTGGTGACATACTGTCTTACGAGTGACTCGAGTCCAGCTGAGAGCAAAACCAAATTGTCATCTCATTACCATTAACATCTCCTTTTTTATTTACGTACGTACTTTCATATACCCGTCTCAATCGATCTTGGTCTCGCCGTGCCAAGAAATGCGCCGGCACTCCGCCAACGGACACTCCTGTCTGTAAATAGAACGACCTAACTCCTAAATTACCCAACTAACATATGACTTTTCGTTACTAGGAAGCTTCTCATGTTTCGCATTAATAGAACAACTTAACTCCAAAAATACCTAAGCAACTTACGCCCTTTCTCAAGTAGGTAACTCTCGAAGACATGTTGTTTGGTGTTAAGAAAGACTTAATTTGGTAGATATTTTCAGTGATATGAGATGTTTTGAGATTCAGGTTCTTCGTTGCAATGTGAGAAAAGCAGTTAAATAATGGTTTGTAGGTGCCAAATAACAGAACTGACCGTGGAAGATTAAGATGCTATGTTAGCAGCAAGCACGTTAGGTATGTCGCGTTGTTAATAGTGTTTTCTTGCAGACTCAGCCTAAACTCGGATTTCTAATTCAAGACCAAAAAAACTACGACAGATACGTCACTGTCAAAATTGACAACATTTAAATGACATCTGAGTTTGTTTCTTGGCTTGCACCAAATGCACAATGTTACAATTAGAATACCAGATTTTGTACCAAAAATCTCCGATGCTTAAGTTTTTATTATTTCCTCTCGTAATTATGTAATAATAAATATTTCTAGTTATGTTTAACCGACTTCGAAAAAAGGAGGGGGTTCTCAGTTCGGTTGTATGTTTTTTTTTTTGTTAAAACATAGAGTTAAAGTTACCAAATAAATTATCTTAGCGTGTTTAAAAAAGAAAAAGGAACTTACTATTGTAAAAATATTTTATTGTAGTGGCAACCTTGTGGTACTTTTTTTGGTCTTGAATTAGAAATCGTAGTATAGTTTGGTCTCTGACGGATAGCTTCGTTTATGTAAAGTATTGTTTTTTGTCAACTAGGTTATTTTGTATTTTCTAAATTTTTCGGAATTGATACAATAATTTTAAATGAAAATAATGCTGAATTTCAACAGATCTAAAAAGTCATTGATTAAGAATTTGAAAAGTTTGGACGTCTTTTGTAGACATGCAGAATCAGTGTCAGGTGATCAGTTAAATCACTCCTGTTCAGTGGCGCGGAAACATTCCAGTTAGTGGGTTTGCACTCTCACAAGTCTCACACAAACTCCGACTCACTGGTAGTGTGGCTTTAAAAGTAAAAGTATTCGTATCTAAAGTATATCAAATTCACACGTTTTTTTGAAGGTTTTTATACTTACTACTTATATGTAGAATAAATAATACATATATATTTGAGGTATACGTATAGTGTATAAAGATAATGTATGAGTACATGTATATTTCTATATGCATTAATTATGTAATAAATATTAGTATCTCAGATACAGATATACTTAGATCAGAATATAATTAATTTCCGCTCTGCACCAATTCTAGTATCTCAATAATCTATGTCCAGCCCCCTGGGTTAAGAGTAGGGAATGCAAACCGGTAAATTTTTGTATGGAAATTACCGGATTTCCGGTAAATTACCGGTAATTTCCATAGACAATATTACCGGCTGCATTCCCTAGTTAAGAGTAGATAGAGAATGCCATTTGGCTTAAGTCCACAACTTTGTATGAACTTTTTTTGTGCAATATTATAAAGTTCGAATAAGTTGCGTTGTCTGCTCGCCGCTAACTAACCGCTTTAGGTAATCCCTATTAGAGATCTCTTCCACATTCCATTTCCTCGTACACATTCCATTGCTTATTAGGCGTGCTCGTCACGGCTTCTGTGTCAAAGTATCATATTCTAATGAGCTACGATATTAAAATGTCAATCTTCATAATCACCAACCCAAAGTCGACCACCGCTAGACATAGGCCTTACTTAATGCGCCACCATACCCAATCCTCCGCTTTCCGCATCCATGCTCTTCCCGAGACTCATTTCTGGTCACCGGGCGGGGGACCGTCCCCCAGGGCGAGATGTTCGCAGTCTCCACTCCAGAACTCGTCTGCCCCATCGGCCATCGGTTCTCCGACAAATATGCCCCACCCACTGCCACTTCAATTTGCTCATTTTTAGTATTATGTCGGCCTCCTTGGTTGTTAGTCGGATATCCCGGTTCCGGGTCAAAAAATACAATCTTGTGGCGTGGAAAAGAAGTATGACATAAGAAGATATTTATCGTTTCTGTTTGTTAATATCCTCCCTTTGTCCTAACGTGAGCTTTTCTACCCGAGTAAGAAAATGGAATTGTGGGGGCATGTTTTCAAAATAGGCTCTTTTCGGACAGTATTATTCGTTATTTTTTTACTATAACCTCGCATAGCATGGGTGAATTGAAAACCTTATCAGTTATCAGTCTATTTATTGCTTTCATAAGTATTTGCATTAGATGGAAGATAATGTACATTAGTTTTGTCCACTATGATGTCAATAATTGAATAGTTTAAAACAGAACATTACTAAATACATCTACCTTATTACAGTCTATCTATCTATCATCTACTATATTATTTAGTCTTGTTTCGTCCCTCTGATAATTCTATTATATCCAACCGGAATAAAACGACAAAAAATCTGTCCCAACGGTTCGCTTATTTTATTCAACAGAAGAAAATAATTTCCGTCCATAATGCAATTATAAAGATAGGCCCGGCATAATTGTCGGAGGTCCCGAAGTTTGCTTATTAAAAAACGTCCGGCCTTCAAACTCCTCGTAATTCCGAGCTTATTTCGTTTTATTGCGGAATAAAGTATCTAATTATGTGAGTTTCTAATTGTTGGGTTGGGATTTGGAAAAAGTCATGCATGATGTATAAATATATGACGTCAGTCCTAAATGTTATTCCTTTTATTTATTGAAAAACAGGTTACATAACATTACAGTTTTCACCAATGCGTCATGAACCGAACAACGTTTATTTTGACGGCGAAATGGCGTGGCCCCGTTGTTCCGACATCTCGGGTGTTGGATTTGGTAGGTTGCCCCAGAACCGACGAAACACGACACCTTCCGGCCAAAAATCAGCACACGCGATGGTCTCCTGGTTTTACTGTCTACTCTTCGAACCATGTAGGTATGAGTACGTGGGTAAGGATAAAACTTATATAAAAACTAGCCACAATTAGTAAAGTAATAAAATTAATTTGGACTACTTCTATAGGTTGACCTTTGAGAATTAGTTGATACGACATAAATTTGATGTTAAACAAAGAAATAAACAAAGAATCGATATTTAATTTTCAAAATAATAATGCTGAGGTGAGCTCAAATGGTATGAATATGTCATAAGAGACCACTAAACTTCATTACCAAAACAAAACATGCTACCCCAGTCTCGAAGCAGGCCTTCTAACTAGATTCTAGACTCGATAGCCTAGTCTATCGCGAGTTGTTTATTTATCTACATTGCCTGACAGCGCGATAAATCCGGTTTATAAGTTGTCATCACCTGTACAAACCACGAGAGTACAGTGTCTAGCCTAGTCTCTAGTGGTTTGAAAACCGTACAAGTGCGAGTCTGTCTCGCGCACCGAGTGTTCCGTACTAATACCTATCCCATCTTAACTGACCGGGTTAAGTTTGCACCTGGTAGTTATAGCGCCGGATAAAAATGAGGTGCAAAGTTTAAGGCTTAACAACCAACAACCGATCACGTTTGTTTTATCGGGGCTCCCATAAATATTTATGTTATTCTGTTTTGTAGTTGTTATAGCGACAACAGAAATACGTCATATGTGAAGATTTCAACTGTACTGCACATGAGATACGGTCTGGTGACAGACGGACAGACAGACGAACGAGCAGCGGAGTCTTAGTAATAGGGTCCCGTTTTTACCCTTTCGGTGTGGAACCCTAAAAATGGTTAAATATCTTCGACTGCTCAAGCAACTGATAATATCAGGAGACCTTGACCCAAGAGGGTCAAACATTTTTAGCGCCGACAGAGCGGCAGCTAATTGCCAGCCGTGCCGTCACGGCAACAATGACCCAACTTCTTCAAATTTCTAGTGGGCTCAAGCATGGTATAAGAAAACAAGGTATGGCACTCCGCCTAGTGAGGCTTGTTACGTCACTGATTAGTCGCCGCTTTATGGTAACAAAATAATTATAAGGAAAAAATTGCCGCCAATCGTACAAAAAATTATGCTTTACGATCATCATGTTCTTTGACTAAGTTTTATTTTGTCGTAACAATTGATTTAAGAGGCCTTATTCCTTTTAAAATAGGTACTGATTGTTTTAGAATTTTTTTCTATGATCAAACATGTTACTTAACATATTATGTTACTACCTATAACAGGGCTACTGGGATTTATTGGTATATATTAGAAACCTATAGTTTGAATTTTTCATTGATAATCTTTGTTTCAAACACTACTCGAAATTGACAAAATTCACGCAATTTTAAAAGGAATAAGGCCTTTTAAAACACGATTTTATGAGATTCATACAGGTAACAAGGGAATCGGGGAGTATTATGATACACCACTGGCATCACAGAAACGGATCGACAGAAACAACCGACCAATCATAGCGTGATGATGTTTAAAGTCTCGGCTGTCATTCGTACCTTATTTTCTTATACCATGGGCTTACGTTCGTAAGTAACTTTCCTGCAATGTTTTTGATGTAAAACTTACTATGTCTATATAAATTAAAATAATGGACTGCACTATTTATAGCCCTTATAAATTATTCCATGAACGGCCAAATGGACCATAGGACTCCAAAGAGGTTTCCACTACGAATGATCTAAATCTTTCTGAATTTATCAGCTTCCAATGACCATATTCTGATCGTTAGTCCGTCTTTTGAGCCAAAATATGCTGCTTCTGTGAATACATATCACAATAATTATCTTAGAAATCTAGCTTTGACCCTCCAAACATTCTCAACGCCGATTGAGGGCACCTAATTTCCAGTTGTGACGTCACGGCACTAATGAGCCCAAGTTTGTTGAGCGTCTTGGAACTTCTAGTGGGTTGTTCATGTGTAACTAAAATTGTTAGTTATGTACTGAACCCGCTGCCATTACAATACAGAGACTTCAAATGATGTGATTATGAAACCACTTCGCTTATACAGGATGGCCAAAAAATAAGTGTGAGACTTTTTGGAACCCCAACGTCATTCACTGAGTGCGCGCCAATAATTTTGATCAATGATAATAAGAGTTCTTTTCTGTTAGTAGCATTTCAAGATATTTTTACGGCCTTAAGTGGAAGTGGAATTCGTAACGCACCAGATCGCATATTTATGACCCCTACCTTCAGTTCGGGTCACAAACGCCTGCGATCTGGAATGTTCACAAAGTTACCGCTCTAGGTATGTACTATATAATGTACTATTATATCACACAGCCTCAGCATCGATGGCGGGCACTTAATTGCCAGTCGTGACGTCACGGCACTAATGAGCTCAACTTTGTCGAGCGTCTTGGAACTTCTAGTGAGCTGTTCATGTGTAACTAACATTGTTAGTTATGAACTGAACCCACTGGCATTAGAATACAGAGGCTGGCCAAAAAATAAGTGTAAAACTTTATGGAACCCAAGTGTCAATCACTGCGTGAGCACAATAAATTTTCATCAATGATATTTCCACAATTAATGGTCTAAATGCGATAATGCGAGTGATTATCTGTTAGTAGCATTTCAAGAATATTTTGATAACATAACACGGCCTCAGCGTCAATGGAGGGCACCTTATTGCCAGGCGTGACGTCACGACACTAATGAGCCCAACTTTGTCGAGCGTCTTGGAACTTTTAGTGGGTTGTTCTTGTATAACTAACATACATTGTTAGCTATATGTAAGGTGACGCGACCGCTGCCATTGGAATACAAAGGCTTCAAATATATGAATAAAGCCCACTTATTATTATTACAAGCCTTTATTTAACTTGCAATGTATGTATGAATTATGCAACTCAATTTTGAAGCAAATATCTTCAACCGATTGAGCTGAAATTTTGCATTACTTAACTTTGATCAATACATGGTCTGATGATGGAGCCGCAAGGTGGTCTCAGAAACTCTGAAATAGATAAAGCAACCCTACTAAGTTTGGGGTCTTTAGAATCGTCTTAGTGAGCAATTGATGGACGTTCAAAGTACAGTTAGCTATAAAAACTGACACAAAAAGGAAACTTTTGACAGAAATTTATATATTCTTATGAACAGAGCATGGTAACCGAGCAATGGCGGTGGTGGCGAGCAATGGGAGTTAATGAAAGTGATCAAAAATATCTGGACACGCCTCTATGCCTTTATCAGAGGAGGAGAATTAACATGTTCTTGATCAAGTTTTTTACCCATAAAATGAACTCGACTGTACACCGATCCCGCACCAACTATGTCTCTGTTTGGTCTCTTGAGTGGTAGAGAGTGCCTCATGGCATTAAGTCCGCCATTCCTTCTTTGTAAAATGCAATAAAGATTAAATAAATAAAACTCCACCCTTCATTAAATACCTACAAATCGTCTCGAAGCTAAGGCGATTATAGATCGTTACAAAGTCCATTTGGACAGGGAGAAACTCCCAAAGCCTGAAGTCCGTGCGGTCGGACTGCGATTGTTGTTTCCAAGTTTGTAGCAAGTTTCTGGAATAGACTTGAAACAGAACATCTTAAGTTTATTTTTGGGGTTCTGTTGTAAAAAGATAAAATTTTGCGGCTACCTATTTTATTATTTTAGAATACAACTCTTTTTGTTTAAATTATCAAAGTTTTTAGTCTATTAATATAACTGAGCGTTTTAAATTTTTCACATTTTTTTTAGGCTATCTTTCCGAATCATCAATCAAGGAAAAAAGTGAGTGTGTGTACAGACTATTCTACGGAAACCATCCTTTTTTAACGAGTTTAAAAATAGCCTGTGTTAAATTAAGTTAGGGTATAAACTAGCGCTATTCCACATTTCTTGCAATTACGTCCAGACCCGTTTCGGCGTGATGATCTGACTCACACACAAACTTTCGTTTAAATTGACGGAGCGAGGGAAGAGAGCGAAGCCTCTCCCTTTCAGCTTGTATGTTTGGATGTTCGGATGTCCGATTTAAAACTGTTCTCGCCTAAGAGCTCTTCAGCTCACGAAGTCGCTAATAATATTTTCCCGAGCGAGAGAAGTCTGTTTTTCAGCTTGTCTAAAAATTAAAATAAAATTAAAAATATAACTTATAAATTCCGAATTCCTAGCATAACTATGGTTCGCGACTAATGTCGCGTGACATAGACCTGTCACTCTCTCACAGTACTGTACAGAAAGAGATAGGTAGCATGTCTCGCGCGAGAAAGAGTCGCGTATCACAGTTGTGCTAGAGGTGCTGATACCCACTTGTGGACTGTACTTACCCCAAAATCAATCCGGTAATCTGGACATACGAAATCATTTTTAGCCAAGCTGAAAAAGTTGTTCGTCTCGCTCAGTCAAAGATATTACTAGCGGCTCAATGAGCTGTAGGCCTAGCGAGTGTTTGGAAATCGCTGTAATAAATATTCTATTTTTACGTTTCTATCTCCGCCAAGTCAGAATAATTTCGGAAAACTGGATTGTCAAAAAATAGTACACTACTGCAGACGCTGCATGGGAAAGTAGGGCTTGCCGGGTGAGTAAGATAGGGCGTGGCCACATGTCCACGACACGGCGTCGTAAACGTAAAACGACACGGTGTCGCGTCGGAACGCGACAAATTATCCACCGTGCGAATATACGTTGCCGCGTCGTGAAAACACATGCTGCACCGGGCACCGCAGGTCGCGCCGCGCGCAGGGCAGATTAACTTTGCTGTGTTGAGTAGATGCACGGTGCGGTGCGACGTTCGATTACGACGCCGCAGCTTCTCGTACATGTTCAAAATATTTTGCGATCAGTTTTCAATTCGACATGGATCCCATCACACGTATTCTGCTCTTGTTGCTTTTAAGAAGAAGCATGAAGAAAAAGCAGAAGAAACGAAAATGTTGAATAAATCCATATCTTTCTATTATGAACCATGATGGCAGTCATTTCAAAACGATGTACGAGGCTTTAAAAATATTGCATTGTCATTCTAGCGTTTCAAATTAAACGTGTATATATACATAATTTTAGCTCAATAGGTTGAAGATATCTGCTTCAAAATAAGTTGCAAGATTCTACGCAAACCAACATAGATACAAGTGATACAAGATACGAGTATCTACAATGTACACATACCTACCTACTCGTAGTTACATATTGCAAGTTGTCTATATTGCAAGTTAAATAAAAATGCAAAAACGAGCGACTACATAGTTTTAATATTGATTTAATCGTGAAATTTAGTCGATTGAAATTAAAACTAATTCAATTGTTAGTCGAAGATTCTCACAACTAATTCAATCGCAACTAAATTAGTCGCGATTGAAAAAGGACGATTGATATTTTCAATCGATTGATTAGTTGACTAAAAAATTAATCCATTAATGCCCATCTCTGGTTTGCACGATGCGGCAACGTATATTCGCACGGTGGATAATGTGTCGCGCTCCGACGCGACACAGCGTCGTTTTACGTTTACGACGCTGTGTCGTGTGTTTTCACGACGCGGCAACGTATATTCGCACGGTGGATAATGTGTCGCGCTCCGACGCAACACAGCGTCGTTTTACGTTTACGACGCCGTGTCGTGTGTTTTCACGACGCGGCAACGTATATTCGCACGGTGGATAATGTGTCGCGCTCCGACGCGACACCGTGTCGTTTTACGTTTACGACGCCGTGTCGTGGACATGTGGCCACGCCCATAGTGATACGAAGCCGGCAAGCATTTTTCATGTATAGTGCTTTTCTCAAACATAAATGCAATGAAATAAAAAAATACAGCGCTCAAAAAAAACCAGCTGCTTTTTCATGAACACAGACGCCACGTTCACAAGAAAATTAAACTGTCTAGCTATCACGGTTGATGAGATACAGCCTTGTGACAGACGGACTGACAGCGGATTCTTAGTAATAGGGTCCCTTTTTTACCCTTGGGGTACGGAACCCTAAAAATTGAGTCCCCGGCTAGGACTTCAATTTTGTATTGAAATTCCTTTACAGTTCTCTCGAGTTGTTTCGCCCGAAAAGTGATACTTCATTGCATGTTTGAGAAAAATCTAATTATCAAACCTGCTTACGAAATTTCACGAGAATCGGTTGAGAAATTCGATATTTAAGCGAGAACAGCTGAACAAATACGAATGAATTTTGGGCCAAATTGTAACGGAAACGCTTCGCTCGCTAGCTTATAAAAATATATAATATGGACGTCTGTCGGTACTGTCTCGTGGGATCCAGCGCAGCCCGCTAGGTTAATAAGCTTGAAACTTTAAGCCTTTAATACAAAGATCAAAGCTTAAAGAAAAATTGGAAAAGGAGATACCTGGGGGAAGAGACCGGGAATCGAACCTGGTACCTCTGGATTGCCGGTCCAGCGCGTTAGCCATTTCGCTACCCTAGCTCCAGGAAGATCTGACGAATTTTTCCTTATGCTTTGTGTGTCGATCTTTACATTGTTTTATTTGAAAGGTTTTTACACCTTAGCTTACAGCATACAAAAAGTGGTGCGTTAAGATGTGAATATTAACGTATTCACATAGAGGTCGCTAAGGTGTAGGTGTAAAGCAGAAGGAAAAATTCGTCAGATCTTCCTGGAGCTACGAGTCTCGTAGGGTAGCGAAATTGTTAACGCGCTGGACCGGCAATCCAGAGGTACCAGGTTCGATTCCCGGTCTCTTCCCCCAGGTAGCTGTTTTTTCAATTTTTCTTTAAGCTTTGATCTTTATATTAAAGACTTAAATTAAAATTGTGGTGTACCCACATTAAAAAAAATTAGACATTACATATTTCATAAATTTATAGCTTTAAACTATGAGTATCTTTACTCGAAAGTAAGTGATATTGTAGCCTACCTCACTTTATCGGTTATTAATATATTAGCCGGATCATTATGTTACGGCATATTGGTATCGGTAACCGGCACTCAGCCAATTTGGTGTGCTATAAGTAATGTGGTTATGTTACGGTTACTATTATAGGCTTTATTCCTTTTACATTTTATTTTTTTCATATATGCATTTCAAAGTAGTAACATTGACAATATGTTAAAAAAACCGGCCAAGTGCGAGTCGGACTCGCGCACCGAGGGTTCCGTACAAACACTTTCCATCCCTAAGTGGTTAAGTTAAGTTTGCACCTGGTATGTATAGCGCCCCATATAAATTAGGTGCAAAGTTAGGTATTAAAAAAAAAAATTATGGTTTTCGTAATTTTTCCTTTATCTATGCTATAAGACGTTGCTTCGTACCAAATTTCAAGATTCTGAGTTCACGGGAAGCACCCTGTAGGTTTTGATTCCCTTGCAAGTGTCGAAAATTTGCGGCATAAACGGCTGTATCTTTTGATTGCGTTGGCTTAGAAGTTTGATTTTTTCACAGCTTCAAGGGACAGTAGACCTGAGTAATTGATATAAATTTCAGCTTCATACCTCCACGCGTTCCTGAGAAAAAGGGTCTTGACAGACGGACGGACGGACGGACAGACGGACAACAAAGTGATCCTATAAGGGTTCCGTTTTTTCCTTTTGAGGTACGGAACCCTAAAAACATGTTTAATCATAGATTAAAATGTCTTAAACAAACAGCATTTTTGAACGGATAAGGAGCCTTAATAGTATTAACTTAGTATAACCCAACAGGGCGTATTTCCACCCACGCCATATTGCGTTATTTTTTTGGTAGGTACTAATTTATTTTACTCGCAACCACAAATTTTTCAAACAACCTATTCTAATATTTTTTATAGATCTTTAATGTAGGTGTGTAAATTATATACAAACATTTCATCATCATCATAGTACGCCCTTCAGTCTATTACAGAGGATTTGTGTTCTTCAGTCTGCGAGGCACCGTCTTTGGTGGCTGAAAAGCCGATACGCGATCGGCATATCCGACCGCAAACTTAACAAGAGACACTGGCCGGTGTTGAGGGTCGCCTAAATGTCGTTTCCGCCTCTTGTCAGTCAATGCACCAAACCATACATCGTCGCACCACCTCCTGCGGCCGTTCGCCACAGACTTGCACCAATCTGTTCGCCTTACCACGAGTTCTTCCCAGGTTTGGTGGTAGATCTTAAAGGCAATCATGTCCCGCTTCGCGCAGTCATTAAAGCGAAACAAGGGTCTTACGACATTTCGTTTTGCGTTCGCTATTGCGCCAAGCAGAACACGTCGTGGTAAACGAGAGGGTTCCATTCTGTGTACATGACCCAGCCAGCGCAAGCGCCTCTGTTTAAGTAGCGCAGTCAGGCTTGGTAATTGTGCTATTTCCAAGTCCCTCGTTTGTAGTTCTGTCCTGCCGTGATATATTATATGATATGATATATAAACATTTAGCTGTACAAGTTTAGACGTTTAAAGGATCACAAAAATTAACTGTTGTTTTTTTTTTGTTTTCAGGTACGATCTGCTATTTTAAAAGACTGGATTGTAAAATGAAATAGTAAGTATGTGACTAAAGATAACAGTCACCTAAATTAAAATAGTTAACTGAAGTACATAATTGTACACTTCATATTTTACTATCAGAAGAAATATACTAGCTATTGCAAATTAAAATCATTATAATAATTATTAGATATTTTAACTGAATCATTTTTGTATTGAATCATGTTTGTGTTAAATTGTATACATATATAATGTATTATACGTGATTATTGAAATAATAAATAATTTTAACTCTTTAAATTTATGATCAGCCGTTTCTGATATAAAAAAAATATGCCTGAAGCGGGATTCGAAGCTCACTAGCGACTTTCTAAACACTTTGATGGGTTAATATGACTAGTTTTAAATTATTTTGATAAATGTGGCATAATTCCGAAAAACTGAAGAGATTACTGGCTTGTAAGTAATACAATTTTCAATTGACGCTCAAGAATTACATTATTTTGATTTAGCTCCGCCATTAAGATACGAGAGGGTTAAAAGATGAATTGCCTCGGGCGTCTTGTGCTTGTTCAGCTGCTACAGATAAGAAAACCTTTCCTGTTGCAATTCTTTTGTTAGGAAATTTAAGCGGATTTCCTCGATAGATAACCTTATGTACTGATAATATTGAAAATGACAGCTTCGGAGCAGAATGACCAACAAATATCCTTTAATTATTTATTCAAGATAAACAAGTAAATTTACAGTCATGACACGGTTTTTTTATTTATACGGAACAAAAGACAAAGCAATAATGAAATACAAAAATTACTATAAACATTCGATAAATAATACACCAATAACAAATAGACAAGCAACAACATAAATTCGAAATAAATATTTGCGTACATTAAGATTTGGATATTTGTTGTAGTTGACTTGCTCCAGTGATTTATTTTACCGCCGGAATTATTGTGTCATCGTCGTCATCATCATTGTTGTGACGATGTGTATTCATCGCCGCGACGTTTCACATCTCGACAACATAACAATAGCATAAATAAGCCGACACTTGGCGACAAAGCTAATTCCATATTTTCACCGATGCAGCGTTCTATGCTCGCGGTGCAGTGTTAAAGGCCCCTTCGTAAGTGCAGCTATTAAGGCCGTTAGCAGGCTGGTATAATAGCTCGGAATAGGACCTAATTAAGCCTGTCAGGAGCAAGACTCTTGTAAGAAAAGATGGTAGTGTAATGGAGTTTAGTAATTGCTCGCAGACTGTGCAAGTTATTAACGGGTTAGAAAGGCTTGACATTTTTCCTTTAATTTAATATACTCGACGATGGTTGAAATTTAGTGAACAAACGATAGAGAAGTACTTGATACGCTCCTAACATGAAAAAATTGAGGCGACAGACAGGCTGTCTACTAGTGTGGTTATAATGTTAAACAGAACATTTGCCATAAATTAGTAATTCCCTCAGTGTCTTCACCGGGTGCCTTCAATAGAGTATCGGATTCACCAATCATATTCGAGAAAATAAACTTATTTTGTATGGTGATATCTGGCCGAAAAGGTCAAGGTGCCTGTGTCGGTCTGGAGAGCCGTTTTAAGTTTTTAAATTTTCGCTTCAAACCATTTACGAGTATTAATACATTTCTGAATATAGCAGAGTCCTGATATCTAGATAGATACCAAGACAAACAAAAAAGAAGCGGACTCTACCTACCTTTTCTCGAACTTTTTTTCTCATTTTCCAACCCTCATAGGTAGCTTCGTCCCAATTAACACCAGAGCGCCAAAAGTCACAGGTTAAGACGCAGTTAGGGAATTTAATTGATCTAGCTTTTATATTTTATTGGTCAGACCTTAGGGGCTTCGCTTTTCTTGGCATCTGATAACTTTTTTACAGCGAAAGCCTTATGAGCATGTGAATCTTGGCCGCGAATTTTTTCATGAAATGTTTATCGTGGTATTTAATATATAATATCACCAATCGTACTCCACGGGATTGGCACATTCATACTGATAATTGCGGCAAGATAAGCTATCAAGAGTCGATGGCTGATTGAATGGCTCCATCACAAATTAACCTCTAGATTATATCATGGCATATTCCTATGAAACTGACTAATGACCAATCACAGTCCTCTGATTCAAATGTACTTCTTTACCGACAAATACGCAGCCTGATTGCTACATTTTCTCCGCTTTGCTTCTGTAGGCAGGCAGCCTTAAGGTTTATTAGAATGAATTCGAAATGGGTTTACTCACGTCGTTGAAGTCAAATATCGCTCGACATGTAAGAACCCGCGAGTCATCGGTCCGACATACCTAAGATGAACGCCTACCCGCCGATCTTCGGAATGAACCATCTGACATGGTATTCAAGTGTAAATTGAGAAACCTTTTATTGGAATACCCTTTGTACACTGTTGAAGATTATCTTGACATATTTAGATAAAATTGTTTTGTATTATAGTGTACCATAAGTGACGATCCTTTGTGGTGACTGTTGACATTTAATTTGTATAATAAGTGAATTTATTGTCATATTTATTCTACATTATTTAAATTGTTACATTACGTATTTAAAAAAAATTTACATTGTTTTTTCTTAATTATCTATTGAAGTATGATTTGTTTATTTTGTTTATTATGTTGACGATCACCGTATAGATTCGTGTGAATTGACTATGTGTAATTTATAATGTATATGTGTGAAATAAATATAATCTAATCTAATCTAATCATGGTTCGAACCGGTGCGCGATTCATCATCAGGAGAGCCAAGCGACCGATGCATGTGACCCTCTTCGATTGGCTACGAATCGGAACCAGGCATGCTGGAGTGTGTTAATGTACGAGTATATAGGCTGTTTAGAGCGGCTATATCTAATTTTGAGTGAAAGTATCTAAATGAATACCTATTACTTATATACAGGGTGTCCCTAAAACCAACGCCGAAATGAAGAGGGGTGATAGAACAGCTCATAAGCAACCATATTAAGTTAATTTGACCTGAATAAAAAGTTCATGGTTTTCGAGATATTTGCCTTTAAAAAAAACTCGTGACTTTTGATGCCCTGCGTCAGTATGTCGATTGCCACCACTGCAAATTTAGGTATTTTTTAAATCTGTTTTTTGCAGAATGTTACTAAAAACATATCCTATCGAATGTAATTTCAATTTATTACATATCATGATGCTTTGTCGGTAAAAATAATAAAAAAAAACGAATTATAGCAATTTATTAAATTTAGCCAGCGGTTTTGATCGAGTTTCATTTAAAAAAAGTATTGTAAACTAACATGGCACACAACATAAAAAGATAGTAAATTTATTGTAGTTTTCAAAAAGGAACAGCATTTTCTAATTTACGCAGCAGTTTACGAGATATTGATATTTTACACTAACAGGAGCTCATACTGCAGTTATTACATAGTATGGAACCAGAGCCCCTACTAGGCTCAAGAGTTTGAATTTCGAACAAAAATGAAAAAATAGATTCAAAGAATACACAATTTGAAATTGGAACACAATTTGAAATTCGAATTCAAGTCGGCTTTCTGATTAAAGAGTATTTTAGTAATTTTAGGACACTTCGTCAATTCGTTTGATGTTCTTTATTTAGTTTGGTTTCTTATTTTCTTAAATAGACTTGATTTACCTACCAACAGAACTCGTGTTTGCCTTGTGATTTGGATTTTTGGTACAATTTAACTTTGCTTTGTGCATCTTGGACTCGAGTTCTGCCTATTGATTTTAACTTCGATTTACTTTGGCTCTGTTAAGATTAATTGTAGTGCGTTTGTTACAAATATGCCAGAGAATTATACTCCTCAAGAATATGCCAACATGCATTTTGTCTATGGGGAATGTCAGGGTAACTCTTGTGCTGCAGCTAGACTCTATCGGGAAAGATATCCAAATTTAAGGCATCCGGACCATCGAGTATTTCGAAATGTTCATCTCGCATACTCACAAGGCGTTTTGCCTGGCAATCGTGGTGGATTGGGAAGACCTAGAGGAGATTACGATGAAGATGTTTTACAAGAGATTCAAAACGACCCATCCACTTCGACACGGAACATTGAACGTAATTTAGGGATATCAAAATCTGTTGCCAATAGAATATTACGTCGATATGGATATCATCCATACCACATACAACGTGTTCAAGCGTTGCTGCCCCGTGATTACCCACTTCGTGTTCAGTTTTGCCAGACAATGCTGCAAAAACACAGAGAGGATCCCAATTTCATAAATATGGTTTTATGGTCTGATGAAAGCAATTTTAAGAGAGATGGATTTATGAACATGCACAATTTACACAGTTATGCATTAGAAAATCCTCATTTAATGAGGGAAGATCGGTCGCAGTACCAATTTAAAGTGAACCTCTGGACTGGAATATTAGATGGGAAAATAATTGGCCCATTTGAATTACCAGAAACGCTGAATGGTCCAAGTTATCTGCATTTCTTAGAGAATGAGTTGCCAAATCTTCTCGACGACGTACCTTTAGCTACGCGGAGGTCAATGTGGCTGCAGAATGATGGCTGTCCAGCACATTATGCACGCGAAGTGCGACTACATTTAAACCAAACTAATCCACAGAAATGGATCGGCCGTCTGGGTCCCATTTTGTGGCCTCCTCGATCTCTAGACCTAAATCCTCTGGATTTCTATTACTGGGGTTTTAAAGAAAAAGTTTACAATGAACCGATTAACAGTATAGCGGAGCTGAGACAACGCATTTACGCAGAGGCCCAAAACGACGTAACAAGAAGTGCACGTCACATCAGTCGAGTATTTTTAAGGAGATGCCGAGCTTGTATTCAAGTCAATGGCGGACAATTTGAACATTTAATTTAGTTACATAAAACAGGTATCGTATTTTTTTAATGTTTTTACTTTTTTTATTCACTTAACAGATAAAAATGGCAACCAGTATTATTTTTGCATTATCTTATAAACCGCTAAATAATTAAGTCACTTCAATACCATTTTAAAAACAACTCTAAATTTGCTATCTTTTTACGTTATTTGCCAGGTTCGCTATGAACATTTCATTTTTTTTTATTCTAAAATTGAATTGTGTTCCTATTCTAAATAAAGTATTATTTAAATCGATTTTTTGTTCAAAATTCAAACTCTGAGCCTAGTAGGGGCTCTGGTACCATACTATGGAATAACTGCAGTATGAGCTCCTTTTGGTGTAAAATATCAATATCTCGTAAACTGCTGCGTAAATTAGAAAATGCTGTACCTTTTTGAAAACTACAATAAATTTACTATCTTTTTATGTTGCGTGCCATATTAGTTTACAATACTTTTTTTAAATGAAACTCGATCAAAACCGCTGGCTAGTTTTAATAAATTGCTATAATTCGTTTTTTTTTTATTATTTTTACCGACAAAGCATCATGATATGTAATAAATTGAAATTACATTCGATAGGATATGTTTTTAGTAACATCCTGCAAAAAACAGATTTAAAAAATACCTAAATTTGCAGTGGTGGAATCGACATACTGACGCAGGGCATCAAAAGTCACGAGTTTTTTTTAAATGCAAATATCTCGAAAACCATGAACTTTTTATTAAGGTCAAATTAACTTAATATGGTTGCTTATGAGCTGTTCTATCACCCCTCTTCATTTCGGCGTTGGTTTTAGGGACACCCTGTATATCATGTATATCGTCGCCTAGTAACCATAGTACAAGCTTTGCTTAGTTTGGGACTAGGTTGATTTGTGTAAGATTGTCCCTCAATTATTTCTTTTATTTATTTATTACAATAGTTGCTACACAACACAGATAAATTGCATTTCTTAAATTATTTTATTTTTGCTATAAATAACTTATAATAAAATAATTTTAGATATGCAATGTCGACTCTCACTTGTTTTTATTCTTTCCATCTAAGTTTTATCCTCATTTGCATACCATATAACCTTTTTGATAAATCGGTCTCGAACGGCCCCTTCAGGCCGTTTCCTCATTTCCCTCCATGACTCGCCATAACCGAGAGATGACGTCACGGGGCCCAGGAATGGCCGCGTTACGTGCTTAAGGAAGGGGTTATTTTCAAATATAAGACTAGCCCTTTCAAAGGGTTTGCTTATCTACGTGACAGGAATGCGTGTAAAGTATTCAAATCGTGTTTCAAGGTGTCGGGGTAGTGTGTTCCGAGCGGGCGAAGCGTCGTTTCAGCGTAGCATAGATTCTTTCATATGTTAGGATGTTTGGATGTCCAGGCGCTTTCAGGCTGTTCTCGATCAGAGGGCGCATTTCTCAACCGATTTTCATGAAATTTTAGAAGTAAGTCCGATAAAGTATGTAGTTATTTTTTGTAAATCGTTTTTGTTTTCAAAATGTCCGAGATGTTGTCGTTGGAGACGTAAACAATTATAAAATTTGAGAATTTTGAAACGAACTAGCGAGGTCTACACAGCTCACAGAGGCACTATTATAATCCAGTGAATAAGGGGCTTTACCTACAAACGGTCCGGTAAACGGTTACATATCTTCGTAGCTATCTGTCCTATAAACAAAATTTAAAATGGAAATTATAGGAAATTTTATTTTCTACAGCAGCAGCTGCGTAAGCTCTTTTCTAGCTAAAGTGCTTCTAAACGAAGATATAAGCAAAAAATCTGAAGAAATTGACGGTTTTTCAATATGGCGGCGAACGCGGAGGAGGGGAATTGTGCATTTTGCATTTTAAACACGCACTAACCATCATCCTCCTATACTTTGTCCCATTTTTTGAGAATGAATTCTCAATCGGGGTCGGCTACCTAAATCCCAAGATGTGGCGTAGGCACTAGTTTTTACGCAAGCGACTGCCATCAGACCTTCCAACCCAGAGGGGAAACTAGGCCTTATTGGGCTTTGGTGGTTTCCTCACGATGTTTTCCTTCACCGAAAAGCGTGTGGTGAAATATCAAATGACATTCCGTACATAAGTTCCGAAAAACTCATTGGTACGGGCCGGGTTCGAACCCGCGACCTCCGGATTGAAAGTCGCATGGCCCTAACCACTAGGCTACCACCGAGCGAGTGGTAAATATCAAATGACATTCCGTACATAAGTTCCGAAAAACTCATTGGTACGGGCCGGGTTCGAACCCGCGACCTCCGGATTGAAAGTCGCATGCCCTAACCACTAGGCTACCACCGCCACGCACAAAACACGCACTAACCATTCTAGACATATCAAAAATTCAGAACTACCGGACCGTTTGTAAGGTCACCCCTAGTCGTTTAGTCTCTATTCACCGAACTAATAATAGCAGTAATAGGTAATAGCGTGTATGAGCGAATATGAAAAGATGCATGGATGTGAGCGACGCGAAAGGAGTGTGTTAGGACTGTATCAGACTTTGTTATTTTGTGGCCTCTTCCTAGTCACATGTTTATGTGGTCTCTGCCAATCCGCAGTCACATAGGTTATAAATAGGTTATAGGTTATAGCGGGCTAGTTTTCCGCAACTTGACGTCTTACAATGCTATTTAAAATATATTAAAAATAAATCCCCAGTCACATAATAAAGACACGTTCACAGTAGAATACAGACGTAAGTACATGCAAAATAATTTTTGATACGGTGGACTCTATAAATATCTGAGACTTAATTAGATTCAGCAAATCGAATCAAGTTTCGGAGGAAATTTTATTTCGACAATAACACTAAACGAAGAAATCACCAGATTCATCGAAATGTAATTCTGACTAATTTAAGTGTATTTAAGGCACTGAACGAAGATAAACTGTTCTGAGAATTGGAAGGTTAAAGGAGATTACGGGTCATTCAAGTAACGTTCTCGTGTTGTAGATTTTGATGTCGTATCAATACGAGTTCACTGCGCGCCGTGAACCGAGCTAATAGCCGACGCGTCAGCGCGTCAAGGTGCTCGACCTTTTTTCTTCGGGCAAAAGTACTGTAACGGTTCTATATTAAACTTCTAATTAAATAAGTCTTAATAACTACTTATAAAATTAAATCTACAATATTATTTACTACAAACACTATCTTTATTTAAAACTTAAATCTAATCGTTTACAAATTAAAAACTATTTAAATTTTTATAAATCAAACCTCTTTATTCGGCACTGGCTGAATAGCTACGTACTGGCCGAAAAAGAACTCATTGAAGAAAGAATATAACAATAGACGATCGTGAAAAAGGAACACAGCTTGCGCTGGCATGTCGCTGTGGGTGCGAGTTAAAATGTAAATAATTAATTATTTGATTGTATATACTGTACATATCTTTATAATTCTAAAAATGTATTGCTACTAGGTTAACATATTACAACTAATTCTTTTATGTACAGTTTTCCTATTATGTCTGTACATGTGTAAATAAGTTGCTGTGTTTTCCCCAATACGGGTGAGTGTTGCGAAAATTATATTTTACATAGGTTAAGTTTCTTGATATCGCTAGATATCTTGTCTTGTCGTTAATATAATTTATTTAATGTTTTAATGTAATTAAATGGTAACAACTTCATACTAGTACTACATATTTTTTTTATCTGTAAAAAATATTTCTTATTTGATTTCGTTTCGGTCTACTCTAAATAATATATGAACTATTTTCTAAGTGTATTTCTTTGCTTTAATGTTATTGTGCTTGTGACTGCCACATCATTGATGACTAATAAATGCTTAGGAGTTCACTTAACCAACCTACGAAACTCGTTGGAAATCTAGATGTCGCAGTCACATGCCGAACTTCACCTAATGATTACGGGATTTCCAGGGAGCAACCCTAGGGCCACCGAACCTACCCCGGGGCCGGAAAACCTAACCTAGAGCCGCGATCCCGGCTTCTGATCCTGACGCTACCAAGACTAAGCCTGGGGCTTGTCCAGGACTACATCGAGTTCATCAGTCTGGAGCTAGTCTGCCCTACCCAGACTACAGGACGGCTAGAGCTACCTAGCTCGAACCTAGCCTGCTGCGACGAAGACGACGTGTGCAGGGAAGTGGCTCCTAACAAGGACTTGTCTCCTCTAAAGTGTACTCAGCTCGGATTAACAATCTAAATTACCCACGACCTAGCCGGATCTACCTATTTTTTACTTTATTTTACTTTTATTAAACATTTGTACAGTTCAATCTGAATTTCATTAATTCCTTACTAACTAACTAACCTATCTATAACGTTTACACTAATTATCCGTTATAGTACCCTTGTAGCCAGTATAATTTAGTTTTAGCACATTTTAGTAGTATTTTGTGTCCCACTATCTAATGGTTCATATTTTTTTTATTTTATCATGATTACACGAAAGAAAACTTATCGTGCAAAGGGCGGACTTTATGATACATTAACTGTATAATACATTTCAACTAATAGGCTAGGATTTTTACAAAATCAATTTAAAGAAGTAAAATTACTAGCTAACGAATCTACAGATCTCACACTACGTGCAACTGGTATTGAAAATGTAATCTAGAAAATTGCATACGATAAAATTGGACAAATTTGTTTTCTGGCCTCGCGCGTAATCGTAGCTTAATTTAATTCTGAGATCTTTTCGTCCGTTTCTTGAATAGCGAGCCCAAAAAACGTCATTGGGAAATTCTCGATCAAAGACAGCGAAACAATTTTGACTAATTTTAGAATATCGCTATGCCGACAAAGCCGTAAAAAATCCTAGTACTTAAGAGGCCTTAATCCTTTTAAAACATTTTTTTTTCATATTATGACAAATATTGATCATTTCAACCAACTTTTTAAGTGAATAATACTTTTCCACGAGTTCTAGGTAGTAACATAGCTATTTCATGCTTTCATTGCGTGCAATCAAAAATAAGTAGAAAAAACTAATTTTCAGCGTGAACTTTGTCAACTTTGAGTAGTATTTGAAACAAAAATTATCAATGAAAAATTCAAACTGTGGGTTCCAAATATATACCAATAAATCCCAATAGCCCTGTTCTAGGTAGTTACATCAATAATATGTTAAGAAACCTAAGAAAAATGTCTAAAACAATCAGCATTTTAAAAGGAATAAGGCCACTTAACAAATGAAACGGCGTGTTAAGTGTCCCTGAAGCCCTTCATCTTAATGATGTCATAATTCGCACGGATAAGACATGACAGTATCAGGAGAACAAGAAATCGGGAACTTAGCCTCTTAATCACGTAATCTCAACCTGTCTCCATTATTGGAATAAAGACTTATGTGCCTGTAGGATTTTTAGATATACGTCGTTCTTCCATTGAGTGCAAACGTCTTATGAGGCTATGGAGTTCGAACGACATACGATCCTATTTTTCTGAGTTTAAGGAGCGTGTTATCAGTGATTGAATGGCTTTATTCCTTCAGGTTCAGCTTAAGAGCCATTAAAGACTTTACTTTACATATAAAAATGGTTTTACATAAAATGTCAGTTTACGTATCGGTTCTATTTTCTACAGGTTCTTTTACAAGTTGTAAATTGTGATGATTTATTTATTTGAACTTTATTGCACAAAACAAAAAGTGTATAAATGGCGGACTTAATGCCATAAGGCATTCTCTACCAGTCAACCATTGGGCTAAAATTGGGATTTAAGACCTGACACACTTCTACCTACGTTATTTACTTCGTCATGTTACTTTTACTTCTTCTAATAGTGCTCGTTTATATTTTAAGGCAAAGAAAAGAACCCGTCAACAGATATGGCGTTACAAGCGAACACAACAAAAGATAATATTTTATTCCTCATAAGTTCTAAATATTTTTTCGGCAGCATGCGCTATAGGTAATGTTTACAAGAGAAACACATTTGCGCGTGTTTTTTCTAGTGTGTTGATACGGGAAATTGGTTCGCTTATCATCAAACCACGAGCATAGTTGAAAGCATCGCAAACAAGGAGAACCAAATGTGAGGTCACAGATAATGTTTTAACTACTTACCTACACTACTGTTATTGTAACTGTTTCTGGTAAGCTCAATGGTTGACTGGTAGATGCCTTATGGCATTCAGTTCGCTATTTGTACACTTTTTGTATAAATAATGTATGTCAGAAAACAGGGTAGGTATCTATGCACAAAATGTGCAAAGCGATTTAGGATAAGTCAATGAAATGCCGGCTTTAAATTGAATGGCTTATGACGCCTAGCCAACTGCTTATTGAATACAACGTTTAGCGATAGCGCTGAATGACCTATAGCCGTCTAGTTGAATGTGTCTGCTTAGTTTTATTATTATTATTATCCTGTATGTCGCACCCGCTCACGGGACAATAGTGTCCCGGACCTTTGGGAGGCGTGCACGGAGCCGAAGCCAACGCGTAGAGGCCCTTTCGACCATTTAATGAAATGCAAGGTGTACATCGAGCGGATGCTGTCCCTATCCGTGTCATGGGACGCACACAGAGACAGCGCCCGCTAGGTGCAAGAACTATTGATGGAGACATGGAATCTAAATACAAATTGGGCTATGGGGATGAAATGGAGGACTGGCTAATTGGGCTATGGGTGGAGACTATCGGGCGTCTACCAGCAAAAGTGTCTCATAGCAAAAATGGGACTGGTAGACGATGACTCGCCTCCCGCTAGATGGGCCCCCACAAAATAGCGACACATAAAGTGGCCTAAGGGCAAAACCGGTGCGGAAGGCTAAGGGCGGAGAGGTGTAATACTGGGCTTTAAACCGAAGCCAACTAACCCCTTACGTTTCCACATCCACCCCCGAGCCGAAACTCTCACGACTCCACTCTGCCCGGCCGGTTAAGGCAAGACAGAGACGGAGGCCCCGACCCATCACCCCCCGTCAGGATCCCCCAGGAGCGCTCAGGTACGTGGGGTCGCTACCCCCCAACAGCTCGCCATACGCTGCCCTGCGTGACTGATTGCGCTGGTAAAACCAGCGGGCGATGGGGTTATTATTATTATTATTATTTATTATTATTATTAGCCTATACTGTCCCACTGCAGGGCAAAGGCCTCCCTCCCTTTCTTCCAGTCGTCTCTGATCAAGGCAGCAACGGACCAATCCTTTCGGAATGTGTCTAGGTCGTCCCGCCATCTTCGGCGTGGTCTGCCGCGATGTCGTACATTAGGTGGGATCCAGTCAGTGGTATTCTTAGCCCACAGTTCGGTCGACATGCGGCAAACGTGTCCAGCCCAGTCCCACTTAAGCTTAGCGGCTGTCAGGGCGACGTCGGCTATTTGGGTTTTGGAGCGCAAGATGGTATTTCTGATTCGATCTGCTAATTTTATGCCCAAGATACTACGCTCCATTGCCCTCTGGCAAACCTTGAGGGAGTGCTTTTGAGCCTTAGTCAAAGACCAAGTCTGGGCACCATAGGTGAGGATCGGAAGAATGCACATGTCCATGAGTTTCCGCTTTAAAGTAATGGGAAGTTCTCCCTTCATGAATTCCTTCATGGACCAATAGCTCTTCCAGGCATTTTCGGTACGCCTTACGACCTCCTTGTCTTGTCGTGCCTGGAAAGAAACTATTTGGCCCAAGTATATGTACTCATGGACATATTCAATACCTCCGCCATCGACTTCTATCCTATGTTTAGTGCTGTTTGTCATGAGCTTGGTCTTTGACATGTTCATATGCAACCCAATCTCAAGGCTTGATGTGCTCAGCTGTTGAAGCATGCTTTTGAGTTCGGCCGCCGATGTTGAGAAAAGAACAATGTCATCAGCGAAACGGAGGTTGGTTAAACGTCTACCGTCGCCGATATCAACGCCCTTCCCTTCCCATTCAACCGCCAGCTTCCTAAATACTTGCTCCAAGGTGCTGTTGAAGAGTTTGGGAGACAGCGGGTCACCTGGTTTCACTCCTTTTTCGATTTTAAAAGATGGTCCAGGAGACTGCAGTTTGATGTTGTCTGCTTAGTAAGGTTTATTAATAACCTTGCGTCTCTAGCAGCCGAAATAAAAGCTCCACATAGCGGGGTTTTGTCGACAGGACTCAGAATTGCAAGCCAAGTGCTAATATTTTATGCTAGGCATAGGCATTCGATTGAGTACCTATCTGAAACACTCATTTTCCTTTGCCATCCATTATAGACGACGCGTTTGGCTCGGTTTGTAGACACCTGCCAACTGAGCCGGCGGTCCCGGGTTCGAATCCCGGCCAGGGCAAATATTTGTGTGATGAACTCGAATATTTGTGCTTGGGTCATGGTTGTTCTATGTATTTAAGTATATATTTATCTATATAAGTACGTATATCGTCGTCTAGTACCCATAACACAAGCCTTCTTGAGCTTAATTTGGGACTAGATCGATTTGTGTGAGGTTGTCCGATATTTATTTATTTTATTATTTTATCTATAACTTTTCGCCAAATTTTCATTTGTCCAAAAACCATTTTCGAAAACTGTAAATTTTTTAGAATAATTATAAAACAATGGGTTCTTTTAAACTATCTTTATAAAATCCTGAAAATAAGTCGTTTCAGAAAAAAAAATCGCACAAATGAAAATTTACAGAACGTTACAGATGGGAATGTTTCGGAGTTGAAATAGGATACCCATTAATTTAAATGCCAGCAGTTAATCAACAGCCTAGCAGTTTCCACGAGACGTAATCTGCTCCTGTTTTCCTGTTTTCCAACATGTGTTGACACGGGAGATTGGAGCATTTATCGTCAAACCACGGCTTTAGTTGAAAGCCTCGAAAACAAGATCATGCGTAACCTCACAAATAATTTATGACAGAAAACGAAGCTGCCGTATATATGTACAAAATGTATATCCGCACACAAGTACTCGCACACTTTCATGCCTGTCTTGGGTATTTCATCCTGTTGATGATTTTGATGCAAAATTCCCCCAAAATTCTCCAGAACGATCGTTCTTGCGCCGCCCTCAGCTAATTTCTGCCCGCGATCCTAATAAAGTCGTCGGTGCACCTTTTTGGGGGCCTCTCAAGCTGCGTCTTCCGGTCCGCAGTTACGCCCCAACGGTCATCGGTTCTACGACCAATGTGCCCCGCCCACTGCCACTAAACTTTGGCGACTGTCTAGGCTATATAAACGTCAACCTATGACATTGGTTATACCACATTTTATATGAAAATTCAAAAATTGTATTGAAAAACAGTTTTCTAAGGCCATAATTTCAGGAAACAGCGCTATAGTTAGTATGTTCGTTAAATTTTCTTTGTCCTTCCATCACGGCGAAACAGCTGGACGGATTTTAACCAAATTTAGTACACAGGGATAGCTCAACATTTAAAGACGATAATAGGATACTTTTTATCCGACTATGTTAAAGAAAAATAAGATAAGAAGAGCGGACGAAGTTGCAGGCACCTCCTTCTAGTTGATAAATAAAACGAACTCTTTTCTATTTTCGTAGCAATTAATCGTAGTGATAGATTTTGGCTTTGGCCTTGTTTCACCCTAATTGGTTATCAAGTTTGATGGAATATTTTATCTTTCAGTTGAGTCCCTTTGCGTCAAGTAGTGACTCATGACAATGACAGTGACAACAATTTAAAACCTCATCATTCATCAACTTCAACTGTTCAAATTAAACATGTTTTTATAATTTACTGTGACCTAATTGGTCGAGGGGCGTTGCTATACCGAATAATAGCGATGTAGTCACTAGGGTTGCCTCGACCAGTTATTTCGGAGTGGTCAATATATTTTCTAATGCTTGTAGAAATTTATAACTTCGAAACCGGCGCCTAAGACCCCCCTGACCATGCTCCACGTTATCTATACGTATTACTATATTCTGTATGCATTAAAGATAGTAGATTTTTTTCATAGCTGTTTCAAACGACCGATTTAATCCCAGGCTCTAAATGAATGCTTGTAAAATCACAACACACATCAGCTGATTAGGGCTAATGGCGCTTAGTGCACCTTTACGAGCTATAAACCCAGTGTGAAGCCGATACGGAACCTTTATCGATGACGGGAGCCGAATCCTCTGACATTTTATAGTGTACAAACATATTATGTATAGGTAGGTACTGTACACTTCTACAGTAAGAAGTTTTGCTAGCGCAAAAAATGTTCGGGTTATTCCGAAAATTACTGATATTTAATAAACGGTTATTAAATATCAGTAATTTTCGGAATAACCCGATATCCGGATCTACCCGAGTCCACGCGGAGACAAAAAAAGTACGATTATTTTTTATTTTTCCGAACTAAAATAATGCTATTTATTTTTCCATAACATGTTTTCTTTTTAAACTTGGGTGTTTGTTTTTTAATAATTTTAAAAAGCACGTGTTTCTATTTAAACATAAGATTTTACTTGCACTAAACATGACTTCGTCATAGACAACAAGGACCAGCACATGCAGACAGTCCCGGGAAACCGTGATTTATTTAAGCAGTTAAATTTAAATGAATACCTACTGTTTTATGTCATAGGGGGCAAACTAGCAAACGGATCGCCTGATGGAAGGCGATTACCGTCGCCCATAGACACCTGCAACACCAGAATAGTAACAAATGCCGGCCTTTCAGGTGGGAGTACGCTCTTTCCTTGAAGGTTTGAAGGTCGTATTGGTCCGGAAATACGGCAAGTGACAATTCATTCTACAATGCAGTCGTGCGAGGCAGGAAATTTCTAGAAATACACACAGTTGTGGACTGCTAACTATAGATAGTTAGCAGTCCACAACTGTGTGTATTGAAAGTGAGGATGAAATAATTGTCGCGTAGAACGATGGCGGAATGATTGGGCAGGAATCAATCCGAACAATTCCTCGGAGCTCTCCCATTTATAAAAGCGATAAAAGATGCAGAGAGAGGCTACATATCTACGCAGTTAGGACCTTCTGATGAATCATTCCATTCATTCTTGTTCCATTAAGTTAACGGCATATCGTACATACGTACGTACTAAATTTAAGTGTATGCTTATTAAACGGTATCGAAATAGCCAGACGGGTCACATTGACTAATGTCATACGATGCTCGATGTCCTATTTACATAACTTTGATCAGGGGTTCAGTATGAAGTTTCTTGTGATAATAGACGAGCGGACCTCTTTTTAGAGGATGTCAATCGATTCTATATAAATAATAATAATAAATAAATATCGGACAACCTCACACAATTCAATATAGTCCCACAGTAAGCTCTAGTAGGCTTGTATTATGGACACTAGACGACGATAAACATACTTATATAAATAAATACATACTTAAATACACATAACATCCATGACCCAGGCACATATTCGAGTTCATCACACAAATATTTGCCCTGGCCGGGATTCAAGCCCGGGACCGCTGGCTCTGTAGGCGAGTGCTTACAAACTGCGCCAAACGTATCGTTGACACGTGTTCATGTTAAAGAACACGTGTCAATGATTTGATTAACTAATTAAAACCAAATGTGCATGACAGTGGGACATCCGACGCCCACGCTGAGCCCAAATCGTCGCTCATGACAGTCGGAAATAGGGGTCGTGATAACTCTGCCCTGACATGCGAACACATACGGCGGCGTATTCAAGAAAAGCAAAGACATTTACCAGTTCGAATCTATAATAATAGTAATAGTATCCTCCTATAGTATAAAGTATCTCCTTGGCGCTGCGTACAGATGTAGCCTCTCTGCATATTTTATCGTTTATATAACGGGGAGTGCTCCGAGGAATTGATCGGATTGATTCCTGCTGTATCTTACCGCCATCGATCTACGCGACAATCATTTCATCCTCACCACTTAGACAGATCCTGCCTCGCACGACTGCATTGTGGAATGAATTGTCGCTTGCGGTATTTCCGACCTTCAAATCTTTAAGAAGTGACCACCCCACCACCCACCGCAGTGCGGTGCCCACCTGAAAGGCCGGCACCGCACTTGTGACTCCGCTGGTGTTGCAAGTGTCTACGGGCGACGGTAATCGTTTTCCATCAAGCGACCCGTTTGCTCGTTTGCCCCCTATCACGAAAAAAATAAAAGTATAGATTATACGCTATAGTCTTTGTGGCAATCAACGCCTATATTTCAGGGTGTCAAGGGCAGCCATTACCTTATCACGACACATGTGAACGCGCGCTCGGCTATTTAGCGATGTCGTGTCGATACGGCGATTAAGGTACGTCGTTCTTATTTATGCGATTCAGCGTAAAAACCACTACGGATTCACATTTACAATTACACATACTTTGGTATAAAGCTATAGCCACAGTAACCTTAATGATTTTAGGGTTCCGTACCCAAAGGGTAAAAAACGGAACCCTATTACTAAGACTCCGCTGTCCGTCTGTGTGTCTGTCACCAGGCTGTATCTCATGTCATTATATAACCGTGATAGTATTTCTGTTGCCGCTATAACAACAAGTACTAAAAACAGAATAAAATAATTATTTAAGTCGGGCTCCCATACAACAAACGTGATCGGTTGCGTTAACTTTGCACTTCATTTGTATGCGACGCCATACCACGTCCAAACTTAATCCGGCCAGTTAAGATGAGAAGTGTTTGTACGGAACGCTCGGTGCTCGATTCCTACTCGCACTTGGCCGGTTTTTTTATATATAAAACTCCCGTGAGTCTCAAACATACTAAAATACATGCGAACAAGTTAACTCAAGTCGTCGATCAGTCGCGGCAGCCAAACAACCCACAAAATACAATTCTCAGACGGTATTTATAATGATTAGGCTACGGACTTTCGTTAGCACGGTAGGACTTTTAAGGGCTATGGAGCCGACTAATGTCTTGACTCTGGGACTATATTTCCTTTTTAGGGTTCCGTAGTCAACTAGGAACCCTTATAGTTTCGCCATGTCCGTCTGTTCGTCTGTCCGTCCGCGGCTTAGCTCCGTGATCATAAGTGCTAGAAAGCTGAAATTTGGTATGAGTATGTGTATGTATCACGCTCACTTCTTTAATATGACGTAAGTGCCGCGCGGTGTTCTTATACTTCGAACGTTACACATATTAGTTAAGTGCCATACTGCAATAGAACATTTCGCTCAATCTGGCGCGTATAATCGATAACTTAACGCCAAAGTAACTGTAATTACTTATTACCTTCAGGTAATAAGTAATTACAGTTACTTTGGCGTTTAAGACCTTTTTATAGAGCTTTAACTCTTTCTCCTAATTTAAATTTTATTTTATTGTCTATTGTGAAGGATGGGCGGCGACGACGACGACGATTTGACGACGCGGTTGGCGCAGTGGTTAAGCAACTGCCTACTGAGCCGACGGTCCCGGGTTCTAATCCCGGCAAGGGCAAATATTTGTGTGATGAACACGAATATTTGCACCTGGGTCATGGATGTTCTATGTATTTAAGTATTTATTTATCTATATAAGTATGTATATCGTCGCCTAGTACCCATAACACAAGCCTTCTTGAGCTTAATTTGGGACTAGGTTGATTTGTGTGAGGTTGTCTGATATTTATTTATTTATTATTTATTTATGGGCAACTACGGAACTCTACACTGAGCGGTGACTCGGGGACATAAGATACCTAACTATTATGCCATAGCAAATTTGGTGGGACTTACATTCTACTACGTACAATTTACGTAACCCACTTACACTAGTAAAAAATAATAGTAGCTATTGAAAACGTATGCTACAGGCAGGATTATTATGGTACATAAAATTATGCTAATCCAAAGTCAGCCAAAGAGATTTTCTATAAAACAATGTGCTGCAAAGTGTGTCGTATGCGAGGTAGTAGTAATGCCAACTTTACCTTTATGCCATCTTACCATTCGACCATCCGAATTCTGCGAAACGTGTTATCCGAAGTGCATTTCTGACCAATATTATTCTGACAGATGAGGGTAACCCTAGAAAATGACCTCTTAAGCACGTCCCGCGGCCATTCCTGGGTCCCATGACGTCATATTCTCTCGGTTATGGTGAGTCATGGAGGGAAATGAGGAAACGACCTTAAGGGGCCGTTCGAGCCCCATTTATCAAAAAGGTTATATGGAATGCAAATGAGGATAACATTTTGATGGAAAGGATAAAAACATGTAGAGTCGATGTCAAATGTATTAAGCCTTTTGCATAATATGCAAAAAAGAATAATATCTATATTTTAAACGGTTTTATTTAGCTTGCCCTGTTTGTTTATTTGGGTCAAATCTAGTAATTTAAATTTGACCCACTTCCTCTTGACGTATTGATCTGAAATTTGGTACACATTTTTAGTTTTTGTGACAATATAATTTAATACATTCAGCATCATTATAAATGCAAGATGGCTGCCGCTACAAAATGGCGGATTAAATTTTTTATCACTACTTCCTCAATATGGGTATTAAATGAAAGGGCTTGATCAGTAGAATAGAATTCTTTGTGAAAATAAAATGAAAATCCAATATGGCCGCCAATAAAAGGGCAGGTTCATTTTTCTTTTCATAACCCCTTCAATATGGGTATCAAATAAAATTTCTTGTCTAGTTGAATAGTTTACACTACGAAAAATAAATAAAATCCAATATGGCCGCCAACAAGATGGCAGGTGATTTTTTTTCACTACCCGTTCAATATGGGTATCAAATGAAAGGGTTTGGGTTATAGAATACTGTAACATTATGTTTTGACAAATTTAAAATCTAAGATGGCCGCCGGAAATGCCAGATTCCAATATGGGTATCAAATAAAAGGTCTTGCCTAGTAGAATAGAATTACACTTTGAAAAATAAATGAAAATCCAAAATGGCCGCCACTAAAATGGACTTTTTTTTTCACTACTCCTTCAATATGGGTATCAAATGGAAGGGCTTGAGTAATAGAATACTGTAATACCTTGCTTTGACAAATTTCAAATCTAAGATGGCCGGCGATGACGATGGCGATTTAATAATTCTTTCAATATGGGTGATGGATATCAAATGAAAGGGCAAGTCGAAAGCTGCATAGCGGACCGTATAGAGTTTAGAGTAGTCAATACTTAACAGTAATATGAATGATGAAATTTAGCCAACTTATCAATACAAAGGACTTCGTCAACTTAGAATCGGAATTCAAGCATGGATCTTGGTTCCCCCAAGTCAAGATTTTGTATCTTATCGAGCCCTGTGTTAGGGTGGCTAAAAATGAAACCTCGCTAGCGGTACACCACCTAAGTTAAGATAAAATGTTAAAACCTGTCAAGAACTGCGTGGCACTACGGTTAATAAAAAGTATATGTCGTAAGCGTTTTCTCCTCAAGACTTGAGCACATCTTGTTGACTAGGGGGGTTGACCGTTTTAATGTCCTGAGAACGAAATGGAAAATAACAATAAAACAAAAACAAACAAAAATAAAACAGAAACAGCAACACAACGAAAAATAAGGCTTAAGAGGCCTTATTCCTTTCATATTATGACAAATATATTGATAAATTCAACCAACTTTTTGATGTGAATAATACTTTTCCCCGAGTTCTAGGTAGTAACATAGCTATTTCAAAAATAAGTTGAAAAAACTAATTTTCCGCGTGAATTTTGACAATTTCGAGTAGTTTTTGAAACAAAAATTATCAATGAAAAATTCAAATTGTAGGTTTCAAATATATGCCAATAAATCCCAATAGCCCTTTTCTAGGTAGTAACGTCAATAATATGTTATGAAACATGTTTGATCATAGAGAAAAATGTCTAAAGCAATCAGCATTTTAAAAGGAATAAGGCCTCTTATTAAAGAAAAGAAAAGTATAGAGCAAAGCGTGCAAAAGAGAGTGAAATTCGAACTCATAGTCGACTACAAAAAACGAAGAAAACGGTTAGCGTCAGAGACACCTGTGCAACATGAGGCCAGGTTGTGAGGCCAACGTGAGAGACAAAGGTATCTGGTAGCGTCCGAAACACCTGAGCAATATGACCCCAGGATAACAGGGCAACGTGAGAGACAAAGAGAACTGGTATCGTCCGAAACACCTGAGCAACGCAAAGTCAGGTTGAAGGGATCTTACGGGGAAGCTGTAGTATGTAGCTAATGTCTACATTTAGTATAGCATGCAGTATAGCTGTAGCCTAATGCATATTGCTTGGATAAGCGTTAACCTTATTATAAAAATGTATATAAGCTAATGTTTTAAGTAATTAAAGGTTCACTACTACCTAGAGCTCGGCATATACTTTATTCCCCATCAACGTCCCTTCAACCACCAAATTATTACATATATTACAAGGTTAAATAACCAACGTGAGCGTTCCCTGCTATGCAGAACTGGAAATCATCTGTAACTTGAAAATGCTATTTATACATTGTTCATTGACGTTTGTGAATTTGCACCAAGCGTTGCTATCCTAATCAAGTACAAACAGGATGTTAAAATACTGGCGCATTAAGATAGGTATCTGCAGAATTATCTTCAAAAACAACGTTACTTTTAAGTTTTCGTTTCGTTATGTCTCCGCTGCTAGACACATGTCACCAGTAATAAAACAATAGCACCATCAAAGGCTTTCTGGAATAATCTGGATTCAGGTTCTATACCAGATGTGATTGAATCGCTGACCCAGGCGGAGCACCGTTTACTGTGCAGAATCATACCGTTTATTAAAGTTGCAAAATTTACTGGGCTATAAAAAAACCTTGTAATAATTAGGCACTGGATGAATTGAAAAGGAAAAGAAGTATGTAACAAAATAAAAACTAAAACCTTGAAAATAAAAATTAAGTAAAAACATTTTTTAAGTTAAACGGTTTTATTGAAAATGTACTAAAAGGTAAAAAATAATTCGGTAGGTCCTAGGTACCAGACATCACACCACTCTCCTCTTCAATCTAGCGCATTGATCAGACAAAACTACAAAAGATAAAAACGTTGGGCGCGTGAAATTTCTATCAAGTCAACCGCTATATCATAATATCATACGCAGGTTACACGCGCCCAACGATTTTATTTTTAGTCTGATCAATGCCCTAGATTCATGAGGAGAGTGGTGTGATGTCTGGTACCTAGGACCTACCGAATGATTTTTTACCTTTTAGTACATTTTCAATAAAACCGTTTAACTTAAAAAATGTTTTTACTTATTTTTTATTTTCAAGGTTTTAGTTTTTTGTTATTACTGTAATTGAAGCCAGGATTCTCTTGGGATCATTGATACTTTTTTTAATTTTTTGGTTACCGTCTCAACACCAAATTGTTTATAAAATAAGGAAAAACTTACTACTTTGGCTGAAAGTTTATAGTATATCTAAGTAATTAATGCATAAAATTTCATTTCAAATTACGCAAAAAAGTTGGAGGTGCCTAGTCTGACATACTTGGTGATATTATGCTTGATGGACAGTTGTCATTGTAAACATCAAATCTAGGTCTCATCTTCATCTAATATTATTAAAACTTTCGTGAGACATATTTAATTATCGTATTGAGTGGTTTACATTGAGTGACAAAGTTACCGCGCCGCTGTACCGGTAGCAGTCCCTGATGAAGAGCTCCGTACGAGTTCGAAACATGTCGGGCCGTTCCTGACAATTTCACGTGGGTGTAAACCGCTTAAAGCTCCTGATCCGTTTAAGAATACCGATTGCTTTAGACATTTTTCTTTATGATCAAAAATGTTTCTTAACATAAATTATCAATGTTACTGCTTAAAACAGGGCCAATGCGATTTATTGGTATACTTATATTTGAAACCTACAGTTTGAATTTTTCATTGATAATTTTTGTTTCAAAAACTACTCGAAATTGACAAAATTCACGCAGAAAACTGTTTTTTTTTTTTACTTTTTTTCTCGACCAGAACTCAGGGAAAAGTGTTATTCACTTCCAAATGTTGGTATAATATGAAAAAAAAAATATTTAAAGGAATAAGGCCTCTTAATATAAGAATCTAGTTCTTGTACACCGTTTTACAAACGGTAATAATCCCAAATGCCACAAGGGTCAGAACGGACATACGACATTTAAAGTCATATGCCGCTGAGGCCCTCGCCTTAAGTCCGCCGGTCGAGTGCCCCCGAATCTCCTTAATAAGCTAGAGGGCGAACTATGCGTTAGTTTTGAAGCGAAACTTTAGCATACTTGATGGATTTATTAGTTTAACTTCTGTTAGATACGACGTGAAGTGTTCTTTGACGTTTTCATTTTAAAGTGTTCTCTACTCGTAGAACAATCGTAGTGGCTCTGAGAGCTCTAGACCTCACAAGTCCGTTCTAAATAGCTGAAATGTGTTTTTTTTTTTTATATCGTCCTTTATATAGGTACCAACTCTGATAATATATAAAGACACACATTACTTAAGTCTGGAAAAATCTATAGTCTATTGCCCAAAAACACACTGTTAAACGATGTAATAATACCTAGTTTTAGAAAAAATATTGTATGCAACGTTGTATAAGTAAGTTAAACAATGCTAGTGGCATAATTTTTCGCCACTCTCATTTTTTAACTCCTCTTATACAACTGTAAAATACTATGTAACCCCCCTGTCTTCGTAAATTTGAATAAAATCGAAATTCTGTATCCTGCATTACGCTATTAAGATTTTTCCTGATAGTATTTTATAAAATCGAATGAAAAAGTACATCGCTTCAAAGAATTATAAGGGGCGGAGCCAGTAATAGTTGGTATTCTAAAGGAATGAACTTGTAATCAGATAAGCAGATAACACCCAACTCGATTACGGCGAGCCAATTATAAAGTTCGAGGAATTAGTGAGGGCGAACACTAGCAGGCTTACTAAGGGCATTCAGGCCGAGCACTTGACAGTGTAACTTGATTATGTTGGGGTAGAAACTTTATCTTTAAGGTTCGTGTACTTACTGATGATTACAAAAATCAACTGTCATTGTTCATGACTGGATAGCAATATCCGATTCGAACAAGTGCTCGTAAACTAGTTATTATTCCACCGCTTTGTGGCCATAATTTACTGTAAAGAAGCGTGAATCATTAAATTTTATTTTGCAAGAGAACACGCGTACACTTTACCATCAGAAATTGCATATCTTGCCGCAACTTTGCTTGTCGCGCGACTCAGTATACGGTATTGAATGGAAGGTGACGGGTAGTATTTGTCGCGCATCAAGCTCTGTGAATATAGACCAAAAGAACGGTCCGGTAGAGTCTAGCTAAAATGCTCCTAAACGAAGGTATAAGCAAAAATCTGCAGAAATTGCCAGTTTTCTCAATATGGCGGCGGGGGAGGGGGAATTGTGCATTTTGCATTTAAACACTCACTTACCATCCTAGACAACATATCAAACATTCAAAACTACCGGGCCGTTTGTCAGGTAAAACCCCTTCATTTACTGGAGTACTATGCATATGCTGGCATTTGCATAGCAGCCCCTCTAGCATAACTAGGCTTCGCGACTCTTGTCGCGCGACATAGCATTGCCCGTCACTCTCTCACAGTACAGCGAAGAAAGAGATAGGTAATATTTGTCGCGCGAGAAAGAGTCGCGTGTCACAGCTGTGCTATAGGTGCAGATACCAGCTTTTCAATAAATATGATATTTTATAGAGTAATAGAAACTTCACAAATAGACATTCAGTCCCTTTTTTTACCAGCCTTAAATTATTATTTAAAAGAGTGAAAAATTATTTTTGTAAGCACATAGATAAACATATTGTAGATTTTCATTGCAGCTAAAAATTAGATCAGACCCACATAACGAAATTTTGAAAGTGACATTTAGGAGATACCGTAATTTTTGTAATAACCTAATAAAAGAGTTAAAGCGTGACTACGAAAGAAAACTACTTGAGAATAACACGAACAATCCTAAGGCTATGTGGAAAACAATTAAGAGGCCGTCCTTTTAAAATTTATTTTTTTCATATTATGACGAATATATTGATAATTTCAACCAACTTTTTGAAGTGTATAATACTTTTTCCCGAGTTCTAGGTAGTAACGTAGCTATTTCATGCTTTCATTGCGTGCAGTCGAAAACAAGTTGAAAAAACGAATTTTCCACGTTAATTTTGTCAATTTCGAGTAGTTTTTCGAACAAAAATTATCAATGAAAAATTCAAACTGTAGGTTTCAAATATATACCAATAAATCCCATCCCAATACCCCTGTTCTGGGTAGTAACATCAATAATATGTTAAGAAACATGTTTGATCATAGAGAAAAATGTCTAAACAATCAGCATTTTAAAAGGAATAAGGCCTCTTAAGTCCATTACTAATTACAAACCTAAAAATAATCACAACCAAGAATTACTTAATATTAGATCCGAACCTAAGGATTCTGTTAACCACGTGAACAATATCTTTGCTGAAACAGGAAAAAAACTGGCTGAGGATATCATAAAAAACTGCCCAAATATGCATTTTCATAAGGTTCCATCAACATCTTTATTATCTTTTGTTTTACTTGATACTGACCCTTATGAAATTAAAGGCATTCTCATGAGTTTAAACACTGACAAGGCACATGGAAGTGATGGTGTTACAGCTAAATTTTTAAAACTCGCTTGTGATTTGGTTGTCCCCGTAATATGCCGACTCGCAAACCTATGCTTCCACAATGGAGTGTTTCCCTCTCAACTTAAACAAGCGATCGTTATACCTGTGTACAAGAGTGGCGAGAGAAGCGATGTCAACAATTATAGACCGATATCTATTCTGCCCACCATCTCCAAAATAATTGAAAAACTCATTAATATCCGCCTTACCAATTACTTTGATAATTTCAATATCATCTCGGAATGTCAGTTTGGATTTAGGACAGGTAGGTCAACAGAGGATGCAGTATTGGCCCTGACTAAATATGTCACACAGGAGGTAGATAACGTTTGGCTATCTTCCTAGACCTAAAAAAGGCATTTGACACCGTTTCTCTTCCCGCTCTTGTACACAAACTTGAATCGGTTGGAGTAAGAGGAAAACCTCTCGAATTACTGGAAGACTATTTGAACGGTCGAAGCCAAATTGTTAGGATAGGAAGTCATTACAGCGACGTACAACAAATTTCTTTCGGAGTCCCTCAAGGTAGTGTACTCGGACCAACCTTGTTCTTAGTGTACATAAACGATCTTACAAACCTAGAATTAGAGAGAGGTCGCATATTCTCTTATGCTTATAAGAGAATATGCGACCTCTCTCTAATTCTATTTAGTTTTATTGCCGTTAAGAGTAAGTAGGTTTGTTTTTAGCCACGTAGTTATCTTCAACAGTCTAATAATACTATTCAGTGGCACCACTTGGAATGCTGCTTTCGAAAGTGCACAGAGAAGACTGTTGAAGATCACTACGTGGCTAAAAACAAACCTACTTACTCTTAACGGCAATAAAACTAAATTTATCTGCTTCTGAAAATATGTATCCACTCAGCCCCCTAATCATTTAAATTTAAAAATACACGCCTGTAATCAAACGCATTCTACACAATGTGGTTGTTATCAAATTGAACGGGTTTCTTCAATAAAGTATCTGGGCATCACTCTCGACCAGCGTCTTTCTTGGCACGGACATATCGAATATATAAATACAAGAATTAGAAAAAATATCTGGCTATTCAAGACAATAAGACATATTGCTACAAAAAAAATACTCATACAGATATATATATCTATAGCACAATCAATAATGACCTATTGTATCACTCTGTGGGGGGGGAGCTAATAAAACTAAATTTATAAATGTTGAGAGAGGGCAAAGATGCTTACTTAAGGTTATGTTTTTCAAACCCTATCGATTTCCCACTACTGAACTTTATAATTCATGTGATCTTTTATCTATGAGAAAACTCTACATCATCTTTTCGATACTAAAACTACATAAAACGTTGCAGTACTTACCATCAATATCATCCCGAAAAAGGAAACACGTAGTGGCACCTGTGCCCTTAACCAGATCTAAATTTGCTAAGAGGCAATTCTCAACTCTTTCTGCCCAACTTTATAATAAATTAAATAAAAAAATCTCAATGATATCATTTAGATCTCTATAACTGTAAAAAAACAATAAGTAAATTCTTGAAAGATATTAACTACGATGAGACTGAGGAACTTTTGAACTTTGAATTTTGAACTATAATCTCACACCTCAACAAACACAAAATTCATACATACCTACTCATATACACATACGCCTACGAAAAAATTTCAACTGTAAGACTAAGTGTAATGTAAGTTGTAAAAGTAAGAATAAAATTTTCAATCTTTTGTTGCTATATTCTAAGTTTTAGTCTAGAATTCTTATTAGTTTTTAAGTTTTGGTATAAACTTATTTATATTTTGTTTTACTAAATGTTATACCATTATGTATTAATGGAAGAGCGGGGTCTCCTGACACACGTGAATTTGTCACTTACTAGGAGATTCCAACCTATTCTTGTAAACCCCTAATATGTATAACTGAATAAACATTTTTCATTTTTAATTTTTTTGTTCATTGACTTATGTATTTAATCCCGGATTGAGAAAATAAGATATTTTGTTTCGTTGAAACTGGTTTTTGGGAAAACGTGATTAAGTATTTGTGTAGGCGTACAAGCGACTACTCAAGTATTAAATAACCAATTTCAGCATCTAATGAAAGACTTAATGAGGCATTATAACTACTAGGCATTGGTAAAATTCTGCGTGATATTTAGAATCAGAAATGGGGATATTCACAGAAGAACCACACGTATTATCCGATTTCCCTATTAACATATTACATTTGACACTTGTCTCTTGATGTTTGTAGTGATGTAGCTAAGACATATTGTATGCCAAGTCTAAAAAATATTAACTAGCTGTGCCTGCGGCTCCGCTCGCCTGGAAATCGGTCTGTGTCAGTAAACGACTAATTCACCCCTAATTTCTTTCCATCTCCTGGAGGCGGAACTTGAAGTAAAGTAAAGTGAATACGATAGATGACTGTTGTCCAGATTCAATATTTTACAATTGTGGTAATTAAATTGAATAAATAAAAAGACACTCCAAAATCATTAGGATTTTTGCCCTTAGTAACATTATTGACGTGATTTATTTAAAGTGTATATCGGACGATATAGTACCTATTTTGTATTGATGACCTCGTGAGGTTTGCAGAAAGTCAATGGATGCGCAAGATCAGCAGTGGACGTCTGTGGTATAAATATGTCAGTCCTTCCTAACTTAACTACCTATAAAAAGTCCTAAAATGGTTTACGCTATCAGTAAGTCACACTCAAAAGCACCAAACCTCGTCATAATTATGCCATCCTAAGACTTCTTAAAATTACAACGCAGTCACATTCCTAACCAAATAAGTTACCTCCTTTGCATAAAATCCGGCAAATTTATTCATACCAGCACGTAAGGGCGAGTAGGGACCCTTAACGACCTCTAACAAGGGTTCACCTCGAGTGTTTAGGGTCTCCTAAATAAAAAATGTTCCGCAGATTTTGACGACACCTTCAAAGTTAGAGGGTTAAGGAAGGGTTTTTTGGCACGGGGTGTTGGAAGGGTTCTTGAGTGTTTTGTTCAGTGTAGTGATTATAAAAAATCTTATTGTGTGTTGGGCTTTTATAATGTTGCCTTTTACACAAGAGCTGGCGTTCTGGAAATACAACTATAGTAAAACAATATTGAATACATAAGGAACTGGAAAACGCCGATCAGGCACGGCTCCTAACAATGAATCGCGAATTCGCGTACCGATTCGAAACATGTCGAGCGTTATTCGACTTCTCCGACGTGAGTAAAACCGTTTCATATGTAAATTAATATCTAATTTATTAATATAATTAATGTCTGAGACTCACGGGAGTGTTATATGTAAAATAGTAACACAATATTCAAAAAAAAATACTTTGAGATTTTGAATGTAGCTGACCTGTTGTGACTGCACACATTTTATGGTTTACAATTTATCAAAATGGGACTATCGCGATCAAAGACGTTTTTGTTATAGTAATGTATAAAAATCGTGTAAGTTTAAATCAATATATAATGTATAATGTGTTTAGCATCTACTGATAGCCAGGTTAGATAATATCTCATACTGAAATTGAAATATTAAGGTAGCTAAGAACTACTGAACTGTAAAAATCAGAATTCAAGACTTAAGCAGCTTATGGCGAACAGCGGGGAAATTCTTCCAACCAGGACAAAATTTAATCGATCGCTTAGTGTATTTTCTGTAAAAGTACCCAAACTACATTCTACGATACGTTATATTGACGTGGCACGTTACGACATCGTGTAACGTTGTGTAGCCGTATCAGAAATATACGTGGTGCGTATTTTAATACCCGGCATGATGTCATGGACGATTCCTTTGTATTTTTAAGTATACTAGCTATCCGCCCCGGTTTCGCACGGGTGCAATGCTGATAAATTATGCGTGTATTATGGGTTACCTATATTTTACCAAAATATGTTTGCCAAATTATCACTTCCCAAAGAAAATTTCGGAGAATTTCATTTGCCAAATAATCGTTTTCAAATTAGATTTTCGCACACAATTGACAACATTTCATATTTATAACAGGTGGAATTTAATATAGAGATCAACAGGGCTTTATGTCGTGTACCTTAAAAAAAATCATTGAATTTATTCTTCTGTATTTAAAGAAATATAAGAAAATACATCAAATAAGTGCAATCTAAGACAATACGGGCTGAATAGGGTTGTTGTCTAAACCAAAGAGCGAAAAAAAATATATTTTTACTAGCTGTGCCCCGCGGTGTTACCCCGCTCATCCCACGGGAACACTATATTTATTCGGGATGAAAAGTATCCTATGTCCTTCCCCGGGACTGAAACTATCTATATACCAAATTTCATCTAAATCGGTTCAGCGGTTTAAGCGTGAAGAGGTAACAGACAGACAGACAGACAGACAGACAGACACACTTTCGCATTTATAATATTAGTATGGAAATATTAGTATGGATTTGACGTTGACAGATGACACATGCATACCGAGTTTTATTAAGTTTTTTTTAAATAAGAAAACGGACTAAAGTAACCGTTCCATTAAGTTCTGGTTTTGCTGTTGCTACATTTTAAAATGAGTATGTTTTTATAAATTAATAATAAAATAAATAATCATCAGATTCTCAGAAAATAAATAAAAACAGAGATTACTTCATCTTTTTAAGCAGAATTCAGAAAAGTAATAAAATGATAGTCTTAAAAATATGAAATGTTGTCAATTGTTACGCAAACCTAATGTTCGGCACATCCACGTTTAGACATTGACTTGTTTTTGCCAACTGGTACTTTGACCAAATTTTATTTAGTCAAATGTTTTAGTTGGCATAACATATTTTACACAAAATAATTATGCTATGCATATTTCACACAGAAAACATTGCCAACTGGCAAATGATTTGTATCGTCAAACTTTTGTAAACGTTGGAGTTGTTTTTTACTAAAATAAGCGTGTTTTGTATGGGCAAAATTTTTTGGGCAACACTGACTCCTTCGTAGCTCCGGCGCTGCGGGAAGAGCAACCCTCCAGTGAAACTTCTAACCTAACCTAACCCAGCCAGGTCGGTTTTGGTGCTTTGCCGGTTGCTGCCACGGCACGCTAGCTTCGCTCGCTCGGCTCGCGCGCTGTTGTGGCCGCAGCTCTTATGCATTTGATAAAAGACCAAATGCCTAAAAGACATTTTTCGAAGTAATATTTTGCTGAACCAAAATTTGACCAATGAAAATGTGCGTATTGAAATTATGCCAAAGATTGCTTTGGCAATAAAAACACTTGCTAAAATTTTTTTTGGTAATGAAATTTGACGAAAATAATTTTGGCAAAACGGCAGGATCCCGTGTATTATACATATAAACCTTCCTGTTGAATCACTCTATCTATTAAAAAAACACATCAAGATCCGTTGCGTTTGAGTTTTAAGGATCTCAGCATACATAGGGATAGACAGAAGGAAGTTACTTGGTTTTATACTATGTAGTGATTAGAAGGTGTCCGCATCGTCGTCCGTCAGCCGAGTAATTAGTTATCCTCTTACCATCTTTGGATGTCCAGCTATTCCTTTACCGAAATTGGTTAAAATCCATCCAGGCGTTTCGGGGTAATGAGAGTCCAAAGATTTTTTTACCAACAGCGCCATCTGTTTAAGGCTGAAATAGCACTCATACAAATACTGTTTTGCGTTGTTGAGAACCCTTTCCAGTGTCCATAGTGTCCATAGATTACGAATTTTAAATACAATTTTATAATAGTAAAGATAATCTCCAAATGCATAGCAAATAATAATACACTAGAGAAGCGACTTTTGATTTTCCCAAAAGCCGATTGGATTTAGGTATTAAACATTATTCACATACATCCCTCAGCCACTTATTTATCCAATAAAACCTTCGTAAAACCACAAAATATTACAGAGAGCGACTTAGAAAAATGTAGGCAGTACGCAGCTTCAAAGAGGCAATAAAGAGAGAAAGTTGTAACTAAGTTATTTAACTTTACACCGACTTGAGCCCAACTCTTCCGAGCAACAAGTTATTTCAATAACATTGACACGACCGTTGCTTAAGCAATTAATTTGGGGGTAAAATATTAGAGAAGTTTGATATCTTCGTTAGATTTTAAGAGATTGGTCACCGGAACAATAAAGGGATTAAGATGGCTTTGATGTGTAATTAAAATCATTACTTTACTAAATACTTTTAGGTACAGAACAAAATACGACAGGTAAGGTTTTAATAAGGTTCTCTAATAATTATAAAACGGTTTAAAGTGTTTAAACTCCCGTATAAATTGTCGTCGGATTTACATGTTTCGAACTCATATGGAGCTCTTCATCAGGGACAGCTATCCGTGCTAGTATGCGACTCATGGCCCACTGCACTGGTTTCTGTATTTTTTTACGTAAGTTTAAAACGTTTTTATAATTATTAAAGGTGTCCCACGATCGTTCTAATAATATTACGGTTCTCTGTATTGCATTTTCTGGTTGTTTGAGTGTGTGCGTGTGTAGTTTATCTTATTTAATATACTATTAAGGCGCGCGGGTTCGAATCCCGCCTCAACCATTAATTTTTTCGCTTCAATGTAAAGAATTTAACAGCTATAATGAGATTACACTTGTTAAAGAATATTTAATAATACAAACAGCGAGCTAATATAATATACTGATTAAAAGAGTCAAAAGGGCGTTAGAAGAATATATAATATATAAATTTGGAAACCTTTACGAAAATGCGGCGGGGCTGAAATAAAAACCGACCAATAGCATGTCGGGCCACGCTCAGTGTAGGGTTCCGTAGTTGCCCATCCTTCACAATATAGACGGGCTTAAAACAGCGGTATCAGCGGCAGCCCGAGGTTTAAATTGCGGAAAAGATTTCAAGCTCTATAAAAAGTCCGTAAACGCCAAAGTAACTATAATTACCTTGAACTTCTGGAAGTTATCGATTATACGCGCCAGATTAAGCGGAATGTTTTAATGCAGGCACTTAACTAATATGTGTAGCGTTCGAAGTATAAGGACATCGCGCGGCACTTACGACTTTTTAAGGAAAATTATGTTAAGCCTTTAATACAAAGATCAAAGCTTAAAGAGAAATTGAAAAAGAAGCTACCTGGTGGAAGAGACCGGGAATCGAACCCGGTATCTCTGGATTGCCGGTCCAGCGCCTTAACCATTTCACTACCCTAGCTCCAGGAAGACCTGACGAATTTTTCCTTTTGCTTTGTGTGTCGATCTATGGACGCTATTTTTTGGATTTCCGGAGCGACAAAAAATAATGTTTGGAGACCCCTATCATTTTTAAAAGACCTATTCAACGATACCCCAGACATTAATCAAAAAAAAATTACATTTATTATCAGATTACACAGATCCATAGCTTGTTAGTTAATTACTTATAAAACTTTGTTAGTACCTACATTACTTGTAAAAGGTTGCATGTAAATTTAATGTTGGAACGAAAACAAATGTTAGCTGCTAGTTAAATAAATCGGAAGACTGGACAAACCGAGGGCTACCAAAATAAATTACCTATCTAAAATTAGCATAATTTTGGATACTACTTAGCTTACTTTCAATGATGCCTTGATAGAAACACATTAAAATATCGATTATAATCAGAAGTAGGTAGCATATTTTTTTCCTTCGGATCGCATCATTATTAAATAATTAGTCGTTACGCATCGATTTATAATTGAATATGAACGTGGTCAACTAGATAGAAGTCCTGATATTCCGTAGCTTAGAGATTACTTTAAGTTTTTCTCAATAAAATGGGTGATGTAATTTTTGGCTGTTATAAAAAAACGTAATTGTAGCTACTGTATCGTTACATTCAGGCATATACTTAAGAGACAACTAATCTAGTTGTAGTAGTTTCTATCTGCCGATACTTATTGTTGACATGCTGAAATTTCATACGACTGTCAGTGTCTGCGTTTGAGTGCTCTGTGTGTGAAGATTGTGGCGACATCCTTAAGTTCAAAGAAAAAAAAAGAAGTTCGGAAAAGTTGGTCGCACTAATATAGTACAGGTTGGAACAGATCGAGCGACTTTTAAGCAAACAGAGAATTGTTCAGACTGAGTAGGTACTTCATTTTTCACCAATGCACTATGTTGTAAATCAATGAACTATGTAATGTAATGAAGCGGTGGTAGCCTAGTGGTTAGGGCATGCGACTTTCAATCCGGAGGTCGCGGGTTCGAACCCGGCCCTTACCAATGAGTTTTTCGGAACTTATGTACGGAATGTCATTTGATATTTACCACTCGCTTTTCGGTGAAGGAAAACATCGTGAGGAAACCACCTAAGCCCAATAAGGCCTTGTTTCCCCTCTGGGTTGGAAGGTCAGACGGCAGTCGCTTGCGTAAAAACTAGTGCCTACGCCACATCTTGGGATTTAGGTAGCTGACCCCGATTGAGAATTCATTCTCAAAAAATGGGACAAAGGCTAGGAGGAGGAGGAGGAACTATATTGTAAATATTTCTATCCATTTTTGAGATACAGTTTGAACATTAGCGTAACAATCTGCACCTATCAACCCTAGCATCTTTGGAACATCGCTTAAGTTAAAGACAGGTGTCAAATTAAAATGTAAATAAAACCTTTGAATTTTTTTTTTAGTTTTAAATCCAGCTTTACAATTATAATATTATGTCGATTGTAGATCACTCGGATGAAATTATTCTGTCAGCCCAGTCTTTAGAAATGTTCCACCCTGTATATTTAATGTACGCCGTCTGACATTGGCATTCCCTTGGCTTTGACATAACTGGCACGCTACTAAATATCGAATATTACGCAATACACTGCTTATTTGAATAAACTTTTTTTAGATTTGATTACCAATGTCATCACTTTTTCGATTGAGGGGTGGCATTTATTTTTTAATGTATTGGTCCTATTGCAGACAACACTCGGTAAATTACTTTATTAGTCTACGTCATGGACCTAGCAAGTACTATACAGTACACATTTCGTTACATAATAGCTCCATGACGTGCCTTAAATAACAGAACTGCAGCTAAGCTATAGAGAAAAAAACTTTAATCTACGTGCCCCAAATATGCAAAGCGATGTGAAACCTCCATATTAGAACAGAAGAAACAGTGATGGTTTGGCTTAAAGGATCAGTTACCAGGCCATAAAAATCCCAAAAAAAGAGAGGGGTGTTTTGGTAGTATGTCAAAAAGGGTATCATTACGAGTACATGTTAAAATTGGAAACAGCCCCAAACGCAGGTGAAAACTCTCATAAAACACGTAATTTAAAATTAAAAATGCTTTGGTTTTAATTAAAAAGGGGTAAGCTTAAACTGGTCATTATTTTAAATAACCTTTTCCATTACCTGTTTTATTATGTAAGTTATTATGTTTTTTATATTTTTTATGATGTTAATTAACTGGAATGTTGAAATAAATTGGGAAAATAACGTTCATTGAAACATAATGTTGTTTTTTATTGTATTAAAAGCAGGAAGTATTCGTCGCGCGACAAAGAGTCAAAAAGTTGTAGTTGGCAAGACTGCACGGCAACTGTAAGCGGACTGCACAGTCAGTTTACAGTTTTGACGCAGTTACACCAACTGCATTTTGCAGCTAGGTTGCAGTTCAAATGCTGTCTGTACCGGCCCTAAGATGTTGGACCGGTAATACAAAGATACCGGGTTCGAGTCCCGATGTGGGCCGCGTATGAGCGAAATTAAACTTTTCTTTGCGTATTGACATCTACTTAATTTTAGTATATTTCGTAGTTCAGAAAGGCCCACTTGCACCAAAACTTTGAGTTAAATATATAACTCAGGGTTTACTAACTCAGGGTTAAAATGATACATTTTTAACTCATACTTTTCGTTGTATCAATAGAAATTGAGTCCGAGTTAAGTAACCCGAGGTTAATGTAACATTCATTCACTCTATTCATATCCGACCAAATGTGATAGAATAAGGGATGAATGATTTAAATGTTGGGCTCACTGTCGCTCTATAGTACTTTGCATAAGTCAATTCCATTATGTCAGATTTGGAATGACATTTCGTTTTTAACGTATTATATTCTGCCGTGTTACGGTAAAAGGTCGTAGTTTTATACGGATGTCATAGTAACATACGTCCTTTTACCGTATCATGGCAGTATTTCTGTATTTAACTGTCAGTCAAGCGTCATTATTATTTTGCGCGAGTTGTGTTAGCTTTGGATATTGTGTTTATTGTTTTAAATTGCTGAAAAATTCACAAATAGCGACAGATTGCTACTTTGTGTTATAGTAGCGGAGTTTAAGCATATAATTAAATACAAAAAACTAATCGACATAACATAAGCTAAGCTATAATTACGACAAGTCGAGTTTGACACTCCTAACCCAGGGTTAAATGACTTTAACCCTCACACTTCGGCGGGTTAAAAAATTAAATTGTTAACTCAAGGTTAGCTTCTAACTCTCGGTGGTGCAAGACGTACTAATTACTTAACCCTAGAGTAGCATTTAACTCCGAGTTAATTTTGTTAACCCAGCGTGGTGCAAGTGGGCCTAAAAGTAACTGAATGCCTAATACCCTTTTTCACAAATGCCGCCGCGCCGGTACGGTCGTATAAATAGGCACGTAAATTAGGATATTGAATGATGGATGGCGCAAATGGGAAACAGCTGTCCGGTCCATCCCGAAATCCATGTTCTATTGGCTTCTAGTGCTTAGGGGAGACCGAGGAGTTTTGAAGCAAAGGTGAGTTGAAACAACAGTTTTTTCTGTATCTATAGCTTGTCAGCGAGCCCGCAACAACGCCGTTTAGACTGTTTAACCGAAGTTTGTAAATAAAAATAAAAATCACTGAATTGACAATCATTTTTACAGATATGATATTTTGTGAGCAGGAGCGAGCATTATCTAAATGCGGCCTGTAGGCAAGCACAGCCGGACAACGGATATCCGAAATTCCGGAAATAAGGAGAATTAATGGCCAAGCTGAAACGAAGACGCTTTGCTCGCTCGGCCAGTACTCATCCAATCCCACAAACTCTCATAGTATTTACTTTTGTTTTATGTAATAAAGCCTTAAATTAATCCGCATGGATTGCTATATACGAAGATACAAAGATCAACATGCAAAAAAAATGCGGTCATATACGTTGATCCACACGGGAACTCGAACCCAGTATCTTTGGATTACCGGTCCAACGTTAACCTTTCGACCAGAGACGCATTGTACATAATGTACATAATAGGCTAGTTGACTCATGTCAAATTGTAATAAACTAAAAGCAAAGAAGACCTAATTAGATATTTCAATTCATAAAAAGTGAAAGATGGCTGAAAAAATTGAATATGAAAATATGGTTTTTAATCTGTATTTTGAAATGCTTAAAATGCTGTCCGCCATTTTCACGTATGATAGGGCCGTCATCGATCATGTAAACAAAACTGAAAGTCTACTTTGACGACTTCGAATAGTGCCGTCCCTCTCGATGTCAAAGTATATTAGAGTGAGCGGAATGGCACTATACGACGGTCGAATTTCGAATATTTACAGGTAATTCAACGTCACGCCACAGATTAGCAAAAGGCAAAAATGGCGGACGGCGTTTTTGACTGTTCATGAAATTTCTAATTTTCAATTGATAAAATTTAGCTGTCCTTTCTAGCTTTCATAAAAATACAACATCTTTTTTTAGAGCTAGTAAGGCCCACTTGCACCAAAACTTCGAGTTAAAAATATAACTCAGGGTTTACTAACTCAGGGTTAAAATGTAAAAAATTTAACTCATACTTTTCGCTGCACCTATAGAAATTGAGTCCGAGTTAACTAACCCGAGGTTAATGTAACATTCATTCACTCTATTCATATCCGACCAAATGTGATAGCATAAATGATGAATGATTTAAGTGTTGTGCTCCCTGTCGCTCTACAGCACTTTGCATAAGTCTATTCCATTATGTCAGATTTGGAATGACATTTCGTTTTTTAACATATTATGATATCTGTATTAACTGTCAGTCAAGCGTCATTATTATTTTTGTGCGAGTTGTGTCTGCTTTAAACTGCTAAATATAGAAAAATAATCTCGTTTACGTGCCCCAAATAATACAAATAGTGACAAATTGCTACTTTGTGATATAGTAGCAAAGCTTAAGTATGTACTTGAAAACAAAAAACAAGACGAAAAAGCATTCTCTTTGCGAGTAAAAATGATCAGTCCTTTCTGCAATTTTTCTATTGTAAAAGTCAGAACTAATGTATTTGATGATCTCTTCATCATCATCAGACAACAACTATTCGTTTATCATTGTTCTAGACAAAACATAACAACATAACATAACCTAAGCTATACTTCAAGTCGATTTTGATACCTTGTTTGACACTACTAACCCAGAGTTAAATGGCTTTGACCCTCACACTTCGGCGGGTTAAAAAAATATTTTTTTAACTCAAGGTTAGCTTCTAACTCTCGATGGTGCAAGACGTACTAATTACTTAACCCTAGAGTAGCATTTAACTCCGAGTAAATTGTGTTAACCCAGCGTGGTGCAAGTGGGCCTAAGATCACTATTAACCATTTGAAATATATTTCAAAACTGGGTCTACTAGCCTATTGTGTTTCTAAATAAAATATTAATCCGCATGGAGTTCAGGTATGGAAAATACAATTTAGTATCCGTGCTCCCATTAACCGATATGTAATCAGTATAATGTGAAACCGTCAGATCAAAACATTGCCGTGCCCGCCGGAGGCAGTATTGACAAAGTTTTGATCAATCGGCGGCCGACGGGGATGCGGCGCTGGAAATACTGGAATACTTGGTTTTCTGACACACAGCCGCCACGAACATACCGGGTGTTGCCTGTAATAGGAGCAATAAATTAAAACATAGATTCTACCCTTCAAACTGATCAACATTTGTTAAGCAACTTCTGAAAATAGCGCGTATTAAATGATTATTTGTAAAATAATGTTTAGACAAAAAAGCGAAATGTAATATTGCGAAATATGTGGTATCAGTAGTGACAGCTACGTCAATGTTCAGGGAATGGGCAACGTTGGATGACGTACATTGAAGATGCTTTTTAATTTGTATTAAATAATGAAATTCTGAAAACTGACAATTTTTTAAGTTGCTGAACAAATGTTGTTCAGTTTGAAGAGTAGAATGTTTCCTTTAATTTATTACTCCTAATAATATTCGCAAACCAATCTAGTTTGTCAATTAGTTATACTCATTGCTCGCAGAAATCGCCTGAAATCTCAATTTTTTGGGATTAGCGTAGCAGCACGAGACTGCTCGCCGCTACGACTGACGCATTCCGTAGAAAAACGGAAGGTGGAGCTTGTGCACTAGTGCACTGGAGTGTAGGTTATGAGTGGCTGTGTGTGAAATGTCACTCCTGTGCACTAGTACACTATGAGGCCCTGCTGCGACAAACTTCAGCAGCTCAGGCTTGAAATGTCTACTTAGTATAGTTATCTAATTCTGAAAACACTCCCATAATAACTAGGTGCTCTGTGAGCTACAGACCTTTCGAGTTTGTTCCAAAATGAATTTTGAAATTTTTATCGTTTTATAACCCATCTCCGCAATTTGAAAAATTACGAATAACTGATCCAAAAAATGTATCTACATTGTAGTTAAAGCTAAACAGCCCCGATACCACAGAAATATATCAAGATAGAAGGAAAGAGTTCAGCAATTTGTAGGGAGACCGAGCGTGTAACATTTTGCGTAGGTACTTTGACGTCACGAGCGTAATTTAGTGATGGGAAACATAAGCCGCGCGAAAACGATTCAGAAACATCGATGCACAGATCGATTCGAACACGGCACCGATTCTATGCATCGCCACCCACACCGCACCGCGCCGCGGCCCAGCCGCCGTCACAAACAAAAACAGTCACAATAATATTTGCTTTGCACTATGTACTTACATTATATAGCTGCATAATAAATAAGAACGTAATTATCATTTCCTCTGTTCTCAAAATCGATTTTAATCGATTAAAAAAATCGCAGTGTACAGCAGCACATGGCAGCACTATTCTTACTTTTGACAGAAAAAATGAGAAATGACCTTGAACGTGACTCGACAGTTTGAATAGCTTATTTTTACATAGCTGGCTTTGAATGCACGCCAAGGTTGGCTTGTCAAATTAAAGCCGCAATGGAAAGCTAGCGTTGGACACAATCGCCCGCCTCTGTTTTGATGAAAATAATAAAATAAATAGTTTTGTAATTAATAACAGATATTTAAGGACAAATTGTACATACCAATGAAAGGAAATATCTCGATTAACAGTTCCAATTTTATTGGAAGTGTTTGAACAATTAATTATTGCGCAACAAGCCATTTTGTTTTTAAGACCTGACGTCGCACACAGACCGCGGTCGGGAGCTGACTAATGTTCGCGGCGAGCAAAGTTGACACCGTGTCAACATTTCGCCACGCTAGGTACGTCCACTCTTTCCTTCTATCTTGATATATTTCTGTGCCCGATACAGATTAAGTCATGCTTAAAAGAAAGACGTCAGCACCGCCAGCAGATGGCGGTCACGAGGACAAAAATTAAATTTGGTCAGCAAGGGAATGTGTAGTCCTACTACCCTAATAATTCTATGCAAGATATACGAATACTTTTTAGTCATCCAATCGTTAAATTCGCTCTTCGAGCTCGCTAAACACTAGCTTATGCCCGCGGCTTGGCTCGCACAGGTACTGGATACCTTGGCTGCGTAACATTCTACCCGTTTTATTGTTTCTTAAAATAATACAACTAATAAAAATCTGCGCGCATAGATACACCTTTGGTTAGATTTATATATTTCAAGATCACATCGTGGCATAACACATGGGACTATTTACTTCCCGGTGAACCGCACGAAATCATAGACAAAAGTGAAGTTGCTTAACCCGAAGCAGAAGAAGTGTTAAACTACGCGCTTCAAACAGCTTAGTCCAGCTCTCCGAATGGCATCAGTGAACAGTGAAAGCAAAGAAAAATAATGTATCTACAGAATTTTTCACATATGAAGAGTTCTGTGACACCTGACATCTCAGTACATTTTATAACCTATAATGGGAAAAATGTACTGAGATGACAGGTGTAACAGAACTCTTCATAGGTGAAAAATTCCATAATATTGCTCGCTCGTAGCGTCCATGAGTCCACGGTATTTATCATTCCCGACACATTTTCTTGGAGGTAAAATCACAGCCCGAGGCGCCAAACCTAATTATACTATTGTGGCGGCTGTGAGCGGCACATGCTAATGAGCAGGCGGGTAAGCGGAGGTTTTATTTTAGGGGTTTTTTAACTTAAGTGAGATTGCTCTTGCCTGATGGTGAGGGCTGATAGAACCTACGATGGAGCATCCAAGAGATACATACATATACATGGTTGCCGGTGAGGAATCGGAAAGATTTTAACAGCGTATTACTAACCGTATTTTAAATCAAAAAATTCAAATAAAGTTGACTGGATTCGGCTATTTGATTTTGTTACACAGTGAGGATATCCACACTAGAATCAAGGCAACCGACATAGCTCACAGGATTGCACGATTTAAGTGGCAATAGGCTGGCCATGTAGCGCGGAGAATGGATGGCTTTTAGAGTAGCAAAGTCATAAAGTGGCGACCACGTATAAGGAAAGCGCAGTGTGGAACGGCCTCCAACTAGATGGACGGATGACCTCGTGAGGGTGTCGGGGAGTTAATGGACACGGTCTACACGGGATCGCACTTTGTGGCAAGCTATGGGGGAGGCCTATGTTCGGCACTCAACGTCTGTGGATGATGGATAGATAGACACAGTGCATAATGTACTTTTGATAACAACGTCGCCATTTTGTTCGCAAGCCTGTTCATAATATGGTAATAAAAGTTTTTTTTCTGCCGGTGTTCACAAAAAATTATGTAAATTTTTTTCATGTCTAATAACCTCAGGAATACGCTTTTAAAATCTGCTGGCTTGCTCATTCCCACCGTGTATATTCAAGCACTACTGATTTCTGGGTTGTATTTGAACGTATATTCAGAGTTATGGAATCTTACATCCAGTAGATATACAAACATGATGGGGCGAAAAACTATCCGTCAATAATGTTTGTGTCCTTATTAGAAAATGTGGACTGCTTCTTAACCCAAATAATTAGGCATAAGAACGCATACTCTGTGGATCCCTCTTTATTTTAGTCTGTGAGTCAGAATCTTAAAGGTTTTATTACGTTTTAGGACAAACGCCATAATTTCTATGCGCTGTAGGAGCTTTCAACTCAAGCTTATCCCAGGTCGCAAACAGGGTGTAAAAGACCTTATACAGCAATTATAACTCTAATTTCAACTGTATAAAATCTTTATAAATAATGACACAAAGGTAAATTAAGAAATAAAAAAATTAATGCGATCTACTACAATCTAAGCAGGATTTGAACCTGCGACCTCTACATTTCCGGCGTATTGCTCTCCCAACTGAGCTATTAGATCGTTACGTCAAATTCACCAAATCTTTCATTCCATAATTGTTACGCTACTGGAGCGCCCTATGCGTCATATGTGTTTGAAATGCTTATGCGCATTAGCCATACCCTAGGATGTGCGCTTTGGGATCGTGCGTGTAAAGCGCACATCCTAGGGTATGGCTAATGCGCATAAGAGCAATACACCGGAAACGTAGAGGTCACAGAATGAAATCCTGCTTATATTGTAGTAGATCACATTCCATTTTTCTTTATTAATTTACATTTGTCATTTAAAAAAAAAAAAGTGGTATTTCTACATAAAAAAAATTAATCGATAAAATATTTCATAAAAAAAATTTTTACAAAAAAAATAACCGACCAGTAAAACTAAAAAGCCAAAAAATAACCCGTTCAAGTACAGATTACATTTAACTCACCCTTCGAAGTCGATCCCAAACCACTCAGTTCTTATATTTATATATTATAGTTTACGCGAGGTTGGCACCGACTTCGAAGGGTGAGTTAAATGTAATCTGTACTTGAACGGGTTATTTTTTGGCTTTTTAATTTTACTGAAGTCGGTTCTTTTTTTTGTTAAATTTTGTTTTTTTGCTTTTTAGTGATTCATATAAAAGTTCTAGTGGCCATCTGTGGTGTTCATCATCAGTTTCCTTACACCAAATCCTATTTACTGAATGTAAATTCTTGACTTTATCAATAAATTACCGAAAGCGCCGTGCATGTCCCTATAACATTTGAAGAGTTCCCTCGATTTCTCCAAGATTCCATCATCAGATCCCGACTTAGTGCCAACGGGACCAACTCGGAGTTATACCCATTCGATAAAAAAAAAATTTAAAATCGGTTCACGGTTCTCGGAGATATCGAGTAACATACACCCAAAAAAAAAAAATTGTTCGAATTGAAAACCTCCTCCTTTTTTGAAGTCGGTTAAAAATATGTATAAAATCTGTATGTGCTAGCCTGTGTGCTCCGTGGGATATGCGTATTGCCTTGAAGACATACCTACCTCTGACCAGCTGTCTTCATTACTGATTCGATTATGTTTAATTCAGAAGCTGAATCGATATCGACCTTGCCTTCTGACTGAGCATATTAATAAGTCACCGTGTTGGAACAAGTAATCATAAGTCAGGCATTTTTTTTTTTTTTTTTTTTATAACGGCACAACATAGTGGCTCCACTTCGCCTGATGGTAAGCAAAAAGGGGAGCCCAAGTCGCAATGGCAACTGACGAGAAACCAACGGTGCCAAGTCAGTTGACACTGCCATGCTGGCCCGAGAGATGCTTCTTCACGCTTCGTTTGAAGGGTCCCAAGTTGTAAGAAGGAGGAAACACATGAGCCGGCAAGGAGTTCCATACTTTAATAGTTCGGCAGATGAAGGAATTGCCAAACTTCTTGGTACGGGTGGGAATATTCTCCACGGTGAGGCGATGACATCGCAAGCTGGCACGTGTGGTTCTATGACGGAAAGGGGAGGGTGGGATAAGAGAAAATAACTCTTCAGAACACTCGCCATGGTATAGGCGATAGAAAACGCTCAGCGACCCAATGTCCCTACGTAATTGAAGGGGTTCGAGGATTTCTGTACGGAAATAGAAACCACAGACTACTAGTCGAAAGACATCCACTGTTGAACAATAATGTTTGAAAAACACATTTATTTGAAAGAAACAGCGAAATAACCAAAACGTGCATCCACAAAAAAAAGGAAGAAGAAAAACAACGATAAAAACAAATTTATGAAAATGGTAATGTCTCATTAAAAAAACAATGCAAAGATCAACCACAAAGCATAAGGAAAAATTCGAAAGGTTGCTTGGGCGTTAGGGTGGTGGAAAGGTTAACGCGCTGGACCGGCAATACAGAGGTACCGGGTTCGATTCCCGGTCTCTACAACCAGCTTACGCATTTCAATTTGGCATGTATTTAACGCGGCGACCAATTAATCAGATTTAGGGATTTATAAAAAATTAAAGGGGATAGCAAAAATAATAAGTTGGCGACTAATTGCGGAGACTATTAAAGTAAAAAGTAGCAGCTAAGTAATCAATTTCGGCTAATATCGGCTTTGTTTCAATATAAACTAGCATCGAGTTATTGTTTTGGCGACTGAATTAACTAATTAAGCGGAAACATGACAGCGGATAAAAAGTTGAAAATGGCCTACTCTAATTGTTCAATGGAGATTACATATAAAATAAATCAAGGTCATAAAAAAAATACTTTGTGCGACAATTTAAGAGCTTTAATCAAAGTTGAAAATTGCATGTAGGTATAAATAATAATTTTGGTCTATAGTTTTATTTAGTGGCTCTGATTTTGGTCAATTTTTCGTCAGGTGTGATGTCATATTGACACCTATTTTTTATGATTCTATCGTATAGAATACGTTAAAATAAACATGTTTTGTATGCACAACTTTTTTCTAAACTTAATAATTACCGAGATATGGACTCCTAAAACCGACAACATTTTTTTGGATATTGTGTCAGACTCTGCCTTAGCTCCGGCGCTGCGGGAAGTGCAGCCCTTCCGCCCTTGCGTGGCAAAGCACGGTCGCCCGTACTCCGTTCCGCAGCTTCGGCTTGTTGGTCGCCTTCGGCGACCAGCCTCAGCCGCTCCGCTCCGCACGGCTCCCGAGCTTTGTCACGGCGGGCGAGGGCTGCTCTCCCTCCGCGCCTCCGGCTTTTTATATACACTCTAGGGGTAGGGCAGACAAGACCACGTGGAATCGGGGTTGACAGCTTCGGTTCTGAGGCAAGTCTTATGATAATGCAATGCTTATTTTAGCGTAGCGTGTTTTAGCTAGATTCGGACTAAAATAAGCGTGTTTTGTATGGGCAAAACATTTTTACCTAAAAAACGCTTATCGCCGTTTTCATTAAATTATGGTTTCGAAAACTAAAAAAATAACTCCCCATTACTTTTATATAGTACCCATTTTAATATTTAAGCTGCCAGCAAATCAAAACCCAAAATGCTTTTTAGATGGAGACCTGTACTCGTAGTTGCCACTAATATAAAGTTTGTTATCCTTCTGCTAATATTAGTCGCCAAGTCATCATTTATAGTACCTCACCTATGATTTCAGTAATCTTGTTTATTATTTCTGCTACCTTAAAGTAGCTGCCATTATTTGAATTTTAAAATATCCTTAGTTTAAAGCTCATTTAATATAAATGATTGCCAAAATATTTAATCGCTGACAAGTTATTATTTTAGTTGCAAATAGTTTCCTGCTCTTTAATTTTTCTGTCGCCGCGAAAATAATAAGCCTTTCAATTTATCTGAGCTTTGAACTTTGTATCAATGGTTTAACGATAAAAACAAATGACGAACGTTTTATTTTTATTTTTCATCTGTCTTCTTCTATAATGACCATAACCAAGGAAGTTTCACGAGTTTACACTTTTAGTACATTACGTAACAAGGATGGTAAACTAGGAATTACAAACGAGTGTCTATTAGAAGCCCGAAGCCGAAGGCGAGGGCTTTAATGACACGAGTTTGGAATTCCTATACCACCAGAGTCACGTACGATGTTTTTCATCACACTTTGGAGGAAATAAATAAAACAAAAGTAGTAGTAGTCAATCCAAAATTACTTACCGCCCTAGGGCGTAATATACGACTTACCGCCCTAGGGCGTAATATACGACTTACCGCCCTAGGGCGTAACTTATTACTTACCGCCCGCTTTTCTAGCATGTAAACCCTTGTTTTCGACCAAGTGTGATGAAAAATAATATGCCCGTGCGCTTTAAGATTGGGATTCGGGTTTGGGTGAAATCGGAAAGGTTCTTCGATCGCGAGACATGTATGAAACTCGAATCACTTTCTGCCAGCTCACGTTCTGCACTTTATTAAACACAATGACTCGAGTATTTTACATTGACCTGTCATCCATGACTGCCCTCACTAAAGGCTTCGCATTATCTTAACCAGATAATTTGGTAGTCTTACCAAGGTAGATAAATTAGACGTGGGTAGACACCCACGCCGCGTTTTCTAGTAAGCAATCGCCACACTTCTTTCTGGTCCAACGGCCTTCGGTTGTACGACCAATGTACCCCGCCCACTGTCACGTAAATCCAGCACAGTGTTATTTTAATCAATATCGACCATGTGATAGAATTCAACAACCATTAGTAAGTAAAACACTGGAAAATGTTACTAAGCACAGAATGAAAGTAGGTGACGGAACTTACGAGTAGAATAACATTACTAAAATAGATGTGGGTGAAATATTGCAAGGCGACAAACCAGAGTTTTTAATAGCGGACGAAACAGAGCACAGTCTTCACAAATTGACCGACAGTATTATAATTATAAGTGGCACGTTGGGTGGATATGCTTATATTTTTTTTTCATCAGTTGAGAATATTCTCTCGTTGTCATGCATCCCATTGTGACATTTCAATCCTGGCGAGGAAGTTGGTACAGGATATCAATTTAAAAAATATTTTTTACCATTCGGTTTACAAACGAACGAGGTTTGAGGTAACAATATCATATTTGCTGACGTTATATGTATCCAGATGGCTGTAGGATATTTTTTTCGCTCAAGGCAATAAAGGCAAATCGCAGTTATGTTTCTCATTATATCTCAACGAAGTTGCAAGCTCTCAATGAAAAACAATGACTATCGTAAAATTCAGTTACTCGTAGGAGATATTTAAATGCATAAGAGTTGGTTGACTATATTTTCATGTTATCAAACAGTGTACAATTTCTTCGCAACTCTAAAACCCGCCACAACAGTGTTGTACGTGGACTCGAACACGAGAGAGGTTGTTTTGTGCCCGAAGCTCTCGAATTGTGCCCGCCAAGTGTCCGGCACCATGCTTGAGGTTGTCCTGGTTTTGGCACCACGGGAAATTTAATATCGTTGCGAAAGCTGTGAATACTGAAAACACGTTGTCTATTTATTTGTTTACTTGAAAATGTTAATATATACTTCTACATTTTGTCTTTATATGTCTACGTTAGCGATGTGTTTTATTTGAAATAGTAATGGTATTTTCTTTCTTGAGAATTGAGAAAATATTCTCTTTTGGAAGGCGTAAAATACAAATTGGTAAACACATCGCTACACTACATATGACAAGAAAATTTTAAAAGTTGTATCCCTTTCCAATGCCCATTATATGACCGTAATAAAGTCGATAAATTGCTTTAAGCGATATAACAGAGCCTCAACGAATTATGAAGAAGTTATTTAATTTAAAAGACTAAAGACGTTTGAAGAAGGTTTGACGACGCTTTTGGCTCGGTTGGTAGACACCTGCCTACTGAGTAGGCGGTCCCGGGTTCGAATCCCGGCCGGGGCAAATATTTGTGCAAAATATTTGTTCTTGGGTCATGGATGTTATCTATATATGTATTTATATATTATGTATATCGTCGTCTAGTACCCATAGTACAAGCTTTGCTTAGTTTTGGACTAGGTCGATTTGTGTATGATTGTCCCTTAATATTTATTTTTATTTATTTTTATTTAAAGTGTATATTTTAACATTTTCCACGCAACCCTAAAACCCGCCACAACAGTGTGGACACGAACACGAGAGAGGCTGTTTTGTGCCCGAAGTACTCCCATTGTGCCCGCCAAGTGTCCGACACAATGCTTGAGGTTGTCCTGGTTTCGGCACCAGGGGAAATTTAATATCGTTGTTAAAGTTGTGAATAGACTTTCCTGCATTCACAACTTTTCTGGAAAAATAAATAAATAAATAAATATCGGACAACCTCACACAAATTGATCTAGTCCCAAATTAAGCTCAAGATGGCGTGTGTTATCGCTACTAGACGACGATATACGTACTTATATAGATAAATATATACTTAAACACATAGAACAACCATGACGCAGCTAAGAATGGTATACTTTGCTTTAGTCGAGTCCAAAATACGCTACAGTATTAAATTATGGGGACACAGCTACAAGTATAATACCCAAGCCGCCTTTGTAGCCCAAAAAAGGGCAATAAGAATTATGGCCAAAATTTCACAACAAACATCCTGTAGGCCATACTTTAAAGACTACAAAATCCTAACTGTTCCCTGCTTATACATTTTGGTAGTGTTGTCAGACCTCGTGAAATACTTAAATAAATTAGAGACACCAGATCAGAGAGAAAGGCGTCTGGCAACTAGACGAAAGGATTTACCACAATCTCTTGACACTAGGCTCCAGGTTGTCAAACATTCGGCAGCCTATCAGGGCATTATGCTCTTTAACAGATTGCCAACTGAGATGAAGTCGATCACCAATAGCTTAATTTTTTAAAATAAATTGAGAGTTTTCTTGCAGGAAACGTGCTAATTCAGTTGAGGAATATTGCGAGCAAGCCTGAAATGTTCAAATTTATATAAATAATGATAATGATTATGATTGTGAATTTTGATAATGTTACATTGTGATTTCGATATTTATATCTCGTATATTTTTTATTTTATTTTGATGATTTTTAAATATGTTTTAGAATAATTGATATTATTTACTTATAATAATACCTTATTTTTAAATGACTAGATTATGACGATGTTGTTTACTTTATGTTTTTGATTAATTTTTTATCAGATTTCAGATTTCAGATTTTTATTGGTAACTGTACAATATTAATTACAAGTATTTTTTTATATCTAATCTATACCTAGTAATAACAGCTATTAAAACTTTACATAGTTACATAGGTAGGTTTGATATCAGCGATATATTATTTTTAAGTTTGTTTCAGACTAGTGTTTAGGTCAACGGTCCACATTCAAAAATTCGTTTATACTGTAACAAGCCAGATTGCTAAGTAGTGTTTTAAGTTTCCTAGAAAATGTGGTGTTATTTTCACACTCTTTTATGTCGGTAGGGATACAGTTGTATATATTGGGTCCGATAACGCTGAGCTGAGCACGAGCCTTTGCCAACCGTCGTTGCAGCGGCACTATGAGGTGCGGCCTACGCGATGTTCTAGGATTACGTTGGCCGTAAGTTTGGTAATCAGATAGGTTAGAACGAACATATTCACAGGCTGCTAGTATGAACACACTCGGCAGAGTCAGGATTTTTTGTTTAAAAATATCGTATTTTTGGAGATTTTTTTGCTAAATGTTTTTGACTATTTAATTGAATCAGGCGTTACTTTGTGGAAATCCATATTAATGAAAATAATAATATTGCTTTGCTATTTCGCGATATAATATCGTGCCAGTTAAATTTGTGCTAACCCGTTATACTTATTTGCGTATTTTTTCATGCATATATGCATTTAATTGTCCCACCCTCCCACCACGATAGGAAAAATAAATACGCAAATAAATATAGCAAACCACCACCAAAATAACAGAACTTACTCGACACGTGTTTCGCCCCTCTACGAGGCATCATCAGGAGATGTTGACGGTCTGGAGTCCGACAACCGAATCGACTCGGCAAATAAGTATAACGGGTTAGCACAAATTTAACTGGCACGATATTATATCGCGGAATAGCAAAGCAATATTATTATTTTCATTAAATGTTTTGACCTTTTATTTTTAATTTATATATACATTTATTGTTTTTTTTTTTTTTTTTGATATGATAATTAGTGTTTGTCTTTTTAGAATGTTTATGTTATTTTCGGTTAGTTGACTCATGTTTTTGATTTGAATAATTTGATAATTTAGGTTTTAATTTTGTATGTTGTTAAATGAATTTCAAACACAACTCACGTTGTTATTGAATAAAGAATAAATAAATAAATAAAAATAAAGACCCAAGCACAAATATTCGAGTTCATCACATAAATATTTGCCCTGGCCGGGATTCGAACCCGGGACCGCTGACTCAGGAGGCAGGTGTCTACAAACCGAGCCAAACGCGTCGTCAAATATTATAATTGTTTCATTTAAATGTGTGACAGTCGCGGAAATCAAAGAAAATATTACTAGAACAGTAGTTATCACGAATCATTTTCAATAACATAATTATATTAGAGGGTCACGGTTGAGAAATGCAGCATTTCTCAACTGATTTACTTGAAATGTTGTGAGCAGGTTCGATAATTATAGTGATATTTTTGTACGGTCAGCTCTTCCTAAATTTAAAAAATGACGGAGTTGTTGGAAACTTGAAAAAACATATTTCAGCCATTTTCAAACAAATTCGCGAGGACTTGCTTACTATACAGAAAACTCCTGTGACCCTTTAATATTATAGTTATGTTATTGAAAATGATTCGTGATAACTACTGTTATAGCTACCTGTAGGCATGAACAGCCAGGAAACTGGACATCCAAACATCCGGAATTTGGACATACCTACCTATAAAAATATTTTTTGGCTAAGCTAAAACGAAGACGCTACGCTTGCTCGGTAAATAAATAAACCTTAAAATACCAGATAATAACTCGTGTGGCCATTTACATAACCTTTACAAATTTAAATCAGCACGGCAGGAACACTGCCCAACCTTATAATATTCGTAAAACAAAAATATTTAATTCACATTTTCCTTCGGTTAGAAAATGCCAGAAAATACTGAAATATGAATACGCCCCAAGCCATATAATTACCGCTGGAAGCCATAATTTAAAAATAAACGATCAGATTTTAATGGGTAAATAATTGTTGTAAAAATGTGGATTGTTTATGCTTCGTTCATCATCATCATTTCAGACAGTCTAGGACGTCCACTGCTTGACATAGGCCTCCTTAATAGGCTTCCATATGGGCCGAAGCGACCCGCCTGGCACAACTGTGACACGCGACTTTCTCGTCCGAGAAATATTACCTATTTCTTTCTACGCAGTACTGTGCGAGAATGAGGGGTGATGCTATGACGTGCGACAAGAGTCGCGAAGCGGAGTTGTGCTAGACGGGCTGGTCGTCCGACTACCTTGCGGGTGGGCATCCTACGCAGCGCTTACTGGTCTGTGGTCTCCACTCGAGAACCTTACTGCCCCAGCGGCCATCGGTACTTCGAGCTATATGCCAAGCCCATTGCCACTTCAGTTTACTTACCTATAGCAACTTTGTCGGCGTATCCCTTATTTTTCCTTAGCGTAGTCGGACAGAAAGTATTCTAATTATAACCATAATTATTTGGATATCTTGCTATCCCTGTACCAAAATTGGTTAAAATCCGTCCAGCCGTTTTAGCGTGACGAGCGGACAAAGAAATTTCTGCCAACTGATGGCGCTGTAGGGCTTTAATTTGTTCGTTCCATTCCATTACCATTTCCATATAACCTAGCGGTAACGGAATGGAAAACCAAAAAATATATGAACATTTTTGGGGACTTGGGACACTTTTTTTCTTTATTAATTAGATCGAAAGAGCTCGTGACTCTGAGTAGAAAATACCTAAAATCAAATAAAAAAGTGTGGGATGTCCAACAAAAAAGACAATCGCCCATCTTCAAGTAAATATCGTTTTATTTAGCCCATTTGATCTAGGATTATTCCGTGACAACTCTTCAGAGTTTAATCAAAGCTGATGGACATCATAGTTAATTAGATTCCAATCGCCTTACTTATAAGTATACCTCGGGGTTTTCGATGCTCGAATGATTTGATGCCAACTGTCGGCCTCATATTAAATAATTTTTGCACGGAAAATTCCGGGGTATATAAGGAACCCCGGAAAGCGCTACGGATCCCCACCTAACATCCAGCCACTTCATTATTCAATACTGACGATTTATTAAACTCCCGAATTTTCTAATAAACGCCCCACTTCAGATCGCAAGATAATGAATTAATTTTGCTGCTAATCTATTAATACTTGGTTCTTATGACGTTTTTTGTAAGTGTTTTGGAGAGTAGGTATTGTATAATTTATACAATATTGATTGAATTGAAGATGGTGGCGAATATAATTAAAAACCGACTTTCGATCTCAGTTTTAATTCAGGTATTGACTGATTTTAAAAATGTATTATTATATCAAAACAAGATTTAATCGCATCAAAATTGTTTTATGACCTAGACGTTCCTTCGACACCATGAACGTAACATCACATTCGAAACGTGGAGGTAATAAATAAAATAAACACTTTTTGAACGCGAAAAGGCCCGTGTCGTTAGAATAATGTGCGGAAATCGTGTAAACTTTAAAATAAATAAAAATTAAAATAAAATAAAATAAATGTAGGTTACAATTTGCCGTTCATTTCTGTCAAGTTTAGTTCTGCTGGGGGAACTTCTAAAAGACCATAGTCGGTTTCAATCAGGCTCGCTAAGTTCATCTCTGTTTCAAAGCCCCTCGGTCTCCCTTACTTTGTAATAATCTCTACTGCATAGATTCTATAGTTAGTTCGATCTTGAGTATGATCTATGAATATTACGTCACCTTTCGTTGAACACTTTCATAAACACATTCAATAAAATAAGATTACAATCAAAGTGTAAGGTACCGTGCTTCAAACACAAAAGAAACTCAGTTGAATCCTCCTTTTTTCAAGTCAACTGAAAGAAACCTGTCCTCGCTAAAAAGCTTCATTCCCGAGTTGTCTCACTTGTTTTGAGCGAAGAATCGATGGCGCTCGTTTTGTTGTGTACCCGGGATATGTCGTCTACCATCCGGCCAATAAGATAGTCCGTATTCGGCATTAATTTTGCGATTTTCAGCGACATTTCTGTTTTATAATTTGAGAGAGATAACTTTAAAAATAAGTGTACTTCTAATTTCAACGATTCTGATAATATCATATTAATATAGCATTGGTTTATGTAATTTATGTGAACCTTAGCTATATGCTATTGACTTTTATAAGTAAAGTAAGTGCTTATCATTAAATTATAATCTCTTAAGAGGATATATCACTGCTAATTTTTCCATACAAATTGAGATTTCGTTCTCGAGTGTTTCCTCCTCCAAAACTTAACTTATCGTAACGAAATCGAAAATAAGTAACCTATTGGATGTGTAGCTATCCCAAACCACCATACACCAATCACCAAAAAAAACCTACCAAATTTCGTTAGAATGCGTCTAGCTGTTTCGGTGCGATTAGTGGACAAAGAAATGTATAATTTTGGTACAGGAATAGCTGGACATGCAAAGAAGGTTACATTATTATGATACGTTTTACTCGGCTACGGTAAAGGACGTAGTTCCGTGTAGTAGACCTGCTCCTTATATTACTATATCGCCATGCGCAACACCGCAAGGTGGTGCCTCGTTTTAAGGCACAGAGTTATTTTATCTTGGGTTGTCTTTCCTTTGATCTGTGCCCGTTCCATGTCCCTCGCAACGGTTTGTCCACCACGTACCGTGCATCGGTACGGGTAGATGTCGCCATTGGCCGCAAAAAGGAAAAAGTACTGTATTTATATTTAGCTAAAACAGTGAATCCTTAACCTATTTCGACATATATTTAAAACCGCGGGGACATTTACCCGCTGGGGCAAATTTCGACGGTTTTACGATAGTCTGTGGTCGCCCTCTGCCTCTCTTCTCTGGAAGCTGGAAATTTCATCGATCAATAATTCTCATGTCGTAACCTTGTTGGTAACTTCGCAAAACCAATGCTGAATTAGACCTCAGGAAAATGTAATGGCTGTTCTGTAGTTGAGATAAAATATTTTACAGAAACTATTGAAGAGAACTTCTAAAACGTTTACTTTTTCAACTTGAAATATTTACCGAATTAAAATCCAAATAAATAGTGCGTATTTTATTAAAATATTATTTCTTTTACTTCAAAATATTCGTTTTTTTGCTTTGAAGGTTGAAATATTATCAGATCTTTTTTACAGGAAAATTTTATATTACAGTCCATTTTCCCCAATGCGGTGTTGTTGATTGGTCAATATGATTCAACGCTTCAAATAAACTACAAGTTTCGTCTTATTATCATGTAAAAAATATATAGGTACAACTGCCATCGGTAATGTATTAGAATAATAGCCCAATTTCCCTATTTTATTCATAGACTCGATCGATCTTCCATTTTAGCCTAGCTCTGGCTAATAGTTATTACTTATTATTCTATTGATGGAGAGCTCCACAGAGACTCATCCATAAACATCATAAAACTAAATGGGCGGTTCTGCAATATCCTAGATTGGCCCTTAGTTATTTATATAAAGTAACAATAAAAAGTTCAAACGCCGGACTGAATAGCCGTTTTCAATTTTTTTGGATCGAAACAAAATCCCCGGTAGCCAGTAGCTATCAGTTTGGTTCACTTTAACCATGTGTCATTACAATTACAAGTACAAATACTCTTTATTGCACACCTGTAACATCCAGGAACACACAAAAGAGTGTATTCCCACCTGAAAGGCCGGCAACGCACTTGTGACTCCTCTGGTGTTGCAGGTGTCTATGGGCGACGACGGTAATCGCTTTCCATCAAGCGATTCGTTTGCTCGTTTGCCCCCTATGACATAAAAAAAAACACAACACAACATGAAATACATTAAAATAATAGGCAGAGGTCTTATCGCTCTAAAGTCCTTTTGCGCTGCGATTACAAAGTAAATTAGACTCTTTCCATTATTTGCAAGAAGTTGCATCATCAACATATATTTAAAAGCTAGGATCTTGTCGGTGGAGTAATTTCCCGCACATTCTACACTCCGCTTTTTATTTTACTTCTTTGTATGTTTGTTAGTCTTCCTATTTTCCTTTTCCCTTCTACTTTGCCTTCTATTATCACCTTGATGTAGTTATCGTGACGTATAACATGACCTAACAAACATCTTCCCTCTCGTATTTTCAATCATGTTTAACAAAGCTCTTTGTGTCGTTTACTTTATTTAAGACTTCCTCGTTACTTTTCTCTTCCGTCCAACTGCTTTTTCCATCCTCCTCTAATTACCACATTTTAAATGATGCCAATCTCTCTCTGTCTCTTTGGGTCATGGTCACGGTTCACAGCCGGAGAAGGCTATACTCCAAATGTAGACCTTTTTTTTTTTTTTGTATTCAAGTCAAAAATAAGCTCACAGTATACACCAAATCGCTTACTTGTAATTAAAATGTAACATTATACAAATCAAAAATAATAATAATTAAAACAACAACACATAAAAATACAACAAAAGAACACAGGCAAGACATTGATCATGTCATAGCTTCATGTTCCTCTTAGAAATAAATAAATGGCTGCTAATTCATAAAAAAAATCACATTAAAAAAAATTAGGTAAATAAATTCATTAATAAATTAAAAAAACAATACAAACTCAAATAAATAATACATTGATAAAAAAATAAAAAGCCCATTAAATAATCCAATAATAATAATATAAAAAGTCAAATGTCAAATTTCAAAATAAAAATAAAACTATACATTTACATTTAGAACAAAATTTAAAAATTCAATGCAATTTCTACAAAATCCACCAATACTGTCCGCGAATACATCAATGTCATGCCTTTCAATTGCCATGTCATTGAGAAGAGCTAGGGCCCTGGCCGTGGGTGCGTTGCTAGCCTGGCGGGTGCGCGCGCCTTTATCAGTTTCTTGCGGACGCTGCTCTATATTTTTTGCTGAAAGTAGACTTCTTTTTAGAATTGAATACTTTTTTTGCCATGACTATCCGGGTAATGAAGTCTGGTGTACATCCGAGAGGAGAAAAATGTTGCCTAGGTACCTTACTTGTTCTATTCTGTGTTTCCTAGCGTACTGCACGAAGTTTGTGAAAATAAAATAGTAATAGAATAAAAACAAAATAATCTCAAATGGCTGAAACCTATAACCTCTTGAACTAAGTATAGTCAAAATTCTCAGTAAAGACATCTTTCATACAAAAAATATGAAATCAGGTGTATTATTTTAGAAGCTACGATTCCAGACACACGTTAAAAGTCATAACACCTCATTCACGTAATATAAGAACAAAATAATTTCTTCAAATTCAAACAGGTGTTAATAAAATCTGGAAACCGGCCCAGTAAAATGTAACTGTGTTTCTGTGCGATTGGTTTTTCAATTAACTCTCTTAATGGAGGGAGCGCTCCGCCGCGCACCCATTGAGCGCGAGGCCGCAGGTTCGACGCAGGGTCAATAAATATACAAAATATAAACATCACAACAACACTAATACTAAGCTGGTATGTTTCGCGGACGATACAAACGCTGTAGTTACGGCTGATAATATAGCACAGCTAAACGACAGAGCTAATGCCACCCTAGTGACTTGTAATATGTGGTTCATAGCTAATAATTTAAAATTGAACTCAAAAAAACCAATGTAATTTTGTTTTCCGCTACATCGAACCACTCAGATACACTAAGCATTAGTCTAAAGGGAAACAAAATTGTACCAACTGATTCCGTAAAATTTTTGGGAGTGCATATTGATAAATTATTGAATTGGAAGCAAGAACTGCAGGGTCTCACAAATTCGATAAGCTCTGCGTGCTATGCTCTTCGCTGCCTGCGAGATCTAATTCATACTCCACAGCTAAGAGTAGTTTATCACGCACTTGTAGAGTCTAAGCTACGTTACAGTATTAAACAGTGGGGCAACAGTTATCAGTATAACATCGATGCTGCATTCAGACTCCAAAAAAGAGCCATAAGAATCATTGTTCGCATACCGCAGAGAGAATCTTGCAGAGATTATTTTATTAATCTTAGCATCCTTACGGTGCCATCTCTGTACATTCTTGTTCTCCTAACAGACTTAGTAAAGCATTTACTAAACAAGTATGAGAGCATAGAGGAAAGAGAAATAAGGCTGTTAACTAGACGTAAGGACATAAAATGTAATATTATCCCTCGGCTTAATATTATGAAGCACGCCGCGAGTTATCAGGCCGTATTCCTATTTAACAAACTGCCAATGGAGTTCAAATCCATTACTAATAGCAAAATATTCAATACAGGACTCAAACAGTTCCTTTTAAAAAAAGCATATTATTCAGTAGACGATTTTATAACAAGCACATAATTTTATTATTACTCATTATTATTATTATTATTGTTTTCAATTTAAATATAAATTTTTCTTTATTTAGGTAATTTAAATGACATGTAATTGTAGCATACCTATGACATGTAATCTAATTTAATGGATTCATAGGGAAAATAATAAAAGAATAAAAGAAGCGGTGGTAGCCTAGTGGTTAGGGCATGCGACTTTCAATCCGGAGGTCGCGGGTTCGAACCCGGCCCGTACCAATGAGTTTTTCGGAACTTATGTACGGAATGTCATTTGATATTTACCACTCGCTTTTCGGTGAAGGAAAACATCGTGAGGAAACCACCTAAGCCCAATAAGGCCTAGTTTCCCCTCTGGGTTGGAAGGTCAGATGGCAGTCGCTTTCGTAAAACTAGTGCCTACGCCACATCTTGGGATTTAGGTAGCCGACCCCGAATGAGAATTCATTCTCAAAAAATGGGACAAAGGCTAGGAGGATGATGATAGGGAAAATAATAAAAATGTTTTTTATTTTTTTTGTATTTATTGGAAATTGTGTGTTATTCTAAGTACTTATGTTTTTGTTATTGTAGTAAAACTTAGATTTATTAGAATTATATATGTACATTCAACACAATATTGTTTGTTAAGAATGAATAAATGAAATGAAATGAATGAAATCCGAATCTATTTTACATAGAAAACGACATATTAAAATACAAAACTGGTTACTCACGTCGTAGAAGTCGAATTTCACTCGCCATATTTTGAATCGATACGCGATTCATCATTAAAGATCCGTTTAATGATGAATCTATGACTTGAAGACAATACAATAGAAGACAACAATACTTTATTGCACACCAACAAGAAAAATATTACATGGGATATCTTAATTTAATTTTTGAGTAGTTATTAGTAGTAAATCTGCAGTACTTGCCGGTTTTTGCAATATGGCAGCGGGAGGTCGGAGGATGGCGGAGGAGGGGGAATTGTGCATTTAACATTTTAAACACTCACTAACCATCCTAGACAACATATTATCAAAAATTCAGAACTACTGGACCGTTTGTAAGATAAAACCCCTTTATTCACTGGATTATTTGTTATATAGAGCTGCAAAGTTGTTATTTGGCAAGCCAAGGTATCTAAGATTGAACCATGAGCGAAACGAATGGTTCAAAGATAGATTCCTGAGCGTAGCGAGGCTTACAAGACACGAGACGCCAAATAATTTTGCAGCTTCGCTCGATAACATCGATATGTTACTCGTATAAGTTTTAATAACTATTTCGTGGAAAAATGCTAGTACCTACGTTGTAAAAGCTTTTTGTCCCATACATTTAATCAATTCGCGCGCGTTATCGCTAGAAGGGCACTATAGGCGATCTAGCGCAATGGAGCCGATAAGTGGCTTTGCACTCGCTCTCACTATTTTCCATTTTATTCCCATATAGAAAATACAAATGGGTTAGGGCTCGTCTGTAAATTACGCGAGGTTTCAATAGGGAAGGATCGCGAAAAAATCATGATTTTCTGTCGGCTTTTCTTCTAAATAAACAGTGACAACAACATACCGAATAAAGTTCATTGTTTATTTCATGACAATAACTGATGTGTTGACCTGATGGCCGCTTGTTACTCCATCATTCCCTTAAAAAACATTATCGTCCTTCCGTCGCAGTCGGGTTTTGAATAATATTTGTGTTGTTGACTTTATATACGCGGCACACGTGTAGTGTATTCACAGATCTATGTATGTATATCTAATGTTTTTTTTTTATTATTATCTTAGATTGTTATTATATTATCACCTTTATCTAAGATTAGGGTCTTATTATTATTGTAAACCTATGATGGCCCACTGCTGGGCAAAGGCCTCCCTACTCTTCTCCCATTGCTTTCGGTTTTGGGCTATTCGACCCGCTATCGATGAGGTCTGCCACGTCTCCGTTTCCGACTACCTTTTGAAAACAAATTGACATTTCAGAATGGACGAACTGACGTCAGAATGAGCGTAATCTATGATGCTAACTGTACTCGTATATTTGCGGCTGACTGTCCCGCAACGATCCGTCACTCTACTAATGGTTGCCTGTTGCTCCATCATGATTCCGCTGCGAATGAAATGGATGCTTTGATTCTAGCTTTAGGCACTGGTCCCACCGCCGACGATGAGCGATAAACGATTACAACTAGAAACGAGTTGGCAAGCAGCGAGAAACAAGTGTGTAGTTACTTTCCGATTGTTTCGTAGCTCAGCTCCAAGCGAGTCTTCGAGTACGACGTGCGAGCTTCGCTCGGGCGGGGGCGGCCTTGCATGCAGTCCTGTACGCGAGACGCACGTATTCAACGGTATTAGAAGTCTGTTTCAAGTAACTATGGATAACAACTACAGTAAAATGACCGCTAATTGGTCTCTCAGCGCGAGTTCTGACCGCCAAGCGAGTACCGTTGAGCGTTCTATCTTTTATCGCTGGCATCAACTAGTGAAGAGGGAGTTAGTCAATTGTATTTGTTCTGTTTCCTTTTGTAAACTTAACGTGCGCAATAAAGTTTTGTTGTATTATAGTCGCCGGTAGTGTGAACAGCCAGCGACCAAATTAATATATCTGTCTCTTTTACCGATACGGGGGCTATATCTTTTGTTAGTTTCATGAGCGAGAAAATAGTCACCAGTTAATCGATTTCTCCGCCTTTGGTGGGACGTGTGCCTTACATGTGCTCCCATTTCAAAGGGATATCTGAGAACACGTACAATGACTACACAAGTTTTAATTTCAACCGGCAAAATGAACGCTGCATTTTAACCTTTTGACCGCCTCTCTCGTAACGAATAACTGTGCCTCAGATGCCAAGTTAGGTATGGCAATATCTTAGAATAAATACGCCTAGAACGAGAGTCTTCATACAACGGATTTGCGAAAGATGAAGCCGATTATGGTTTTATGTGTGCGTGTCTGCGAACCAATCATAATTTGCTTGTGACATGCAACTAGCTTCAATTTCAATCGCTGATTAGGTTTCTAGGCGTGTGTACTATAGGCTGCACAAATGCTTGACCAATTCATTCATTGTAGTGTTCGACCTAATCCGCGAAAAAAAATAAGCTGTCGATAATGTCAAACTCAACGTTATTCTTATTTTTTAATTAGACATCAGACTAAAGTAACCTTTTGATTGTGTCATACTTTTTGGAGTTACGACATTTAAGAATGAGTAAATTTTAATAAATAAATAATAGAATAATTATTAATCTCAGGAAAATTATAGAAACAGTGATTACGTCCGCTTTCTAAGCGGACACAAAAAAGTAATGAAATTGTAGTCTTAGAAATAATTATGAAATTTTGACAATTATTAAAGATGTCTCACGATAGTTTCAATAAGAATTTTTCACTTTAAATGTTTCGTAACTCAGAATTTTATTGCCAGCACATAGCTGGCTGTGTTACTAATCCAGTTGGAAGTTTGTGCCCTTGTGACCTAATTTGCGTATTAGCCATCCGGGACCGGAGGCTGTGTCCAGTTGAGATACGGGCCTCTATAATTGAGGTAACAAGACAAGAGAAAACCAGACAGCCCTTACTAAGGATTCTCTATCGTTTTACCAAACATATGTAATGATTTCTACATGCATAGTATTAAAACGTTCCAAAAAGTTTTATAGTATTGGTTGGGATCTTGTTGTTGCAATTAAAGCTGAATATCTTGTAAACTACTACATAACTAAGAAACATCTTCGACAGACAAATCTTTCGATTAAAAACAACCGCACTCAAATTAGTGTATGTCAGTGGCATCGTATTACCGGGTGGATTGATAAAAATCAGTTCTCATTTCCAAGATGTTCAACTTTTAGTGAAACAAGTAACCGGATTCTCAGCCAATTATGAAGCTAGGAATTCCAAATTTTGTATTTATGTTCAGTTTTAGAACATTTTCTATATCACCCACAGAATACTTAATGTATCACTCAATTAATGAGTCTCATGATGATGAGTTACTTGTGTCGCGGGTTTTTTAAATTTTGAATTTTATTTATTTCGTAGGGGGTTAATAATGTGAACAGTTTGCCGCGTTTGCTTTGCAGCTGTATCTGTAGACCCACTTGTTGCAGCCCTATTGTTGCCCGAATGTAATTAGCTGTCTTTTGTATGCCAAATGAACTTCTATTCGTGATACTCAGCTAATTAAGACAAGAGACAAAAACATTGAGGCAATAAATTTAGCATGTAGTTGTTTTAATAAAAAGAGATTGCTTCTTGGAATGTAATTTTGAAGTTAACATGCTTATTAATGGGCCAAAATGGTGAAAACAGGTTTTTAATTTATATCTGTACCCTTATCATGAGTTTATAGTGACCGTACTCGCTAGCAACTGCGTAAACGAGTTTGTATGGAGAATTGTAGTTCTAGAAAGTACCCGCTAGGGGCGCCGTTTTATTCTGGTAATGGTACTGTGCAAATTGTCTGGTAACCTATATTAAGTTCAATTTTTTGTTTCCACTTTGTAACGTATCGCCAAATCTTCGTTTGACCGAAAGCAAATTTTCTTCCAAATCTGTTCATATTTCAGAATAATTATAAAAACCTAACGGGTTCCTTAAAACGATGTTTATAAAACCCTGAAATTATTATGACAAATTGATGAGTCAAACAAACATTGAAATACATAAATAAATAAATATCGAACAACCTCACACAAATCGATCTAGTCACAAATTAAGCTCAAGAAGGTTTGCGTTAGGGGGACTAGACGACGATATACGTACTTATATAGATAAATAGTACCTGGGCGACCAAGCTTTGCTCGGTTATTACTATTATGTAATATGGTGGTTTTTAGGTGATAATCTACACATAGTTAGTTTTTATGGCATTATTCGAGAGGCGTCAAAAAAAAATACCCGAGAAACTGTGTTTAAAATTTGTATTGGTAAATTTTTCGTTTTGCACTATTGCTTCATAAGTCTCTAAAAAATAAGTCACCGAGCGGGATTTGAACCCGTAACACTCGTTTCTTGTCCTCCGCGTCTTAACCTGCTGGACGAGACGGACAGTCGCCGGCAGGGCGAAATTGGCGACCATATTCTGCTTGGTAAAAAAAACGCATGAAAACTCAAAAACACGCGTTTTCCCAAAAATAAGACTAATCTAGATCGATTGTTTACCCCCGAAAACCCCCATATACCAAATTTCAGCGAAATTGTTAGAGCCGTTTCCGAGATCACAGAAATAAATTTATATACCTACATATAAATAAATATACAAGAATTGCTCGTTTAAAGGTATAAGATATACTTAAATAGAACAACCATGACCCAAGCACAAATATTCGAGTTCATCACACAAATATTTGCCCTGGCCGGGAACCCGGGACCGCCGGCTCAGTAGGCAGGTGCACTATAAACTGCGCCAAACGCGTCGTCGATTTTCCGAGAAGTTACTGATGTTCCAGAACAGTGATAGGATACCTAATATACTCTTAAGATACCACGATTGCCACATTAAAACTAGTGACTGTGAGCTGATAGACCTCATGAATTTGTTTTGAAAAGGTTTCATGGGCCCCATATCTCACTATATTGAAAATTTCCGAAAAATGGATCGACAAAACAATACTTATCGAACCTACTTACCAAATTTCCAGACAATCGGTTGATAAATGCGGCCTCCAATCCGAACATCCAAACAAAAGAATTGCCCAAACTGAAACGAACTCGCCTCGCTCGCTCGGCCAATTACTCACGGACTGGCTAGAAAGGATCAAGTTACAAATCAACCAACAATAATATCAATATCTCAACTCCAAATTGATTAACACATAGGTAAACTATCCAGTTACAACAAGTTCCAAAGTAATAGAACATGAAGCTCACAAAGTTGCGGAGATCTTCGCAAAACAACGGCTCAAGTTACACGACGTTTAAGGCAGTTACGACATTGTGGAGTTGAAGTTGCGAATTCGTATCGGGTTACTGAGTTGGAGTCCGAAATTCGGAGTTTAAACGTATATGGTCAAAGGATTGAGGGGATTAGAGCGTAAGACGTAGCGGATTTGAGTCTCAAACCAAGGCCCCAATTTAGACGTATAACTCTGACTTATATCCAAGATGTTACAATTATAATTTCAATGGTCCAGGTGAGGTTTGAACACGCCAACGGCTTTCCAGGCTAACCAACGCGTCTTATCTATTGTACCACAGAAGCTATGCGAGAACCATTATTTTTTTCAATCAGTTGCTTCTTGCATGCTTTAGTGGCATCTTAGCGCCATCTGCCGTGAAGATTCAGACTTCATCGGCACCATTAAATTTTCAATTTGTTGGCTCATTGTTGACACTTGGACACCCTAGCAGATGTTACTGGGTGCCTGTCGTATCGCATAACGTTTTTTGTCCTAAAAATGTTTGGCCGAGAATGTTTGGCATACTGTTGAATGGCATACTCCTCGTTTGTCCTAATAATTTTTGCGCATACTCATTTAAAGTCCTAAAGCAAGTTTATCCTAATATTGATAACTCTAAAATCTAAAAATCTAATTACCTAAAGTATAATATTCCTAACATGAATTGTCCTAAGAATTATTTTGCCTATTATCAAATTGGCTAAAATTACGGGTTCCCTTTATCTTGCATAATATCGATTCTCCGAAATACATTTTGCATTTTAAGGCGTTCGACGTTATCAGTCACAGGCTACTTCTAAATAAATTAAGTCTGTACGGTCTTCAAGGTTCTGATCACAAATTGTTATCATCTTTTCTATCCAATCGTAAACAGGTTGTAAAAGTGTCTTCCAATGGCAAAATGTTAATTGCAGATGTCGGCTGCGTAAGGCTGGGTATCCCTCAAGGATCAGCCCTTGGAAATGTTTTATTCACGTTATTCGTTAACGATCTACCCTCGGCAATTAAGAATGGCCTATCGGTGCTCTTCGCAGATGATACCACAGTCATAGTTAGCGCAAAGACATACGAACAGCTCGCCGGTAAAATTCATGAAGCTTGTGTGCAACTGCAGAAATGGTTTTCGTCGAATGGTTTATTATTAAATGTATCAAAGTCTAATGTCATGGTATTCTCGGGCCGGAACATCGCAATGCCCCCATGCATTAAAGCCGTCCCGATGCCATTGTGTAGTGAATGCAGGTTTCTTGGATTCATGCTTGACTCAAACTTGAACTGGAAGTGCCATGTAGACATGCTGTGCGACAAGTTGAGTAGTGCTGTCTTTGCCTTAAAGAAATTAACACCGTTAATATCAAGTAACGCATTAAAGTCTGTATATTTTGCACACTTTCATTCAATTATGTCATACGGTACTGTTTTTTGGGGAAATTCCACTGATGCTCAGCGAATTTTGATACTCCAAAAACGAGCACTTAGAATACTGGCCGGAGTAGAACCCAGGTATTCTTGCAGGGATCTCTTCATAAAGTACCGCATTATGACTCACTACTCACTTTATATATTCGAGGTATTAATGTATGTACGAAATAATTTGTCGATGTATCGGGAAAACTAATACGTTCTACGGGGAGACTTAGGACAGTCCCGCGTCGCATGGTACTTGCAAAAAAAAACCCGCGCGTCATCGGCCCAACGTTCTATGAACATCTACCCGACGAGTTGCGAACCGAGGCATCAGACGAGAAGTTCAAACATCAATTGAGAAACTTTTTATTGGATAATCCATTATACTCAGTAAATGAGTACATGGATAAATAATTTATATTTCATTTTATATTGTTCTTCGTTTCTTATATTTTTTGTTTTTTATATTGTTTTTTGTTTTTATATTGTATATTGTTGACAATCCTCTAAGGAGACACCTTTGACATATTTAATTTCAAATTATTTGACGTAGTAACATATAATAATTGTTGTATTTCGCACCGTGTATAAATATTGTTGGTATATAGTTGGTATTTTTAGAATGTTTGACAATCCCTTAAGAAGATATTCTTATTATTATGATTATGACATGTAAATATCTTTTGTTCCAATCAATTGTTATGTTTTTTACTTTATTATTATGTTATCTCATTTTCATATTTATGACGATCATAGTATGAAATGCATGTAAATTGTCTTAGCGTAATTTATACTGACATTTTATATTATGAAATAAATAAATCTAATCTAATCTAATCATAGCAGCTATCACCGAAACATTTTTAGCCGAATGATTCTTTAGCATAATTATATATGTATCATAATTGTCAGTTGTATCACCGACTTTTATTTCATATAATTTTATATGGCATAACATTAATATCGCCGAATTTATTATGGCATAAAGACATAGTTTACGGAACAGACGGGTGCTAGGAATTTAGTTTAGGTTTTAGGTTAGATTAGGCGATTATTAACTAAACTGATACCAGTTAAATGGGTTAGGTTAGGTTAGAACTGCGACCACAACAGAACCGAACTGCTGCCAGTAAAGTCGGTTAGGTTAAAACCGAACTTAATGGGTTTTAGGTTAGGTTAGAACTGCGACCACAACAGAACCGAACTGCTGCCAGTAAAGTAGGTTAGGTTAAAACCGAACTTAATGGGTTAGGTTAGGTTAGAACTGCGACCACAACAGAGCCGAACTGCTGCCAGTAAAGTAGGTTAGGTTAAAACCGAACTCAATGGGTTAGGTTAGGTTAGAACTGCGACCACAACAGAACCGAACTGCTGTCAGTAAAGAAGGTTAGGTTAGAACCGAACTTAATGGGTTAGGTTAGGTTAGAACTGCGACCACAACAGAACCGAACTGCTGCCAGTAAAGTAGGTTAGGTTAAAACCGAACTTAATGGGTTAGGTTAGGTTAGAACTGCGATCACAACAGAACCGAATTGCTGCCAGTAAAGTAGGTAAGGTTAGAACCGAACTTAATGGGTTAGGTTAGGTTAGAACTGCGACCATAATAGAATCGAACTACTTTTGAATTTTAATTTTTATGCAATCTAAATATTATGAGATATAAATTTCTTCGAAATAACTATTCGGACATGTAAATATTATGCTTATTCATATTCTGCCATATGAATGTTCCGATATAAAAAATATGTAAAATCACAATATGAGAAAAAAAATATGCAAACTAAAATTTGGAGAAATTATGTTTCTGTCGAAGGTTGTTATACAAAATGAATTTATGAGTATTAATTGGATAGCGGAGTGAGCGAAGCGAGCGGAGTGTCAGAGTGCTTGCTTGCATGGAGGTATATTAAAATTTTGCAGTTAGTAAGGTTAGGTTAAAGACCGAAAAGTGTAGGTTAGGTTTGTTTTATGACCATGGATAGCGGAGCGAGCGAAGCGAGCGGAGCGTCAGAATGCTTGCTTAAAAATCTTCGAGATTTAGGTATAATGAAATGTAGTCAAAAGATTTTTAGCACATTAAATATTAGGAACATTACAATTATGCACATCAATCATTCGATAGTTGAATCTTAGCCACATCAAACGATAGGACAAATAATATTTAGGACAAACCATAATAGGAGCAACAATTTCGGACGATCAAAAATATGCGGAACAAAGTGTATGCCAAACGTTATTAGGACAAAAGACGTTATGCGACACGACGATAGGACTAATAATTGTATGCCATCCGATATAGACCCGATGTTACTGCTTTTATTAAAATGAATGAACAAGACTATCAAACATAAAAATAATAAACAAATTGCATCTCCCAGTAAGGATCGTCATAAAATTCATAAAAATGATATTTTATTTTCATCCCAATCTTCAATATGAGCATCTTCAATACGAGACCACATGCGAGTATTTACAAATCTATGAATTCAATTCAATTCGTTTATTTCGGATGTAAAACTATACCATGGAACGCGGCAAACCTTCATGGTGTACCACTGGCTGCTTACAAACGTCGTTTAAAAAATATAGGTGTTCGACGCTCGTGTTTTGTCTTTTTTTACAGACACTTTCTGACTTGCGACTAGTCGAACTGGGCTGGGGGCCTATGATGGTTGAATTTATCTCATAAAAGCATCTGTCAATCACACTGGCGGCTTGTCAAAACGTGACAGATGCTTATGTCACTTATTTATCTCGTTATAAACGCAGCCAGGCCCATCAGAGACTACTACAAAATCGCCTCCTCGCCTCGCTCGTCCCATATGCCCCTAATTAACCTCCCGCCCGAGGCCTTTTGTTTGGCTTTCTAATTACTTCACAGAACTCTATTTTTGGTCGCGTGACAGTAGAATTAGTTTAGGCTCCAGGCCATAATTGCCTGCGATCTGGCCTAGGAGTAACTTTTAATTGAACAGGCTTAAAATTCCTTTAAAGTAGTCGGGATAATAGATGCGGAGTTTGAAGTGTTCAGTGTCATGGTTAAGACAGTTAAGCTGGGATGCCTTTTCATTAACTTGCAGCCCTTTGCTCTTAGTTCGGTTAGTTGTGGAAAAGAAAAAAAAAACCGGCCAAGTGCGAGTCGGACTCGCGCACCGAGGGTTCCGTACAAACACTCCATCCCTAAGTGGTTAAGTTAAGTTTGCACCTGGTATGTATAGCGCCCCATATAAATTAGGTGAAAAGTTAGGTATTAAAAAAACTACTTACTAGATCTCGTTCAAAACAATTTTCATTGGTAGTTTTTATAGTAATGTACATCACATGTTTTTTTTAGATTTTTCATTTTCTTATTTTAGAAGTTAGAGGGGGGGGGACCAACTTTTTTCCACTTTGGAAGCGAATGTCACGCAAACTATTCGGTTTAGAAAGAAATATTTTAGAAACCTCGATATCATTTTTGAAGACCTATCCATATATACCACAGACTGATGAAAAAAAAAATTGAGTTTCAGTTCTAAGTATGGGGAGCCCCCAATATTTATTATTATTTTTTTATTTTTGCATCAAAATCTTAATGCGGTTCACAGAATACATCTACCTACCAAGTTTCAACAGTATAGCTCTTATAGTTTCGGAAAAAAATGGCTGTGACATACGGACGGACAGACGGACAGACAGACATGACGAATCTATAAGGGTTCCGTTTTTTGCCATTTGGCTACGGAACCCTAAAAAACAGATCTCACACTAGGCACAACTATCAAAGGCATGGAAACTACAGATCCTATTTCCACCAAAAACACCTAAGAACCATCTCGACGGACGAGTCTTCATTTAAAAAATCCATTAAAAAGCTACGATGTCACAGACAACCACACAGACACACAGATTCAAAGATACGCATGTTAAACTTATAACACTCCTCTTTTTTCGTCAGGGGTTAAAAGCAGAATCGATAAAGATAAACGAGCAAAAGTTCATACGTTTATCTCTTTGCCCACAGCCCCTAATGGCGACCTGACGCACGATGCGCCGTCGCCGCTGACGTCACGCCATGCGCTATGCGCTCTCTGAACGAGACCGCCTGCGCGGCGCTCCTCGCGGATGTGCGGTGGGACGAGCCGGCGAGCTTAGTGTCCCTCGCTGTGCTCGCGCTCGTCGACGTGCTCGTCATAGCTGGTAAGTGAAGAAAACACCATATTTTACCCACGCAGCACCCCAATTAGCACACGCTAATATAGCCCTTACACAGCTGAAATAACTCGTATAAGGGCTGTATAAGCTCTTATTATGCAGCCTGTATGTTACGCGGGACACTTCCTGACTCAACATCTATTACACTCCATTTGTGTTAACCCTGACCAATAGTGGTAACCCTGATCAATATATATGATAGATGACACTATTGCCGTAAGTGGAATATTATAATAGCCCATCATTTTATAGAAGACACGCCAACTGCAGTCTGAAAAATGACCTAAAATGAGCCCTCTGCCCGCTTAGCCTATCACCAAGCTGTATCTCTAAAGTTCTAAGGCAGTAACAGTATTTCACTCCGGCTCATCGCCTACAGCTTTATAAGGCGCAGCTTCGCCCGCATATGGGATACTGTTCTCATTTGTGGACTAAGGCGCCCAAGTACCAGCTTCTCCCTCTAGACCACATTCAACGGAGAGCGACTCGTATCGCTGCCAGCGAATTTCAGATCGGCTTGACTCCTTGGCACTGCGAAGAGATGTAGCCTATCTCTGCATCTTTTATCGCTTATATAATGGGGAGTGCTCTGAGGAATTGTTCGGACTGATTCCTGCCGCATCTTTCCGCCTTCGTTCTACGCGACAATCCTTTCATCCTCACCACTTTGCTAGTCGGCAATCCACGACTTTGCGTTTTTCTAGAATTTTTCTGCCTAGCACGGCTGCATTGTAGATCTTCAAACCTTGAAGAAAAGAGCGTACTCCCACCTGAAAGGCCGGCAACGCACTTATGACTCCTCTGGTGTTGCAGCTCTCTATGGGCGACGGTAATCGCTTTCCATCAGGCGATCCGTTTGGTCGTTTACACTCCAAAGGCTGTTCAAGTAGGAGAAACTGCCTGTTCACAGAAGCGGAGGCTATGCTGTGTAAAATGAACCAATCACATTACTCAGATCTGGATTTATCCAGGTATTTTGGGCATCACAAAGTCGCAGCCTGAATGGTACATCTTCTCCGCCTTAGTGTTTTATTTTGACTCGCAAAATGATAAGACGGGTCATATTAAATTGTCTTTACGTAGCCAAAAGCGTGGCGGAAAACCAATAAAGTCTGTCACTATCACTTTTACTATCACATTATTATCACGTTACTACGATCAAGTAGTTATTTATTATTGTTTTCCATCTGAATACCTATAATGTCATTACTAGTTTATTGAAGTTATTTATTGCACGTTGTGTGTCATGCGTTTGTAAGAATGGCTTGCTTAATAGTCTGGCATAAGATCAACAATGGCTGTGCTCAAAATGGTCTAAGTATAAGTCAGCATACGTAAAAATTTAAGTTAATTACAGTAAACGGCGATAAAGAATGCACATCGGCAATCATCGCATTTCCGAATACAAACGAATGCTAATTTCCATGTAGGTACATCATTATTAGATTAATCGTTCATCAGAATTTGAATTTGGAACTAAGTACTTTATTGTTGTTTTGTTTTGATTTCACGTGGAATATATAGAGCTGTAAAACTCGATGTTATTATATTTAACTATTGCTATGTTCTTGTTGGGGAAAAATAATATACATACATATATATATATATACAGGGTGTCCCTAAAACCAACGCCGAAATGAAGAGGGGTGATAGAACAGCTCATAAGCAACCATATTAAGTTAATTTGACCTTAATAAAAAGTTCATGGTTTTCGAGATATTTGCATTTAAAAAAAACTCGTGACTTTTGATGCCCTGCGTCAGTATGTCGATTGCCACCACTGCAAATTTAGGTATTTTTTAAATCTGTTTTTTGCAGGATGTTACTAAAAACATATCCTATCGAATGTAATTTCAATTTATTACATATCATGATGCTTTGTCGGTAAAAATAATAAAAAAAAACGAATTATAGCAATTTATTAAATTTAGCCAGCGGTTTTGATCGAGTTTCCTTTATAAAAAGTATTGTAAACTAACATGGCACACAACATAGAAAGATAGTAAATTTATTGTAGTTTTCAAAAAGGTACAGCATTTTCTAATTTACGCAGCAGTTTACGAGATATTGATATTTTACACCAAAAGCAGCTCACACTGCAGTTATTCCATAGTATGGAACCAGAGCCCCTACTAGGCTCAGAGTTTGAATTTTGAACAAAAAATCGATTTAAAGAATACTTTAATTAGAATAGTCCGGAACACAATTCAATTTTAGAATAAAAAAAAATGAAATGTTCATAGCGAACCTGGCAAATAACGTAAAAAGATAGCAAATTTAGAGTTGTTTTTAAAATGGTATTGAAGTGACTTAATTATTTAGCGGTTTATAAGATAATGCAAAAATAATACTGGTTGCCATTTTTATCTGTTAAGTGAATAAAAAAAGTAAAACCATTAAAAAAATACGATACCTGTTTTATGTAACTAAATTAAATGTTCAAATTGTCCGCCATTGACTTGAATACAAGCTCGGCATCTCCTTAAAAATGCTCGACTGATGTGACGTGCACTTCTTGATACGTCGTTTTGGGCCTCTGCGTAAATGCGTTGTCTCAGCTCCGCTATACTGTTAATCGGTTCATTGTAAACTTTTTCTTTAATATAACCCCAGTAATAGAAATCCAGAGGATTTAGGTCTGGAGATCGAGGAGGCCACAAAATGGGACCCAGACGGCCGATCCATTTCTGTGGATAAGTTTGGTTTAAATGTAGTCGCACTTCGCGTGCATAATGTGCTGGACAGCCATCATTCTGCAGCCACATTGACCTCCGCGTAGCGTACGTCGTCGAGAAGATTTGGCAACTCATTCTCTTAGAAATGCAGATAACTTGGACCATTCAGCGTTTCTGGTAATTCAAATGGGCCAATTATTTTCCCATCTAATATTCCAGTCCAGAGGTTCACTTTAAATTGGTACTGCGACCGACCTTCCCTCATTAAATGAGGATTTTCTAATGCATAACTGTGTAAATTGTGCATGTTCATAAATCCATCTCTCTTAAAAGTGCTTTCATCAGACCATAAAACCATATTTATGAAATTGGGATCCTCTGTGTTTTTGCAGCATTGTCTGGCAAAACTGAACACGAAGTGGGTAATCACGGGGCAGCAACGCTTGAACACGTTGTATGTGGTATGGATGATATCCATATCGACGTAATATTCTATTGGCAACAGATTTTGATATCCCTAAATTACGTTCAATCTTCCGTGTCGAAGTGGATGGGTCGTTTTGAATCTCTTGTAAAACATCTTCATCGTAATCTCCTCTAGGTCTTCCCAATCCACCACGATTGCCAGGCAAAACGCCTTGTGAGTATGCGAGATGAACATTTCGAAATACTCGATGGTCCGGATGCCTTAAATTTGGATATCTTTCCCGATAGAGTCTAGCTGCAGCACAAGAGTTACCCTGACATTCCCCATAGACAAAATGCATGTTGGCATATTCTTGAGGAGTATAATTCTCTGGCATATTTGTAACAAACGCACTACAATTAATCTTAACAGAGCCAAAGTAAATCGAAGTTAAAATCAATAGGCAGAACTCGAGTCCAAGATGCACAAAGCAAAGTTAAATTGTACCAAAAATCCAAATCACAAGGCAAACACGAGTTCTATTGGTAAATCAAGTCTATTTAAGAAAATAAGAAACCAAACTAAATAAAGAACATCAAACGAATTGACGAAGTGTCCTAAAATTACTCTTTAATCAGAAAGCCGACTTGAATTCGAATTTAAAATTGTGTTCCAATTTCAAATTGTGTATTCTTTTAATCTATTTTTTGTTCGAAATTCAAACTCTTAGCCTAGTAGGGGCTCTGGTTCCATACTATGTAATAACTGCAGTATGAGCTCCTGTTAGTGTAAAATATCAATATCTCGTAAACTGCTGCGTAAATTAGAAAATGCTGTACCTTTTTGAAAACTACAATAAATTTACTATCTTTTTATGTTGTGTGCCATGTTAGTTTGCAATACTTTTTTTAAATGAAACTCGATCAAAACCGCTGGCTAAATTTAATGAATTGCTATAATTCGTTTTTTTTTATTATTTTTACCGACAAAGCATCATGATATGTAATAAATTGAAATTACATTCGATAGGATATGTTTTTAGTAACATCCTGCAAAAAACAAATTTAAAAAATACCTAAATTTGCAGTGGTGGCAATCGACATACTGACGCAGGGCCTCAAAAGTCACGAGTTTTTTTAAAATGCAAATATCTCGAAAACCATGAACTTTTTATTAAGGTCAAATTAACTTAATATGGTTGCTTATGAGCTGTTCTATCACCCCTCTTCATTTTGGCGTTGGTTTTAGGGACACCCTGTATATATATTCACGCCCATATTCCTAAAAGGGGTTGACTGAACATTAGCAACTGATGTTATACTACTAGCATACTTAAATATGGGTTTAAAGATCGACAAAAACTGTAATTACTTACATTAACATCCTCATATTTTTTAAATTGGTCGGCTTCAATTAAAAAATATTTATAAACAATGTTAGATAATTTCGCGTGACTGGCAAAGTAACGGCTTACCTTTTTTTCCTATAGATGCCATAGTACAAATTTAATTTTGTGAAAGTTTTAGCAACTCTATATATATATTGACTTGGATATGCGACTGCACTCTCTCGCATTTGAACCACGACTGACAAAACAAACGTCATGGTGTGTGCGACACAGATATCGCTATACGAAGTCGAAATTAGCCGATTGCCTCTTTCCAAAGATCGATGTGCATTCTTTATCGCCGTTTACTGTAATGTACGTAGTTCTGAACACTCAAAAACTTCTTTGCATTTTATTTCTAAACCACGTACTGGCCAACTGAAAACGCGTAAGCAAAAAATAACAAAAACAAAAGAAATAAAAAAAAAGAAGAAAAGAAGTTTGACAGATGATCATTTTGTGATGTTGTATTTCTCTTGTCTCTTCGCTATTACTCTTCATGGTGTTAATTTTAAGTAGTGTTAAGAGTCCTTATTCCTTGCAAAAATTATGTTTTTATGTTATGACATGACAAATACGAGTACTTATATTGATAATTTCAATCAACTGTTTGAAGTAAGTAAATAATACTTTTCCCGGAGTTCTAGGAAGTAACATAGCTATTTCATGCTTTCATTGCGTGCAGTCAAAAATTAGATGAAAAAAAAAAACAAAAAAAAAAAACACTTCTGCGTGAATTTTTATATTTCGAGTAGTTTTTGAAAGAAACACGCAAACGTAGTTACATTGATAATATGTTAAAAAACATGTTTAATCATAGAGAAAAATGTCGTTAACAATCAGCATTTTTGAATGGTAAGGAGCCTTCATGTACATAGTTTTTAACACTCAAAACTTATTTCCAAGCCACGTACTGGCCACCCGAAAACGCGCTTACAAAAAGAACAAAAACTAAAGAAGTTTGACAAATGAACATTTTACATTGTTGTGTTTCTGTTCCCTATTAATTTTTCAATAAATAGTGTTGATTTTAAGTGGTGTTTTAACAAATGCCTTTTTTAGCATATTGCGACGTTTGCTCCCCAGGAAGTGGTCTTAAATTAAAGAAAGTCGTCAACAATATAATTAATTATTTATTTTTTAAATTCGTGGGTTATATGGCCGTCTGATTTTACTCCGGGGTTCGGTACTTCCCCGCTCTGATGCTGTGGCTGCAGGTCTTGGCTTGGCAGTGGGTCCGTAGCAAAACTGGAAGGCGCCGGCCGTTGGTGTTGGTGTTCAGACTTTAAAATGTAGTCGGGCGAGGGTGCGGGCAAGCTCCACGCACCGCGGCTGTCGCCGTAGTTTTTATTAAAAATGTTGCACCCCAGTGGGGTGCGACACAAACACTTATAGTTTAACCGATTGGTTTTGAAAATACTTCCAAATATGTCGGAAGAATATTACTTATTAGTAAATTATTTAAAACATTATAAATGTTCAGCGCGTAAGAGGACACTCAGCGAGGCTAGTGAACGCGAACGAACCAAATATCACGAAAGTAAGTAATGCGGCGAGTGCTTCTTCGAATGTTCTAGCTAAAGTAGACAAAGGCGCGCGCATTAGCCAATCAGTGCGCACTTCGATACAGGTGATGTGCTGATATCGCAAGCAGTTTACCGTCGAGCACACGAGTGCTATTTAGTTTAATGTATTTATATCATTTTTATAAATAATGACACAAAGGTAAATTAAGAAAGAAAAATTGAATGCGATCTACTACAATCGAAGCGGGGTTTGAACCCGCGACCTCTGCGTTTCCGGCGCATTGCTCTCCCAACTGAGCTATCCGACCGCTACGTCAATCACACCAAATCTTTCATCCCTTAATTTTTTACGCCACTGGAGCGCCCTCTGCGTCATATATGTTTTTTGAAATGCTTATGCGCATTAGCCATACCCTAGGATGTGCGTTTTTACACACACGATCCCCAATCCCCATTGCTTTACAGCAAGTGTGAAGACTGCGAGAGAGATGGCTAATTTACCTTTGTGTCATTATTTATAAAAATAAAAATGTGGTACTACCACATAAAAAATAAGAATCGATAAAAAAGATTCTATACAAATACTTAGAACAGCGCCATCTCTCTCGCAGTCTTCACACTTGCTGTAAAGCAATGGGGATTGGGGATCGTGTGTGTAAAAACGCACATCCTAGGGTATGGCTAATGCGCATAAGCATTTCAAAAAACATATATGACGCAGAGGGCGCTCCAGTGGCGTAAAGAATTAAGGGATGAAAGATTTGGTGTGATTGACGTAGCGGTCGGATAGCTCAGTTGGGAGAACAATGCGCCGGAAACGCAGAGGTCGCGGGTTCAAACCCCGCTTCGATTGTAGTAGATCGCATTCAATTTTTCTTTCTTAATTTACCTTTGTGTCATTATTTATAAAAATAAAAATGTGGTACTACCACATAAAAAAAAAGAATCGATAAAAAAGATTCTATACAAATACTTAGAACAGCGCCATCTCTCTCGCAGTCTTCACACTTGCTGTAAAGCAATGAGGATTGGGGATCGTGTGTGTAAAAACGCACATCCTAGGGTATGGCTAATGCGCATAAGCATTTCAAAAAACATATATGACGCAGAGGGCGCTCCAGTGGCGTAAAGAATTAAGGGATGAAAGATTTGGTGTGATTGACGTAGCGGTCGGATAGCTCAGTTGGGAGAGCAATGCGCCGGAAACGCAGAGGTCGCGGTTTCAAACCCCGCTTCGATTGTAGTAGATCGCATTCAATTTTTCTTTCTTAATTTACCTTTGTGTCATTATTTATAAAAATAAAAATGTGGTACTACCACATAAAAAATAAGAATCGATAAAAAAGATTCTATACAAAGTATTTATATCATTTATGTTATTGTGCTAAGTTGTGTTGTTTATTAAGATGTTATTATAATTACCTAAGAAGAATTATTTAACGTATTTTATATTTAAGTTAACAATGTATATTTTATTTTATGTTTATTTTATATTTAAGTTAACAATGTTATTGTTTTCGTAATTATTTCTGTAATAATAATAATTATGTACGTACAACGGTACAATATAGGGGTAATGATAGTTCCGTGCTGAGGTTTTCCCCGGGGGCTACAGTATGGGGCTCTTCAAAGGGAAGTAAGGTTGTTAAAGGCTCGGCAACGTGCGTGTAACGGCGCGCGGCGGTAACTGCTTAACATCAGGCGAGCCGCATGCTTGTTTGCCACCGCCGTAGTACAAAAATGTCTGCGAACAGATGATAAATATTCGAATGTAAATAAGAAGTCTATTTACAAACTTGTTTTATGGTTGAACGTAGGTAAAGAGCGTTAACGGTAAATTCCAGCCAGCTTCGATATTCGCCAATCTGCTTGGGAAATTCAACAACATTTTAAAAACATGTCAATTTTTATTTCGCTCGTTTTGCGCATGTCAAATACAAACCCTTCTGTTGTCACTTCAGTAAAGTTGTATCTCCATTTCAAAGCTCTAGCTGGGTGCTACGGACAGCCTCACGTGTCTACGCGGCTCGTAGCACGTGCTACGCCGCTACGCCGTAGCTTTGCCAGTAATCGCATAACTTTTCTAACTTCACGGCGATGGGCTTCACTATGTGCAGTTTCCTAACGCTTAAAATCTGTTGACTAACTACGGAATAATCGCATTAATTTCTTCATACTTCGGTCGGAAACTATGACCTTTGTCACCATAGCATACTTGGAGATCTGACAGTGTCAGGTGTACCTAGGCCTCGCGATTTATTTATTTATTTAATCTTTATTGCACAAATGAAAAACAGATCGTACAAAAGGCGGACTCTCTTCCAGTCAACCATTGGGCAAAGCAGATGAGCTGCAACTAGCTTAAATAGGTTTTAATAGATAAATACTATGTAATGCATTCGATCATTTTTTGAAATTGACGAAATATGATTTTTTACGTTTTCAACCCCTATATCTCCGCCATTTTAAAATATTTCGAAAAACTGTCTTGACAAAAAATAAAATAATAATTGAAACCTGCTCAAAAAATTTCACGAGAATGATGAAATTTTGAAATATAAAAATGTGTAAATGTATAAATAAGTTTATCTTACTAATAGAGGCTATTAAGATAATGTACGAATTCTGGAAGAGGGTGTCCTCCCACTAGGAGTCTTCGACTTTGTATTCATTAATTTATAATCTTTTGAACCAATAAAAACTTTTTTTTAATCGGTTGAGTAATGCGTCCTAGAACAGCTGAACATCGGAACATCCGGAATTCGGACATCCGAAATATTTTTTATCCAAGCTGATACTCGCTCGGTCAACAACGATAGTTTCAAGAATTCGGACATACGAAAGAATTTTTATCCACGTTGAAACGGAGACGCACTCGGTCAATAAAGATAGTTATGACTTTTTACTCCTCAAAAAGAAAGTTGCCCACCTCGTACAAGAGGCTGTGCAGATCGGCGGGTACAAGTTTTTATTGAATTATGATAGCGGCGCGGAGTTGCGAAGTTGTCGAGAATGTTAATTCTTTATTGAACCACCTGAGTGATCGCAGGGTTGGTAAGGGGGCGGATACACCATGGGAGAATAAGAGCCTTACAGTACAGTGTTAATAATACAGTGTTTTAGGTCGAGTTATATTGGCGTTATACTGTGTTGTGTGACTCTTATTCTCTCAGCCGGTGTAATATGCTGTACAGTACAGTACATTACTACAGTACTGTGCTGTACTGTACTGTATTGTATGACTCTTATTCTCAGTGCATATTCCGGTATGCGGTCGCCACTCAACAACCAAAGGATATCGGTTATACGAGCGTTGTTCCCCGCCCATTGCCACTGCTACAAGAGTCGCCAAGCTCAAGCTCAAGCTCAGACTGTCAGAGCTCTATGTACAACGTTGGTTCTCTTGCGTATCTCATCATTTCGGATTTGATCCCGCAAGGAAACTACAAACAAGCTAATCATTACAATTATTTACATCCTAGTTTCAAAAACTAATAGCCTGTCTCTCTATAAAAAAGACAGTTTTCTGCGTAAATTTAGACAATTTCGAGTAGTTTTTGTAACAAAAATTATCATAAAAAAATTCAAACAAGAGTTTTCAAATATATGCCAATAAATTGAAATAGCCCTGCTCTAAGTAGTAACATTGATAATATGATAGGAAACATATTTGATCGTAGAGAAAGACGTCTAAAGCATTCAGCATTTTTGAACGCATTAAGGAACCTTAACTGTGCACACTCACCTTAAACCAAGATTTTTCCAAAGAATTCCGAGCAGATGTCGTCGGCAGGCCGCCGCGAAATATTGAAAAACTTTTGAATAAATAAGAACTTCCCAAAGTTGGTTTCAGTCTGACAAGTGGCGATATGGCCAGGTGGTTCTGACTCGAGCGATTTACATAGGGATTAGAAGGGATTTCTCGATTCTCGATAACTGTGGTTTACCGGAGTTTTGAGGTGTAGGAAGGTAAATTATGAATGAAAAATGTAATGTCATCCACTGTAATGTAAACAGGACTCGAACCTGTGACTCTACGTTTCCAGCGTAGTGCTCTCACAACTGAGCTGTCACATTGTTACGTCAATTAGACCAAATCATTGATTCCTTAACTCTACGCTACTGGAGCGCCCGCTGCGTTATAATTATGCGAAATAAAAATTATTTAGCTTTTTTGATACAATTTAAACTATTGATACAAAGATATCAAAGCTCAAAGAAAAAATTAAATGAGTTCCCTGGGGGACGAGACCGGGAATCGAACCCGGTACCTCTGGATTATCTCTGGATTAATACAATTTAACATGAGCCAACTAGGCTATTACGTTACACGAGACAACTTTAGGTATTAAGTGCTTTGTGAAAAGACACTTAAGTTGTCGCTTTAAAATACATTAAGGCATTAATGGTTATTTTAATACTTTATAAAGCAAAGACACGTTTGAATGCTTTAAAGGCGCAAATTAACGTAACTTTGTTATTAGGTATCTATCTACGTTAAATTATTAAAGAACAAGTTTTAGTTTTGTAAGTTCAATATTTAATAACATAATTATTATCATCTCTATTTCAATTATCTTGATTGGGTTTCTACTTTGTTATTGCCTTGATAAGTTTTAATAATTTGCTTAATGAAGATTACTTAAAATAATAAAATTAAAAGTTGCTAATTTTTATTCACCCATCTTGTTAACTCTGCGCTCTCAACATTGCTATTAGTAAGTAAGTAAGTAAGTAAACGCTTTATTGTACACAAAAACAGTTAAAAATACATCTATTACAATTAACATATAGGTACAAAGGCGAACTTATCCCTATAAGGGATCTCTTCCAGTTAACCTTTGAGCATTAGATGTGTAATAGAAAGATATATGTATGTATTAAGTACCTATAGGTATTATGTATTTATCTCAGGGTCTAAAGGACCGGGATTTTTTGTATGTGAGTACCGGGAATGCTTGGTAATACCTGGGAATACCCGGTACTGCAGGCCCAAATTTTTGTCTATTCTTATTTGTGAGCAGTAAACAATTTTTTTGTGGCATTTTTGCCGGAAAATATCGATAATTATAATTTGAAGTATTGCATACATTACGAATGCAAGATGCGTTTTAAAATACATACGAAACGGGTTTACTCACGTCGTAGAAGTCGAATATCGCTCGACATACGACCATAACTTAAAACTCAATAAAAAAGAACAAAAACAAATCTCATCCAGTTTAGGCCATATCAACGGAAAAGCCTTCAAGTCAGCTATACGTACAATGGTAGTGAACTAGAATACGTAGAAGTTCATACACTTCTAGGTTTAAATATTGATTCGAAATTAAATTGGTACGATCACGTAGAGAAAATTACGAAAAAAATAAATTCATTTATACGAGTACATATGCCCTGAACCAACTAAAAAATGTACTGACTTTGGAACTGCTATCTGCGCATATTATGCCTACGCCCATATGCCTGGCTTTCTTACGGAGTCGTGCGAAGGGGAAAAAGCTATTACGCTCTTCTTAAACTAAAAAAGCGATGTATCAGAATTCAGAATACTGGTGAACATTCAGGAAACAGAAAGATGTAAAGAGCATTTCATCAAGCATAAGATTCTTACGCTACCTTCCATTTACATTTTAGAAGTAGGTACTTTCGTAAAGAAAAACTACAACCTTCTCACAGTACTCTCGTCCACCTACTTTGCGCCCCCACAATGCATTAGCCCGGCCGCTCTCAAAGTTAAAGATCCTTTTGCCATGTGTGTGGCCAAATTTATAACAAATTACCACCAGTGATTAGAGAAGAAAGCAACTTATTACTTTTTAAGTTTATTAAAAAAATATCTAATTCATAAATGTTTTTATTCAGTAAATGACTATTTAACTGCATGTAATAATTAGATATGTATGACAGTATATGATTCAAATTTATATGGTACTTAAATTTGAATTTATGTATACTGAAATGATACAGAATAGTCATAAAAAATATTGTAAACTAGCTTTAGGTTACTTAGTTTTAAGATATTGCTGTGCCCTAGCACGGTTCATGACCGCTACTGTAAACCCCCTATAACATCTATTTGTACCATGAATGCAATAAATCACTTTGACTTTGAGATGTTTTTAATCGGTAGGCGATTCATCATCAAGAGCTACGATCGGTTGCGGTGTCGGCCAATCGAAACCCGTTTTACTATGTCTGAGATTCAAGGCATTTTCTATAAAAAATAAGCATTTTATTTAGTTTTTCCTACACCAATAGTGTTAAACTATTGCTGGTTTACTGCCAGGTTCCAAAACAAAGTCTTTTACACACACCACAATAAACAGGACTTATTGGTTTGTCTTTTTGGATACCTAAACATTCTCTCTCATTTGCTCAAAGGTTAACTGGGAAAACCCCTTATAAAAGTTCGTCTTTTCTGTTGTTATTACGTGTTTATTATTTGCTTTTGTCTACAATAAAGTGTTTACATACATACGAATTCAGACTATGGACGCTCACAAAACAATAATAATTAATGTGCGCCGCCCTGCCACTTCAGTTCGGCGACTGTCAGAGCTATATCTACAACCTTGGTTCTCTTGCGTATCTCCGATTTCTGATTCAATCACGGAACTCCGACCATGGCTCTCTCGATTGTCCTTTCTCTTTTGCGTCTCAGTTGCGTAAATTAATATTTAGAGTAAGTATCAAAATGTCGTCGTGAACTTGATTTATCGAGCCAATCTATTTGTATTAGCAGTCCAAAGTAAAAATAGCCCAGGAAATGACCGCTTGCCCACTAAATTGGACATTAATGTGTTTAATAGGCTATTTACTTATTGCGTGACTAAAACCACTGTAGAAAACGACGTAAAGTGAGCGCTTTTTCTATGAATATACTTCACTTTCTTAGAAAGCAGTAACTCTAGAATTAAAAGGCAAATGAAATGTTAATTCAGCTGAAATGAGCACTGAGATATATACACAAGGTCAAAAATGGAAAAACACTTTTTGTTACTTCGTGCCTTCTGGTTTTTAGTTTGGTTTAACTAAGTTTGCCTATAGGTATTTATTCCGATCAATATTTCCTAATTTTGTATCGAGTTCCGTTTCAAGACACGCAAAATTTATTGGGTACTAGCAACACGGGCTTCGCACGGGTGTAATGAATGCTATATTATGCATTTATTATACATATAAACCTTCCTCTTGAATCACTCTATTTATTAAAAAAGCCGCATCTAAATCCCTTGCGTAGTTTTAAAGATATTAGCATACATAGGGACAGATAGACAGGAAGCAACTTTGTTTTATACTATGTAGTGATCCAAAGTGCACACAAATCTGGTTTCAGCTGGATATATTTATGCATTAGGGAACCAACCGACACAGAAAGTTTTTATTATATTGAACCCTCTCACTCTAATATAAACCACAAACACTCATTGGTGGGTTGGTTCCAGTTTGCATAAATACGTCCAACTCGAAAACTAATTAGAAGAAAGAATAGAATAGAATAGAATAAAAACTTATTCATTAACATACACAATGTGGACAGCAAATATTAGAAATAAAATAAAATAAAATCGTCGTTGGGTATGCCACGAAAAGGTCACACCTCAGCATAAATGCTGGCCCGGGAACCAGCGCTGGTCTTCCGGTGAAACCTGTCGGTGACGCCACGGCGAACCGCACACACACGGCTGCACTCTTAGACTAAACGCAGCATAAGCGCTTGTCAATGCCAAGACAATGACATTGACAAGCGCCAGTGCTGTCATTGTCACTGCAGACCGTTAGCGGAAAAAGAGAAAAGAAAAGAATAGACTGCAGATCAGTGTGCTAAGGATGCGGTAGTTAGTGGCTGTCTCTCAGCATACAGATGCTACTCTCACGATTTGGTCTCTTTAGCAAAGGTTCATCTCGATGATGAGTGGTTCGTAGAATGGGCTCGATGCAGGCAAACTAAAGGTTTGCATTACTCTGACATTCAGGACAATATTCCGGTAAAGCCTTGGTTTTTTTGATATCGTGATGCAAATAAAAAAGTGACTTCCTCCATATGCCGGTTACGTTTGGGACACTCGTGTAACCCCGTCTTTCTTTTTAAAATTCATGTTAAAAATAACTCTTTGCGTGCTTTGCGTGGGTTGGATGAAGGTAATTTGGATCATTTATTTTTTGAATGCAATATTAGATTTTCTTCATCTCTTTATGACCTTCTTCCTCCATTCACCCCTCGCCCTGTAAATTTCAAGTCTCTTCTTCGTTTAGTTTTCACACCATTTATCTCTATTTTAAGTGACTTTATGAAAAATAATAGTATTCATCTTTAGTTTCCCGTTTGTCTCGTTTATTATTTATATAATTGATTCATTACGTTGTATGTCACAGCATTCTGATTTGTTTACCTATTGGCCGTTTTGTTCTGTTTACTTACATAAATTAATATTCTTGCTTTTTTCAAAACTTGGCATCAAGCAGAATCAAAACGCGCCTCTGCATAACTGACATTGGCAAAAGCCTCGAGCTGCCATTCTCGGCTTTTTAAACAAAAGAATCGAATGCAATGCTGAAATGTGTACAGCTCATTAACATTTAACAGATAACATTATACAAATAATAAAAGTGAAAAATAGTAACCAAGATTACAATAAATGTGGATATATAGGCAAATAACTAAATTTTATATGAAGGATCAATAACAAACGAAACACTGTACAGTAATGCCAAAAACTAGACAAAGACATGAAATATAAGGCGATAAATAACAATGCAATGATGCAAAACAACATAACATTATAACGAATACTAGGTTGATGCGTTATAGACAGGTTAGTAGTTTAGTAGAGAATTAATGAAATTTAGATTGAACTGTACAAATGTTTAATAAAAATAAAATAAAGTAAAAATAGGTAGATCCGGCTAGATCGTGGGTAATTTAGTTTGACATTCCGAGCTGAGCACACTTTAGAGGAGACAAGTCCTTGTTAGGAGCCACTTCCCTACACACGTTGTCTTCGTCGCAGCAGTCGCAGTAGAGCGCGGCAAGTCAAACATGCGCAGCAGGCTAGGTTCAGGCTAGGTTAGCTCTAGCCGTCCTGGAGTCTGGGTAGGGCAGACTATCTCCAGGCTGATGATCTTGATGTAGTCCTGGGCAATCCCCAGGCTTAGTCTTGGTAGCGTCAGGATATAGGAATCGGTAGCCGGGATTAGAGGCCCCGGAATAGGTATCGCGGCTCTAGGATAGGTTTTCCGGCCCCGGGATAGGTCCCTGGAAATCCCGTAATGTTTAGTTGTAGTTCAGGCATGTGACTGCGACATCTTGATTGCTACACGAGTTTCGTAGGCTATTTAAGTGAACTCCTAAGCATTTATTAGTCATCAATGATGTGGCAGTCACAAGCACAATAACATGGCAAAGAAATACATTTAGAAAATAGTTCATATGTAGAGTAGACCGAAACGAAATCAAATAAGAAATATTTTTTTACAGATAAAAAAAATATGTAAGTAGTATAAGTATGAAGTTGTTACAATTGTTGTACCCATTTAATTAAATTAAACATTAAGTAAATTATATTCCTATAATTACGTAAACACAATACATGATATCTAGCGATATCAAGAAACTTAACCTACGTAGAATATAATTTTCGCAACACTCACCCGTATTGGGGAAAGAAACACAGCAATATATTTACAAATGTACAGACATAGTAGGGAAACTGTACATAAAAGTATTATTTGACACCTCTGTAGCAATTTATTTACAAGATATTTATAGATGTATTCTATACTATTATAAAATCCTAAATTTGTATTGAAAATAAATTTTCTATGGAGGGAGGTCATGATTTCAGGAAAAATCTCGATAGCGTGATGCAGCCGGTTAGTTGTTTTGTATGGACACGGTTCGCCGTGCCAACCTGGCGCCATCTGTTTTCAAAAAAACCTTTGTCCTCGCATCACGCCGAAACGGCTGGATAAAAAATTACCAATTTTGGTACAGGAATAGCTGAACATCCAAAGATGGTTATAGGATACTTTTTATTATGATTAATATTTATCTCTGAAAACATAAATTCCATGAAATATTTTCCTTACAATGTGTAAGTTAACCTTATAATGACAGCGTTTGTGATTTTGAATTTAGAACGACGCGACCCCCGCGTGGCTCTTACGTGTACAAAAACTAAAAAGTATGAATTCGACATAATTCCTCCGCGCGGCCCACCGGCATTAACAATAAGGTTAAGGTTGTTTGAGGCGTTGAGTTACGGAAACCGTCTTAGTTAGATAGAAAAGATGGCGCCAATTATCAACCAACACAGACGAAAATATGTGTGCAATGTTCGTTGTAAATTGTCTCATGCCCAAAAAAAACATACATTTCTTTAAAAACACAATTTGCTACAATAGGAACTAATGCTCTTTTATTGAATATACAATTATATTCTTCTGTAGTTTGTAAGTATCGACCAAATCCCGGAGACGCAATTAAAAATATTAATGAATAAAACAGATTTTTTACTGCTATTTCATCGAGTGTAATTGAAATAAAAGTATTTCGAATCAATTTAAGTAAATTAAATACAGTTCTAAATATGTTTTACCAACCAACATTTAGAACATTAGGCGCAAATTTTGGTATTGTTTCTGTTTGGCCTAACTTACTAATAAGGTAGCGAAATGTATAATAAACGATAAATATACGATATATTTAGCGACAATTTTGCATCTATGTAGTTTTTTTATATATAAAATTTATTCAAAGTAATAAATATCAATCATTCTTTATTTTTAACGGCGTGTTGAGATTTTGTTCTCAATGACCCAATTTTCCGCTAGATGGCGTTGTTACATTGACACAATCTCCATACTAGCGGCTGCATCGCGCTGTTAAGATTTTTCCCGAGTTAATAACACCAGCTCCATTCATGTAAAGGATTCACGCACGTCGTTGCGTGCCTGTGACCACGATTCGGCACAAGCTAGGGTGTAGTGTGATGGGTTATCCTGGACTTCAAGAATTATTACCGAAGTTGTTGAATATTGATCGCATACCTAATATAAGCAGCAGTGTATCAATTATTGAGAGTTGCTGCTCGACAATGTATACATTTTGTATGAAAAACAACCATGATTCGTGACAAGACAAAATTATTAAATTTACAATGTAGAAAGGATTTCACCCAGCCGGGATTTGAACCCAGAACCTACTGAAATAATAACCGTGTATCTCATGCATTTTCCTTTGCTTCCTTATTCATTATACCACGGATAACAAAACAGTGAGGCCATCACGTATCCGTTCAGTGGTGCTGTCGCCATTATTGACGTACGCTCGATTGAGTTAAGTTGGCACCTGAATCTTATGGTGTTACTTAGGAAATTATTATGACAGGTCATCTATACTATTATAAAATCCTAAATTTGTATTGAAAATAAATTTTCTATGGAGGGAGGTCATGATTTCAGGAAAAATCTCGATAGCGTGATGCAGCCGGTTAGTTGTTTTGTATGGACACGGTTCGCCGTGCCAACCTGGCGCCATCTGTTTTCAAAAAAACCTTTGTCCTCGCATCACTCCGAAACGGCTGGATAAAAAATTACCAATTTTGGTACAGGAATAGCTGAACATCCAAAGATGGTTATAGGATACTTTTTATTATGATTAATATTTATCTCTGAAAACATAAATTCCATGAAATATTTTCCTTACAATGTGTAAGTTAACCTTATAATGACAGCGTTTGTGATTTTGAATTTAGAACGACGCGACCCCCGCGTGGCTCTTACGTGTACAAAAACTAAAAAGTATGAATTCGACATAATTCCTCCGCGCGGCCCACCGGCATTAACAATAAGGTTAAGGTTGTTTGAGGCGTTGAGTTACGGAAACCGTCTTAGTTAGATAGAAAATATGGCGCCAATTATCAACCAACACAGACGAAAATATGTGTGCAATGTTCGTTGTAAATTGTCTCATGCCCAAAAAAAAACATACATTTCTTTAAAAACACAATTTGCTACAATAGGAACTAATGCTCTTTTATTGAATATACAATTATATTCTTCTGTAGTTTGTAAGTATCGACCAAATCCCGGAGACGCAATTAAAAATATTAATGAATAAAACAGATTTTTTACTGCTATTTTATCGAGTGTAATTGAAATAAAAGTATTTCGAATCAATTTAAGTAAATTAAATACAGTTCTAAATATGTTTTACCAACCAACATTTAGAACATTAGGCGCAAATTTTGGTATTGTTTCTGTTTGGCCTAACTTACTAATAAGGTAGCGAAATGTATAATAAACGATAAATATACGATATATTTAGCGACAATTTTGCATTTATGTAGTTTTTTTATATATAAAATTTATTCAAAGTAATAAATATCAATCATTCTTTATTTTTAACGGCGTGTTGAGATTTTGTTCTCAATGACCCAATTTTCCGCTAGATGGCGTTGTTACATTGACACAATCTCCATACTAGCGGCTGCATCGCGCTGTTAAGATTTTTCCCGAGTTAATAACACCAGCTCCATTCATGTAAAGGATTCACGCACGTCGTTGCGTGCCTGTGACCACGATTCGGCACAAGCTAGGGTGTAGTGTGATGGGTTATCCTGGACTTCAAGAATTATTACCGAAGTTGTTGAATATTGATCGCATACCTAATATAAGCAGCAGTGTATCAATTATTGAGAGTTGCTGCTCGACAATGTATACATTTTGTATGAAAAACAACCATGATTCGTGACAAGACAAAATTATTAAATTTACAATGTAGAAAGGATTTCACCCAGCCGGGATTTGAACCCAGAACCTACTGAAATAATAACCGTGTATCTCATGCATTTTCCTTTGCTTCCTTATTCATTATACCACGGATAACAAAACAGTGAGGCCATCACGTATCCGTTCAGTGGTGCTGTCGCCATTATTGACGTACGCTCGATTGAGTTAAGTTGGCACCTGAATCTTATGGCGTTACTTAGGAAATTATTATGACAGGTCATATTATTATATTAGTATTAGTATCATTTGTAGACGAAAATAATTTATTGTCATCTTAATAGATGTCATTAATATATGTTCAGGTAGGACTATGAGCTAATTATTTTTCAAGGTGCTTTGAAAAGCTATCTACAATAATCAATAAATATTCAAAACGATATATAAACATAAGTCTAGCCTCAATTTAAACTAAACCAAGATGATGTTCACAATGGTAGCACCGAAGGTGCGGAGCGTTCTAGGGAAGTCGCCCACCCACTAATTTAAGCAGTAACTTAATGCGATGCCGTAGGCCGAGCTCTACGTAGCACCGAAGGTGCAGAGCGTCCCAGGGATGCGGCTCACACATTTAAGCTTATATAAGTGTGTGGGCGGCCTCGCATTAAATTATTTAAATCTACAATAGACAATAAATATTCAAAACATATTTTTAAACATAAGTCTTGCCTCAATTTTAATTAAACCAAGATCATGTTCACAAGCGTAGCACCGCAGGTGCGGAGCGTCCTAGGGAATGCGCCCAACCACTAATATAAGTAGTAACTTAATGCGAGGCCGTAGGCCGAGCTTCACATAGCACCGAAGGTGCAGAGCGTCCCAGGAAAGCCGCTCATACATTTAAACTTATATTAAGTGGGTGGGCGGCCTCGCAATAAGTTATTTAAATCTACAATAGACAATAAATATTAAAAATTGGGCGAGTGCGAGTCCGACTCGCGCATGAAGGGTTCCGTACCATAATCTATAAAAAGTTTGTTGTAGGGAGCCCCCCTTAAATATTTATTTTATTTTATTTTTAGTATTTGTTGTTATAGCGGCAATAGAAATACGTCATCTGTGAAAATTTCAACTGTCCAGCTATCACCGTTCTTGAGATACAGCCTGGTGAAAGACGGACGAATGGACAGCGAAGTCTCAGTAATAGGGCCCCGTTTTTACCCTTTGGGTACGAAACCCTAAAAACAATATCTTAAACATAAGTCTTGCCTCAATTTTAATTAAACCAAGATCATGTTCACAAGTGTAGCACCGAAGGTGCGGAGCGTTTCAGGGAAGGCGCCCACTGACTAATATAAGTAGTAACTTAATGCGAGGCCATAGGCCGAGCTTCACATAGCACCGAAGGTGCAGAGCGTCCCAGGAAAGCCGCTCACACATTTAAACTTATATTAAGTGGGTGGGCGGCCTCGCATTAATTTATTTGAACATATTTTAAGTGGGTGGGCGTCTTCCCGCGGACGCTCCGCACCTTCGGTGCTGTTACTTTATAAACCCTTAGTAATTTAATGCGAGGCCGCAGGCCGAGTTCCACGAGCGTCCCAGGGAAGCCGCCAACCCACTTAAAATATGTTTAAGTAACTTAATAGGCGGCTTCCTTGGGACGCTCCACACCTTCGGTGCTACGTGGAGCTCGGCCTGCGGCCTCGCATTAAGTTACTTCATCTTATATTAAGTGGGTGCGGCTTCCTTGGGACGCTCCGCACCTTCGGTGCTACGCGGACCTCGGCCTTCGGCCTCGCACTGGGTTACTTCAACTTATATTAAATGGGTGGGCGGATTCATTGGGACGCTCCGCACCTACGGTGCTACGCGGAGCTCGGCCTTCGGCCTCGCATTAAGTTACTTCATGAAACTTATATTAAGTGGGTGGGCGGTTTCCTTGGGATGCTCCGCACCTTCGGTGCTACGCGGAGCTCGGCCTTCGGCCTCGCATTAAGTTACTTCGACTTATATTAAGTGGGTGGGCGGCTTCTTTGGGACGCTCCGCACCTTCGGTGCTACGCGGAGCTCGGCCTAAGGCCTCGCATTAAGTTACTTCAACGTTCTACGATCACAAGGAACTATTTAATCGATGAAGAATTGATTATTACCTATACAATAATATTGTACTTGACGTGTAATTTTATATTATTAATAAATTATGATTATGATTATGATTATTATGATTATGATTATTAAGTGGGTGAGTGGCTTTCTTGGGACGCTCCGCTTCTACGGTGCTACGCGGAGCTCGGCCTTTGGCCTCGCATTAAGTTACTTCAACTTATATTAAGTGGGTGGGCGGCTTTCTTGGGACGCTCCGCACCTAAGGTGCTACGCGGAGCTCGGCCTTCGGCCTCGCATTAAGTTACTTCCACTTATATTAAGTGGATAGGCGGCTTCCTTGGGACGCTCCGCACCTAAGGTTCTACACGGAATTCGGCCATCGGCCTCGCATTAAGTTACTTCAACTTATATTAAGTGGGTGGGCGACTTCTTTGAGGCCTGCGGCCTCGCATTAAGTTACTTCAACTTATATTAAGTGGGTGGGCGGCTTCTTTGAGACGCTCCGCACCTTCGGTACTACGCGGAGCTCGGCCTTCGGCCTAGCATTAAGTTACTTCGACTTATATTAAGTGGATTGGCGGCTTCCTTAGGTCGCTCCGCACCTTCGGTGCTACGCGGAGCTCGGCCTTTGGCCTCGCAATAAGTTTAGTGAACGTTTGGTATTGTGTTTACGCGTGCGAAGCCGCGGGTAAAAGCTAGTCAAGAAATACAATTTAATTTCTTAATAGTTATTAATTTTAGATCGAACATTACAATGCCAGCGCATGCCGTGTTCCTTTTTCTTCTTTTGTCTCTCTACCTCGAGTTCTTTTTCGGCCAGTACGTAGCTATTTAGCCAGTATCGAATAAATAGGTTTGATTCATCAAAAATGCAAATAGTTTTTAATTTGTAAACTATTAGATTAAGTTTTTAATGAGGTTAGTGTGTTTAGTTAATAGGATTGTATTGTTTTAATATTATGTGTAGTATCAAGTCTTATTTACCTAGAAGTTTAATATAGAACCGTTACAATATAAGGGACATAAAACCTCGCTAAGAAACAATAAGATAAATTACAAGCAGCTCGTGTCCAGCCTCAAAGCTTCTTGATTCCTCTGATGTTCAAATATAAATTTACGAACATTGGTTTTAAAACTCTGGACATATTTTAGGTTCCTAATGGGCTGCGGAATATTGTTCCAACATTTTGTTGCAACATAGCGGAAACTTCCCCTGAAGGCAGCTGAAGCATGTTGAGGAGTGGTCAGCTGCACACTACACTGGCGAGTTCGACACGACCTATTTCTGGACATCTTATGCTGAATTACACCGAAAAGTAAACATGCCAAATGAAGCTTGCGACGGTGCTGCATTTTTAGGATATTATGCTCATTCTCTAATCATAAAAAACTAGAGGCCAAGGCTCTAATTCCTAAGATTACGGAAACTATATTCCAATTTGGATCCGGCTCCTCACTCTTCACTTCCTCGAACTCTCCTCTCGCCGTAAGTGATACTCCTGGCGCCGCAAGCGTCCAAAGGCGGCGGTAACTACTTAACATCAGGCGGGCCGCATGCTTGTTTGCCACCGTCGTAGTATAAAAAAAGTGACACTGACCCGTTTCCGTCTATTCACAACGCAGTTCATGCGCCTAGTGCGCCGGCGTCAAACCCACTCACTCAATCCCACCCATAATGCGGACACAATCCCGTTAGTGGATTTGTGCTCCACAAAATCCGACTCACTGGCAAAGCAAAGGCTTTTTGCTTGCTGTTGTTTCCAGGGTGCACCGGCCCAATCCCTACCCTTCCACCCCGATAAACCCGTATTAACGTGTATTGGTATAAACCGAGCACACTAGGAGTTTACCTGATTTCGCATACCTATTTTGTTCCTGTACAGTTCAAGACATTTCTAAAAAAAAGTTGAAGGTACACCAAGAAATCATGACCCTCAACTCATCGAACTTTATGGAATAGAATAGTAAAAGACTTTATTTAGGGTAACACATCATTACAATAACAATCCAACAACATTATAGTCGATCTTTTCCTCCTCGGTACAGTACGGATGATATTCTAGCCTCTACTTTTTTATTTATATAATTTTTTTATGTGTTGACGATTATTTTTAGGATTTTTCTTTTATTTCTATAATGTTGTTTTTTATGTTTTTTATTTTATTTTTAGTATAAGTTTATCAATAAATTGCTCTGCTCTCTGTAACTGACGATTCGAAAGTGCTTGTAGCTAGGCCTACTTGAATAAAGAATATTTTGACTTTGACTTTGATGCGCCGCCATCTGTTCCTGTCAGTAGCGGTGTGTAGCATCGTGTACTGTAGTGCCAAAGGTTGTGCGAATCTGGTCTGTCCAGTCGCTTGCCTTCGACTTTTCCAGCGATCATCAGTTTCTAGGTCATCTCTCTCTTTCCTGGCAATGTGACCAAAGTACTCTAGAACCCTGCGAATACAGGTCGTGGACAGTCTAGTTCCGATCTTGAGATTAAAGACGATACAGTTATACGTATTATAGATTTGCACCCGAAATGGTCCCCAGTCTCCGCTCAGCACTGCTGTCAGCATTGCTAAGTATAACTATACCAGCGGCGCTGGTTTTCCGTGGAGCCAGAACAGAGGGGCGGCTTTTTTTTTTTAATTCAAAATAGCCATGCATTTAACCTCGATTGCACCAGATGTTAAGTGACAATAAGGCCTAAGATGGAGCATGCTTGGCTAGAAGATGCCTATTCACTCTCGACTTGAAGAGATCCAAGTTATATTTTTCAGAGAACAGGTGCGCAGGAAGAGAGTTCCATTCCTTAGCTGTCCTCATAAGGAAAGTAGACGCAAAGCGTTTCGTACGAATCAGTGGTATATCGACAATATAAGGGTGGAATCCAAGCGCCTGTTTCTAATGTTTTATTCATCTCAATAATGCCTTCTTGAAGCAGCTTACTTCTGTACCTATTATAGAGCCAATTCTCTCTGATTCAATTATTTCTAATGGAATACAGAAATATATCCATGTTGAATTACTAAAGTTCTGCGGCTCCCGAGTTGAAGCGGCGCTTCATGCAAATTTGTAATAATTGTCCGTTTACAAATGCAAAAAAGACAATGATAGGAGAACCAAGAGAAGAGTTCTCGAAAATTATATTTCTTGTCACTAATTTATGTTTACCCAACTATATCAGAAAAAGCATTATGTTTTTCTAGTGTAAAAAAAAATGTGTGGTATTTTTTTGATATATAAGTAACGACTTATATAGCAAAATCCAAGTGTTACATTTAACCGAAAATATAAAAAAATAAAATGCTTCGACCCGTATAGGTGGATTTACACGCTTGGCAAGCCTCGGCAAGCCTACAGGACGCAGCGCAGTTATATGTTAGTGAGCACGATGTAGTTCCGTCTCACTCTAACATATGACTGCGTCCTGCACGCGTGTAAATCCATCATAAGACACCAGCGCTGCGTGCAGCTCTTCCCGCTTCATCGACAGGCGTAACATTTATTTGTCAAATGCGGCCGCGGCTGTCGCTCTCGTATCGGGCTGTCCAGCCATCTTCGTAAATGCCGCACTTTATTAGACGCTGCTTAACTCAACTGTTATAGATGAAGATTCCGTCTTTATGCGGGGTCCGAACCCCGTACGAAATTTCCAGTTTTCGCTTCAATATAAACGTTTATATTATGTGATATGATTCATTCTTTGGTAGTATCTTAAGAGCGATTCTCTATAAATATAAATATATATATACACACAATTTAGAATTTTTCTACAAATCGTGACTGTTTCGTTCTGAGTTTCTATCGCGATTTCTTGCACGTAGTGGGGGATGAATTCCTAGACTAGATTCAAACTCATATGTATTTTTTATTATTTGCGGAAGACCTTTAAAAGAAACATGATCAACTGACTTCCAGCAGGAAAATGAAAATAAGCATTCGCCAACTAATTGGACACCTGTCTTCGGGACAGGTGCATATTGTTGATATTGTTAAGAATTATTTGGAACGTAACTGACATCTAATAAAAAAATATTTATCCTACTTTATGATATTCTGATGCCTAAGTATTCTGTACTTTTGTATCGTATTAATTTGTAATGTTAATAATGTTATTATTTTGGAATTAATATAGATTAATGTAATTATTATTTAATATATCGCGCTCAAACATTTGAACGCTTGAGAACATTGGAAATAAACATATAATTATAAGACCTAATAACACTGTGATCTAGCAAATAAATGATTTGACTTTGACTTCGACTTTGAAAAGATCAAGGATCATCACGCCATACAAATCCCAAAAAACCCTAATGGCGGCAGGAACGTGTTGATACTACGTTGTAACCTGACATGGCAGTCAGTTGTCAGGCTGTCAGTTAGCGTGACAGGATACGCTCTCGTCGTCAACTCTGGGTTTCCTGTCTCGGCCAAGGCTGTGCTGTTTTTCATCCGCAATCTTTTGTACATTTATGTAAAAAGCTGTAGTTGGTAACGGAAAGTGGCTGTAGGAACTCGAATTGTAGGAATTTCGGCTCATTTGATTGTTATTAATGAGCAAATTAACGTTTGTGTAATAAAGGGGTACACTACAATACTCCGAAGTTTAATTTGTCAGAATGCATCATGATTCCGAATTTTCATAATTCCGAAAACTATGTTCTGATTAAATATTTAGTTTTTACCCTAACCTGACATAATTACAGTACATACATATGATCCATGGAAAAAATGATCATACCGCGATATTTCTTTTTCGGAATTTTGAAAAGAATATGGATGGATTCGGATAAATGAAACTTCGGAAATTTTGAGTGATCCCGTTATAAAGTAGAATCAGCAATAAACGCGTGTCAAAAGAAAGTTTTACATACATATACTTATACTTCCTCATTACGAAAACGTAGACGCTGGATCGTGGAGGATTATCAAAACATTCTCATACTCATCCGCAAATTCCCGTCACATCCCTATTCCCCGAAACTCCGGATCGGCGACAAAATTTCCAGATTCCCTGCATAATGAATTTATACGCGTTGAAGAATTTATAATAGTCTTTTGCGTTAACGATAAATAAATTATTTTCCTCCGCCATTTTATTTTTTTGCTGGAAAAGACGATTCGGCTTTATTACGTGTGATTTACGCATTGGATTTTGGATCTCAAATTCTTGGGCTTTTTCCTTATTTTCTTTTTGCATACAGTTAAGTTTATCAGTGTTCAAACATCGTTTTCGTTGCCTCTTTTTCTCGGGTTTGCATGGATTAAATAATCCCGCGTAAAAATCACTCTTCTGTTTAATTTATCAGTTTAACTGTGTTTGAAACTACTTGGAATTTGTGACTTAGATGAAACGTTTCTATTTGAAACTATAAGGTTTTGCAACTTCGTCCGTGTATTTATTTCCTTAGTAATACTTGGATGAAACGTATTATAGAACCACCTTTAGATGGTGTGCCTGTACTAAAATCGATTATATGAGTTCTAATCATGTCGGGCCTTTCCTGACAATGTTTAAGTGAGTTTAAACCGTCTTTATAATATTACTTTTTTAAGCCTCGTCTAAATGTGTTTTTGTAGTTCACAGTGCCTTGGTTTTTTACTATTACGCTGTGTTAGTTATTTGAATACTAATTCAATTCGAGTTAATAATAATACCTTCTCATGCCGGGATTCAAACCGCCACTCAGACCATGGGCAACCATAGCTAACCACGGTCCCTTGTTCCAGGGAACTGCCTGGTGATCGCGGCAGTGCTGTGTTCTTCGAAGCTGCGCAGCGTCACCAACCTGTTCATCGTGTCGCTGGCAGTCGCGGACCTGCTGGTGGGAGTGGCTGTGCTGCCATTTTCTGCCACTAGAGAGGTCTTCGAGGTAAGACTTCATCATCATCATCATCATCATCATCATCATCATCATCATCATTATCATCCTCATCGTCAGCCTATTCCTGTCCACTGATGGAGATGGGCCTCTCCAACTGCAGGCCACTGAGAACGATCCTCGGCTACTCTCATTCAGCTCTTGCCAGCCACCCTGCAAAGATCATCGCTCCACCTAGTCTTTAGCTTGCCGATCCGCGGTCTCCACTCAAGAACAAGAATATCAACGTAGGTCTTTTTGAGCATTTGGAGATAGTCTCGTCCGTTTGGTAAGTGATGATAAAATCGAGGGAGTAGCTCTGATAGCGATACAATAATAATACGTTGTTATTTGGCGCGAGTGTTGAAATTGAAACCTAAGCGAGCGAAGGTATCTAAGATTGAACCATGAGCTAATCTAATGGTTCAAAGATAGAACTCTGAGCTTAGCGAGGCTTACAAAACACGAGAAAGCAAATAATTTTGCAACCTTACGAAACACACAACTTTTCACTACTGTGAGGAAAATGCAAGATGCAAGAAAAACTATTATAATAAAAATTAATCATATTTAATTTTGCCCTCTATTTAACATGAAATCCAAACTAAATAAACAAGTGAAATATGCTCAAGCAAAGTGTCATTCAAGTACCAATTCACCTACCTTACGTGAACGTAATTTTAATATAGTATCTATAATAAGTAGAGAATACCTACAGTCAAACTGTGAATACAGTTTTGTAGGAACTTTCTTAAATAGTAACAACAATTTTTTTTTATCAAAAATTAAAAATAAAGTTACAAGCATCACGAAGATCACAATCATCGTGTTCGAATTTCAAATGACTATTGCACGCTAGCGGATAAAATGGAATTTTGCACGCAGACTTCGCGCTATGAACTAAGGTTTTCCGAGCGAATGAGGTAAAAAAAATGCTTTACTAACTACTCTAAACTCATCTTCAAATTCCGGAGTCAACAATAATGTAAGTTCCCCGTTGCATTTCACAATTCTTAGGTTAATAATATTCAAGTAACCATTGTCTGTAGAAAATCGATGCTCATTAGTGCAATGGAAACGAAGGGTACTTGAAAAGGCAGCGCCCGGTTCAGTGCAACACTCGACCAGTTCGAACATATCTAGTACTGTGCTGTGTTTGAATCAGCCTCCTAACGAGTCCTGGAACGAGTAGGTTGCTCTGTTTATTTTGTTGAAATGAATCCTTTCAGTGTAACTTGTGACTATTTTCATAACATATTTTATACTGTACTGCGCTTGAAACAGCCACTTGCAAGTACTGGAACGAGTATCTTTACTTCTGATTATTTGGTTGAAAGTTAGATCATTTCAGTGTGATTTGTAACTAGGTTCAAACATATTTAGTACTAAGCTGCGTTTGAAATGACCGCGAAAGTACTAATAACCTGCTATGTATTTATTTTTTTGAAAAATAATTTGGTTTAGTGTTTACTCAACCAGTGCAAACATATCACTGTTTTGCTTCAGTTTATATTGCGGGAAGCGTACTCAATTCCATTGCATGTTACTGTAATGTTTTTATTATTCTGTTTATCTGGAAGAAAATCCATCTAATGCAGCTTAGTTTATATGAGTGGACCTATCGCACCCTGCTTGACACCCTATTACTAGGATTCCACAAATTATGTCCCATAAGATACTAGTAAGTACTATCCAGGATTAAACAAGTGTAAACGCTCCCCAGTAGATATGAGTGGACCTGTCTATTTGCTCGGCACACCCTATTTTATACTAGGATTCCCAAGTTAAGTCCCTTAAGTTACTAGCAAGTACTGTCTAGGACTAAACACGTCTAAACGCTTCCCACCTGGAGCGGACCTGTCTATTCGCTCGGCACACCCCATTACTAGGATTCCTCAAGTTAGTTATGTCCCATAAGTTACTAGTAAGTACTATCTAAGACTAAACACGTGTAAACGCTTCTCAGTAGATATGAGTGGACCTGTCTATTTGCTCGGCACACCCTATTACTAGGATTCCACAAGTTATGTCCCATACGATACTAGTGAGTACTATCCAGGACTAAACAAGTGTAAACGCTCCCCAGTAGATATGAGCGGACTTGTCTATTTGCTCGGCACACCCTATTTTATACTAGGATTCCCAAGTTAAGTCCCATAAGTTACTAGCAAGTACTGTCTAGGACTAAACACGTCTAAACGCTCCCCACCTGAAGCGGACCTGTCTATTCGCTCGGCACACCCCATTACTAGGATTCCTCAAGTTAGTTATGTACCATAAGTTACTAGTAAGTACTATCTAAGACTAAACACGTGTAAACGCTTCCCAGTAGATATGAGCGGACCTGTCTATTTGCTCGGCACACCCTATTACTAGGATTCCACAAGTTATGGGCCATGAGTTGTATCCAGGCTCGCTGAAGTGTCTCAGAGTTTCGTTTCATGTAGGTTCATTTACATTACTCGCTCGAGACGAGTTGACCTTGTTGTTTGTGTAGCTGGTTTTGTTTTTATTAAACTTTGGAATGTATAAAATACTGTGGTAAGATAATTCATTGTGGAAACGATATCTTGAGGGCGCGCCTGGCCTGCGACCAATGTCGTCCATGGATACCTTCATTTCATTATTCATAAACTTTTTATTTCATAAACCGTAAATTCTTTGCGATTTTATAATATTATTCATGTAGAAATGATAAGGTTAGGCTTGTTTTACATCAAATTATATTAAATTTTGCAGTTTCTCTTTTAGTTTGTATATATAAATAGTTGACAAACCCTGGACTGGACCCTGGACAGAATCTGGACTATGTGCGATAAAGTAATTTTATGATCTGTAATAAAATTAAATGAACTAATTTATTCAGTAAGTAGGCCACAAGGGCACTTTTATAAGCCAGATTTTGAATCTACCGGCATTTCCCAATATACCGCTGTTGAGAAGAAAGCCTAAAAAACTCAACAGTAAGTAATATTTCATCGAGTCGATATTCTAGTGGCCCTATTTAATCTGTATCATACACAAACTATACTCAGACAATGGATGGCAGTTTACCGGCCAAAATGGCAAATTAAATAAAGCCGAAATGCCCAGTCATTGGCAGTTATCATGAAATTCAAGACCACAACGTCCATTACGGGTTAAACTTTATTATACAACGAGAGATAACAATAAGCCATCATTTTCGTAATTAGCCACTCCAACGGGCTAGCAACAGATGTGTCTACAGACGGGATAAAATTTGAATTTGGAAAACACGTAAAAGGTAAGGTAAGTTCAGATGCCTAAAGTTCAGAATCAATAGACAGTTAGTACAGCTTCAGGATGTAATAAAAACAAGCGACTATCGACGTTTCGTAGAGAACTTAAGTTCGAGAATCGTGTGAGGGTTTCAAAGTGAATCATGGAGGAATAGCTTGAGTACTTTTGAGATGTAGAGGTTTTTAAATAAGGTAGCATTTTGAATGGACGGAGTTAAGTCGCCGGATACCCGAGTGCCTTTAGGGAGGTTATTAGAACTCGGGACGGCATTCAATCGGATATTTCCGGAACCCCTTTTGTAAGTTCGCCATTGGGGTTTTAAAAAAGTAAACACGGCTTTGTCTTTGGGTTTTAGCAGGAAAACTGAAATTTTGATGGAGGGAGAACTTTTTACGAGTAATTTTAATCCACCCCTCTCTTCCCTCTACGGTTAGTGGTCATTCTTTCATAGCTTCATCATGTTAAAACTGCTAAAGGGTGAAGCCAGACGTGCGTAATTTGAGTCGCGTAATTTCGGTCGCGCCATACATCACACTAAGTATGGATGGCGCAACCGAAATTACTGGCTTCACCCAAACAGTGAAAGTGACTTGAAACACTAACTTCTATGCTTCTATGTATTTAAATAGCAGAATATTACCCTACTACGTTTCGAGCGTCATCAACCCACCTGTCGATAAATCGAGTCGATACAACATCGTTTGTCATATTTCCACGGATGCTAGAGTTCGATCCGTATCCTCTGTCGAATAAAGGCTTAATTTCAATTAAGTGAATGGAAATGGTTGCAATTGACAGTCCACGGGTTGCAGTGACAGTAAAAGACAGCTGGAGATGGAGGAAATATGGCTGCTGAAAGGTCGTGCCGGCTATGAAGGCCATAAGGCCTTATTCCTTTTTTTTTTCATATTATTATAAATATGATAATGATAATTTTAACCAACTGTTTGAAGTGAATAAAATTTTTCCCCGAATTCTAGGTAGTAACATATTATCTATTTCATACTTTCATTGCGTGCAGTCGAAAGTAAGCTGAAATTAATATTTTTCCGCGTGAATTTTGTAAATTTCGAGTAGTTTTTGAAACAAAAATTATCAATGAAAACCTCAAATTGTAGGTTTCAAGTATACACCAATAAATCCCAATAGCCCTGTTGTCAATAATAGGTTAAGAAACATTTATCATAGAGAAAAATGTCTAAAAGAATCAGTAACAATATCTCAATAAATATTGGATTGTAATGGTGGAAACCATTACAATTCTATATTTGTAGAAGGTAATAAAATTCATTCATACAGTCAGTAGTACGATATACGATATACGATACTCGAGCTATATCCTTGCCATATTGCGGCTGTTTATTCACAATAATCACAGCGACATGCCAATAGCTCCGGTTTTCCTAAGCCTTAATTCGGCAAAGCATTTTATTATATTTTTTTTAATATGTCAGTCGAACTTATGTTTTATTGGGATTAAATGTCTTCATGGGACGTACTTCTTTTAAACTGCTCTTAAAGTTAGAAATGACCGTTAAAATTCGACATTCCTATGGAGCGCTGAAAACGCTTCAACCGACTGGCTACGATGCCATGATGACATCGTCAAGTAGGTACCAATAAATGTGTACCTATGGAAAAATAACCGCCGCACTATATTAATACAAATTATTCTTGTTATCTAGTTCCGCGGGCACTGTAGCTTATTTTTATTGGTGGCAATGCAATCCAAACCAATGGTCTGTTTGTCGAACGACAGCAACAATACCTGAAGAAGGGTTCCATACGAGATTGAAAGATGTCGGCCGTTCCTGACAAATATCTCTCTCTCTTCCTATTTATTATCCCAAATGATGGTGGGGTCAGCTTTCCTTATTTTACTTCTCCACTTCGCCCTGTCCTCGACATCGTCTTCGGAGACTTAACACTCACTCATATGCTTTCGCACTACACCTTTCCACGTCGTTTTGGTCCTACCTCTGGATCTTTAACCGGGGATGGAAATTCCCCAAGTCAAGTCAAGTCCTCACGTGGTCGAATAGTTGATACCATCATCCGACCATACCATCGCAGCCTGCAGACAAATGCGTGAGTTTATACCGCTGCGTTTGTATACCGCTGCGGGTGCGTAACGGTTGCTGTAAAAACTTATGATATAATATTGGTCAATATAACGATCAAGTGGTATAGTAAACGAAATACTGAATATGGCATTATCATATAGTATAATGATCATTTGATATAATACGTTTAAAGGCTCAATACACACTCAAACTGCTCAAACATGAAAGTTAAATTGTTAAAGAGTTATGGTTAGGTTACGACGACGAGCGAAGCGAGTAGGAGTGTTAGTTTATCTTGCGAATATAAACATTATATCAAATGTATTTTATACTGATTGAAATTATACCTAATGACATTGTACCTAGTGTTGTTATATCTATTGAAATTATATAAAACGTTGTTATATCTATCATTACACACCCGCTGAGAATAAGTTTATAGAGGAGATTTCTTAGACAAATAAGATAAGTTCGCTTTTGTATATGTTTTATTTGTTATGAATGTATTTATTACCATACATATGGTACGTATTATGTCGAATTGGGCCCCTGTAGTAATGAATAATGAACGTCGTATCTGTGCAGCCGGTGGAAACCCATTCGTGTATGGAATACATGCGAATAACAACACAGTTGGAATGGCTTTGATAAGCATATGCCGGGATTTTTCTCTCAGCTATGTCTGGTATTATTGAATCTCTAGAGGCATTTAATCGGGATCTCGGAATCAACTTTAGCGATGTGTTTTATCTATACTTATTTACTGAACGAGCGACGCGTTTTCGTTTTAGCTTAGCCAACAATTATTTCGTTTATTAAAGATACGGAACGGGTTTACCCACGTCTAAAAGTCGAATATCGACTCGACACGTTTCGAATCGGTACGCGATTCATCATCAGGAGCTACGATCAGTCGCGGCGGCGGCCAATAGAACACCGCGCGCTAACGCTCCCATTCTGAACAATTTCGAAGAACTGAATAGACAAAAAATAACTATATATTTATCGAACATAATATAATGCACAAAATTTTATGAAAATCGGTTGAGAAATGTGGCCTGTAAGTGAGAAAAGCCGGGAATTGTAACATCCGGACATTCGAAAGTTGAAACAGAATCGTTTTGCTCGATAAGCCAATAAACAAGCTTTTTGAACATTTTCATTCATTCCATTGCTCATACTTCACTGTCCGTCTAGCACTACTATGCTTCTCGACTCTTGTCATATCACCCGTCACTCTCTCACAGTACTGTACAAAAAGAGATAGGTAATATATCTGGCGCGAGAAAGACTCGCGTGTCCCAGCTATGCTAGATGTGCTGCCCTTACCACGTGTTTACAGTGACACTACTCGCTAGCGACTGCGTAAAGGATTTGTATGGAGTATTGTAGTTGTACAAAGTGACCACTAGGGGCACTGTCTATTCTCCATACAAATTATTTACGCTGTCGCTAGCGAGTACGGTCACTTTTACTCATGTTAAGGGTACTGAAGTTGTTTGGGTGAGTGAGATTTATTTTAAACACTTCGTTGATTTTTAATCTGGCAGACCCTTTATGTATGTAACAGCAAAGTTTGTATCGATAACATTCATTATCTAAACCAATGAACTCTTATTATTTTCCAACAAGATGTCTCCGCCATTAAAATGGAGCTAGCTCCATTATTTAAAAAGTTTCAAATTAGATTTCAACTTAAATAAGGAGTTAGTTTCAAAACGTCTCTAACAGAAAATAGCTAATTGCGTATGGAGTTGATTATTTTCTAAAGACATAGTTACATGCATAAGATTACAATACAACAATACTTTATTGCACACCAATAAAGGTTTACTCACAACAATCTTATCGCTAAAAAGCGGTCTCTTCCAGACAACCTTTGGGTGATGAAATTGATGAAAATTTTAACTTAATATAGACTGCTGCACAGCTCATATTCAGCTTATTACTGTTGTGTAAGGGTTGTATAAACGCTTATACACTATACAGCCTGTGAACTACTCGGCCAAAGAGATAAAATGGAATTAGGGCCCTGGCTAAACCTATAAAACCAACTCGAGCGGTAAAATATTTGTTTCGGCAATCTCATCTAAAAATCAACGTTTCTGATACATTATTTCGAGCGCAAACATCTTCAAATTATCCCATCTTTGCCTGCGCTGCAGATCGCAGTAAAATCCCGAAGGATTCTATCGGATTAAGGCCAAAATCCATTGATAGAAATAATTGACCTACTTTCGAGCCTGCTACACGCCTGTGAAAGGTTTCGATTTAAAAAAGGTAGGTAAGGTAGAAATGAAGGAACTTTTACTAAAACTTAACATAAGTACAAAATGTTGAGTTAACATTTCATGTTCTAACAGATGGAAATTATTATAAAGATTAAAAGGGCTTCATCTATGTTTGCTTAGAGTTCTAGTCTCATATATTATTATCATCGTTTTTTTTTCTTTTAATTTTTTTAAAACAAGGAACTTATGATCTATAACATAATATACAGTGGGCGAAAACCGCGCACGGTTTATCTGCCACCGCGTTATCTCTCGCTTACAGCTTATCTCAATATTTTATACTTAAACTATTTATCATTATCGTTAATTTTATACTTACGCTGAAACAATGAGAAAGGTTTATGGTTCTGTATCTTTACCGGCAAAAACGGACGACTTATATCTTATATCGATGTATGGGAAAAACTGTTCTGCAACAGCAAAGTTTGTCGCTCAGTATAGGTTATTTTTCGTTATAATCAATGTAGTGTTTCCATTGATTAATACGGAACCCTCAGTGCGCGAGTCCGAATTGCAAACGACCAGGTTATTTTCTTTCATTCACATCGGTAATAGCTACTCATGTTCTGAGTAAAATCAGCGTATTAAAAAAGCTTACTTTATTATCAGACATCTTTAAGAAACTAAATTGAATTCGATCAGGTTAAAGGTGCATACTTTTAATAGGACTTCTAAACGGCCCATATTTTGCTGCAATTTGTGGCCAGCAACTATGGTCATCCTTCTCAACACCCTAGGCTAGAGTAAGATTCTAATACTATCCGGCCACAAATTGCAGCAAAGCATAGCCCGTTAAGAAGCGCCTTAAAGTTTTTTCATTAAAATAGCTTACGTATACCTACCTATATTGCCTTTTTGGCACACTATCTTTATGTGTCAAAGCGAAAGTAAATAAGTTGAGCGCTTTAATTGAAGTACAAGTTTGCTTGACTTTGACTTTGAAGCAACTTAATATGCAGACAAGCCGATCTAGGACCCAGGCTAAGCACAGAAAATATTAATACAGAATTACAACTTGAAGAAACAAGGCTTTTTCATTCACAATGGATATAATTATGCTCTTTATCTCACCTTACGGAAAGTGAACTAGTTGAGCGTGATAATGTACCAGGAAAGTATGTATCTAGTTAAGAAAAAAACACGAAGACAATCGTACAGTGGACACTTAAACTCAGTCATAAATATCGTAAATAATTAATAACCAATTTGCCAGAAGACAGGCATCATAACCGTTTGTTGAACTTGCATTATACTGGAATTAAGCTTCTGTATGTACTAGAAAGCTGAAATTTAGTATGAGTATGTGTATGTATCACGCCGACAAAACGATAAAATAAAATCTAAAAAAAAAAAAAAACATTTTTTCGCGTACCTCTCGAACACCTAACGTGGGGGTGATTTTTTTTTCCATTCCAACACTAGTGTGGGAGGTCTCGTTGAATACTAGTTCTAGGGACTAGTTTAGAGTGCCCTAACAGACAGAAATGAACGGTAAAGTTTTACTTTCCTACGGACTATTGACAATGCTCCATACAAGTGGCTACGATACTCTGACGTTGTTGGCTAGCAAAAGATACCAATATATATATATATGGAAAACAGCTAAATTGCGATTTTGACCTTGAAGGAGTGCGTTCAGGTAGGTACATGGTTGTCATGCAATTATTGTTTTGTTGAATTATGCAGGCGTGTGAAGCATTTGTATAGAAAAATATTCCAAATCACATATTAAAACTATTTTTATTATTCGTATAATTACAGTATAATATTGTAAAACTCAACACCAGTCTTCATCCCTATTATAATCATATCCCGTGGTTTTCGATGCACGAATGATTTGACGCCTTCTGTTAAATCATTTCTGCATCGAAACCCCCGGGGTATGATCATAATAAAGATGGGCCAAACAACGCGTAGGTAACAAGGAGACAAAGTCAGCGATATCAATTTAGGCGGCGCGTTCTGTTGGGTCGACACACGATACTTTCTGCTGAGAATTGACTGGTGGCGCGTGGTACAAGGGATGAGAGATAGCGGGATTAAATTTTCAAATTTAACTTAACATAGTGGCTGAGCTGTAGACCTGGGGGCTATGATGGTTGCTTTTATCAGGCGATAAATATGTGACATTTTGTTCGTCACGTTTTGACAAAATGCGAGTGGGAGTGACAGATGCTTTGTCGCTTATTTATCACGTGATAAACGCAACCATCATAAGCCACACAGTAAAAAAGTGTTGAAATAGCTGAAATATATTTTTTTTGCCTTTGAAACTTCCATATAGTATCTTCACCATTTAAAAAAAACATTAATCTGAATCCAAAAAAAAACAGACAACCTCACACATTTCCATCTAGTCCCAAATTAAGCTCAACGAGGCTTGTGTTATGGGTACTAGACAACGATACACAAACTTATGCACATAAATATATACTTAAATACATAGAACAACCATGACCCAAACACAAATATTCGTGTTCATCACACAAATATTTGCTCTGGCCGGGATTTGAACCGCTGGCTCAGTAGGCAGGTGTCTACAAACTGCGCCAACCACATCGTTAAAAAATCAAATGTTCAATTATTTAACCTGCTCACATACTTCCACGAAAATCTGTTTAGAAAGACGACTTGTAGGCGAAAACAGTCGGATATCTGAACAGGTGATACGCAGACGCCTCGCTCGCTCGTCAATTTGTATTGTACGTGTAAGGGCTAAAGTACAATACAATACAATACAATACAAAATGCTTTATTGCACACCAAAAAAGTTTACAAATTCAGTACAGAACAATAATTTTAATAACGGTAGACAACAGGCGGTCTTATCGCTAAAGAGCGATCTCTTCCAGACAACCTTTAGGTAGTGGAAGTACTATTGTACAAAGCGTTTATTACGTAAAACATCAATAAATGAATAAATAAATAAACATAACGGTTAGTTGACGTCATTCAGTTTCTAATTTTACAGCAACGCAATGGGTTTACCCTTTGTTTCGTCAGCGATCGATGCATTCCATTCCAAAAGCATTTTGCTCTGAAACCGTAAAATACTTGGGATTGTAATAGAACACATACCTAACCTAATCTAATTAATAGAATGTTATTCTCAGGAAATATGAAAAATTTATGACTTCAGGGGACAAAGATGTCAAAAATGTTCACGAATTTAAAATTCAATGGAAAGAAATGATTTTGTGGCGTTTAAAGCAAGTTTAAGACTGCGCCGAGCGTTAGCGATTGAACCATAGAGCGCGGGCAATGCGTATTTAGATGGGCGCGCGGCCGCCATAGTAAAAATGTATGGAGAATTAAAAGCACTTTTTGATAAATCTGGACCTTTAATACCAAACAATAATTGAAATATTTGATGCGGACGAATTGTAATGTATACATTCATCTTTTTTTTTAACTGACCATCACAATAGATGTCCATTGTTAAAGTATAAAAAAACACGTAACGCCTGCTAACGATTTTACAATTTTCCTCCAACTTTACTTAGTTTTCTAGGGTAAAATATTAATAATCTTATCATTTTTCCACGAAGAAGTTGGTAACACATTCTTCGAAATGCTAAATATTAGTTTAGAAGTGGATTACACAAATAGTGTTGACGTTGTCTACTTAACGGCAACTGCCTATTTTTTTACATTTCGCTCGGTGCAGTTTTAATATTTCAGCTACACAGGCTTTTTCCTGATTCTAAAATCCAATCATCATTATTAGTATCAACGCTCTAACGTACTACATGTTAAGGTCATAGTACAAGCTTTGCTTAGTTAAGGACTAAGTCGATTTGTGTAAGATTGTCCTTTAATATTTATTTATGGTATAGTTAACTACTTATGTCTTAGTTTGTATCCGCTACCGCTAATGCCTTACACGTTCTAAGTTTCCAATAAAATCTTGGCGGCTCAAGCAAATGTGCGCGCGTAAGAGAAACGCTTCTGAATCAATGTAGCATTTTATCAGCTCCCACCGGATTTCGGCTCTACTAAGGCTTATTGTAGAGCATTTATCTAGGGGAGACAGAGCTCTATAAAGGTATTGACCTAGAGAATGCGGTGACTGTAAAAATAATTAGGAAGAATTTTATTTTAAACTAGCGACCCGCCCCGGCTCGGGTACAATGCTGATAAATTATGCATGTATTATGTATATACCTTCCTCTTGGATCACTCTATCTATTAAAAAAACCGCATCAAAATCCGATGCGTAGGTACTTTTAAAAATCTAAGCATACGTCGTCGACGACGACGACGGTGAAGACGCGTTTGGCTCGGTTTGTAGACAACTGCCTACTGAGCCGGCGGTCCCGGGTTCGAATCCCGGCCAGGGCAAATACTTGTTTGTGTGATTAACTCAAATATTTGTACTTGGGTCATGGTTGTTAAATATATGTATTTAAGTATATATTTATACATTTATCGATAGCAAAATTCAAAATTTCAAAACAGTTTCTCATCGATTGTCAAAAATTAATATACATTCAGCGTACTGTATCATAAAACACTGTCTCTTTGTTCCAAAGTTCACATATGTTCTTCGCGGCTCCCACCTTTGGAAACACCCTAACCTGCTTTTAGATTTAGATCATTTAATTGAAGGAACCCTTACGTCCATCTTCAATATTTCTTTCGGTGACAGATCATGGACTCAGGCCAGCCTACCAATTAGGTTCGGTGGCCTGGGCATCCGCAAAATCTCCTGCTTGGCACTACCTGCGTTTCTGGCTTCGGTGCACATGGCCAATAGCCTCATTGGGAAAATACTAGCCCCCTCTGTTGGGGTCCTGGAGGCTGCGCACTGCACCGAGGCCAAAAATGTATGGTCATTAACATGTGGTAACTCGGATGCACCTGATAACCCGTGCTCTCAGAGGCAATGGGATGAGCCTCTCTGTCGGCTAATAAAAAACAATCTCTTAGAGACAGCATGTAGTCCAACAGACCGAGCTCGTCTCCTTGCTGCCGCGGAATGGGAGTCCGATCTGTGGCTGCAAGCCTTGCCATCACACACAATAGGGACTTTGATCGATAATAATAGTTTTAGGCTAGCCACATGTTTAAGGATTGGGGCACCAACAAACGAGCCTCATCGCTGTCGCTGCGGAGCTTTGGTCGATGGCCTTGGCCACCACGGCCTCTCATGCCACCGTAGTGCAGGCAGAATATCTCGCCACGCTAGTATCAATGACGTCATCCGGAGGGCCTTTGTTAGCGCCAAGGTGCCGGCAGTCCTAGAGCCCAGCGGTTTGGCTAGGGACGACGGCAAAAGGCCTGACGGAATGACATTGGTGCCTTGGAGTATGGGTCGGCCGTTGGTGTGGGATGCTACGTGTGTAGACACCCTGGCACCGTCTCATATTCCAGGTACCAAGAATGGTGCTGGCGCGGCGGCTGCGTCTGCGGAAAGCCTCAAACGTCGTAAATATGCTGCTCTCGGTAGCAGTTACATATTTGCGGCGTTTGGGGTTGAAACTCTGGGGCCGTGGGGGCCAAGTGCGCGTCGACTCTTCAAAGAATTGTCGATGCGCCTCATTGACGCAACCCATGACCAGAGGGCTGGCCACTATTTTGCCCAGCGAATAAGCATTGCCATCCAGCGTGGCAATGCGGTCAGCCTTCTGGGCACACTTCCGAGCGACAGCGATTTAGGGCAAATTTTTTATTTGTAAATAGTTTAGGTTTTTAGCATATACTTAGTCTTAGTTACATATTAGTTTATTGTTTATTGTTTTTATTAATATCTTGTGTTTTTTAATAAATAAATATTTTTAGTATATATTTATCTATATAAGTAGGTATATCGTCGTCCGATATTTAGTTATTATTTATTTATTCATACGTAGGGACAGACAGACAACTCAGGCAGCAGGAAGTGACTTTTTCTTTTACTATGTAGTGATTTAATTTCATAAAGTGATTCTGATTCATTTTCATTATGTTCGGTTTAGGGTAACAACTAATATACCTGTAGTTAGGTACTCGTATGTATAATTTCATATGGCATGTATTTAAAATATTTAAATCGATATCTGTATATTATTTTATTCCCTTTTTTTCGATCAAAATGTGTGAAAGTTTCACCAAAAATACTGACTTGCACACTAATTATGCACACTAAATAATGCGAATTCAATATACTATTTAAAGGTATTTGCAAAACTGTTTTACTGGATATAAAAAATAAAACTAACCTAACCTAACCCGGCTGAGTCGGATCTTAGTGTGCAGTGCGAGGATAATTAGTGTGCAAGTCAGTATTTTTGGTGAAACTTTCAAATATATCCGATGTACGAACCATATTTTTGGTGTGAATTCGGTTAAAAAGGTCATCTCGTTTTGTGTGATGTTTAAAAGTTTTTTTTGTAGGACATGTTCAGTAAATCAATTGTTTTTTTTTGCACAGCATTCGTTTTTCTGGTATGCATTCAGTTAATTAGTGGAGTTACCTAGTGTACTGAAAAATTTTACAGATGTGCATTTAAATATATCCCATTTCATATGACTTCGATAGATGTCTCGATCTGTCTCGGTTTTATCCTTAACTATCTGCGTCACGCGCTTGTCCGTTCATCCCACGGGAACACTTCACTTTTTGGGATAAAAAGTAGCTTATGTGTTAACAAAATTTATCATAATTGGTCCAGCCGTTTGAGCGTGAAGAAGCAACAAACATACACACAAACACACTCACTTTCTTTGGCGTTTATAATATTAGGGTGATCGGTGTGATTTTGTGACCTTCCTTGATGTCGCGGCCTAGCATGATCTACAGGGGAAGCGGGGGCGAGACGGGCCTAACCAGTTTAGATAACCCTTCCACGGCCGCTGTCGAGCCGCCAACGCCGAGCTCCCTTCTCTTGCTTCACCGACCGCGCATGCGACACACGCTGCGCACATACGGCTCGCGCATACCATTTTTTATTATTTAAATTAAGACAACCATTGTGGAACCTCGAATTACAAGAAAGTATCGAACATCACGCCTTCTTTATTTTTCTACTGAGACCCCGAGTCTTAACATGGTGACCCCGAAGTGATAAACGTGATTACGTAATTCGCCGCCATTGTCCACGCCGCGAGCCACACCTTCGAGAACGTCGAAGAAGAGGTCAGAAGAGAGCCATTGCCACGTGCCTTCATCAGAGCAGCCATCCTGTCTTCAAGCCGCCGGCCATCATCACGCCGCAGCCACAGCTTAGCCAGGGGAGTGTACCCTTTTCCATATATTTCCTTTCTTTCCAAAAATCGCTCCGCTCTACTTGACTATTAAGCCTTGCCAGTTATTCTCTACTTCCATTTGCACAAGCTTTAGTCAAAATTATTTGCACGTGTCATTTTGCATCCACACCTTAAAATTTTATCTTTGAAATTCACTTCAAGCATTCTTTTCCAAGCTGCAATTGTCCAATTAATGTATGCGCTTAACTATCTGTCCGATATTCTCCTTACGCTCAAGCTTACTTCATTTATTGCGCTAATCATTTCAAGCAGTTAAGCTACATTCAATCATTATACTATCCGCGACTGATTTAAATCAATCTATTAAATAGATTTCGAACCACGATTAGCTTCCCATCTTTTTTATAACCTTTCGAACGTTCATTTACCTATTTTAAAGGCTTCCCATAGTCCTCATAAGTATTTTACAACCTAATTGACAGTGCTATTGTTGTTTTTGCGTAGTGCCATAAACCGGCCCAGGTGCGCTCCACGTCGCCGGCCGCTTATCGCTGCACTTTGCCCCGGCTGTTGCTGTGCGCTCGTTGCTAGCCGCCTGCATCCATCTAACGCATCCTGCGACCACTGGACTGGGGACTTAAGCCGAACTAATTTACGTAACATTTTTGTTTATTTGAATTTAATTGTTCATCCACTTGTTTCGAGTGCTTTTGCGTAGTCATGTCAAATTTGATAAATTCGAGAAGTTCGATTAAAGGTCGCGTGACCAAATTTCGGAACTTTTTAGAGAAGCTAAAGAGGGCCGAATTTGTTTCACAGAAAGAAGTGGATGAATGCTCGATGAGGTTGGATCGTGCACGCATTTTATTAACACAGTTCGATGAAATGCAGAATCAAATCGAGATAGCCGCCGATCCCACCGCATTGGACTCGGAACTTGATGTGAGAGAGGAGATGGAGAAGGAGTTCTTCACGCTCATATCGGATGCTCAACAAATAATCGAATCCTCAACCGAAAAATCCGAAGTCGCAAGCGTCAAGTCAGAAGTTCATAGTCATTGCAATCATGAGAACGAATTAAACTTCAGACTGCCTTTAATAAAAATCGCTAACTTCGACGGTTCTTACTTTAAGTGGTTAGAGTTCCGAGAATCTTTTGACTCGCTTATCAATAAAATCGAACGCATTAAGCCGATTCACAAATTCCATTACCTTAATTCTTATTTAGAAGGTGAAGCGGCACAGGTTATAAGCAATTTGGAAGTCACCGAGGCTAATTATGCCGAAGCTTGGCGTCTCCTCTGCGAGAGATACGACAATAAGAAGCAGCTGATTAATAATCATTTAATTTCTTTGTTCAATCTTCAGCCCATAGGTCGCGAGTCGGCCAAGGTTCTGCGTTATTTGGTGGACCACGTGTCCAAAAACTTGCGAGCCTTAGAAACGTTGGGTTGCCCCACTTCGAAGTGGGATGTTTTGATTATTCATATGGTATCTGCCAAACTCGACAGCAATACCAGTTTAAAATGGGAAGAATTTAAAAATAATAATTTTAATGACAATTTGCCTTCCTTGGCCGACTTCAATCGGTTTTTAAAGGGTCGCGCCGATGTTTTAGAATCGGTACAGCGAAATAGGTCTGAGAAACCGCTCATTAATAATAAACGTGAACCCCATTTCCCTCATAGTAGGCAAGATAAATATAACGTGCGAACTTTCACAATTTCAGCCACTCCCGGCACTTCGTCACCTGCTTCGCCTCCTTCGTGTGTCTTCTGTCACGGGAGCCATCGTATCTACGACTGCTCGTCCTTCCTGGCACTGTCCGTTGAAGATCGCATTTCTGGAGCAGCTAAGTTGAAACTCTGTCTCAATTGTTTGCGTAAGGGACATACTTCGCACCGTTGCAGAGTAGTTCCATGTTTCACTTGCAAGAAGCGCAACAATACGTTGTTGCATAGGGAGGTTCCTCAGGCTGTAAGTCCGCCGCCCGGCGAACCGGTTCATGCGCCGCCGCCTGCACTCGCGTGCAATAATATGACTGTCGCGCGTTCCGATAACGTTTTATTGTCCACAGCGCTCATCGATGTTTACAATCCGGGTACTAATGAATATGTTACCGCTCGCGCGATCTTAGACTGCGGTAGTATGGCGAGTTTAATTACGGATAATTTAAAACAAAAGTTAAATTTAACGCCATTGCCGAATACGGTTAGTGTGGTAGGAGTAGGCAATGTACCTTTGTCCGGCACGCCAGATCGTTGCGTTATACAGATACGTTCAAAACACGACAATAAAATGCAGTTAGATGTATCGTGTTTAGTGCTGCCTACTATCTCTAGTAACTTGCCGCATAAGTACATCGATGTCTCGCGCTTATCGCTGCCTAGAAATATTAAATTAGCTGATCCCGCTTTTAATGAGCCCGCGCCTGTTGATGTTTTGCTCGGCGCAGATGTTTTTTGGCACTTGATCGGATCTGAGCAAATCGATTTAGGTAAAGATATGCCAGTGATGCGTAAATCTAAATTAGGTTATTTACTTGCTGGACCCATGAGCGTTTCGATAAGGTCAAATGACGCTTCATTTAATTCGGTTGTACAATGTAACCACCTGTCCACCTGCGACAATAGGTTAGACGAATCTTTGACCAAATTTTGGGAACTGGAGCAGATTCCTCAACCCACTAAGCCCTTCAGCGACTTAGAAATCGAATGCGAGCAACATTTTGTGACTCATACTTATCGCGACGAAGATGGTAGATTTTTTGTACGATTACCGTTAATCACCGAGCCTGATTGTTTAGGTAATTCATTTCGATTAGCGAAAAATCGGTTTCTTGCGCTAGAAAGACGGTTTAAAAAGAATCCTGCACTTAAGTCACTGTATCAGAAGTTTATTAATGAGTATTCGGAATTAGGCCACCTTTCTGTGTCTGACGTTGCCATTCCGGACCCGTCGTATTTTGTACCCCATCATGCCGTTTTGAAACCCGCTAGTGAATCCACGAAATTGAGGGTTGTATTCAACGCTAGTTTGGTTACGTCATCGGGATATTCTATAAATGATTTGCAAATGGTGGGACCCACCATTCAGGACTCGTACTTACAAATACGTTCTGACTGGTGATTGCGAAAAAATGTACCGGCAAGTTAGGGTCCAAGAATGCGATCGGGACTTGCAGTTAATTCTCTGGCGGAACCATGAAAATGAGCCGTTACAGACTCTTCGCCTTAAAACTGTGACGTATGGGTTTTCGTCAGCTAGTTTTTTAAGCACTAGATGTTTATGGCAGCTAGGCGAAGAGTGCAGTGACAATAAAATTAAAAACATTATACAAAACGACTTTTTAGTCGATGATTTATTGACAGGGTCAGATACAGAAGAGGAACTGCACTATATAAAAAAATCTGTAGAACAGGCTTTGGCAGCTGGATGCTTCCCATTGCGTAAATACCGCTCTAATTTGCCTTCTATTTTGCGAGAATCTCAGAGCCCAAATCCAGAAGGAAATTTAATTATTAGTTCTGCGTCGCACACATTAGGTGTCGGCTGGGATTCTACCACGGATTTCATTAATTTCCCCACCGAATATTCTGCTAAGACTGAGTTCCCTACTAAGCGATCAATTCTCTCGGATTCTTGCAAGATTTTTGACCCATTAGGAAACTTGTGTTTAATTACGGTTATTCCGAAAATATTAATTCAAAAATTGTGGGTGTCGAAAATTGGTTGGGACGTACCTGTGCCCGAAGATATTAAAAATTCATGGCAAAATTTTGTTAACAGTTTATCGCATTTAACGTCACTTCAAATACCGCGTCATGTATTATGTAATTTGCCCAATAACATTGAGATGCATTGTTTTGCCGACGCTAGTCAATCAGCATATGCCACGTGTATTTATTTAAAATCAGTTAATGATAACGGAGAGGTAGTCGTTAGGCTTCTGTGTGCCAAGGCCAGGGTTTGTCCGGTCAAGGCCCTTACAATAAATACCCCGTGCTGAGTTATCTGCATGTGTGCTAGGCGCGCAGCTCGCATCAGCTGTTTCGAAGACGCTGCGTTGCCAGATCGCGCGCACTGTTTACTGGACTGATTCGTCGATTGTTTTGGCGTGGCTAAAAACAAATTATAATAAGCTTCAAACGTTTGTTTCTAATCGGGTTGCTATTATTTTAGAGTTGACCGAAGGCAGCGCGCCGTGGCGCCACGTTCCCACGTCCCTCAACCCATCTGATTTTGCGTCACGTGGGGTTGATGTTTCCGCATTAAGTAACTTAGATATGTGGTGGAACGGGCCATCTTTTTTATATGAGCCTGAATATAACTGGCCGCAGTTTGCCGCGAATGTAGGTGTCGACGTTTTACCCGAATTAAAAGTTAATGTTAATTTAACAAATGCGACAAACGAGGAAAATTTTATTGATTTCGACAGGTACTCGAAGCTAAAAACGTTACAGCGCTCATTAGCGTACGTGCTTAGATTTATATACAATTGTTTACATACGAACGATAGGCGCGTAGGTATTTTGCAGCCTGAGGAACTAGAACGGTCGTTTAAAGGGTTAGTTCGATTGTCACAACAAGACAGCTTCCCTCACGAGTTAATGGTACTTCGTGACAAGCGATCGCTTTCTTCTAAAAATAAAATTATTTCTTTAAACCCATTTCTCGACGAAGAAGGGCTTATGCGTGTAGGCGGAAGACTTACCTCGTCTTTTTATGCGTTTGAAAAACGCCACCCTTTGATTTTGCACGCTAAACACAGACTCACGATTTTATTGTTTCGGCAGGAGCATATACGTCTTCTCCATGCTCCTCCTCAACTGCTACACGGTTCGATCAGAGAGTTTGTATGGGCTGTGCGCGGACGCGACCTTGCTCGCACAGTGGCTCAGCAGTGCGTCACGTGTCGTCGCGCCGCTGGCAATACTTCCGCTCCAATGATGGGTCTTCTGCCTCCTGAGCGTGTTACGCCAGATTATCCCTTTGTTGTAACCGCCGTCGATTTTGCGGGTCCCTTTTTTATAACTGATAGACATGGGAGGGGATGTAAAATCACTAAGTGTTATTTAGCCGTGTTTGTTTGCACCCGTTACAAATGTTTACATTTAGAGGCCGTAAGTCAGCTGTCTTCCGATTCCTTTATATTGTCGCTACGCCGTTTTATCGCTCGTAGAGGAAGACCACGCGAAATTTGGTCGGATAACGGTCGAAATTTTACGGGCGCGGCTAGGGAACTTAGCGCTTTATTAAAGGCGGATTCTGATCACATCTCCAATTTCACATCTGACGAGTATATTAAATTCAAATTTCAGCCGGCTTATGCTCCCCATTTCGGTGGCTTGGTCGAAAGTTGCGTAAAGTCAGCCAAATTTCATTTGAAGCGCATTTTAGGAAATTCCCATTTAACTTTCGAGGAGCTGGCAACCTTATTTAGTCAGGTGGAGGCTATCCTAAATAGCCGACCCTTATGTCCTTTGTCTTCCTCCCCTAACGATTTCCAACCTCTTACTCCAGGTCACTTCATCATCGGCAGAGCGTTGACGTCATTGCCATCGCCCAGTTTGCCTGACATAACGCAAAACCGCTTAGACAGGTTTCAGAGGCTTGAGGCGCTGAGGCAGCATTTTTGGAAGAGATGGCAACTCGAATACATCTCCGAGCTCCAGCAACGGACGAAGTGGCGCGTTCCTGGCAGATCCATGCAGCTGGCCGACCTGGTGCTGATCAAGGAGGAAAACGCTCCTCCTCTTCACTGGCGGATGGGGCGAATCACGAAACTATTCCCTGGCAAAGACGGGATTTCCCGCGTGGCTGACGTTGCCACTTCTACAGGCACCTACAGACGAGGTGTCGCATATCTTTGCCCTTTACTGGACGAGACCAACTGCAGTCTCCAAGGGCCCCCAGGATGTCGCGGCCTAGCATGATCTACAGGGGAAGCGGGGGCGAGACGGGCCTAACCAGTTTAGATAACCCTTCCACGGCCGCTGTCGAGCCGCCAACGCCGAGCTCCCTTCTCTTGCTTCACCGACCGCGCATGCGACACACGCTGCGCACATACGGCTCGCGCATACCATTTTTTATTATTTAAATTAAGACAACCATTGTGGAACCTCGAATTACAAGAAAGTATCGAACATCACGCCTTCTTTATTTTTCTACTGAGACCCCGAGTCTTAACACTTGATGTTAGTTGACGCTAGTAGTCCTAGTTTTATAGTTGACATAATTATGTAGATTTGATGTTTAGTTTTATACAAATATTGGTGTATAAATTTTATAATAGATTTCGCTGCCGTTCAATGGATCTTTAGGATCGTGTTGTTAAGATTTTTTCCTAATTTGATAACCAAGTTAACAAACACAACCAAAACAAAAAGCCTGTAAATTATCCAATGTACATACTCCAACGTAATTAGGTTTTTTAATTTTATTCGATACCATCACTAATAGTGTTGTATATTTCTTGTACCTATTTTAATTAAAGTAAGCCTATTTTCGCATTTTACTACCTAACTTTCGTAACCTAACTTCCATCCAATAAATTATACATAAGCTACCTCCTGTAACCTTTCATAACTCTATTAAAATAACAAATATATTCCAAACGCGTCCTTACTTATAACTCCAATCTAATTTCAATATGAAGTAAAACAAGATGACTTTAGGAAACTATTCCTCTCAGGTCTATATCTTAGAATTACTTGAGGCCTAGATTTTAAGCAGAGGGATGAATAATGTAGGTCTTGACGTGTCTAGTGTGCGCGTGCCGGGCTTAATGCTAAAGCCACACCTACGCAAACGTGGAATAGTGGTACGATACTACCCTGCTATAATAAAAGGTCGTATATTTATATGGATTTCATAGTAAGATACGACTTCTCGTCACACAGCAGAATAGGGATGTTACTAGTGTTAAATTCTACAGCATAATAAAATTACTTCAATTTTTTTTTATATTACTAAGTAGGCAATTAAGTGGCAGTGGGCGGGGCACATTGCTCGTAGAATCGATGGCCGTTGGGGCAGAAAGGTTCTTGAGTGGCGACCGCGGACCGGAAGACGCAGCGTTTGAAGGCCTCCAGCAAGGTGGACCGACGACCTGGTTAAGATCGCGGGTAGAAATTGAATGAGGGCGGCGCAAGATCGATCTTTGTGGAGGACTTTGGGAGAGGCCTTTGTCCAGCAGTGGACGTCTGTCGACTGATATGATGATGTAGGCAAACGGGCGCCCAGACCACCTGATTTGTGTGATAAACTCGAATATTTGTGCTTGAGTCATGGTTGTTCTATGTATTTAAGTATATATTTATCTATATAAGTATGTATATCGTCGTCTAGTACCCATAACACAAGCCTTCTTGAGCTTAATTTAGGTCTAGATTGTCTGATATTTATTTATTTATTTACAACAATGCGAACATTGCTGTTTGGCGGTAGTTTAGTGGGCAAGACGGTAGTAACAATCCAGACACACCCTGCACGATGCCCTACTACTCCAAAACTCATGAAACAAAGTAAAAAAATCCGAGAAATATGTGACTTCAAAGTTAAGCGGATTTTATTTTAAAATTGAAATTGTTTTCAGAATCCTCATAATTTAACAAAGCAATAATTGTATGACAACCATGGACTTAAATGCACATTTTCACTGTAAAAATGGCAAATTACTTGTTGTCTCAATACAAATAATGATACCCATAACGTTATAATGGCGTCACGATCAGATGGCCATTTGTATAAAGCGTTTTCGTTTTTAGCGCTCCGTAGGAATGTTGAACTTTGACCATTCCATGTAGACATTTGATCCCAATAAAAAAAAACGATTGATGCTCTTAAAAATAATTTTCTTCACGCCTAATCAAGACTCAATCCATAACGAGTTTATGTTGTCGTTATGCCATTTATCTGCACAAAGCAAAAGATAGGTGTCCCTCGTTTGACCAAAACTCATTTAACAAAATGACACTTGACAAACAACGTTTTACAAAAAAACGTTTCGCCAATTGATCATTTTACAAATGACTCACTTCACCAAATGATCAGATGTTAAATTTACATTTTACAAATAATCATTTGACAAAATGATCATTTAGCAACTGAGTTATTAGAAAAAACTACTCTGGTCTAAAAAAACGTCTGGTACAATGTATTATTGGTATGGTATTATTTGACAAGTGTTTCGTTTGTTTTTTAGAGCAAATCTAACTTTTTATTTGCTCTACTATTTTTACTATTTTAGATCGTAGAGCACAGTGGATAGATTCATTAATGGGTTAGGTTATGTTAGAACTGCGACCACAACAGCGCGCGAGCCGAGCGAGCGAAGCGAGCGTACCGCGGCAGCCGTCGGCGAAGCGCCAGAACAAAAAAAAAAGTTCAATTTGCTCTATCCGTAAAACTCGTAGAGCAAACTTGAGGAAAATGTACAATTTGCTCTATTAGTAAATACAGATTGTAAAGCATAGTGGATAGATTCTAATATAGTAGCGGAATAAATTACCCAACTACAGATTACAGACTAAATCATAATGTTTGCAAAAGAAGTACTTACTTTTTATGAAATAACATTTTGTTAAATAATATTTTGTTATTTAACACAATTATCAAGTGTAGTGTTTGTTAAATAATCATTTGCTAAGTGCCTTTTTGTAATATGATACTTTTGTCAAGTGTCTCGTTTGCCTAATGAATATTTGTTGAAACGTTGTTTGGTCAAATGATCATTTGTCAAACGTTTTTTGGTCAAACATTAGTAAACCCAAAAGATAGCCCTTTCATAGAATGCTTTCATAGACATTTTGATAGGCAACATACTTATGCAGCATACTTTGAAAGTCAACTTAATATCAATATACTTTAATTATTTAACTGAATTGTAAGCATATGAAAATAAATATTTACCAACATTTCGTTTAATAAAACAGATTTGCACACGCCATGGTGGGCGATTTCATAAATAATTTTCATTTATTTTCTAATTTAAATATACTATTTATATGTCCTACTATTTTTCATTTTTCATTACGTTACTTCCACACAAAAGTGCTTAAAAAGTAGCGTAAATGGAATCGTAAAAATTGAGAGGTTTTTTTCTCCGGAATCAATAGTGCTCAGGATTACAATACAATACAACAGTACTTTATTGCACACCAATAAAAGTTTACAAAAGGAAACAAGACGAATACAATTTATAATTAACGGTAGATAACAGGCGGTCTTATCGCTAGGAAGCGATCTTTTCCAGGCAATCTTTGGGTAGTGAAATTGATGAAAAATTTAACTTAATACAGAGAAAGTGCAGCAGAAGGCGAAGGGAGCACACAATTAGATACTAACAAAAAACAAATACGCATATACGTTAATATACACATACATAAATCATACATAAAACGTAGATCTACATATTTAAATATATGTATGTATATATACGATAATATATATAGACACTAAGACATACAAGGTGCCCATGAGCATTGCGGAAGATTTTAACCACGCATTCCTGAGGTCCTAAGGAGTAATAAATCTTATATGAACCTACGCCAATTTATGTTTTTTTTTCCATACAATAAATACTTGATAAAAAATAATAAGGTGGTACTGCTTATGCTCAATGCTCATTGGCACCTTGTATAAGGATCTTTTATAACGCTACGCAATACAGTCAGTGATGAAAAACAGTTTCAGATTTTGAGTTGGAATAACTTAAAACTAACAACGCCCTAATAGTTGCGTAGGTGTGACCTTAGCTTAACATTTCTAGTGTGAACGTACTCGTATGTGTCGAAGAGCTTAAAAGGTAACTTATTTTCAGAGAAGCAAAAATGCTTTTACTTAAGCACTTGCCTTTTGTGCGCGTAACAATATTTCATCGCATTAGCAAATATACGTTTTTAGAGCTTGAAAGGATTTTTTAGGACTTTTATGTAGTTTTAAGTTATTTTACTTAGTTTTTGTTATTTTTAGAAAATATGCGGGATGGCTTGAGTGTTTCTGTCGGCAAAGGATTTAGTGACATGACATGTGACAGTGAAAAACATTTATCGACTATTGTTTAATTCGAATTTAAACATTTAAAAAACAATTTTAACTCTTGGGAATTCGAATTTTGGCTATGTTGTAAACACCATTTTGAAAAATCACCACCGACTTCAAACCTATACTTACCTATACTTCGATAAATATAAGTATAGGGTTACTTCGATATCTAAGTCATTTTTTTTTTTTATTATTCAATTTCACAATATACATTGCATTTGAAATAGAAACTTATAACTACAAATCCACATTAAATAAAAACAATTGGTAAATAATTATAAACAATGTCAATTAATTCACTAAAGCTATTAAATATTCAAATTATCAATCCCATTAAAAACAATTTAAAATTCAAATCAAAATTTGTACTTCAATTAATGTATATACCAGTAATGCCAGTGCTATTTGATTTTGTTATGAGTCGGTCAAAAATTCTTCAACTGAATAAAAACACTTCCTTAGCAAAAATGATTTAAGCCTATTTTTAAACAGGTTAGCGCTCGACAGTAACTTCAACTCAACCGGCAACTTATTGTACAATGAAATTTCCTGGTAACCTGCAGAATGCTTAACTACTTTGAGCCTAGCGTTTGTAGCCAGATGTGGCAGGTTCTTTCTCCTTGTCTCCAGACGTTTTGTTCTTTCTTCTGGAGTTTCAATGTTTGGAAGACGCTTTATTAGATCGCTGAGGACTACAAAAATATACAAACTAGGCACAGTGAGGATTTCAAATTCCAAGAAATAATTCTTGCATGACGTCATTTGAGGTATTTTGGCCATGATCCTAATTGCCCTTTTTTGTGCCACAAAAGCTGCATTTATGTTGTACTTATAGCTGTTGCCCCAGAACTTTATGCTATACCTAAGTTTGGATTCAACCAAAGCGTGGTACACCATTTTGAGTTGAACCAGTTTTGCCTCATCTCTAAGGCTTCTGAGAGCATAGCAAGCGGAACTTATTGAGTTAACGACAGCTACCAGTTCGTTTTTCCAATTTAACTTTGAGTCTATATGTACACCAAGAAATTTTACAGAATCTACTTGACTTAAAACAGTTGACTCAACTTGGCTGGCTACATTCGTAATGACTTGCAGAACATCTTTATTACTTGCAGTTGTTTTGAAGAGTAATGCGTGAGTTTTGTCACAGTTCAATTTTAACCTATTTATACTAAACCATGATTGAAAGAACTTCAACACTTCATTTACTCGGTGGTTTAATTGCACGATGTTTTCTGCGGATATAATGGCGTTTGTATCGTCAGCAAAGATAACTAGTTGAGTGTCCGGTACAGAGTGATATATGTAATTTATGATGTCATTAATAAAAATTATAAAAAATATAGGACCTAATATAGAGCCTTGTGGAACTCCTCTAGAAAGTGTGGCCAGTTTTGAGTTAAACGTTTTTTCGTTTCTATCCTCCATCCACCTTATCTCAACAAACTGTTTCCTGTTTGTGAGATAAGAACGAAAGAGAGTCAGCACGTTACCTCTAATTCCGTAATGCTCTAACTTTGATAGCAAAATGCTGTGGTCAACCGTGTCAAAAGCTGAGCTTAGGTCTAAAAACAACCCCGCTACCTTCTTTTTAGAGTTGAGTTCACCGACTATATCCTCAATTAGGGTCGTGATTGCTTCCTTTGTGCCCCTGCTTCTTTGATAACCAAACTGTCTTTTGTTAAGTATGTTATACATGTGGAGGTGCTTCATCAATCTGTCTTTCATAAGCGTCTCCAGGATTTTAGAGAGTGCGGGAAGAAGAGAAATTGGCCTATAATTTTTCGGGTCCCATTTGGCACCTTTTTTGTGAACCGGTATGACTTTTGCTATTTTAAATTGATCTGGAAATGTACCAGTTTCGATACATTCATTGAAAAAGTACGTTAAAGGTTCTGCGAGAATATCAATATTTTCCTTTATGACTACAATTGGGATCTCATCATACCCACATGAGACCTTCGGTTTAAGATTTTTTACTATGAACCTGATTTCAACCGGATTTACTGGATCAAAGATCATATCATCTTGTACTCTTGTAACATGTGCTAATAACAAAGAGATGGCTTTATCAGGAAGGTCACGAGTGTCATTTCTTTGTGTAAATCTATCTAAAAGAACTGAACACACTTTATCAGGTAAATTAACAATTTTGCATACACCGTTATCCTGATCTATTTTCAAGAGCATGTTATCGTTAGATTTTTCTTTCACCTTGTTCCGATGCTTTTGGACAATCCGCCATATTTCCTTTGAGGAATCTTTTGCCTTTTCGATTTGAGACTGAACTGCGAGTCGTTTAGCATTTCTTACGACCCTTTTAAAAATATTAACATATTTTCTCCTATAGCTATGGATCGATGGAGAACTACCATTTTTGTATGTTGTAAGGACACGTTTCATAGTACTAGAGACTCTAATCCCTTTAGTTACCCATTTTATGGTACCACTTGAGCTAGGTGACAATTTGATTTTAACTTTTTTGAAACTGTCTTTAAAGATCTTATTAAATTTCAGAATAAAGGTATTTACACCTATGTTTACCCAGTTTTCCCACATTATTTTACTACGAAATTTCTGTTTACCAATTTCGTTAATTTTCCTAACTGTCTTCCATGCTGATCGGTTGGTGTGGGACTTGCTATTTTCGTCTACCGTTAAGGTGCAGTGAATTCCAGCGTGCCCATCAGCTAGTCCATTATGATCCACTAGCGGATAGGATACGCATGAGTCAGGTAGATTAGTCAAAACATTGTCCAAGCATGACTGAGTATCATTACGAATGAAGGTTGCGGTTTCAACAAGGTGCCTAAAATTGTAAGAAGTAAGTAGTGACAAGAACTCTAACGTTTTCTTGTCCTCTTTCAACAGGTTGACGTTGAAATCACCACAGATGATGCACTTTTTGCTAAAGAAGTGTTCCAGCAGTTGCTCGAGCAAATTTATAAAGATATCGAAATTGGCATCGACTGGGTTACGATAGCAACAAATAATGTTAACATTTGTGTTTAAATCTTTGACACCACAGACCTCAAAATATTCATCTTTGTATAATTCCCTGCAAATTGAGAGTTCTATGGCCTGCCTATCTATATGACCTAAGATTAGTGAGCCTCCCCTTTTTTTCTTTGATCTGGTATTAAACACTGCAAGTTTATGTCCCGCCAGGCTAAAAAGGGGGGCCGAGATAGTATTCAGGAAATGTTCACTTATACAAACATAGTGAATAATGTGAGAGAGATTATCAAGATACAGTTCCAATTCATCCTTCTTGTTAGTTATACCACATAAATTCTGATAAAATAGACATAATTCCATACGAGATTTTTCTAAGGCGTTTTTAATAGATTCCGGGTGCGGCTCTGGTCTAAAAAAATATTGTTATTAGATAGTTGATTTAAGTCTGAGTTTAACCTGGAATCTATTAAATCAAGTATAAGTATACTTAGGTTTTTGTCGGTTGTGATTGTGATTTTTCCGATTATCGTGAACATTTGTGATATTTTCATGATGATCGGTTGAGAAATGCGACCTGGTATCCGGACATCCGAACATCCGGACATACGGACGTAACATAAGATAATATACGGCCAAGCTGCAATAGAGACGTCTCCCTCGCTCGGTCAACTACAAGTCTCTGCATCCGATATGCAAATCCAACATTATTTCATCCTAGTTTACAATGGAAATGCGTGGAATAATATAATCCTCAAATTGAACGAATCGAGTTTAAATTCGGTGCGAGCCGTGATTCGCATAGCATTTCAGCTGATTTCTATCCTGCTCGTATTTCATGTCGTCTGAAGCGAATCTAAGACTTATTTTATTGCGAATAAGTCCTGAATTTGCTTCTAAAAGGATGGGGAAATAGACAATGTTGAGTGTAAACGAGAAAGTCATTTGAGATAGGATTACGTGTGTCTGGATTGTAGTTATGTTGGTATCTATATGGTGAGCAATCCAAATGAGGCTTTTCGAGAATGCTTTGCAAAATCGCTAATTCAGCAATGGTAGGCTTTATTACAATCATATACCTAACGGATACGAGTATATATACAAATGTCGCAGATTGCTAGTTTTAAGATTTATAATTGTAATCAAGTAGCTACAACTAGTTCCAATTTGCGATGGTGGTGGAGAGACACCGTGATGCCACGTGTACGTGTGAGACCGACGGGTCATTTTACCGAAATTTCTTACATCGATTTCCATGTCACCTAAAACTATTCCGAATTTCATTATATTATTAACCTAAAATTATAGTAAAGGCGATAATATGAACGATTATGTCGATGAACAAATAAAATAATGAAGTAAAATTCAATGACATGATTCTTGTTAACAAGTAATAAAAAAATTCTGCGAATAGTGTTATAGATAAAGTGTTAATAGTGTTAAATGATGAATTCTCGAGACCGAGCCGTGGAGGTGGGGCTGTCTGGATGGTTGGTCATTCTTTTACCTATAGCGGAACCAATAGTTCCTCGCTCAACGAATCAGTCGGTTTACCCTTTACTGATGATAGTTTGTAGTTTGTCGATTTTCGAGTATTAATTGACCTTCATCGCTGGATTATCTGCGCTCTCGTGGATACTCTTTCAAACGAGTCACCAGGTGAAGGGCCGATTTGTCCCACCTCGTCATATATATAGATTTTTGCTATTCAAAGTACATTATTAATAAGAAAATAATAACCGTCATGGTATCCTATCACAACGCCAAAAAGTCGTGTTCCGTCTGTAACGTTGCGCCTAATTTTAATTTGTCCGAAAGCATTTTGTTCCTGAAACCCTCAATATTTTAAGGGTTTTATTAGCATCGTTTTAAATAACCAATTAGGTAAGGTTGTTTTCTATAATTATTGTGAAATATTAACAGTTTGCGAATAAAATTGCTTGATGAATGAATGAATGAAAATTTGAGGTGGAAAACAAAAATTGGTGTTTCAAATTGGTAACCGACGGTCATAGGTCAATGTAATGAAATTACGAATTATTATATTTCTAGCACTTTTATTTTGTATTTTAAACTATCACATGATCCCATTGACGACGCAGTTGGCTCAGTTTGTAAGCACCTGCCTACTGAGCCGGCGGTCCCGGGTTCGAATCCCGGCCAGGGCAAATATTTGTGTGATGAACTCGAATATTTGTACTCGGGTCATGGTTGTTCTATGTATTTAAGTATATATTTATCGACATAAGTATGTATATCGTCGTCTAGTACCCATAACACAAGCCTTCTCGAGCTTAATTTGGGACTAGATCGATTTGTGTGAGGTTGCCTTATCTTTATTTCATATTATTTATTTATTTATCCCATGTGGTACACTAGAAACCTCACGACAAAAAGAAAATTCCCGCCACTCCGTCGTTTTTGAGGGCAGCATACAAATAGACGGATTTCAATAGAAAACCCTGGGCAGTTAAGCTGTTTAATCAACTAGGCCCCATAGTGCCCCGAATTCCCCGGTTCCCGTATCAAACTAATTTCATTACGGAACCCTCGTCCTGGCTCTAATCAACTAATTATTTTAGGGGCCCGTAAAAATAGAATCCTGCGTGTCGGTAATTGGCGCGGGCCGTTAAAAATATACGCACTTTAGATTAAATCGAACGGTAGATGCGAAAGTAAAGAAGCAACAACAAACACACATCAACAAATAAACATTTGGATTAATCAAATAACGTAAAAAAACATAACCAAATGTAGAGCAAAAAAAAATTTTTTTTAATGCTTTGAGCGGGTTTTGAACCCACCTCGCCACGGCTTTTCAAGCCCGTTCAAAGTATACAAATATTTTTCTAAATTTTGCTTCTATAATATTTAGTTTACGCAAGACATTAATACTTTAATAAAGAACAAAAAATCATATTTATTTCAAGCATTAGCCACCGACGGTTTAGTTCAGCATAATTATTGTGACATTGGAACTAAAACTGTTTGCCTAAAGCCATACCATTGATACATTTAAGTAAGTTTAACAGGCAATGTATGAAGGCGAACATAATTATAATTTAATAATATATTGCAATAATGTTCAATATCATTTAATTTATGGTTTTACAATTAAGTAGGTACATGTTCCTTTATAAAGCTATGTGTGATACTGATTTAATAAAGTTATATATTTCTAAAGTACCAAATTATTCACTCCGATTCGTCTGTCATAGCCGATGCTCTCAAAAAACAGTGTTAAAAACTCTTTGATAAAATGACTAATCTCCGATTTTGTATCAAATGATGTTTTTTTCCTAAGAAAATCAAGTTGTCATGCAGCTTTCCCAGCGTTTTGACGCTCGTTCATTTAATTTTTGTTAATAATATTTTCTTCGGTTTCCGCGACTGTCACACATTTAAATAAAACAATTTATCCGGATTATATCGCGTATATTAATTATTTGAGCCTCCTCGACGTTTCAGTACCTTTACAGATACCGTTGTCAAAGGTTGACTAAGAAAAACACAATTTTTCTCTGTCAAAGTTACATTTGTGCAAACTACCCATTTTGTAAATATTAATTTAAAATAAAGGAGTTCATACATGCCAGATGGGCCTAATGTGTAAAGACAGTTACACATGTGCCAGAAGGGCATTATTATTTATTTAAAATATCTACCAGCGGTTCACTAAAGGCTTACTGAGGAGAAAGAACCGCCAAAGAAAATTCCCAGATTGCCTTATTTATTACTATAAAATACTTTTAAACAAAAACTCTACATATACTACTTTTAACACTAATTTGTTTTACACCGTTCGAGGCCCAAGGTTTCCAGTCTTGTCAACACTGGTTTTTGACAACACTTCAATCCTTGCCAGAGAAAAACGACGTTTTCCCAGAATGTTGCGCGAGGCTATTGAAATCAAAAAATATCCCAATTTCAATAGAGAAGATGGTTTGTCATTACCACCGGCTTGGGATCCTGTTGTACATCTTATCAAGGATCAAGCAAGACACAAGACTGGAAACCTTGGGCCTCGAACGGTGTAAAACAAATTAGTGTTAAAAGTAGTATATGTAGAGTTTTTGTTTAGAAGTATTTTATAGTAATAAATAAGGCAATCTGGGAGTTTTCTTTGGCGGTTATTTCTCCTCAGTAAGCCTTTAGTGAACCGCTGGTAGATATTTTAAATAAATAATAAATGCCCTTCTGGCACATGTGTAACTGTCTTTACACATTAGGCCCATCTGGCATGTATGAACACCTTTATTTTAAATTAATATTTACAAAATGGGTAGTTTGCACAAATGTAACTTTGACAGAGAAAAATTGTGTTTTTCTCAGTCAACCTTTGACAACGGTATCTGTAAAGGTACTGAAACGTCAGGGAGGCTCAAATAATTAATATACGCGATATAATCCGTTTAAATTGTTTTATTTAAATGTTATTTTTTGTTAGTTTTAAGAAAGTAATAGACCATGAGCCGAACATTGGCGTAAGCTACTAAATCTCGGTAAATACATCATGTTCTAGGGATAGGATATCGATAAAAAAGATGTCGAAAAGTATAGTTAAATAAATATATGTGCTCATTGAACATTCTCGATTACTATAAAGAGGTTCGATGTCATATCTGATCTGATATCGAGCCCCTTAAATTAAGATAATAATAAAAGTATGAGGATGTCATTTGAATCAAAACGACAATTTACGTATATTATGAAAATTATTTTAAAATAAACATACCTACAAGTAAATACACATTTTAATATGTTTATATTTTTTATTTGAAAATGTGAAGAAATAAGTAATATTTATTTATGTCAATGACATTTAGATGTTGACAGTAACATCGATATATTTTTGTCGATAAAATATTTTACCACGTCACTTTCGTATAGATGCCCCGAGTTATCCCAGGTAGGATCTGAAACACTAATTTTTGTTTCCTATCTGTTATGTTCCGCCAAATTTTCATTTGGCCGAAAGCCAGTTTTTCCAAAACTAACTAAATGGGCTCTTTAAAACGATAATCCTTAAAATATTACGGGTTTCACGAAAAAACTCTTTCGGACAACTGAACATTTAGCGAACAATTTTACGGAGTTATGATAGGCTGGCAACTAAATATTATTCAGCACTATCTGTACCCTGCGGTGATACCCGCTCATCCCACGGGAACACTAAATTTATGCGGGATGAAAAGTATCCTATGACCTTCCCCGGGACTGAAATATCTATACACCAAATTTCATCCAAATCGGTTCAGCGGTTTAAGCGTGAAGAGGTAACAGACAGACAGACACACTTTCGCATTTATAATATCATATAGTACTTAATATAGTATGGATTTTAACAAAGTGACACATCTTCACTTCGCTCCATCTATTGCTTTGATTTTGTTCTGCCAGAAACTAGTTTATGATTACTTCGTCCACGGTCACGCACCGTTGGTTAACTTTACATTATATCACAAGTGCTATAAGAGCACTAACACACCGATTTTTTTTTTTACTTTTTTTTGTTAGTTTCACAAATTAACCGCTAGTGGCGCTCTCCATACAAATCCTTTACTGTCGCTGCCGGTGCCGTATCGACTATCATACATCGAGGTGCTGAAGTGTTTGTACAGAAACGCCACCATGTCGCCCGAATCGAAGACCAGAACTCAGAGCGTATCCAACAACAGCGAGGAGTTAGAAAGGGAGACGTAGTTTCTCCAAAACTGTTTACTGTTGCACTGGAATATGCCTTCAAGCTACACTAAAACCATCTCCGATGCATGGAGTGCTATGGGGTCGTGTACCGGCCGCCCTGACTAGTTATGCCGGGGATAACTCGCCGTCCACTTGAAAACCTGCTTTTTTGAAGGCGGTTGCAATGGGATGCCGTTAGAACAAAGCAATCGCCATATTAAGACACAACGTTGATATTTCGTGGATTTTTTAAATCCATGCAGTACCTAGTTGTAATTAGGCGCAGCCTCGTACTGAATTTAAGCCCAGCTGTGTAGAGCCGGCGACTACATAGCAAAGTTGACCGAAGTAATTACTACCTCCACCGAAGTGCCTCCCACTATTATATCATGTGCAGTCTAAGTAGTGGAGGTAGGTGGAGGGAGCCCATCCTCGGACAATTTCGCGAGTAGTGTAGCGCTTGCATAAGCTTTTAGGTGATGATTAGTCATCACTATTGGCGTCCACAGCGTCAGTGACTTGGAAAATTTGCGAAACCATTCCGTTAGGTGGAGCTGAGTAATTACAGATAATAATAGCAAAGACAATAAGAAATAAAACGCGATATCACCCGCCAACGGCAAAAAGGAGGGTTATGATTTAGACCGGTAAGTTTGTATGTGGGTATGTATATGTCTTCACCTGCTCCCTCATAACTTAACTACTTCATTTATTTAGATACCCAACATTGTCACTCAGTGTGTAAACAGATGTCAATTTGTAAGGTTGCTGAACACATACTTAAACCAATGGGGACTTTCACAGTCTTGGTTTGAAACACGGAAGTATCTGAAACATTTGATATGTAAAATATATATGTAAGGTTTGTTACTTTTCGGCTGACTGAAGTAGGAGTATTATTCTCTGTCGACTGTTCAAAGTCAATTCATCAATCAATTATAAGGTAATTCCCAAGTTGTCGCCAACTATCGTCATTCTAATTATCTTAATGGTATTATGATGCCGTATTCGTTACCTTCGTCAAACTTGATAATTGACTTTGATACATATTTATTATTAAAATGTATTATCGCTCTTATCATTGTTATCGTGTATTATAATCCAGTGAATAAAGGAGTTTGACCTTACAAACGGTTTTTTAGGATGGTTAAGTCAGTGTTAACAATGCAAAATGCACAATTCCCCTGCGCGCCCGCCGCCATATTGAAAAAAACCGGCACTTTCTTCATATTTTTGCTCATATCCTTCTTTAGGAGCATTCTAGCTAGAAGAAAGCTTAAAAAATGTTATAGAGAGTTAAATTTACTATATTCTCCATTTTATATTTTGTTTCTAGGACAAATAGTTACGGAAAATATGCACATTTTAAAAAACGTAAAAATCGCAATTTTCAACTCAAAAACAAACTTCTGGATTATATCTTCATTTAGGAGCATTTTAGCTAGAACAGAGCTTGGGGAATGTTGTAGAGAATTAAATTTACTATAATTTAAATTTAAAATTTTGTTTCAAGGACGGTTAGTTACGGTGATATGCATATTTAAAAAAACTGGTAAAGTCGCATTTTCCGGAAAGGCCGTTTCCGATTAAGGGAAGCCAAAATGCCCTTTAATATAATGACTTGGTTTTTTTTTCTACAGTCAGTTACGTCTAGTAGAGTAACTGTGTCAAGTTTGGTTGAAAATTTCTTTGCGGTTCCGCAGAAAAAAAATAAAAACGGAAATAATTAAATATGATTTTTCTCCAAAACTATTTAACTTTAATGTACTATTATTTTTTCATCCTGTAAAGCTTAGTCAAGTTCATGTTTTAAGTGAAAATGGTATCTCTATATCTAACGAATATGTAAAAAATAGGTAAGTCAAAATTTTAATATATATATTTTTTTACTTTTGTGAGAGATACCACTCTAATTGACATTTCTAAATAAGCCTTAGTTAACGTCCTGTAACACATATTAATTTGATGGATAAAATCGGAAAGCAACTGTGTCAAAATAAAATAAATAACTGGGTTGGATTTTATTACATTTTATTAGTAAGCTATTCTAACACTTCCAAATAACCAAAGCATACATCCTCTTTACAAATGAACAAGATTTGACAGTTAGTGACATTTGCCTTTTATTTTTATTGAAAATGTCATTATTTTTCTAATAATATAAAAATTAAAAACTATGTATATATTAATCATTTTTGCTATTTGGTATATAAGCTTTACTTAACATTATACCAAATTATCAATTTAAAGGTTTTAATCGGACACTAACTGTAAAATGGAATTTAAAAGACTTTTCGGGTATGACTTCATTATCTTGAAATTGTAATTACAAACTATTCTTTTTTCGCCACGCAATAATCCTCTTTGTACCGAAATTAAAATAAATACATATTATGACAGTAATAAAGATGAATTGTTTTTTTAAATGTAACATGACATTTCAGGGACATTAGAAAGATAACTCGTCTTTACAAAATGAATTCTAAAGCGAATGCAATCAAAAAAATATTAAGAAAGAAACCTACATCATTATATCACCTCGCAATGATATAAGTAGCGATTTCGTATCTATCAGAAATACTTAATGAAGATGGTTCGTTGAATTTGGAATATGTGAAGGAAAATTCTAATATACTGAAACTGAAAGTCCAATCTCGCCATATTTCAAAAAATATTTACAGATGCTTTATCGAATATGTCCCAAACAGCATTGGTGTTGGATCCATAAGGCGGCATTGTTGTGGACGTGCCAACGGAATGCGAACAGTAGGGTGTTGTTCACACATTGTTGCTATTGTTTATTATTTATCGCACGCAAGATACTTGTCCAAAATCGTTCGGCCTGCTGAAACTTTAAGCGGACTTTTTTTGAATCACGGAATTCACGTTACTGTCAATGAAGATAGCGATGAGGATTAGAATAAGAGTATTTTTTTTCATTACGTAACTAAAAAGGTGACATTTTCTAGCAAATGTCACTGTAACTGTCAAATCTTGTTTATTTGTAAAGAGGATATTATGTTTTGGTTATTTAGCAGTGTTAGAGTAGTTTACTAATTAAATAGTAATGAATTCCAGCCCAGTTATTTATTTCATTTTCACACAGTTGCTTTCCGATTTTATCCATCAAATTAATATGTGTTACAGGACGTTAACTAAGGCTTATTTAGAAATGTCAATTAGAGTGGTATCTCTCACAAAAGTAAAAAAATATATATATTAAAATTTTGACTTACCTATTTTTTTACATAATCGTTTGATATAGAGATACCATTTTCACTTAAAACAAGAACTTGACTAAGCTTTACAGAATGAAAAAATAATAGTACATTAAAGTTAAATAGTTTTGGAGAAAAACCATATTTCATTATTTCCGTTTTTATTTTTTTTCTGCGGAACCACAAAGAATTTTTTAACCAAACTTGACACAGTTACTCTACTAGACGTAACTGACTGTAGAAAAAAAAATCTGTCCATTATCACAAAAGGGCATATTTTCTTCCCTTAATCGGAAACGGCCTTTGTCAAAATTCTTGGTTTAGAACGCTGTCATTCAGTTACGGACTATATAGTCTAGAACAAATTAAAACATGTAGTAAATATAATTGCTTATTCATTCATTCATTCATTTATTTTGATAAAACATAGTTTTACATGTCAACATAATTATAAGTACTAAGTTTATGTATAAATTAATTATTTATCTTGGGTAGCGAACCGGTTAAGGGTGTGCACTCAGTTACTTGAAAAAAATTCGTCAATAGAGTAGATCGCGTCTACTGCTAGTTTGGTCTTAAGTTTGTTTACAAAACAATTCATGCTAGGAGAATTCCTGATTTCTAAGGATATTTTGTTATAGACTTTAGGGCCTATAGTGTGCAGGCACTTTTTCGATTTTGCGAGACGTGTCCAAGGCGAGCGCAGCTCCCCGCGCCGCCTGGTGTCGCGGTCGTGTGAGTCACCGCGCGTCGGGAATTGTTCAAGGTTACCTCTCACGTACTTGGCTACTTCGAGGACGAACAGGCTGGGAAGGGTAAGAATTTTGGTTTCCCTGAACAATTCACGAGCCGGGTGATCCCATGGGGTTCCACTTATGCAACGAATTGCACGCTTTTGAAGCTTGAATGGTCTCTCACGATCGGCAGCATTTGCCCAAAGATCTATGCCGTATGTTAAGAGAGAGTGAAAATAACCATAATAGGCTTTTTTTAAATTGGCAGGGTGTAGACTTGGGCGCAGCCTGCCGAGCGCGAAACAGGCGGACGACAAACGATCGCATAGCGAATCAATATGGGGGCTCCATGTTAATCCGGAGTCAATTATAAGACCTAGGTATTTAACTTTATCAACTTGAGGAACAGGAATGTTATTACATATTACATTTAAGTTGTGTTCTTTTTTACCATTTAAGCCAAATTGCATGATATTTGTTTTTTCTACGTTTAGTATCATGCCGTTAGCTGAAAACCAAGATGCAACATCTGTCATTACTTTGTCAAGTTTTAATTTTAGCTCTGCTTATAAAACTCATGTCCATTTTTACATACATTTTCGGAAAATGTAACTTTATTTTTTACATATCTCCGTAATGATCTGTCCTAGAAACGAAATTTGAAATGTAAATTATAGTAAATTTAATTTTCTACAACATTGCCCAAGCTCTGTTCTAACTAAAATGGTCCTAAACGAAGATATAATCTAGAAGTTTGTTTTTGAGTTGGAAATTGCGATTTTTTACGTTTTTTAAAATGTGCATATCTCCGTAACTATCTGTCCTAGTTTAAGCAGACTGAGCAACTATCCATGGTCATAAAACAAACCTAGCCGAACCTACAGTTTTTGGTCTTTAACCTAACCTACTAACTGCTAAATTTTAATATACTTCCATGCAAGCAAGCATTCTGACGCTCCGCTCGTTTTGCTCGCTCCGCTATCCCTGGTCATAAAACAAACCTAACCTAACTTACAGTTTACGGTCTTTACCCTAACCTACTAACGCCTCCTTTTTATTTGAATTATGTTTCCTCGAAATACGTGCTATTGTAGTAAAGCGGTGCTGAAACAATAATATTCAAAAGAAAAATACTGGGACTTAACATTATATGAAACAGTTTCTGTGAAACAATATTCTATAAAAATCTGTCAGCGAATCAAGAATACATAAAAAATATTTCTAATAGTTGATGAGTCTGTTAATAAAAAATAGAGATCATAAAATTCATTGATTTGTGTTTCTGTGAAATATGTTTCTTTCAAATAAATAGTCTTTAAAACAATAATATTCTAACTGAAAATACATGTACACACATATTCTTTGAAACATTTTCTGCGAAACGAAATTTTGCTACTTGAGACGCATTTGCCATTTACCTAGCATTTTTTTGCTACAAGTGTTCTGGCTGTTCTTAAACCACCTGTGTCTGGTCAGCAGGGTTTAGCCCTAAACTCACTGACGTGTGGAAAACAGAAAAGGCCGCCCTCACTTTAATGCCCACACATAACTATTCCACTATATGCGTCACAATGTACTGGATGCTTTTGAAGGATTGGGATTTGATCTTTTATGCCGATTGAGTGAATTGTCGATGGTCTGACGACTTAACGCTCAAGTAGGGTGAAAAGGACTGATGACTTGATGAAGTTTAAGAGTCGTTGGATGCAAATAAATAAATAAATACTGAGGGACAATCTTACGAGGCCTCATTCCTATAAAATAAAAAAATCCTTTAAATATATTGATAATTTCAACCAACTTTTTGAACTAAATAATACTTTTCCCAGAGTTCTAGATGGTAACAAAGCTATTTCATGGTTTTATTGCGTGCAGTCGACAATAGATTGAAAAAAAAGTTCTGCGTGAGTTTTGTCGAATTCGAGTAGTTTTTGAAACAAAAATTATCAATGAAAGATTAAAATTGTAGGTTTCAAATAATATAAATCGCCATAGCCCTGTTCTAAGGAGAAACATTGATGATATGTTAAGAAACGTTTGTTATGTTTGCTCATAGAGAAAAAAATCTAAATCAATCAACATTTTTGGAGGGATACGTTAAACACCTATTCCCAAACTAAGCAAAGCTTCTACTATTTACGGGTATTAGGTACTAGACGATGAGAAGCAAAACACAGTCGGTAAAGCCTGACCAGAAATATATGAGGATTGTCAAGAGGGCGCTATTATAAGACTTATATGACAACAATTTTGCAACCAATCGCAACCGCACTATAATGACATTAGTTTAAATACCTGTCAGTTTCTAAAATAACCTCGTTATATCATTTAATGGAATGCACTCTTTTCCTGGCTGTTTTTCGTGTAGTAAACACATTTACACTTTTATTTATAATATATGACGTTCAGGACCGTGAATTATTTCCGGTATTTTCTTTGGATATTTTTAAATATTTGTCTTTTAAAGATACACCACGAATGAAATTGACATTATTGACAAACCATCATAAAATCATTGCCAGTGTAAGAAATTAGTTCCAGTGAAATTCCGCAATATGGCGCCACCTCATATATTTCTGGTCAGTCTTTAAGTGCTAGGTGTGTTGTAAGTCCGTGTATTTAACATAGCACCTACAGTGTTTTGCTTACAGTAAGTTTATTTATTTGTTGCTTGGTTATTTTATTATGCAAACATAATTCCGAGTAAAATCTGGTACAGCTGGAACAATGAAAACTTACCTGCTTTTTCGACATTAATTCGTACCCTAATAAATAACGCCGGTAAACTATGAATATGTATTGGCTTGTATTCGACACGGGCCAAACCTTATTGTTGTTATCTTGAAAAGTAAATTATTTACTTAAGCACTTGAACTTTGACTGAGCGACCGAAGCGAGCGTAGCGTCTCCGTTTTACTTTGGCCAAAGAGTTTCATATGTCCGGATGTTCGGATCACTATCTGTTCTGTTGTGTTCTCGCTTCTGCCGTATTTCTCAACCGTTACCTACCATTTATATTTGTAAGAATACGCCACTAAGATACGTTTTAGCAACGACTTTGGTTTTAGTATTAATTTATGTCAAGTTTTAGTATTTATTTTAATATGTGTAATGTAAGATCGACGCGATGGAGATGTGGTGCTGGAGACGCCTTCTGAAGATCCCATGGACGGCATTTCGCACCAACAATTCTATCCTCAAAGAGTTGCAGATCCAGGATAGACTTTCGTCGATTGTGCATTTCCGAGTGTTGAAGTTCTTTGGCCACATATCCCGAAATAAAAACTCGATGGAAAGATTGGTAGTCCAGGACCAGATAGAAGGCAAGAACCTCACAAAAAATCAATCTTGTCCCACAGTAAGCTCTAATAGACTTGTGTTATGGACACTAGACGACGATAAACATACTTATATAGATAAATACATACTTAAATACAAATAACCTGTTGTCTACCGTTTTTAATTTGTTTATATGTGATTTCTTGTGTAAATGTTTTTTACTTGTATTGTATTGTATTGTATAACATATGAATATGACTAAGGCATAAATATTCGATTTCATCACACAAATATTTGCCCTTGCCGGGATTCGAACCCAGAACCGTCGGCTCAATAGGCAGTAGCTTTAATAGCTATATTGAATTTAACTATCTCAAAGAAACGCTCCTATTTCCTATACACAGTTATGTTATGTCTCCCCGCCTTAACGCAATCAGAAACTGAATTAAATCTCGTCGCTGCGAACTTCTCCAATTTGTCTCGGTGTAATCCTATTACAAATAATATTACAATACTCCCAATTATTACTACAAAGTAAACACAACTACAGTCAATTAAGAAGCAGTTCATTAACTTGGAATCAAACCGCGCAACTAAATTCTTTAATTTGTACCCAACACATATTGGCATAATAAAGAAAGGCAGATAATTAATATCGCTGTAATTATATTTGTTCAGAGTAGGAATTACAATTAAATTACATTTTGCAAGGAGTTCACTTAGCACAATGTCAATGGTTGACTGGTAGAGAATGCTTAAAATGGCATTAAGTCCGCCTTTTGTACCTACGATCTGTTTTTTAATTTAATTTGTGCAATAAAGATTAAATAAATAAATGTCAAATCACAGAGGGTGTTTCGATGGCTGATGTTATGTATTTCCACAAGTTGAGCAAACCAGGACTGCAGATTATGCAGTCACATTAAATCTAACAGAATTAACTTAAAAGCTAGAATTTTTCTCGTACATATGCAATGAAATAAAAAAAATCATCACTCAAAAAAAAAACAGCTGTTGAGCCTGTTCATGAACCCAAGTCCATGTCGTTTAAAAAATATTACATCCCGGCCTAGGCCTTCAACTTAGTATGAAATTCCTTTACATTTTTCACGAGTTGTTCCGCCCGAAACGTGATACTTTAAAGCCTGTTATAACGCACGTTATGACGATATTTCATTGCATGTTTGAGAAAATAATATTACTACTACTCCTACTACTTTTGACGCGAATGGACTACAAAACAATGTACTGATTAACTATATTGTGGCATAAGCACGTACGTGGAGTTTGTAGCAATTAGGGGCAACGATGAAGCAATTTTATCTGAGCCGAGTTGGCAGATAAGTTGCCAACTCGATTACGACGCTCAAGCGAGTTTGTAACGTCAACTCGTGGTAACAAGACAACAGGCATTGTTATCGAACTGGGGGCCTATGGTGGTTGCATTTCATCATCATCATCATCATCATCATCATCATCAGCCTATTCTTGTCCACTGCTGGACATAGGCCTCTCCAACTGCACGCCTTTGTGAACGATCCTCGGCTACTCTCATCCAGCTCTTGCCAGCCACACTGCAAAGATCATCGCTCCACCTAGTCTGAGGGCATCCCACACTACGCTTGCCGATCCGCGGTCTCCACTCAAGAACACCCACGCAAGAACGTATTGGCAATTTGAAGTGGCTGTGGGCTGGCCACATTAGCCAAAGAACCGATAACCGGTGGGGTAAACGTGTTGGTAAATGTGTGGGTTGCGTTTATCACTTGGTAAATAGGTGACAAAGCATCTGTCACTCACACTCGCATTTTGTCAAAACGTGACGGATGCTTTATCACTTATTTATCGCGCGTTAAAAGCTAACATCATAGGCCTCTGCACCTCTAGCAGAACTGTGAGACGCGACTCTTTGTTGCGCGACATATACTAGTCCTGTCACTTTCCTTTCAATACCGTGCGAGCAGGACAGATGATGCTGACTCGCGCGACAAGCGAAGTCGCGGTAAGTTATGCTAGCCTCGTTTCTATCTATCTATCTATAAGCCACAGACGTCCACTGCTAAACATAGGCCTCACCCATGACTCGCCACAAAGTGCGATCCCGTTCAGACCGCATTTATTGATTCCCCGCTACCCTCACGAGGTCTTCCGTCCATCTAGTCAGGGGCCGACCCACGCTGCGCTTTCCTATACGTGGTCACCACTCTAGGACTTTGCGTTGCGTTGCGTTTATCACGTGATAAAGCATCCGTCACTCATACCTACTGGCATTTTGTCAAAACGTGACGGATGCTTTGTCACTTATTTATCGCGTGTTAAAAGCTACCATCATAGGCCCACAGCTCACATAATCTCACGACAGTCGATTGAGAAACAGTAGGTGACAAAACACGGTGACCCGACAAACGGACATACGAAAGCATTTTGGGCCAAGCTGAAATGGAGAGGCTGCTCGCTTCGCTCGCTCAGTTAATAAGCAGGAATGTTCCCCTAGTTCCACACTACTCGCGAAGTTGACCAAAGTCGGCCGAGTCAAAGTTGGCCGAAGTGTGGGTTTTTTCACAGCGCAGTGCCTCCACACTATCATATTATTCACCCAAACGGCCGCCTTCGCGAGTAGTATGGAATTAAGGAAGCAAATACAGTTTTTCACCACTTTCAGGTCCGAATTTTCAAAAAAGCTGAAATAAATTTTCTTGTATTCTAATAAAGTTTCAAGTCCCACAAAAAAAAATCTTTGATCTTCATACACATTTTTAACCACTTTTTCACCACCCTCAGGGTTGAATTTCCAAAAACCGGCCAAGTGCGAGTCGGACTCGCGCACCGAGGGTTCCGTACAAACACTTTCCATCCCTAAGTGGTTAAGTTTGCACCTGGTATGTATAGCGCCCCATATAAATTAGGTGCAAAGTTAGGTATTAAAAAAACTACTAACTAGATCTCGTTCAAAACAATTTTCGTCGGTAGTTTTTATAGTAATGTACATCATATGTTTTTTTTAGATTTTTCATTTTCTTATTTTAGAAGTTAGAGGGGGGGGGACCAACTTTTTTCGACTTTGGAAGCGTCTGTCACGCAAACTATTCGGTTTAGAAAAAAAATATTTTAGAATCCTCGATATCATTTTTGAAGACCTATCCATAGACAAGTATGTGTTTGACGAAAAAAAATTTTTTGATTTTCTGTTCTAAGTATGGGGAGCCCCCAATACTTATTATTATTTTTTTTATTTTTGCATCAAAATCTTAATGCGGTTCACAGAATACATCTACCTACCAAGTTTCAACAGTATAGCTCTTATAGTTTCGGAAAAAAATGGCTGTGACATACGGACGGACAGACGGACAGACAGACGGACAGACGGACAGACAGACATGACGAATCTATAAGGGTTCCGTTTTTTGCCATTTGGCTACGGAACCCTAAAAGCGATGAAATCACTTTTCTTGTATTCTACTAATAATATGCTTTTCTTTAAAGTTTCAAGTCCCGCGCTCAGAAAAAACTTTGATCTCCATACAAACTTTCAACCCCTTTTTTACCACCTTAGGGGATGAATTTTCAAAAACGCTGAAATTATTTGCAATTAAGGTAGGGTGTAGTCATTAAGTGTGACCAGGCTATTATTCATATTACATATTATGAATAAAACCTAATAACGAAAGTACCTCAAAGAAAATATTATGAGAAATACTTCTAATATGAAGATGAATCTTTATATTTAAAAAAATTATAAAGGCTACAAACGCCTCAACCTATGTGATACTTAATAGGTATAATGGGAGGGCTTAATATATTAATTTTGGATATTTGTATGAAAATGTTTTCGCTCATTGGATTTAGTACTATCGATATCAGTTTTTAGTTATTCGATATCTCTTATACAGCCGCTGACGTATAATAATACAAATACTTATATCGTCGGGGATAGTGCAATACCGCGTAAGTAAGGTGTAGATACGAATCAATATTCAAACAAATGCTATTTTATTAAAATGAGAACTTTATCGACAACTGTTATTTACGCGGTATTGCACTATCCCCGACGATACGACACAGGCACAATTGCACATTATTGCCAGTAGTTTGTATCGCCACTATCCCTGGGCCAGACTGACGCTTGTTAGTTTGTATCGCCACTATCCCTGGGCCAGACTGACGCTTGTTAGTTTGTATCGCCACTATCCCTGGGCCAGACTGACGCTTGTTAGTTTGTATCGCCACTATTCCTGGGCCAGACTGACGCTTGTTAGTTTGTATCGCCACTATCCCTGGGCCAGACTGACGGTTGTTAGTTTGTATCGCCACTATTCCTGGGCCAGACTGACGCTTGTTAGGCTATAAGAACGTAATAATCACCTGCTCACACTTCACGATTACACCCTACCTTTACCTATACATACATACTGAACAGTCTGGTCGTATGTCCGTCGAGAACTGATGGTTTCATGAATGTCCGTTCCAAATATCTCTGTCAATCATCCAGTCAGTCAGTTGGTCTACGTCAGGTCGCCACGGAGATGGGAAGCCATGACACATACCTTTACATACATACCTTTTATCCGACAACGATGTTATCAAAAGGATTCAGTTGACCTAACGAAACCTGGAACTAGATAACGAGTATAAAGTGTAGACATCTCTATGAATAGATTTAACATTTGTAAACATAAGTAGCGCTCCGTGAATACCCGGCCATGTGTTAGCATATAATAAGATGACTTGGAGTGATAGCACGGTACAGTTGACAATAATTTAACCCTAAAACCGTTTTTTTTCTACGGTGGTAATTCAAATTCTGGCAGTATGTACGGTTCAATTGATTTTTTGAATGTATTTTAACGGAGAGTTTTTTTAATTTTCCTTGAGAATAACGAGACAAGACGGCAATATATTTGCCGCTGTCCGTGAAGTGACTGACAATTCGTAGGTCAGCCATACATTATCTATAGGGGCATTGCGATCAAGTAATTTATTTTGAAAACTAAATATTTCACCACTAACATGATCTCCTAAAGTCTAATATTATGACTAAAACAAAAGACGATACGAACTTTATTTTCTAACTTTTTTTCTTCGGCTACTCAATTAAGATATCCTGCAAATTTTGTCAAAGAAGAACCCTATTATGAATGGAAAGAATAAGTTTTACGAGTTGTTTGTTCATGGATTCGTATGTATTCGTATATTTTCTGGCCCTATGTAATAAATTTCTTAAATAGTATCTATAGGTATATTCAGTGAATTAAATAAATTATGACGGCAAATATATTGCCGCTAACCACTAAAGGGTTAAACAGGCGGCACCTCTAGCATAACTGTCATACGCGACTATTTCTCGCGCGAGATAATTACAAGTCTCTTTCTGTGCAGTAATGTGAGAGAGTGACAAGTAGCGCTGTCGCGCGACAAGAGTAGCAAAGCATAGTTGTGCTAGACTGGTTGACTCATGTTAAAGTGTATTTAACTAAAGTTTATTTTGTATTGTATTTAGCATAGAAAACCTAAATATATTTTTTTCGGTCGCCACGGAAAAGTAGAAGATGGCTGAAAATTTAGAATTTGAAGATATGGTTTTTATTTTGTTTGAAACGCTTAAAACGCTATCCGCCATTTTCGCCCATGATAGTAACTTATTTTGGTTACTAGTAGCCCTCAGTTTGTCATTTATGTTACAACTAGCAGGTATACCTTCACTTGCCCGAAATTCATATGCCCGAATTTCGTCTGCCATAATATTCAATTGACCGAATCTTGTTTCTTATAATTATGTTTCCCATAATCATTGTTTGCCATATTAATCCTATGACCGAATCTTTGTTTCCCATAATATTAATTCCAATAATCACATTTTCCATAAAGATTGTAATCCATAATTGTCACATGCTATAATTTCATATGCTATCCAAATGGAACATAGGCCGAAAACCGACATCTGTAGGTTAGGTTTGTTTTATGACCCCGTATAGCGGAGCGTCAAAATACAAACCCAATCTAATCTAGTTTTAGAAGAGCTGCTACCAAATAGTACATGGATCTAAAACCGAAAACTATAGGTTAGGTTAGGTTAGGTTTGTTTTGTGACCCGTATAGCGGAGCGAGCGTAGCGAGCGGAGCGTCAGAATGTTTGCTTCAAAATACAAATCCTAATTTAATTTACAGTTTCCTAATTTACAATCTAACCTAGTTTTAGAAGAACTGCTACCAAATAGTACATGGATCTAAAACCGAAAACTATAGGTTAGGTTAGGTTTGTTTAGTGACCCGTATAGCGGAGCGTCAGAATGTTTGCTTCGAAATACAAATCCTAATCTAATTTACAGTTTCCTAATTTACAATCTAACCTAGTTTTAGAAGAACTGCTACCAAATAGTACATGGATCTAAAACCAAAACTATAGGTTTGTTTTGTGACCCGTATAGCGAAGCGAGCGAAGCGAGCGGAGCGTCAGAATATTTGCTTCAAAATACAAATCCTAACCTAATTTACAGTTTCCTAATTCACAATCTAACCTAGTTTTAGAAGAACTGCTACCAAATAGTACATGGATCTAAAACCGAAAACTATAGGTTAGGTTAGGTTTGTGTTGTGACCCGTATGGTCAGAATGTTTGCTTCAAAATAAAAATCCTAACCTAATTTACAGTTTTAGAAGAACTACGATAAAAGGACGTACGACATTCGACCAGAACCGAAAACTTTAGGTTACGTTTGTATTGTGACCATGTAGTACATAGTGTCTATGTACATGATACACGTGGCCACAATATGCCTACAGAAAATAAGATGCTAAGCCAGGTTGGATTCGCACAGAAACAATATTTAGTATGGCGTTTAAATATTCTATCAAACAATAGTATGGCACTTAATACTATGGAAAACAATACTTATGGCATTCGTATCATTATGGCATATAATATTCGGGAATACAAGAGTATTGCAAATGAATTTTCTAGGAAACGAAACATTCGGGCAAATGAAATTCGGGTAAGTGAAATTCGAGCAAATCAATATTATTGCATATAAATTTCGGTCAAACAATAGACAACCCAACTAGCAGCTAACATGTGAGTTAACAATTTTTTTTTCTTCAGGTATATGTATATCGGCGATATGTCATTACTCATTAAGACCCGTCGAATGAACCCACAGAATAGATCTTACGGCCCCCTCTTACCCAATGGTAGCGACCTAGGGGACATATAGTTTAGGTGCCAATAGTTTGAGTTAGGTTTAATTAGATCAGTTTCTTATGGATTAGATATACTTTTTATTTTGCGTTTTTTTTTTAATAAATATCCAGTAGGTATTCCATTTGGCTGATATGCCGATGAAGATCCAAACATATACCTACATATAAAACTTGTGTCTTGAATTTGATTCGGTTCGGTAAACCGAAAAGAAAGAAATAATAAACAGATAAGATTTAAGGCAGTTTTTATCCAGGTACCATGTTTTTTTCCACACTGTATAGTTTTTATTAAAGGTTCCGACTGTACCTATTTAGTACTCACGCACCCCCTGACCGACCTGGCGGAGATTATCCGAAGAACCGTCGCCGTGCGGCAATATTAATTTAATTAAATTTAATCTCGCCAACATCTGTCGCCTGTACGACGAGTTACCACTGTAACTCGATAGTTTGTCACTTAACCCCGCCAAAAGGTGAAACTGTCCTATTAACATTTTGGCGGGGTTTCAGTTTTAAGTACTTATACTATTAATTTAGTGTTTTTATAATTGCAATGCATATTTGTCTTCTCGTCCAAAATACCTCAGTGCTTGAAGACGAAAGTCTTCAACCAGTGCGTACCGGTGTATCATTTAGTTTAAGTAGGATAGCAAGTTTCAATACATATTTATGGTTATAATTTTAAAATAAAATTGGTGTACTAAATTTGGTGCTCATTTACTATTTTTGATAGTAAAAAGTGATTTTTTTGCTATTACATTTCATTACATCCGGTGCTCCATTAAACATAAGCCTTTTCATAACTAATCGGCTACAAAAGAGGAATTATTTTTCACTTTCGTAATTGATTATTATTCACGAATTTATTTTCCGAATTTGTAATCGACTTTACGAAATATTTTTTTAGTGTTCATAATTAATTGACTACGAATGAGGAATTACTTTTCACCGTTAAGCATTATATCTATACCGTCAAAGCGCTCTCTGTACCAACTCCCTCTGTACCATTTCACTTATAACATTATCTTCGAGATAATATCCATAGTAGGGGCCACATTTGCATGTCGTTCCGGGATAAACGCTCAGTTACCGCCCCCTGGCTGTGCTTCAACCCTTTCCTGCGTAAGTCCTTTATTATATCCATAGTCAAAATGCTTCCGTTTGTCCCAGATAGACTTTGTAGGTAACTACTTAAAATCTTGATGGTCTGTGTAATGAGTATCCGAACATTCAAACTTTGTGGTACGCGATTTCAAACGCATCGCTTTACCTATATTAAAAAATAAATAGGAATGTCTCTCTCTCTTCCCGGTCTAGCTTGAAGTAAAAAGAGCTGTAAAACATGAATATAAGAAAACTAAAATAAATGCGTGTCTCCTCAACAAGCATCATCTTTTATTTACGTCAAGTCATTACAGTCTGTAACTATTAAATTTAAAAAATCCCTGTAGTACGACTCGCCATTTGATAAAAATAAAATAAGTAAGTAGCCAAATTTCTCAAAGAGAATTGTATAAAGATCTCTAAGCGTCGGTCGAAAATAAATCTTACCGAACTTGTCGAACCTTCTCTTACATTAAACCTGTATAAAGAAGATCAAACCACAAATCCCTCAAATAAAGTGTTTATTTATTCCACTACCCACCCTCTTTCAGGATTAACTATACACTTATTTTAACACAAATAGTGTGGGTAGATATTCGACGCTTCAATGGGAATAGACGTGTGTTGTTCACTTGGTTACATTGACGCTGTGTCAGGAGCAAGGCTTTACGGCGATTTAGGGAAGTGCTTAAGAACCCAACGCTTCCGAGGGGCCCCGCATCCTACCTATAAATTTACGTGTAGTTCATTTCATATACCAAGGCCCTATTCCACTTGAGGACGTCATTATGCGGTAACAACGGAATAAATGATAAGAATAAGAAAAATATTTATAAGTAGCTGCGCCGCGCGGCGCTACCCGCTCATCTCACGGGAACACTACATTTTTTCCGGGATAAAAAGTATCCAATGTGTTAATCCAGGGTGTCAGCTACATTCATACCAAAATTTATCAAAATTACTCCAGCCGTTTGAGAGAGAAACGATCATACACATAAACACTCTCACACACTTTCGCCTTTATAATAATAGTGTGATAACGACACGTACCGAAAAAAATAAGTTTTAGATCAAAAAACAATTACTTAGTCAAATGTTTACAATGAAGCGAAAAATTGACAAATTAACGGTTCAGGCAGGATTCGAACCTGCGTCTCCAACGGCTTTTAGAGGCAACACGGGCGTCCTACCTAGTGGACCACCGAACCTGATGCCAGAGCCGTCGAATTTTTCAACCAGTTGCTTCTACATGCCTTAGGGTGGCATCGTAGCGTAGTTTACGTAGCTTTACATCTACTGTAAAGATTTAGACTTTATATCGTCTCAAATTATGTTGAGGATCGATAGTAACGATGTGCTACACCCCAATTAATTATTAGTGTTGGCCCGGAAAGCAATTGGTGAACCGTTTTTTAATTTTTTCGCTTCATTCTAAACATGAAGATTAGGTATTGCTCTCATTGTGTAGTCTCAACTGGAATTGGGCCTTGGTGTGTAGGTATACCTAACCATAGTAGTGCAGTCTCTGTATCTTAATCTGGCCCTGCCAAGAAGGAGGCTATTGTATTAAGGTGCTCTAGTCATTAGTCTACTAGTAAAATATATATTTACTTTCCACCTAGGTATATTTTAAAAACCATGGGTAAACATATTGATCTAATTATATAAAAGTCAATGTGTACGTTTCTGTTATTGAACGTTAAAATTGAGCTTGAATTATTTTTTCGCTCCTTTTACAGCTTCGAACAAATATGAAAATATCACTCGTAGTGAAAGCAAATCAAATGACGCAAACAGTCGTGGGTGGATCTACGTCAAACTTTAATTATTCCTGAGGTTGGTTTAAAAATAACTAAAAAGCGTAATCGATCCAATGACGACTATAATGGAGAAGTCAATTATTAATATAGTGAAACCCGAAAAACAACACTTTTCGAAGAGCCTACGCAAAAGTAGTAGCAATCATTACTTAAATAGAATATTGACGTAAATTGATTGGACGGCGCGGTTGGTGCTGTGCTAGTACAGCTGAGCCGGCAGTCCTGGATTCGAATCCTTGTGAGACCAAATATTTCTGTAATGAACTCGAATTTATGTTCCTGAGACATGGATGTATGTATGACGTTTTTCCCTATATGTTTATCTATTATAATATACGTATGTATATCTTGTGCCTATAACATAAGCCTACTAGAGCTTACCATGGGAGTAGATCGATTTGTGTGAGGATGTTTGAAGGTCTCATATTTCAAAGACCTTTTACTATTTTTTTTCTTAATCTTATGATATACTGAGCTATTTTTATTCATGCAACTACAGTAGGTATGCTCTAGCTAGAATTTAACATCAGTCATCATCCTTATTACTCTGGATATCTCGCCATTTGTTACTTTGATTTTCACATAACCTCTCTTTCCAGGTATGGATCTTCGGCGACGTCTGGTGCTCCGTCTGGCTGGCGGTCGACGTCTGGATGTGTACCGCCTCCATCCTGAACCTCTGTGCCATCTCCCTGGACCGCTACGTGGCGGTGACCCGTCCCGTCAGCTACCCAAGTATCATGAGTCGAAGACGAGCCAAGGCGCTCATTGCTGGGCTATGGGTCCTGTCGTTTGTGATATGCTTCCCGCCTTTGGTTGGATGGAAGGACAAGAAGGTTAGTTGATTAATAAAATCCCTTCTTGTGTTAAATTTTATCCTCTAAAAATCATTAAACATCATCAGCGTTGCTACATGATCGTGACCTCAATCTTCGGCTTTTCTTTCTTCTATGGACTACAGTATACCTGCAATCCTCAGTTTCTAATTATTTCTTACCTACTTGTTTCTTCTCTGCTCCTTTACCCTCAATCTCTACGCCATCTCCCTGGACCGCTACGTGGCGGTGACTCGCCCCGTCAGCTACCCAAGTATCATGAGTCGAAGACGAGCGAAGGCGCTCATTGCTGGGCTATGGATCCTGTCGTTTGTGATATGCTTCCCGCCTTTGATTGGATGGAAGGACAAGAAAGTTAGTTGATTTATATCACCTTTTTATCATTGTTTTTCCTCTAGAAATCACAAAACAGCATTCCTCTACGCCATTTCTTTGACGACGCGGTTGGCTCGGTTTGCAGAGACCTGCCTACTGAGCCGGCGGTGCCGGGTTCGAATCCCGGCCAGGACAAATATTTGTGTAATGAACTCGAATATTTGTGCTTGAACCATGACCCGGTTGTTCTATGTATTTTAGTATATATTTATCTATATAAGTATATATATCGTCGTCTAGTACCCATAACACAAGCCTTCTTGAGCTTAATTTGGGACTAGATCGATTTGTGTGAGGTTGTCTGATATTATTTATTTAATATTTATTATATTTATTTCTCTGGACCGCTACGTGACGGTGACTGGTCCCAGAAGCCTAATATCACTAGTCGATGACGTTGACGAGCCACGGCCCTCATCGCTGGACGGACCTGTCGTTCGTGATAAGTTTCCCTTTACCTACCTTTACCTTTGGTTAGATGGAAGGACAAAAAAGTACGTGACTTTTAGGTTTATGTGAAGTTCATCCGCGATCTTTTTAAACATCTAATCATCATGCTTCTCTCATCGGCAAGAAGTTCTGTATCAGCCGTTTCTATAAGACCATCGTCTAAACCCATATTTAGTTTGGATATTGTAAACATAAACATACTCATCAACTTAATTTCATTAAGTTTTTCCATAAATCATATCTCAGCCATCGCCTCCCTCAACGATATTATAGGAAAGGTCGCGACCCGATCAACGATTCTCAGCGGTTACTTAATATCCTCTTAAATTCAATCGATAAACTGTCTATTTTCTCAACCCTCAACTCGTCCCACGCCATACCTGTAGACGTAATCAATTCATGCACCCACGATTTAAATCGAGTTGTTTTACGTTTATCGTGTCTAGCTCAAAAACAGATGATCCGACGTATTAAATACATACCTATGATATATGGGTTTACTCATGTCGTGGAAGTCGAATATCGCTCGACATGTTTCGGTTCGGTTCGTGATTCATCATCAGGAGAGCCGATCAGACGCGGCGTCGACTAATCGCGCACTGGAGTTTTTTACGAAAGTTTTCTATATATAATAGCAGATGGTCCGAATTGATTTAGATGGTTTCAAGTAAAAGAAAAATCATTCACGTAAAATGAAGCGAAAATAACATAAAACTTTGTAGCTTTTGGTTGTATTATCCCGCGGGGCTTACGCATTACGCATGATAGAACTAGGTATATTTCCTGAAATTATTATACAGAGAGCACATTTGGCAACACTTAATATCATAATAATACATATCTTACACGCGCCGAATGTGGGCCAGATGTGATGCCTGAAGATAAAAGAGATACAGCACTGCAAACTAATTACTTAGGCACTCTGGGACGGAAAGTTATTCCGCTTCCAGATAGTAGTGCCTATTATACTTAATTGAGGCGTAAAACCTTAACATTTCTTTTACAACCACGACTTTGAGGCCACATTAAAGTACAAGTTTAATAATAAAAGTCTAATGGAATGTAAGCCATGTAATTTGTTTTCACAACAATCGTAAAATTTTAATAAGGAAGCGGTTACTTACGTCGATAAAACTAAGTACACCTTGTACTTACTGCTCCGTATGTTTCGATTATGTATTTTCGAAGAACCGTTCCATTCAGTCATACTTTTGGTGTTGCCACAATTTAAAATGATTAAATTTTTATAAATTAATAATAAAATAAATAGTTATCTGAGAAAAAAAATAAAAACATTAATTACTTCACCTTCTAAGCAGAATTCAGAAAAGTAATAAAATTGTAGTCTTGTAAATATGAAATGTCAATTATTGTATCAACACGTAAATGTCAATCAGTATTTAGCTCTCAAGTCAATACAAGAGTACCTATTGAAATTAAATTACTAAATCAAAGCAAGCTAGGACAAATATCAAACCGCACTAAGAAGGCTCAATATCAAGCCGTAATAGGCTCTTTATCGAACCTGTACGGCTGTGAACATATACGACGATTAGACAGGTGCCAGAGCGTTAATAAGTAATAAGGCAAATACGAAGTTACCCCTCCCATCCGACGATTTAACTGAAATGCAGCCCTATCTCTTGAAAGTAGAGGATGATTCGAGTTCACACGAACACCATTTGGGCTCACAGGCGCTACATAGAACTCCACGCAGTTCTATACTAGTCGGTGTGTAATCGAACCACTAGTTGGGTTTAAAAGTACTAATTATACCCGTGACCCTTTTAGGGTAGACAGATATTAAGGCACTTTTGATACCAACACTTATTTGTTTTCTGGGTTTATCTACCTGTTCGATATAGGTCCATTGATACGGGTCTGGGGAAAAGTTTGATAGTTAGCAGTAGATAAATGTTGTAATGGGTCTAACACCTCATACAGTAAATGATAAAGATGGTTGATTATTTTAGTCCCTTATGACGAGCCTAACGCGTTTATATTCTTGCAGATTTCTTGCATTACTTTAAGAAAACACTAAAACGAACTGTATGTTTTTACGCTGAGATTAAAAACTTCTTTCTTTTTATTAGGGACTAGGAACAAGATTATTTGGTCAAGACATTTCTTCTGGCGTTTTATCATTTAGTCTACCTAAAATTACCATGAGATACCGATGTTAGGAATATATTTGAAGTTTTAATCGATAATGGATTCAAACAGACATTTGAAATAACTGTTATCAATGCTAGGCTAGCACAACTACTACGTACCTCTGTATTATGTTGAGTAAAACAAGTCTGCATTTTAGCCAACAGGTAAACTTTAAGTAACAGTTAATTTAATTCACGGTCCGTCTCCTCTTCCACAGACCGAAGACGAGGAGCTCAAAGAAGGCTGGTCGCCAAACCCTCCCTGCCCCTGGACGTGTGAGCTCACCAACGACGCTGGTTACGTCGTCTACTCGGCTCTGGGGTCGTTCTATATCCCGATGTTCGTGATGCTGTTCTTCTACTGGCGGATATACAAGGCTGCTGTGAGGACTACGAAGGCGATTAATCAGGGATTTAGGACTACTAAAGGTAATTCATTCATTTTTTTCTAATATTTTATCTTAACTAATGCGATTGCTATAGAAAACGTCGGACATGTGAATGATAATCAGTATTGATACTGTCGCTAATAGTTACCAACCACCATTTCGCAATCGCGTCCCTAACAGTAATTAATCATCGATGGTCACTGTAATATTTTCTGCATTCCCAGCTTCTCAAATACTCTATTACTGTAGACATCACGATTATTTTTTGGAAATGGCGTTTTGAGCCTGACAAATCCACCATTTTGAAAAATTTAGAAAAATGTACACTAACAAAAACAACTATAGAGAATTATTAAACTTCTTTACAACATTACACGAGTCGATTAAGAAATTCCGCGAAAGAGTTTTTGGCTAAGTTGACACAGAGCATAATAGTGCCCGCTCAGTCAATAACAGAATATAATACTTTTTATAACAGGTTAGACATTTGCCATTCATCTCATCTCAATGAGAATGAGATAAGCAACAGCATGAGACAGACAAGGAGGGAGACCTTATTAAATGATTTTGTCTTAACATTCCAGGGAAAGGATTGGGTAGCAGATTTGATGACAATCGTCTAACACTGCGCATACACCGAGGGCGCGGATCGACGCGACCTCATGGGTCTCCACTGTCGACTGCATCTAACCACTCCACGAGCACCTCACTAAGTGCCAGCCCTGAAAGACTAAGAAGGTAAATCCGTCTTTAAACTTTAGAGGTTGAACACGAGCCTAAAGTCAACTTTACGTGATACTGGTCGGTGTTTAAAATGACTTATTTAAAGGGCTGAGGAGAAAACTGGCTAAGTCCATATTTGTTTTTTTTTTCTCCTGCTAGTCTATTACCCAGTGTGACTTAGCCAGTTCTTTCCCCTTAGCCTTTAAGTTGTATTTTGCCTGTAGCATGGATTGACTTGCTTGAATTGATAATCCTTTCCATATCTTTATATTGTCCCTATTATCCATTATATGCAGATACTTAAATTTTCAAGAAGTAATTTAACTGGATTTTTTATTTCATGATGCCACACACACACACACTCTCTATTGCGCCTAAAAATTGGAGACCCAAGTCTATTTTTCTTATCACAATCTGGCGGTGTTCCTGGAAGCTACGCCAGATAAACAATACAAAAGCATACAGATACAGATTGATACTTTGAGTGAAATTAACTTTCAGGTTCATCAAACCCACCAAAATCTTGGATCCTAATCTGACCTTTGCAAACCTTGCATTAACCTTAAACTATCTCCACTTGCAGGCACTCCAGTGCCCGGCGAGCGCACGAAAAGGTCAAGATCTCCGTCTCTTACCCCTCGTCAGAGCAGATCTGCCAAACCCACGAGAATTCCCGCTCCCCGAGCAGGTCTCCCAGCCCCTCGCTGTACGCTGTACATTACGAACGCGACGGCAGGTTGGCGCTCATCATCATCTGAAACTTCTTCATTGTAATCATCTTCATCATTTTCTTCTCCATCTTTATTATTTACATTTTGTATTTCATCGTCGTCACTAGCAACATCCTTCTATTTCACAATCGGTTCCACGGACATTAAATGGCCAGTGTATATTTCGGAGTCACCTAATTTTTGTAGTCAACTGACATTTGTCACGATTGTAAAATAGATGGCTGTGAGAACTATAGCTTTTTTTATCAACAATTCTAACTTTAGCCTGATTATTCTGTATTCTAATTTATTTGTACATTATTACTTTAGTAACGTCTGTTGTCACTATATTATTATATGGAGTTAATTCTTTCGCAGATTTTGTATTTTTAATTTATTTACAAAATCATACCTTAACAGCAGATAGTCGTTAAGTACGTTAACTTTACTGTCATACTTAAACGTGAGAAGCAACACGCATGAGTTACTTCCATTTGACATTATTTGGTTGCATAAAATGTTATCATGAAATCGCGAGACAATCAATTAAATAACAGCACTACATATTCGGTTTTGACGCTTTGAGCCAGATTTGCAAAGCACCAGATTCCCGGAACGCCAGATCCGCAGAACGCCAGATTCGCATAATGCCAGATTTTCAGATTAGCAGTATACCAGATTCGCAGAATGCCAGATTCGCACGATGCCAGATTTGAAATTCGCATAGTACCAGATTCGCAGAACGCCAGATTCGCGGAACGCCAGATTCGCGGAACGCCAGATTCGCGGAACGCCAGATTCGCGGAACGCCAGATTCGCAGAACACCAGATTTGCAGAACGCCAGATTCGCACAATGCCAGATTCGTTTCTTGTCAGCATTATTTACCATTTTCCTGTAGATTCAGATTTGTATTTTGAGTCACTTTCTACCGGTGAAACCTAACGCCGTAACTGAAAACGGTAATCAAAACCACCGTGAGAACCATCCATTAACCTATCTTGAGAACTTAGCCATGTAGTAAACAGCTATGGGAAAGAAGACAACAAAAACTGTTCGAGAGCGTTTCTTTTTTACCCGACTGCCCGAAGGAGACGAGGGTTATGTTTTTCGAGCGTATGTATGTATATATGTATGTATGTGACTATGTCCATTTCTTTGTCACGCCCGGCAGCTTAAACCTTTAACGGATTTCGACATATGAGGTATCATTTAATTTGACTCAGTTGCAGAAGTGACGTAGGCTATAAATTTTTCCAAAATTTCCACGAGAATCAAAAATACGCGTGAAAAACGGACATTAAAATTTTAAAGAATTGCTCTTTAAGTCAAAGAACTATGTCAAGTGGGGTATCGTTTATTTAATAGGTATTTGATAAAAAAAAATAGGTTCCTTGTATAACTTTCCTGATAAAAGAAGCATTTAGGATTTATCCTACTAATATTATAAATGTGAAAGTTTGGATGTTTGGATGTCTGGATGTTTGTGACTGGATAATGCAAAAACGGCTGAACGGATATCGCTGAAACTAGGTATAGAGTTAGATTATAACCCGAATTATGCCACATAGACTACATTTTATCTCGATTTGTTACGCTACTTTTCGCCGAATATCAATTTAAGGTATTCATTTCATGATTCTGAAGTTCATTTAGATATTTACGCCATTTTAGGTGTTAAGTTACTATCAATAAGCAGGATAATGGCTTGAAACAAAGTAATTAAATAAATAACATCCAGACATCCAAACATCCAAACTTTCACATTTATAATATTCGTAGGATAGTATGGATAACCTTTATAAATACCTGCACGCATCACAATAAATAAACGACTACAAAACTTCGTAATTTACACTCATACATACTCATATCATTCACTCACTTGAAATTGATACTGGCCTCTTTATTATCTTGAAATAAATTTGGATTGTCTATTTATAATTTTGATTAGTCAACGTCAATCAAATTACATAGAAGAAACTAAAAGACAGTTCTATAAAATGGATGAAGAGTTGTGTTTTTTGGAAAATAAAAGTGGACACCCGACTTTCTTGCATGACGGGTATCGTTATAACCACAATGCAAAGAACAAAAACTGCACCACCAATTGGCGATGCAGCAATCGCAAATATTGCAATGCATCGATAACTTTAAACTCTACAAAGACTTGTATCGTTAAACAGAGCGAACACACTTGCCAACCAGACTTTGTTAAAAATAAAATATATGCCGCAATACAAGATTGCAAGTTAGAAGTGACCAAAAATTTTGATTCCCTTCAAAATATTTTTGAAAATAAATTTGAACCATTAAAAGAAGAGGCCAATAGTGATCAAACTCCAATACCAACCTTTAAACAGTGTAAGGACGCCCTATCCAGACATCGAAGGAAATTCTTAGGCAGCGACTCTCTAAAGATTTCCTCCTTAAAAGACGCAAAAGTGCCAGAAAACTTATTTACAAATAACATAAAGGTTATAGAGGACGGAGAGGACGATAAAATTATTATATTGTACTCCAAAACGAGCAAAAATGTCATCAAAGCTTACCGAGGATCCGGGTCGTACTTCGGAGATGGGACCTTCAAAATATGTCCTCCGCCATTTTATCAGGTATATTCCCTGCACTTAGATCTCGGTTCCGACATTAACTCGATGAATGTTGTTCCCGTAGTGTATGGCTTATTACCCGATAAAAGTCAAGACACTTATATGAGGTTTTTCCAGTTATTAGAAAATAAATTGAAAATATCAATTTCCTCGTTCAAATGTGACTACGAACTTGCAGTAATGAATGCCGTAAGTACTGTATTTCCTGACGCGAACTTATCGGGCTGTCAGTATCACTTTAGTAAGGCAATATGGAAAAACTCATCAAAATTAAAGTGTGATACTACTGCAGAAGGAAAGACACTGACTAGAATTACCACAAATTTGGCTTTGTTACCGTCGAACCGGATTTTAGAATGCTGGACGCAAATTTTGGACATTTACCCAATGACTGAAGAAATGCTAAAATTTAAAGCGTACTTTGAAAAGCAATGGTTGCAAAAATTTAATCCCAACACTTTGAGTGTTGTGCACGACGAGCACCGACATCGTACGAACAACATCCTAGAAGGGTTTCACCACCGATTAAATAAAAAGATACCGAGAAAACCCACCTTTTTTAATTTCTTGCACAAAATTAAAAAAGAGTGTACTTTCTACGACTACCGCTTGAAACAAATTCTAGCACGCCGGCAGAATAGGAACAGAAGGTTAAAGGATTGTCTGTTTGACCGGAAATACAAGAAACTGTTGTTGAAATTGGAAAGAAACGAATTAACAAATTTGAACTTTATAAAAAAAATTATACGCTTAAAATTAGCGCTACTGTAAACCAGACTGAAGTCCACCGGTCAAGTGCGATTTTAGGTCAGACATTAAATAAAATATGAGTTTATGTTGTAAATGTAAGAAATATGCATATTTTTGTTGCCTATGTTAGAGTACTAAAACGAATAAAATAAATATACGTATTAAGAACTCCTTTCCAGAACGTGTTTAATTATGTATGACTCGTCGTTATTGCACAGATGAACATAGAAGAATGAAGCAAGGTCTCTAACCGAAAAATAAACTCCGATTGTCACCATGAGACTTTTACTAAAGCTATACTCTTTTAAAAAACTGGTAAAATTTTAATGTACCTAGTCAAAATTGAGGACGCGGTTGGCTCAGTTTGCAAGCACTGCAAGTACTACTGAGCAGCGGTCCCGGGTTCGAATCCCGGCCAGGGCAAATATCTGTGTGATGAACTCGAATATTTGTGCTTGGGTCATGGTTGTTCCTATGTATTTAAGTATATATTTATCTATATAAGTAAATATATCGTCGTCTAGTACCCATAACACGAGCCTTCTTGAGCTTAATTTGGGACTAGATCGATTTGTGTGAGGTTGTCTGATATTAAAAAAAAAAAAAAAATTGTATTATGAGACGATGTCATTTTGATCTAGGGCCTGAGAGTTAAAGGTATTTTTGAATATTGGTAATTATGAAACTATTGCGTTTTAACCTTCAGTCTTAATGATAATTTGGCATTTGAACAAATGGTCCTTTTTACCAACTATACATTTTGGATATCGGTTGTAACATGTAAACGTCATTATGACAATTTATTATATTGGAAACAAAGGCCATAGTCGGTTCTCCATAGTAAGTTGGCCCTTTAATAGCGCTTGTTAAAATCATAAACCGTGATAAATAAATAAAGAAGCAGCTTGCATCTAGGTGACATTAAGTTGTCATTGGCATTTTACTCTTAAATACGACAACCTGATAAGAAAACGTAAACATAATTAATCGAAGAGTTTGTATACTATATTGAAAAACACTAAGCTAATGTGAGATTGAGTCAAAAAATGTAACCTGGTATTATGCGTTTAGGTTCACTTCGTCCACATTCCCATTTCGTCCATATTTCCACTTGGCCTCTTCCCACTTCGTCCACATTTCCACTTCGTCCACATTCCCACTTCGTCAACATTCCCACTTCGTCAACATTCCCATTTCGTTCATATTCCCATTTCGTCCATATTCCCACTTCATCAACATCGTATAACATGCAACAATATCGTACCATAGAGCTGGCCTAGCGGTGGAATGATGTGAGACATTTATTGATGGCATTAATCTCTAAACTTCTTAAAAGATTAAAATTAACTAAAATAAATCTACAAAGTTGTGCCCCCGCGGTATGGTCCAGAAGATGCTGGCACCATTGCCTCTCTGAATGGCAATACTAATCCGCTGTGCAACGTAGCTGCCAGCTCTCCGGTCACCAGTCGTTTCAAAGACTCATTTACAGAGGTCTTTAAATAATTTGTGGGCGTTCGGTCCCCACGGACCTAAGGTGTCGACCCCGAAAGGAGTAAAATTAAATTAAATTACTACATTAAATGAGCTAAGTTCTCAAGATAGGTTGATGGATGGTTCTCACGGTGGTTTAACCGCTGTCAATCTCCTGTTGCCATTACTTCATAGATTTTGATTACCGTTTTCAGTTACACGGTTAGGTAGTTATACGGCGTTAGGTTTCACCGGTAGAAAGTGACTCAAAATACAAATCTGAATCTACAGGAAAATGGTAAATAATGCTGACAAGAAACGAATCTGGCATTGTGCGAATCTGGCGTTCTGCGAATCTGGCGTTCTGCGAATCTGGCGTTCTGCGAATCTGGCATTATGCTAATCTGGCGTTCCGCGAATCTGGCGTTCTCCGAATCTGGTACTATGCGAATTTCAAATCTGGCATCGTGCGAATCTGGCATTCTGCGAATCTGGTATACTGCGAATCTGAAAATCTGGCATTATGCGCATCTGGCGTTCTGCGAATCTGGCGTTCCGCGAATCTGGTGCTTTGCAAATCTGGCACAAAGCGTCAAAACCTCATATTCAGAGATCGTATTGTAAACAGACCTTAGTCTGTTTACACATTAATTAGTGATTAGTTCGAATTCATAAAATTCCTACAGTTTACCTAGAGTTCAGCGCAAATGTATGAACTCGCGTCAATCAATGTGTAAGCAGGCCACTATTCATAGTATAGTCACGATTACGAGTAAGTGAAATCACAGTCGGCATTTCACAGAGAACTGACGGAAAGCAGATTAAGGGTCAGACCACCTCATCACCTGGCTCCAGGCCCGCTGTACGACGAGTTCGATGACAAGCCTCGGGCGACGAGGAGAATGGGGAAGAGAAACATAAAAGCACAAGTAAGTAAATATTTACGACATGCTTCATGACCCGCGATCCTTGATAATGAATTGACTCATTGAATAAGAACTACGAGTATGCACTGTTTAAGGCATTTCGGATTTCAGCGTTGGAAAAGATGACAAATTTTCAATCTTTAACTTTCGATGGCGTTCACTTAGCGCTGCAGTCTCATCGCTAGCACATGTTATCCACTTTGAGATATTTATGTAGGACCTCAGAAAAATCTTCTTTAATTGAGAGCAAGACCGACCTTTATAATGGAAAATATAACTTCATATCTGGTACTGATCTAGAGCTCTTGTGATTTCAGGTGAAACGTTTCAAAATGGAGACCAAAGCAGCCAAGACCCTCGGCATCATTGTTGGCGGCTTCGTATTCTGCTGGCTGCCCTTCTTCAGCGTCTACGTGGTGCGAGCCTTCTGCGGCGACTGCGTGCCTTCCATCATCTTCTCCGTGTTGTTCTGGTTGGGTTACTGCAACTCTGCCATTAACCCGCTTATATACGCGCTGTTCTCTAAGGACTTTAGGTAAGATCACAGATCAAGATTATCTAAAGGTGGAAAGATGCTCATTTTCAAATGATCGTATTTGTGAAATATGATTGTTTTTAGATTATTTAATTAGTTTCGAATTTCGATGATGTGAAATATAAATACAAACACTTGGTACGCTCGACCTACAAATATCCTATTAAGATGATTATAATCGGCTTAGATTTTGCCAGATTAAAAATATGCTCGGGAATACCTGATGATCATAAGAAGCACCAAAAACCACTTGTTTGCTTCTTCCATCACTTGTGACTCCTCTGGTGCTGCGCAAGTGTCTATGGGCGATGGTAATTTCTTCAGGCGATCCGTTCGCTCGTGTGCCTCTATGACATAAAAAAAAAATTGGGCAAGTGCGAGCCCGACTCGCGCATGAATGGTTCCGTACCTATACATATATATAATCTATAACAAGTTTGTTGTATGGGAGCCCCCCTTAAATATTTATTTTATTTTATTTTTAGTATTTGTTGTTATAGCGGCAATAGAAATACATCATCTGTGAAAATTTCAACTGTCTAGCTATCACCGTTGTTGAGATACAGCCTGGTGACAGACGGACGGACGGACAGCGAAGTCTCAGTAATAGGGTCCCGTTTTTACCGTTTGGGTACGGAACCCTAAAAACTACGCGCAAATGATAATTTCGAGAGCAATTAAATTTGTCTGAACTGCCCCAACCTGGTGGTATCTGAGGTGCAATTGACAAGTCAACTTGGATGTTCCAGGTTCGCGTTCAAGCGTATAATCTGCAAGTGCTTCTGCGGGCGCGCCGGCACGCGGCGGCAGTCGGACGGGTCCGCGCGGCGCACCGAGCCCAAGCCTCATGAGACCTCGCTCGAGGAGCACGACACCTCCAATAGCACGGGTAACGACAGGTGAGAACATTTGGCAATATTGAAGGTCTGAACGGTAAGCAGTTGAAGGGGATTCGATTCATTGCACACTCAGCAAAAATCACAAAAGATAGGTGAGGAATAACGAAGCTCTATTTGGGTGAAGGGCAAGTGGAAGTCGGGCGGGTCTGCGCGGCGCACCGAGCCCAAGCCTCATGAGACCTCGCTGGGGGAGCATGACACCTCCAACAGCACGGGTAGTAACAGGTGAGATATATGGCAATATTCAGGGTCTGAACGACAAGCAGTCGGAGGGATCCAGCAGAGATCACAAGAAGTGAGGAATAACATCGAGGGTCTGTATGGATGATGGGGAAGCGAGAGTCGGATGGGTACGCGTACCGAACGCAAACCTCACGAGAACTCGTTTGAGGAGCATGACAACTCCAACACCACAGATAATAAAACGTAAGGGCAGCGGCTAGGTAATAGAGATACCGTGCCAAAGGCATGAAATGGGGACTTGTTGGTTTGAGTTTGCTAGGCAAACGTCAAGGGTTCCAATGAGTTTGAAGACATCGGCGCACGGAACTGAGCATAACATCACCTCGTCTTCTAGGCAGAGTATACGAGTATGCAACGTCTATGATGAATAGCGACAAAGAGGTATACGTACATTTGAAAGCAAGCTTAATATAAAAAAAAAGGACGGGTTGCACTCCGGGAGTGCCGACAGAAGTGAAAACCTAAACATCAACGTTGTGCATTTTTCAATATTTTGGAATGTTTAGGGAATAATCTCGCACAAATTGTAAGTAAGTAAGTAAACACTTTATTGTACACAAAAACAGTTAAAAATACATCTATAACAAATAACATATAGGTACAAAGGCGAACTTGTAAGTAAGTAAGTAAGTAAGTAAACACTTTATTGTACACAAAAACAGTTAAAAAATATATCTATTACAAATAACATGGTACAAACTCTCACCACCTACTATTTTCTGTTTAAATTTGTTTTCTCCGCTACCCAAAGGTTGTCTGGAAGAGATCGCTCTTTAGCGATAAGACCGCCTATTGTCTACCATTGTTTAATTTAAGATTTCTCATGTAATATTTTTCTTGTTGGTGTGCAATAAAGTATTGTTGTATTGTATTGTACAAAGACGAACTTATCCCTATAAGGGATCTCTTCCAGTTAACCTTTGAGCAGAGTGAGTACGAGAAGAAGATGGACAAACTAACACCGTGTACAAAAACGTATTAAAAAAATAATAAGACTACTAATAATTACATAAGTATATAAAATATTAATACATGTTATAATGTGGATGTATCACAATTGATACTCCTAATATCAAGAACCAATGAGTCACGCGCGCATTGCTTTAATGTATTATTGAAAAATAAACGATTTCCCTCGAATATGTCGCACTTCTGCTGCACCTACTCTGTATGAAGTTAAAATTTTCATCAATTTCACTACCCAAAGGTTGTCTGGAAGAGATCGCTTCTCAGCGATAAGACCGCCTGTTGTCTACCGTTATTTATAAATTGTATTTGTCTTGTTTCCTTTTGTAAACTTTTATTGGTGTGCAATAAAGTATTGTTGTATTGTATTGTATGTCGCTAAAATTAGTCGCGCGTATACACCGTGACCGTTAATAACCCGAAAGATTTAAGCTAACGATACTAGAGCCTAATTAGAGTATATAAACGTATATAACATATAGTCCAAAAACTCATAATTAAGGAGATATAAATTATTTAAAACAAATCAAAAGTGTCATGTCATTATGCCAATGTTCATATTTGAACTCGTCAAAAGTGAAACATATAATATTGAGACAGAGATAAGTTGACACTTCTTGTCATAGAACAGAAGTCACGGCATTCGCCGTCCGTCGTATAATTTCGGAGCGATTCGTGAAGTGTCATGCTCGCTCACTCTTCTTCAACTAAAGACTTGTTCACAAAGAAGTGGGCAATTAATATGATTTAATTTGTACTGAAATAGTAATTTAATTAAGACACATAATTAGACCCATGTTGATATAACATTATTTACTCGTTTTGTCGTCAAAAATACGTGGTTTAAATCTTTCGGGTTATTAACGGCCACGGTGTATATAGATTAACGCTATAAAGTATGAAACATATTCCATACCGCATTTCATGAAAATTGGTCCAGCCGTTTGAGAGCGAAGAAATAACAAACATACACTCACACACACCCACAAACTTTCGTCTATATAATATTAGTGAGATAATTAAAACCTGTTTTTTCACCGCCTACAATTTATCTGCTTTGCTCAAAGGTTGACTGGTATTGATGCCCAATGGCATTAAGTCCGCCTTGTGTGCGTTTGAACTATCCGATTTTATTCTATCTCACTGACACTTGATTTCTATTTTAATCTGTATTTCTTACTAATGTAAGTTTATGATTACGCTTCACCATCTGTCACTTACAACATTTTGTTGTTCGAAGGCCCCCTTTCTTTGAAACAGACACGGTTGCTAGGTTACCAATTGTTTATACATTATTTAGAAATGAAAATGTCACAATGAATAAAAAGTGGTGTTTTGTATGGTTTTCCATTTATTGTTAAATAAACCCTTTTATGAATGAATGCCCTCAAAATTTGTAGCCTATGTCCTATTCGGATATCTAAGCTACATTACTGCAGAATTTTACGCAAATCTTTTGTGTAGTTTTTGCGCAATAGTGGAACGTAAAGTCACCGTCAATTGAAATTGCAAATGTAGCGACTTTACATACAAACATTCACGTATTGTAATATATTTGTATTACATCTATTATGTGTAGGTACATATGTATATTTTTATAAATTACTCACTTTTTTTCTTCCGCTACTTCTTCGTTAATAAATGGACTTTCTTCCATTTCCATCTTTGAATTCTTCGTCCCTTTTTTCCATAATAAATACACTTTCTTCCATTTTCATCTTTGAAGCACTTTATATACACGAATTTCTCAAGTATACAAACGATTGACACATGAGCAGTCAACACACACGCGCAGGCGCTCAGTATATTACCCCATCTCTATCCGTCAAATCCGTCTTACGAGCTAAGCTTTTCGATCAGCACGTCTATCACAACTTTGACACGCGACTCTTTTTCGCCCGACATATACTATACCTGTCACTTTCCTGTCAATACTGTGTAAAAAAGACAGGCGACGCTAAGTCGCGCCATGTTGTACTAGCCCCGGATCTGACGATTGACATTGTCTGACGCGAGTTTAACATTTTTTATCCATCTAAAAAAGTGCCAAGCGCCGCTAAAGAAGTTTTCACTTCAAAAAACATACTTTTGGCGTTGGATAATTATTGTCAGTAATCATATTAAAACTTTAAGCGGTTTACACTCACGTGAAATTGTCAGGAACGGCCCGACATGTTTTAATGCCGCTTAGTGCAATGATAATTATCAGTATTTTTTTCTTCTTCATGGCATGCACTTTCTAGGTATACTCTTCTGTTCAAAGATTGAATAAGCTTAATTGATATTAATTTAAAATTATATTATTCGTTAGTTCTAATATCGTTATAACACTGATTACAAGATTGTTTTTCTTCTCAGGTGACGTCAAACTCCGCGACGGCAAAACCCCCCGTTCCAGGCTACCGTCGCGTGTGTTTAGCAGGGACAGAAGAGAGCCGTCACCTTCCTTTGAGAGTGCTGACATTCGCGGCACAAGCCTTGAGGGCCATGGTGTGAAATCTTGGTGCCGTCTGAGCCTCTGGCCATTGCTCCTCTGGTATATGAACCAAACTAAAAGTGACATCCAAAAAATATGGAACCTCTAATATTTGGCCGCTTGTAGAGACTTGAAGAGAAAATAATAATACAGTCATCACTGTCATCAGATAATAAATAATGAAATAATACAGACAATAAAATCATGATGCAGCCACCTGACAGTAACCCAAGGAGTTAAAAAGTATCCAAAGCTAGAAGACATTGTGACATGTGTTTGATCTGATTTGACAGTTTGATCCACTTATTAAGCAGGGAGAGCTATATTATATATATAGCTATAGTCGAGCAGTATTGGCGCGGCCATGTATTGGACTCAACAACCCATGGAGCTACATCAAATTATGCATTTTATAAAGTATCATATTGAATATAAATATTGGTAGATACAAACCCCCAAACCCACGGTGTGAATATTGGAGTCAGTCTGAGCTTGATACTAAACCAACAGTTTGGAAGACGAGACTTCGTATAAACCAAATCTAGGTTCCATCAAGATGATGTTGTCAATTTTTTTTATAACACTGGACACTTCATACAATTTAATGATCGAAGAAAAGGACTCAAACTATTACACCAAGACAAACTAGTCAGAACGGTTTGACAAGATCTGGATGAAAATAATCGTGTCTGGTATATAAATATTGAAGAAGGCTATTTCTTATAATTGTTCGCTGTACAGCGAACAATATCTGCCTCTAATAGTACTACGAGTTGATCACGACCGCTCTGTAAAGAGCGAAACGACTAAGAAGAAGAAGATTTCTTATAATTATGCCAAGACATCAATATGCGATGCATCTATAGACTTTCAAAAGGTCTGTAACTTATAGATAGGCCTATCCTGTGCGCTGGAGATTAGCAAGTCTGACGATGATGGCGATAAACAAAACAGCGAGAATCGTTTAGGGGTTCGGGAGGCCACTTGGGGTGCTCGGTGGTGCACTTAAAGGACATATTTATTTATATATGTATCTGGGAACTAGGGCGCCAGACCGCTACACAATGACTAACAGAGTGCCTGTATGACCAGACCGATCATGGTGAGAGGACTCTTGAATATTTGTGAAGGTGATGGACTCGATAGTGTAATAAAGACTGTTTTAGCTCTAAGAAGGAAATATTGTAAATATTTATTGTGTGTTCGATGGAGGGACTTATTGGCGTGTTAGATTTAATGAAAGATCGGTGGCATCCATTTTGGAAATATGATTAATCGCTGCTATACGTTATGGCGAATCGATGAGCATTATTGTTGTATTCTATTTTATTTGGAGACGTTTTTTAAGACGTCAGACAGCATACACATCGCAAGTAAACCGAATTTTAACGTCCAATTTCGAATAGTAGTCAGCCATTCAATTTATCACTTTTGGTATCCATAGTCACCTGTGATCATTCTATACTATACTATAAATAAGAAGCAAGTAATTAGCTTAAGTAAATCCAGTGATTACAGTTTATTGAATTTGAGCAGAGCTTACCAGCTGAGCTGAACTAACTAACAAAACTATGGACCCAAGGTGACTGGAAATAAAGATATTTTTTTTAACTACGATCTCTAAGAAACGTACCGTGTCCAATGATAGCACCGCCATCTACTGACAGTTTTTTCAGCATTTATCAGACATTGTCATTCTATTCGTTCTATACCCTCTTACCACTAAGCTAAGGGTAGGTTTCCACTATCGTGGAGCTTGACGGAGCGGATCATGATTTGGCCATTCATACTGTTTCTCATTCAAGATGATGATGAAGATGACGTAGCCAGTCAAATACTTGTATTTGATTGTCTGTTGATGTGCTCGCGCACCAGGTAATTTGAGTCTGCCTAGCGGACATCTTCATATGTTCGACTGGCTGCCGCAGCAGGGCGCCTAAATGGTCAAATACGATCCACGGCTCCGCGACAGTGAAAACGGACCCTAAACTCGTCAAATTTTCAAAATGGCTGCCTCCCCGTGTATACTAGTCAAAGATCTCGATGTTCCTCGTTATTCGGTGTCAATGTCGTCTCCTCGGTTAGTGTTACCTGTACGTGAACTGTAATATTTGTAATATTCTGTAAATACAAAATATGAGATGTTTGTCCATTATTTATCTACCTATCCTGCGCGAAAATCGCAATAATTTTGAAAAAGCGTTGTCCTAACGATCCGGAGGGCGTGCCTCCAACTTCTTTAGACTCCTCTCACTCCTCTTCTTGGCCTAAAACTATACGGGCTTCCTCCATTGGCAAAATAGGATGACTGCATATTAAGGCGACTCCGTACGTGGAATGGTGATTTTTAAAGTCCTAAGGCTCGTAATCTAGCCAACGGAAAAATCTGAAAAAATTATATGTTATTATTGACTATTTCTTCTAAAAAAATATAGTTGGATTTTTTTTTAAAGCAATAATTACTATCGAAAAAATAGTGTTGAAATAGGGTCGTTTTCAATTTTCAATTCCCTAAGGCTTCTAAACTACAAGTGATATTTACACGGCTCTTTCGCAAGAACATTGACAATTCATTGATCTTTAATCGTATTGTTTAAAAGTTAGTAAAATGGAAATTCGGTCTAATAAAGCATCAAAAAAACTGAATTTCCGCGAGCGCGGCCGTGCCCGGGCTGCGAGCTCAGTGTAAATCTAACCGTCGAAGGGGAAGGCTGTGTCACTTGCTCTCGCGATCCATCTAGTTACGGAAAATTGTTGTAGTACCAGATCCCGCAGAGGTTCGATCTGTCTTCGTGCGTTTGAAGTGTTTAAGAGAGTGTAGTTCGTTTTTTCACACGACTACGCTATGCGACATAACAAAAAGCACTCATTTTCATATAGAATTAAATTCAACTGTTTTTTTCGTATTTAGGTATCTATTAATTTTAAGTACTTATAAAAAAATTGTCATTGCTTAGCATTCCCGAACACATTTGAATACTTAGATATTCTCAGTCATGGGCCCACACCAGACAGGATTCCCAGAAAATAACACTTTTGGTGTGGGTTTTAGGGCCCTTCTCTGTGTAATATTAGAGTACCTTAGGTATTTCGGTTAGTAAAAAAAAACTGATAATACAGATATTTAAGTATGATAACGTCTAATGATCTTTATGAATTCAACCCTAAGAGATATGAATATCGTAATGCAGAACAAGTATTGTTCGTTTGAATACCATTGTAATATTCGGTAAAACGCTAATTTACGAATACGAATATTTATTGTAAGTATTCACATTCGTTGCGTCACTAGTACAGTACATGGCATATGATATAAAAATTTATCAAAAATTACAATAATTTTCTAGTCCAAGAAGGCAAGTGACAATTTTGGCATGAGGGCTTATTTATGTACATATAGTCAGAATACATATTTGCATCAATAAATTTCCCACTTCATATTTAAATCTAAATGAGTGTTAGTAATTATTGACATATCCGCCGGGCCTAGCTAGACATACCTAGCCTGGCCATAAGTTCTGTTCCAATTGTTTACACCCAATAAAATTCGGCGTCACGGTAGATCACGATGGAGATGGTGGGACTACCTGGATGTATTACAAAAGGGTTGGACATTGCTGATCTAAATAAGGACGAGTGGAAAAAAGATAGAGGCCTGTACCCGACAAAGGGACGGCACAGGCTTATATGCATAATAATCTAAAAAAAAAAACTTTTGAGTCATGTATAAGTACATTCAGTTATTGAAAGCTTGTTATTTTTAAATCTTTTATCTATCCAAATATCATAAACCCTCCATGATGCGTTCAAGAACGGCACATTATGACCACCATAAAAATAGACTGTTTATTAGCACAAATTTCTTATTTCGATAGTATTATTTATTTAAATTTCGAACATCTCTGAAAAACAAAGAAATTTGATTTGACCTCTATTCTAATATCAATCGAGATGACGTTTAGTTCGAAATGAATTGTCAATTTTCAATCAAATTTGACAAATGTCACACGTAAGTAAGATATCGAACGATATGATAGTAAGGGCCGACTCTAGTTTGTCTCGGAATTAAAATAAAAACAATGACAGCTGCCAGAAAACTTCATTACCGCCATTACCGGGTAATATTTGTTATAATGTGCGACTTCTGAATGCATCATGGAGGCTTATGATATGTGGCTAGATAAAGTAGTATATGTAACTGTACATAATTAGGCATTAAAACACTCGTGTGATGTTATTATGAAACATGCCTTCGGCTCGTTTCATAAACCCACACTCGTGTTTAATACCCTTCATTATATACAGTCACATTAAGGACTATTTATTGTATTCATATATCACATTACACCGTCAAAATATGTTATTACCTTCTTAAACTTCAAAACCTACCTTTGCACTATAAAATGGTAAACATTTAAAACTAGCCTGGTTATGAATAACATTTTCCATCTTGAAATTTTATTTTTATCGGCTAAATTTCATATAATTTCATATACATACTGATTAAAAGTGATAAACCTCATTATTTATAGATTTAGGTATTTTTACCGGAAAAATCGGAACCCATAGGATCATTTTGCTGACCGTCCGTCTTTCTGTCACGACCCTTTATCTCGGTAACGCGTGTAGGTGTCGAGTTGAAATTAAAACCGTCTACACGTCGTACTTTGGTCTACAGTCCCTTGAAGCTGTAAAAAATCGAACTTCTAAGTTAACGTAAAAAAAAAATACGGGTCTTTATGCCGCAAAAAAACGTATCTACGCTGGAAAGGAGAATTATCCAAGAGACATAGAGCTAACTTTACAGGAGATCTAAAAAACTACGAACTTTTTCAAAAAAATAAAAAGTTATTGAATATTCTGTGGACCTACTTTTTAAATGAAGCATTTTATAATTATAAACAACATCATGTTATCTACATGTCGCTTTTGTTATTTTGTATATTAATGGAATAATTTAAAATTGAGCAACGCAAAATGGCTGGTAAAATAGAATTAGGTAAAATTATCTAAACGACACGTTTCCCCAGATATTAGTCAGGTAAAATAGTATAATCTACATTTTACACAACAATCAACACAGTAAACAATATCTATGTGCATACGATGCTCATTTTATATAAACAATATCATGTTTTTTACATGTTGATTTTGTTATTTTGTCTATTAATGGAATATTTTAGGATTTAGCGTCGCTTACGCAAAATGGCCGTCAAAATAGAATTAGGTAAAATTATCTAAACAACACGTTTCCCGAGAAATTAGTCAGGTAAAATAGTATAATCTATTACACAACAATCAACACAGTTAACAATATATATGTGCATTCTCATTTTATAGTCAGGTAAATATATAAATGTGCATAAATCAGCATGAAATAAATCAAGAAAAATTATCTAATCGCCTTTGTAGGAAATATTTCAGACATGAAAAGCTATTTATCGTACAATAAAACCTCACGATTAATGTTTTAATTAGAGAAAAATATTTATTTTCAAACATTAAAATTAATGAAGTGACATTTAAAGTTCTCTAAGACAAAAACTTATGGTCCAACTACGCAAATACAAAAAAAAATTGCTCTAGAAATGTTGAAGATTTATTTATTCATCAGATATCACGTGAAATTTCAATTTTATAAATTTTTATGTGTTATCTGCTGAAAGATTTCCAGTAGTTCTAGACCAATGTATGGTAGCAAACGATAGCTATGACTAATGAGAACAGCACAAGAGTTCTCAAGACTGCAGTCACTCGGTACTCATTAAGGAATTTTAAATCACGAACTACGTGAATTTTCAAGTTTTACAATTGCAATGAGATAATATCCTATACTAACAAGAATAACAAAACTACCTACAACTCTGTGTGGTATAATTGACGTCTCGTAAGACACTGTTTGAGTGAGATGGCGTTTGGGTCCATTAAGCGAGTCCAAAGTAATGCCTTAGCGCCACAGACACAGATTTACACCGCAGGTTGGCCTAACGGCCTTTATAAATATATTGAATTACTACTAAATGTGTGATATTTTATAAAACAGAACCGGTAAAGTTGTCTAACTACCAATTTAACGAAAATATTTGTTTTTTTAGTACATTCTATGCGACAAATACGACTCAATTGTCATTCAAGCAATTCAAGATAAGCGACAGAATTCGATCAAAGTAAAAAAGGATAGGCGACAATGGTTTCATAGTATCAAAGCAGGTAAATTTGGATAAACGCCAATAGTTAAGATACGACAATCAGGTAATTTAATCTAACTATGTTATTTTTTTTATAGAATCTTATATTGATTCTGTTTAATAATGTGGAAATACCACATTTTTACTTTTTAGCTAATGCGCATAAGCATTTTAAACACACATGACACAGAGGGCGCTCCAGTAGCGAAGAATTATGGAATCAAAGATTTAGTGTGATTGACGTAACGATATGATAGCTCAGTTGGTAGAGCACTACGCCGGAAACTTAGGGTCGCAGGTTCGAGTCCTGCTTACATTGCAGTGGATCACATTCAATTTTTCTTTCATAATTTACCTTTATGTTAATTTTATCATAAAGACAGGTAAAATGCCTCAAACGACATTAAAATATATTTTACGATCAGATAAAAACAGTTAACCAACAAGTGCAAGGTTAGTTGCAATAAAGAAAAATATCCAAGTTGTTTGATCTGTTTTGACAAATAAGTAAAAAAGCTCTAAGGTTCATTATTATGCAAAAAACTTTTTATGTAATCTCCATTTTGCAAAAAAAACCTCAAAAATCAAGTCGTTTAGTAGAAAATAAATATAGAGATTCTCTAAATCACCGACGGGATAAGCGACACAAAAGTTGTCAGACAGATATTATTACATACGAGACCCATTCGATGCAGAAAAATCTGCCGATCCCAACAGTGTGTAGACTCGATATCCCCAAAAATGTCGCTTAGATAATTTCTACTTTCCAGCATCGGTATATTTTGACACTCAAGTAAATTAACATTTATAAGGTATCCATTGACCTTGAACATAGAAAAAAACCGGCCAAGTGCGAGTCGGACTCGCGCACCGAGGGTTCCGTACAAACCTGCAAGGTTTACAAAGTTCGTTCATTACGACAATCGAAATCGACATTTACAAAAAAATATATATTTTGTAATGTAACTAAAAATTTAAGGTTTTCGGAATTTTTCCTTTATGTGTGCTATAAAACGTTGCTTCATGCCAAATTTCAAGATTCTAGGTCGACTGGAAGTACCCTTTAGGTTTTGATTCCCTTGCGAGTACTTGCGAGTTTCAAAATATGCAGCTTAAATTGCTGTTTCTTTTGATTGCGTTGACATAGAAGTTTGATTTTGTTACAGCTTAAAGGTATTATAAACCTGAGTATTTGGTATGAATTTCAATTTAATACCTCTACGCGTTTATGAGGAAATGGGTAGTAAGTTTAAAATTATTAAAAAAAAATATATTATGTGATGTAACTAAAAATTTATGGTTTTCGTAATTTTTCCTTTATCTATGCTATAAGACGTTGCTTCGTACCAAATTTCAAGATTCTGAGTTCACGGGAAGCACCCTGTAGGTTTTGATTCCCTTGCAAGTGTCGAAAATTTGCGGCATAAACGGCTGTATCTTTTGATTGCGTTGGCTTAGAAGTTTGATTTTTTCACAGCTTGAAGGGACAGTAGACCTGAGTAATTGATATAAATTTCAGCTTCATACCTCCACGCGTTCCTGAGAAAAAGGGTCTTGACAGACGGACGGACGGACAGACGGACAACAAAGTGATCCTATAAGGGTTCCGTTTTTTCCTTTTGAGGTACGGAACCCTAAAAAACAAAAAAAAATATCGTCTAGTAAAATATCGTCAATATCAACAAGTCAAAAAAAGTCAAGTCAAAAATCTGAGAACATTACTAATGTAGTCATAAAAAACTATCACTGTTTATAAGTAAAGGACGTAAATCCGTTTTCCAACGGTAAAGTTGAGTTTGTCGCTCTATTATTTATAGTTTATCTTTTCATTAGAGCAACATGACCCGGGGGATAAAGCTGTGCCTCCACTACTATGTTAAAATATCGGTTCATCCGCTGGGTCACGATATGATTTATTTATTAAAAAACGGTATTTTTTTATTTATGCATGATTTTACACGTATAATCAAGAATCTTGTCGGCATTTTAACTATTTTTGGTAGGTACACATACAAAAGAAACTAAAAAGTATTTTTCCAAATGGCTTATTTCACTTGTTTTTTTGGAAAATAGCTTTAACGCATTTTATTTGTAATATTCTACTGTAGTGGGTAAATAGATATTTAGTAATCCGAAATAATTATATCATTGCTTAAATGATTTATTTTACTTCGAGATTTTTCAATGCCTTTAAATAAGGTATAAGGTTTGTTGATCTTCAACTCACGCTCGGACTATGCGAGTGTATGAAGCTGCTTGGACGCCACTCAACGAGATTATGAACGAAGTAATGTTCCGGGGGCGCACGGTCGGCGGGGGGAATAACGTTAGGCTCCGCCCAGATCCTCAAGGACGTTGGGATTAGGAGTCGCCTTAAGATAGCGTATAAAAGAAAATCCTTCATAAATTTTATATTGTAATTATGTACCTACTGTTTAAGCAAAATAGTTACGTTCAGCCGTTTCGGTGTGATGAGAGTACAAACATTTTTTTACCAAAAGATGGCGTTGTGCGCGCGGTTAAGATTTTTCATGAATTAATCATAATAATTATTCATTTATTTCAGGCATCAAAGGCCTATAGATAAATACCTTACAATCTAACATACATATTAAATATTAAAACACTAAACAACTAGGTTACGATGTGTTGCGTAAATGACCCCTCCCCATAGAAAACAGGATTTAAATACAATTCTACTATGGGGAAAAGTTTAAATATTAAAAAATCTTGAGTTTGTTTATAAGTAGAAATAACCGTCCTCATTCCTAGAAAAAATACAAAGTTTTTCTGTAGCTTAGAAAAATAAAGAAGACGAAAATGTTTTTTTCCGCCATATACGATTTCTTACGGTAATCTAACTGGGGTGAATCTTTTATGGAATTGGCAGGGGTGTTGCCGTGCCCCTAGATCCTATTTAGGTAGTAGGTACGTATAAATTAAGGAACATTGAACTTTAGTAATGGCAATTTTTATTTGCAGTGTAGGGATGTATAAACCAGCGCCATCTATCATTTAGGTGAAGAAGTTTGATCAATCACTCAGGTTCCTGTAATAGTAGCGTATAGAATAGATGGCACTCGTATGCTACCAAAATAAAAATAAATACCTCAATTCATTGCCATACATTTACAACAAATGAAAAGTATATAACTCAAATGCTTTAATATTGAAAATCCAGATTATACTCCGATTTCTAACTCAAGACCAAAAAAACTGCCACAAGGTTGCCACTACAATAAAATAATTATTACAATAGTAAATTTCTTTTTATTTTTTAAACACGCTAAGATAATTTATTTATTGGTAATTTTAACTCTATGTTTTAACAAAATAACTAGAAATATTTATTATTACATAATTACGAGAGGAGATCACAAAAACTTAAACATCGGAGATTTTTGGTACAAAATCTGGTATTGTACTTGTAACATTATCCGTTTGGTGCAAGCCAAGAAACAAACTCAGATGTCATTTAAATGTTGTCAATTTTGACAGTGACGTATGTGTCGTAGTTTTTTTGGTCTTCAATTAGAAATCCGAGTTTAGATACTTACACAGCGTACAATTTCAAAATTCCAATAAACATGAAATAACCGTTATTAGGCGTACAATCACGAAACGTTATTTTCGTTAACGAATTAACTATTGATAAAACAATGACAACACTACTAGAGAGCGCGGTATTCTCTGACAGCCCACTGAGCAGTGAGCACTGACAGAATCAGTCAAGCGCCGTATGCGTGGCGAGAGAGTGTTCAGTTTTTGTTGGAATTATCGAAAAGAACCGAAATCGTGTTTATTTTGTTTTCCCCGCACCGTTTCTTTGTTGTTAGTGAAAATATAAATAAGCATGGTTAACAAAATGTATTTCGGCGGTGTGGAAGGGTAAGTAACTTTCATTTTATCGTGGTATTTAGTCTGTATTTATTCACAGTATTGTTGAAAGTAGAAAGGTTTGCCTTGAACATACCTAGGTGTTTCGAAACGATTATTGGGCGGTACTTCAAATTTTGAACCGTTTTTAATGGAAGTTTACTTAATTTTAATTATTATTTAATATTGTCCACCGAATGCCGTCGAAACTCAAATGTCAATGTCGAAGGTTACTAGTTTATGAATATTTAAATTTAGCTATTTTTTAATAAAATCACAAGTTAAAAATATAGGTAGTAATTAAGTTTATTTCTAAACGTCTTCCAGGTTATTTTGATGTCTGATTCGCAAAGTGCCTAGTTATGTGACAGTGATAAGAAACAACAAAACAACAATGACAACCAAAAGAAACATACCTAAATGCATTTTATCACTTGAGTTGTAAAAACTTACATATTATTATTTTATTACCTACCACCATTCGGGGAATACCGCGACTGAAAACGTAACAAGTATTGTTTTCATAACAAACCTACGAAACAAGAATCCAATCGTAAATTAAAATAAATCAATTGACCAATGAGATTCGAGAATGCCGGCGGCATGGCAGTCACGCCTGAAAATTCAGCATATCACAAATTCTGCTCTAAAAATACGAGCGTAAGACTCACTTTTATAAATATTATTGTCGTGAATGGAATGTCAACAATGTAGTCATTGGAACAACAGTTGTAGTTATTGCCTTGAATTTTTAATATTTTAAGGCTTTGTTGCAATGTACTTTAAATCACTATTTACGGTTAGTAAAACAATTGAGTAAATTCCTCTTTTCGTTCGATCTATTGAGTATTTTTGTTATTAAATGGTGAATTATTGTAATAAAACACAAACACACGCCACTTACATTCCCTATCTTTCGGGCATGTAAATAGTTGTAGAGAATAAGCCAAGTCTATTAAGTGTCCGATGGTTTAATACTTACAATATATTTCTCTACTACCTATGATCAATAAAAAAAGTCCCCCTAAATATTATATTTTATATATGAAAATAAAAAAAATATAAAAACTAAGTAGGTACAAGTTACATTTACTTTTTCAATCGGTGGTTCAAGCTGTAATCAGTCATTTACGTAGTGAATTATTTTACACTGATAAGAGCAGCTAAAATCCGTGAGTCAAGTACCGCAATATTAATAATCACATTTACTGCGGCATCTAACGTAGATTTATTACTAACAGTGCATTAAAATTCACAGGCTAGCAAGACAAGGCATACATTTAGTGAAACGCTATTTACGAGATAATTAGTAGCTTTCCGGCTAATGTTAACAGCTCTAGTGCAGAAACCTGTTTCTAATCCAAATCAAATATAGACTACTAATGATTGTATCGATAGTTGTTATGAATGTTATCAACGAAGTTGTTTTTTTTTTGTACACGGGTACGCAACAGAAATACTACAAAAACAAGCGTTTTACTTAGACTAAAAAAGTAACTTCTCTTATATAAACGAGTTTGGAAAAGTCGTACCTACTATTCTCAATACATGTGCAGCTGGCTTTAACTACTTGGAATACTTGTTTAGAAACTCAATCCCTACAATTATTTTTATAGCGCTACATAACAAGTATAGGTCAAATACAATTACTACGACTAATTTCGATACTTCGTTACTACGCCCTCGAGGATAAGTAACCTTAGGTATCTTGCTAAAAATAAAGTAATTTTAACCCTTTCATAATTTCCTTGAAAGTACAAGTAAGGTATATGGATTCGGAAGTTCGTACGACGATTCCCTAACACAAGATCACCTTGAACTCCTTTCGTGCAATGTAACACATTCAAATGAAACCGTTAAGTCTTCAAAAGGCCAAGTTCACGATCTAACGTACCTATCTTATCGATTACAAGTGACTTTATCTTCTAACCAATACTACACACGTTTTTATCGGAGTAACTTGGAACTGCATATTCAAGACATACTTTTTTAATCTGATTATACTATTCATAAGGTGACAATGCTTCCTATTGATATTGATTCTTATCGATTGGGCTCTTTTTCTTTTTGCAAATTTGATTTACGATGGCATGGGATATCTTAACTTAAGATGGGTTTGGTTTCGTTGATGGATCCGCATTATTTTATCACATTTTTAGTAGCAACGTGTCTGAATAAAAAACAGGATATCAAAAACAGTTCTCCATTTTTTTTACCTAGTTTTCCTGTCGCTGTGTATTAGATAAATATTAGTCGCACTTTCCATGGTTATCATACATATGGATTGAATAATTACATCGACCGCATGAGTGTACATGTATTTTGCGATAAGTAATATTGATAGCTCGGGAAAGTACCTTGTATAATGTGTCTAATAATTATTTGAGCATTTCGTTTATCCACATATACCTCTAAAATATTGATGGAGCCATATATTTAACTCGTATTGTACAAAACACACATGACATTTAATATCAACTCTTTTCTAGACGATAAGTTTTTAGTTTATTTGTCCTTTTTAAGTTAATCGGATGATTTAAAAATTACTACGAATCTCATATAATGTGTGTCGGTAAAATTACCGACAATTCACTAGCAAGGTTTTTTTTCAGGGGTGCGACACATTCTAACCTAGTAATCTGCGACGAAGCCGGCAAAGTTATCAGCACATCCAAAGGTCCAGGCACCAACCACTGGCAAATGGGTATTGATGAATGCGCTACCAGGATTCTGAGCATGGTTCATACTGCTAAGAAAAACGCTGGCTTCCCTTTGGATAAACCTCTGGATTCTTTGGTAAGTTCTTAAAAGTGACATGAATGACGATGACATGAATAATTCCACGACAGAGAGTAACGCAAGTCACCATTTAATTGCATGCGTATACATTAACACTTAAATTTGCCCCATACATAAAAGAACAAGTGTGTGTTGAACGGTAACTTGCGAGATAAATTCTGCACGACCTAAAATAAAGATTAAGTTTTTTGTACTGCAGAGTAGTTTCTAATCACTTCTTTAGATGCTAGGCTATCCCTATTCAAATTGTATCATCAATTACAACATACAGCTACGCCTTTTAGACGAAGCCATATTTTTGAATAGAAAGTTTTACGGTTATTTTTCGTAAATACATATTGGTGGTTGTTTTACCCATAAATATTTGAGTATATACAAACCATCAAAAGATACGTGACCAAAGACATGCGTATAATTTTTCTCACTCTGCGTGATACGAATACGCAACCACACTCACACCGAGTGAAGGATGTTAGAGGTCGTGACAACGTTGTCTCCGAACTTGGACGGCGCACTGTATGTTGTTTTAATGATGTGCACAACTGAATAATACTATTTGCAACCTTTGATCCAAACACGCGATAGTTTTTAGCGTCTTGTAAATGTCACGCAAATTAAGTATCTAGTGAGACACGAATGTTATTGTAAGATATCGGACGTACTTCGTACTTAAAAGCAGTTCATCAAATAGTAAGTTCGTCGTTCGGACGTACAATAATCGATAGCATCAAACATTGTGGTTCTTTTAACATTCCAGTACATATTGTGAAAGAGAATAACGACACTACCGACAACTATTGTGTGCTATTATTCCCATCCTTAGCCATACAGGGGGGTCTCACGATCCAATTGTATATAATAGACTTGTTACATAAAATAAAAGCACAATTGTCAGGCCACTTGTCTTCAATAGTCTGAATTAGACAGTCTTATAGCTGACGTCAAGTCAATCATTTTAAACTTCAATAAATTCGACCTTCGGTGTCCTCTGCGGCGTGGTTTCATGTCATGGCATTTTAAATTATTTATTTGATTAAAAATATTATTATCATTTAATTTAAGGCGACGGGTACTGCGAAACTAGCGCCACTTACGAATTTTTATTATATCTTCTAAAACAGACCAATTTTCAGTAATTACAAGATATGAGGAACTGGAAAAACACCTTTAGTATTTATTTAATCTTTATACACAATTTCTTGTTCTTTAGTTGTCTAAAAACTTGCCCAAAACTATTGTGGCCGCTTTTGACGTGAACAAGTTTTGTAGGATAAACTACAGTGCACAAACTGTGTAAAGTCATTTAATAAATATTAAAGGTGTTTTGCTAGCTCCTAGACTTCAGCTATTTCTAAAAAAATATCAGATTATGAAGGTATAAGAAAAAAATCGAAAGTGGCGCTAGTTTCGCAGTACCCGTCCCCTTAACATCACACATCAAAAGTGATTAGTAAACAATATGATATTCTTATCGCTTGGATCGCTCTTTTTTTCACAGAACCTAACAGACTAAACAGATGTCAAGCAAAATAATAGTTTCAGCCGATCGACTTTCATTTCAGATATAATATGGATGATGAATAAATTCGAATATTAAAATACCGAGCATAAATGCCTTTGCCCAGCAGTGGGATATCACGGGTTGAATATAATAATAAAATACCGAGCATAAGTGTGTTTTAACCGATTTGAAAAACGAGGAGGTCATCAGTTCTTTAGAATCTTTGTTTTTACCCTATCGGATATCGATGTCGTTATAAATACATACATTATACATTACAACGACTAGAAAGTCACAACTGACTTTTTTACTGAGATTCAAAGCTCTTTTTACAACTATATGTATAACCTGACGTTCATGACTCGGAAGAACCCCTAAAATTATCAACTTTTTGTTACTAAAATGTTCGTTCCCAAATCAACAATAAATCCGACAAATCCAACTGCAAATCTGTTTGGTTTCACTTTCGCAAATTTTCCACCGTCCCCAGGGTCTCACGCTGTCCGGGTGCGAGCAAGAAAGCAGTAACAAGGAACTGGCAGACCGAGTGAGAGAGAAGGACCCTGCATGTGCCAGAACTGTGCACGTAGCCTCGGATACTGCTGGCTCATTGTTCACTGGGGCACCCAATGGCGGCATGGTGCTCATTGCTGGTACGTATAAGATGAGGTTCTTCTCCACTTCTTCGAGTGCTTCTCTATTACTGAAGGACAGTCTTCTTAAATGTTTCCTTTCAAGCGCCCATCTGAACAGTTTCTGGACGATCTTAATTCCAGTCCACTCCCTGATATTTCGGAACCAAGACATCTTGTGACTGCCCGCGTTACGTAATTTATTTATACGACTTTAAATAGGAGAACGTTGTGATATTATACCATTAACAACTTAACGGTTTGTAATTGCATATTATACATTTCTAATTTAGGTGCCGCTAAACTTATAAACTTAAATTCAATTTATCAGTAACAAATATGATTTTAATAAAGAAGCATAACCAAAATAAATTCCACAATATTCCAATTGAATCATAAACTAAAACCGAATAAGAAAATCAACACCTGATTTAACTATGACTATGACCAAACTTGTCTGAAGCACTACCGCGTACCTACATAAGATACCTATGAATGAATGAATGAATATATTTTATTGCATGTAACTAAGGACACATATTTGATCAGTAGACCTTACAAACTAGGGTTACTAGGTAATTACAACTAAAACAAAACAAATTACAATTAAAACAAAACAACACTGACCGGGGAGTGTAATCCCTCGCAGTGCAGCATGTAGGGACAGTCAACCCTGTCCGAATTTTTGGAATTATTCACTTACAAGAAAAAGTAAGAACTAGGTACTTCATAAACCATTTGGATCACGTCAATAGCCCAACCTATTTAGCAACCTACCACATTTAGATGACAAATGTATTTGGCTTGGCTAGAGCAAACAGCGTTGAAATAGAACTGTTTACCTCATCGGGCTGTGTTGAAAAATGCAATGCAATGCTGCATACATGTAGCTTACAATATTACCTAATTATGACTTTGATGGTTATTAGACCTTAAATTACATATATTATTTGAATGTCATATATGCCAAGAAGTAAAAAGAAACCTTTCATAGATTTCAATATTCGTTTTTATTCTATTCAGCACGTAAATCAAAAAAGGAACGTAATTCATTATTCAACGCACTCTTGTTTATGTGGAGGTTATATTTCCTTCCAAAGCACTGTTCAGCTAGAGCTAGATTATTAACTAGTCTGAAATCCAGTATTCCAAATATTTGCTGAAATGTATTTGTTTATCTTTTTCCGCGCCCTTTGTTCCTAATGTTCTGTAATTCAGGATATTGGTCAACAGACTTGAGAATTAGGGCAACAGAAGGTCCTTAGATAACCCTTGACTCTGAAATGTGGGCCAAGCATCAAGAGAGAAGTTCAGTGCGCCGATAAGAGGACTTGATAACGCAAACTGTGACATCAACAGCAGACTGGCTGGGATCGTATTGCCTCCCACTCTTAGCAATTCGGTTACGCACATGAGGAAGTTAAACAGTAAATTGACTAAGCGTAATTTACACCGACATTTAATATTATGAAATAAATAAACATAAAATCGGGTTCCAGTAAAAGAAAAGGTCAAATTGACATAGTACATGTACTTTTAGTTAGTTTTTATGATCCCTATTGTCGGGGTTTCCCACCTCCGTGCCTGACGCAGACCAACTGACTGACTGGCTGATTGACATCGATATTTGGAACGGACATTCAAATTCAAAATTAGACATGACAGCGACACAAGAAACCATCAGTTCTCGTCGGACAGACGACCAGACTGCTCACCTATAAAATAATAATTAATCGTGTAGAATGCTCCCGTTCGTTTAAGGGATATGTAATTAGAAATTTAATTATTAAAGTAATATTCAGACGATAATACCGTTGTAGATTGAGATACAAAATTAACACATGGGTAAACGCGCATTTTATGGATAGAACGGTCCATTATATTATAACGTTGTTAATGATAAGGATTTATAATTATGCGTGTTTGTAGTTTTTTAGAAGCTCTCTAATAACAAAATACTGTTACGTCAATAATAAATACAAATTAATGAACTACAAGTTATGCACGTTATTGGAATAATCATATTACATTCGACTGATAATCAAACACCTCCCACAAGAGGCCGGGCAGAGCTGATGAATGTCAGCATAGAGTAAATGTCAGTATAATAAAATCTACTCTAAACGAGGTCTGTCTATCTACTCGTATATAGTTGCGAGATCTGAATATCCAGTAGTTTAGCAACCTTCATAATAATAATTATCTAAGGCTAACTTAAAAGAAAAAAACTAACATATAAAGAAAGTTAATAATATTTATTTCGAAACGCAATTATATTTCGTTTTTTTTTAAGTGGAGAAATTAACACATTATTTTATTTTTCATTGTTAACGTAGAACTTTACGTGTTAATCTTTGTTATCTGTATAGCTGTATATCGAATTTGTCGCAAGTATACTGCTTATTATTTCATTGATATCATTGTAACGTAATTAAGCTTTACATGATTTGTGTACTTGTTTAGTAGTTATTTATGTTTTTCGCCCTTGTGCATCAATCCTAGTTATGTACGTAGTTTTTGTATGAGCACTTGAAGTTATCGGACAGTTTTTTCATTAAATACGAACATCAAACGCCGCTATCTTTATTAACAGTGCAAAAGTAACTTTGTTTTTGCGCATGACTCATAAAAAGTAGACTAAACATAACTGTTGTTACTTCCTACTTATCGATTGCAAAACAACGGAAAACGATGTAACCGCCTACTGGATTAATTGGAGGTTTTTGCTTTTTACTAATCGCTAGTTCTCCTAGTCGCTAGTTTACTCATAAAATATAAAAAAAAATATTAATTGACCTGAGCTAAAGAAAAGTAGCTTAGGTATTCTACTGCCATGGTTGCCATGCACATTGTGTCATAACGTACTGTTTGGCATTCAATCGTTAGCCATAATACTGAAATTATGAACTTAACTAGTTTTAAAAATAAAACTCAATCGCCTAAGTTATGTTACCTAGATTTATTTTATAACAAACTTATGTGGGAAAACTATAATTGTGCCATATGGACCCAAAAAATATGTTTTATTGCAAATAAATGTGATCTCCGTTTTTAGTGTCATAAAAAATGATTTTAAACGTGAGCCGGTCAAACATATACATATTTTAAGCAACCCTTAACCCATTTCTGGTAATTTCTTTATTTTTAAATATTGGAAGAGCGCCAAATTGCCGTGTAAACTCGATTAGCGTTTCATATTTTCAAATAAGCATTGATTTTGCTGAAATTATAACAGACGTCGACGATGTAATGATAAGAGCTAGGATTTGCGTAATTAGGAGATCTATTTCACAATTGTTTACGGTAGAAGAATTTTAAAACGACCCATACGTACATGAATATTTATTTATAAATGGAACATTATAATAGGCTAGTAGACCCATTTCTGAAATATATTTTAAATTATTATTACTAGCTAGAAAAAATATCTCGTATTTTTGTTAAAGCTAGAAACCTAAATTTTATTAATTGAAAATTAGGAATCATGAACAGTCAAAAACGCCGTCCGCCATTTTTTCCTTTTGCTAATCTGTGGCGTGAAGTAGAATTCCGCGTAAATAAATATTCGAAATTCGACCATCGCAAAGTGCCATCACGCTCACTCTAATATACACACAGAAGATCGAGAGGGATGGCACTACTAGAAGTCGTCGGAGTAGACCTTCAGTTTTCTTTACGGGACCGATGGCATCACTATCATAAGCAAAAATGGCGGATAGCGTTTTCAGCATTCAAAGTACAGACTAAAAACCATATTTTTCAAATTCAATTTTTTCAGCCATCTTCCACTTATGAATTGAAAAATATATATTTAGGTTTTTGTTTGCTAAATACTATAAGAAATAAAAATTTGTTTGATACAATTTGACATAAGTCAACTAGCCTATTATATTTAGCTTGGATGAAGGTTACTTGGTCCATGATATATAGTATGTTTAAGACTCACGAGAGTTGTCTATGCTATAATATTCTTAATTGTTATCGTTGCAGGTACTGGCTCTAACGCGTTGCTGTACAATGGCAAGCAGAACTTTGGCTGCGGTGGCTGGGGATTCTTATTAGGGGATGAAGGAGGAGGTAACTATTAAATACTTGATGACCTAAATTGTTTGTAATTATTTTTTGACTAATTTAATTCATTTTCCTTTATTATAATTTCATTGACAATCTAATTATTTCAATTTGTTTCTTCTTTATTATTGTTTCATTGGCAATCTAATTATTTCAACTTGTTTTTCTTTATTATTATTTCATTGTCAATCAAATTATTTAAATCTGACATTATTGTATAATAATGTATTCTTCAAACTTAATAAGCATGATAGAAATTAAGGAAATGTTTTTGTACGCCAAGTGGCAAAATATAGAAAGAAATGTAACATAACTTAATAAGCATGATAGAAATTAAGGAAATGTTTTTGTACGCCAAGTGGCAAAATATAGAAAGAAATGTAACATCTGTATTTATGCAGCCATCACCTATTTTTAACAAATAAAATAGTTTGACTTTGACTTTTAACATTTAAAGTTTCATGCTTACCGAAATTATTGTATAAAGTGGTCTCCGATGAAAAGCTATAGAATAAAGCCTATTAATTATCTTATTTTTTAAGTCTGTTTACAGAGAGACATTTATAGTTTATTAATTACAATCGGAAAGGTAATTTCAGCGCTTTTGCGAAACATACCTAAATACAACATAAATTCCTAGATAGCTAAAATCATAACCCTTTCTTTTGACTTCGTCGTAATCGAATAAATAGTATAATTGAGAGCTAGCAAACCGTCAAGATCAAGTATGATAACATTGATAATCTCCCGTTAATATTATGTTCCTCAACTTTCAGCATACTGGATCGCGCACCGCGCGGTTAAAACCATCTTCGATGACGAAGACGGGCTTCGGCCATCACCTCACCCCACACATCGCGTTTGGGAGGTTATCAAGGAGCACTTTGATACAGAGAACAGAATCGATTTATTGCCGCACGCTTATAAGAACTTTGACAAATCTAAATTTGCTGGTAAGTTTAAAAAAAATATAACAGCCGTCTTTAAGATTTTTGAAGTGAAAACTTCTTTTGCGGCGCTTTTTAAGATGGGTAAAAAATGTTAAACTCGCGACAGATCCACGCGTCAGATAACAGTTAGTCGGTAACCTAGCAACCGTGTCTGTTTCAAAGAAAGGGGGCATTCGAACAACAAAATGTTGTAAGTGACAGATGGTGAAGCGTAATCAATCATAAACATACGAGTATATTAGTAACAAATAGAGATTAAAATGATGGCCGATGGGGCCGAAAAGTGCTCGAGTGGAGAACTCGGACCAGCAAGCGCAGCGTAGGACGTCCACCTACAAGATGGATAGATGACCTGATAAAGGTCGCCGGAAAGCGTTGGATGCAGGTTGCTTCCAACCAGTATATATGGAAGTCCAAAGGGGAGGCCTATGTTCAGTAGTGGACGTCCTATGGCTGAGATGATGATGATGAGAGATTAAAATAGAAATCAAGTGTCAGTGAGATATAATAAAATCGGAGTTTTCACTTCTGCCGGCACTCCCGGAGTGCAACCCGTCCTTTTTTTTAAAACCACAAGTAGTATTTAAGTAAGGCTTTTTTTTTACTTTTATCCATCAACAAATCGTGTTAAATACAGTCTTAATACTTCTGCTACCAGGTCTAACCCTAAAACTGTCCCACCTCGCGCTCCGCGGCGACCCGCTCTCGCGCCACCTGTTCGCGGAGGCCGGCAGCGCGCTGGCCGCTCACGCCGCTGCGCTGGCGCAGAAGACCAGCGCTAGAAGACTGCGCGTGGTTTGTGTCGGTTCTGTGTGGAACAGCTGGGAGATTCTGAAGCCTGGAGCACTGAAAGAGCTGAACGTTAGGAGGGTATGTATAATTTGTTCTTAGTTTTTTTTCTTTTGTCATATTTTAGTATGTTTTCCTATTATTAACCGACTTCAAAAAATAAGGAGGTTCTCAGTTTGACCTGCATGTATGTTTGTCCCCGATTATCTCGCGTTTGGCTCAACCGATTTTCATGCGGTTTTCAGAAAAGTATGTGTTACACTTATAATATTATATTATAGTAAGTGGTTAGAGATATTTTCATTGTAAAGTAGTTAATTCACTCTTTAAGCATTGCAGTGTAATTTCAATTGTATGGTAGCGACCAAATATAGTACATTTATTTTTAGTATACTAGTGGAATTTTCCAGATAATTCATAAATATTTATTGAAATAGATGAATCTAAAGCACAGGCTTTGTATGTGGTGCCGTTTCTACTTTTAATTAATGGAACTTACACAACCATTAAAATGAAACAACAGGTTTCATTTTCTTTTAATCCAATGAATAAACGGGGTTTAACCTTACAAACGGTCCGGTACTTTTGAAATTTTGATATGTTGTCTAGAATGGTTAGTGAGTGTTTAAAATGCAAAATGCACAATTCCCCCTCCTCCGCGCCCGCTGCCATATTGAAAAAACCAGCAATTTCTGCAGATTTTTGTTTATACTTTCGTTTAGAAGCATTTTCGCTACAAAAGAGCTAAGACAATGTTGTAGACAATTAAATTTACTATAATTTACATTGTAAATTGTGTTTCAAGGACAGATAGTTACCGAGATATGTACATTAAAAAAAATGAAAAAAATCGCAATTTCCAGTAATGTACCAAACTTCGTAATTAAGTAAACATGTTTTGAACGCGACGTTTTGTTAATATAACAACATAAGTAGACTAAACAAATAATATTTACAGTCTGACAAAAAAAGAATACTAACAAATTAAAAAGTGGTATGATATACTTATTTTTATTAAAGCAGTAACATCTGCTAACGTAAACTAAATGTTTACAAATGAAGCGAAAATTGAAAAATTTAATGATTCGGACAGGATTCGAACCTGCGTTTTTATCTGGATCGCGTATGAGCAAGCAAGACAGATATAAAACCCGAATGTTCTTCTAAGATCTCACGTACTGTACAATATTGCCACTTTTTAAATTCTACTCTTTTTTCTCAGTACCATCACTATTTTTCCAGGTGAAACCTGAGTTGGAGCTCGTCCGTCTCCGAGTGTCCAGCGCTCTCGGCGCCGCCTGGCTCGCGGCGAAGCAGCTGGACTACGACCTGCCTCGAGACGACGCGGCCTTCTGCGAGGTGTTCTACACGTACACTCCGGAACACCACATGAATGGGAACGGGAAGTTCAACGGGAAAGTTCATGGGGCAAAGGACTGCGGGTGTGAGGATTGGATGAATTGGAGCTAGTTTTTATAAGCTATTTGTAAGAGGGTTTATAATATTAATGAATGTCCATTGTTTATTATTCACATGTTTTCGTCAATGACTTGGGTTTATTGCAATATGAAATATACATAGTGCATGTGTGTCTTTCTGACAAAATCTTCAGATTATATGTGAGAGTAACTGACATTCTCATCAGGATACGATATGAGTATTTACAAGTACCTACTCGTAGTGTTTAGATACTACTCTACGCACTAAAAGTACTTGTAAATACTCACATATTACGAGTTTTCATAAACAGAATAATTTATTTTTCATATGCCTGATGAAAAATTATTATGGCAATTCTTAATATACCTATCGACTATCGTATTTTTTTTTGCTGAATATATTTTTATGTGTTCACCTTCGTTACCGTTTATTAACTATTTTAAACCCCTACATGAATTAATATTTTGTAAAATAGTAATAGGTAAATTAGGAACAGCAAGATCAAATTTAGTTTTGACAAAATAATATAAAATAATTAGGTTAAACTTAAAATGACGTAGACTATTAACGTCGTTATAATTTAGTTTCTCATATTTTTTATCCGTTCTTTCTCCTGTTTTTTTTATGTTTTTTTTTTGTTATTTGGTTAACCTAGTCTTTAAAGAGATTATAATTTATGTGATCTGTAAAATACCAGATGATCTGTAGAAAATGTTTAATATATTTATTTGTCAAATTATATCACAAATATCGATATAGTTTGTTATTTCAGGTATACTGATACAATTATCTTTTTATAACTCAGGATGAAATTTAAATAAGTATACCTACCCTATAAATATAGGATAGTGTTAGTATAGTTCCTAAAACATATCCATAGGATAGATTGTTTTGATAACCTAAGGTAAGCAAATTCATGTAAATAGAACACATTTTGGTACGAGTAAATACTTTGGTAAATATACTTGTTTCATATTTTTAACCCAAATATAATTCTACTATGAAGACACAGATCAATATGATTGCTAATCTGAATTAGACGTGTGTAATATTTAAACTACAGACGAAATACGAACTTATTCCTATAGGGAAAATATAATATCGTTACTGCTTTATTTGTATTTGTATATATTCCAGCCAGGGGCAGTTTCACTGTAGGATTGTGGCCAGACCCTTTGAAAAATTAAATCATTTGCACCTGACTAAATTAATTGCAACAAAAACAAACATGTAGTTACAAGCCACCATTATAAATGTACAGTCTCAAACTATCATTGACTTATATTATGATACTTGCTACTTCTTGTTTACACGCTGTTAGTAGTAAAATAAAATCATATAATGTATAGTCCGGCTAATGAAATATTACGTGAAGTTTTGGCGGGAAATTTAAAAAATCTGTGGCTGGTCACACTGTGTAGTAGGAATTATAGTTTTAATACTAGAAATTATTTTTGATTTTCTATGCACACGTATAAGAAACACCGAAGTGCGTTCCAAAACACGCGTTGTAGACGTAGGCGCCATGACCGCAAAGCTGAAGTGGGACTGGGCTGGACATGTCTGCCGCATGCATCCGGACCGATGGGCCAGAATAATCACCTACTGGACACCGCAAGGTTACCGGAGCAGAGGCAGATCGAAAAGAAGATGGCGGGATGACCTAGATGCATTTAGTAACAAGTGGAGGGAGCATGCAGCCAATAGAGACGAGTGGCGCGAGAGGGGAGGCCTTTGCCCAGCAGTGGGACACAATTATAGGCAAGTAAAAAAAAAAGCACACGCAAGGAATCTAAGGAAATAAGTTAAATACATATGGGTAGACTCACAAGGGAATTTTCCGCGGCTCACCTTATTTTGTATAGTTTTTGTAGGCAAATTATATTGATTTACGATCGAAACTGTACAACTAAATGGTTTCTAGTATGACACTGAAAATTAGCTAAGCCCTAAATATATATCTCTCAAAAATTGTACTTTAAAGTGCCAAATTCTCAGTCTCCAGGCATGTCTCTCGGACGAAATGAAAGCTTAATGGCTGCATCATAACTGCATTTTGAGTATTTACGTAATATTTTCGCTAAAATAGAAATCTATAATATATGTAGTTTCAATGTGTTTGTCTAATTTAACCTTAAATGCGAAACTTATTAAAAAAAAGTGCATTATATTTTGTCCCTCGTTTTTTACCTCAGTCTCCTGCTACATCAAAACACGTTAAAATCAGTTTGAGCTACCACGTCTAGCGCGTTGCTGTTCGGTCTGAGTGAAAGATCGAAGTGAAGTTAGGATATAAATGATCGCGTTTGTCTCGGTTCGCGGTTGGCTTAGTCGCTACGGCGAATTGTGTTTGTGTAAGTGAAGTTGTGCTACGGCCAGTCAGCTTAACAGTATCCTGGCTCGTATTTATTTAAAATACATTGTTTTCTATACACTTTTTTTGCATTCATAGGTCATAAATTCGTTGTATTAGAGTACAGAACTGCATGATTTCAATATTAAATGTTGCATTGACGTAGTTATTGGCTAAAAACTTACAATAATCTCAGTATCCTGTCCTCAGTCTCCAGGGCCCATGTATTGTTGAAATGGTCATAAATTTGGTATATTTTATTTTTTGACTGGCCCGTTTGAGATCAGTAAAAAAACGACCTCCGCTAGGCGTTAAGCTACTTTTCTGACCTTAGATGCTAAAAAAATGGTGTGCCGCAAATCACTTCATTTTCGTCCCTCCTGAGTAGAACCACCCATATACATGTTAACGTGTACTCATAGTCAGCTCACGTAATTTCTACCACTATGTACGGTACAGTCAACTAGAATCACACATAGTTTAGGTACACTTTCTAACCATAAATACAAGGCGAAAAATTTAATGTTGTGGAAATAAGACCTAGCTCAATCATACCATAATATTAATCCGTTGCCAAAAAAATTACATAAGTACTATGCCAAATTTCAACTCAATCGGAACGTTAAAACTAGTACATAAAGTATCAAAATTATTTATATCGGACCCACCTACTTAATTGTTTAAATCAAACAATTGGTGATACCTACCACGAGGAAATATCTGTCAACATTATTTGGCTAGCCAGACTCTACATGCCAATAAAATTCAAGACTAAAATAACGGCAGTTTATTACTAACTTGTTATTTTAATCGGCTCCTTAACTCCGTTATAACGAGTTAACTTCATTTCATACAATCTCTAGAAACGTCAAAATGAAAATCTTTCACCACTCTCCGCCAATCAAACCTAAACGTCAAGACTGTCAAGTTCAAGTTTGACAAAAACTTGTCCAACAATGATTTCACGGAGTTTGTTTTCAAAATATTTTACAATAAAATCACTAACAAACGCCAGTTACCGATGTACATGTCGTGTAGTACCATTCTCACATTATAAGCAAGATGAAACTAGTAGAAATAGGTATTTTAGTGGTGTATTAGCGGTTGCGGCGGGCGTAATAGGTTATGTGACTTTTAAGGAGCGAATTTCGGCTGCTACAGTTGTAGATAACTCTTTAAAGGGTAGGAGAGAGAAGTTTAACTTTATAGCTGATGTCGTAGCTGTTTCGGCGCCGTCCGTGGTCTACATTGAGATTAAAGACAATCGCCGTATGGACTTGTTTTCTGGTGAAGCCATTACGTTGTCAAATGGTTCTGGGTTTATAGTGAAGGAAGATGGGCTGATTTTGACTAATGCTCATGTTGTGGTGAATAAACCTAACTCCAGTGTGAGAGTAAAGTTGCCGGTAAGTGCAAATTCATTGTGCAATGTTGCATGTAATGTTGAGCAATAAGAAGTATAGGGGTCTCGGCCCCGAATATAGTTTTGTTCCTTTTGGGGTCGAGTGCTTAGAGCCGGGGGGTCCCAATGCCCACAAACTCCTTAATGTCCTCAGTAAAAGGCTCATTCTCTTCTACTTATGACCAAAGAGCTGGCAGCTTCCTCGCACACCATTTAGGAAGCTGTATGTATCTTGCACTAACTTAGTACTTAGTAACTGACCATAGTTATGCAAAAAGTGACCAACATTTTTTTTTGTACTTAATGCAAAAAGCAAACAAACTCACTTTGACTAAAAATGCTATGCTGGTTGCTTTCTGCATGGCCAATAAAATTGTAGTGTAAGACCATGAATACAATTTCAATACAACCATCATTGTGAAATATGCAACTAATTATTTCAAAAACATTCACATTTTTTTGGAATGGTTAAATGGTAAATTGTCACAATTTCTCAACTTAAGATGACTTAAAATGTAAGGGTGGTCCCTCTGAAATTTTCATCTAATTTGTTGTAATTGTAATGTTACAAGAACAAAAGTTTAATTTATTTTTTTTAACACTACAGAATGCTTGCGGTGATGTAGCATCCTGAAAGAGAGTTTACTTGTGTCAAGCACTTACCTACACATAATTTACTTTCTTAGTGCAAGTATATCAATCTCAGCAAACAGATTTCTACTTATATTTTGATGAAATTCATCCACACATTGTAAATTTTTTCATAATTTTGTAGATGAAAATCTGCTATGCTGTAGACAGAATTAATGCAAAACAAAACTACCCGATTCACATTTGACTATAAATAAATATTAAGGGGCAATCTTACACAAACAAATATTTGTGTTCATCACACAAACAAGTATTTATGTTCATCACACCAACAAATATTTGTGTTCATCACACAAACAAATATTTGTGTTCATCACACAAATATTTGCTTTAGGATTCAAACAGTGGACCGCAGTCTCAATAGGCAGCTAGACTACCACTGTGCCCTGTGTCATCAAACTGTCTATATTGTAACCCGGAAACGAAATAAATTTGACAAAAACATCTTCCATATAACAGTAACAAAATTGTAATTAGTAAACCTAGAATTTCGGTTGGTAAATTAAATATAATAAGTTAAGTTAAGTTTAGCTTATTTAAAACTATCATAAAATAAAAAAATTAAAAACTACATGTAACCTAAAGGAAAAGCGGCGCCACCCAACACAGGCTTGTTTGCGTACCGGGTGGCTCCATCACCTTAGATCATAGATTAGTGTGTTTTATGAATAAAGAATTTTCGAATTTTTGAATTCCAGGATGGTTCTGTCCACGTAGGAGTGGTAGAGGATGTGGATATGAAGTCGGACCTGGCGACCCTGCGGATACCGGTGCGCGGGCTGCCCGCGATGAAGCTGGGAACATCATCAGACCTCAGGCCTGGCGAGTGGGTTTGTATTGTGTGCTCTACATAGGATTATATTTTAATTTGAGATCCTCATTTATAGAAAAACACTTTACCGAATGTTTCATTTTGTAGACTATTTTTTCATTGAAAGTAATAAATTTTTCTGACATCTTGAAAATGGCAACCCATAGATTAGGTTAGGTTATATTTGAGGTTAGGTTAGGATATATATTTATCTATGATATATTTTATCTATGATACTCATACAAAAATAAGCCCTTTTGAAACGACACTCCTCCAATCAAATTCAAAAAATTCAAAATTCAAAAAATACAAGGGATAGAGCCTCCCATTAACCCCTCGTATGCGGCAACCAATTCAGAGTTTGACACCTCGGTGCGGCCGCGTTACGTCATTGTATGCTGCCCGCTAGAACGTATCCGTGCTTAGGCAGTTCATGAACTAGCATAGATACGCGTCTAAGCATACGAGGGGTTAAGCGTGTGTCGGGAGGCCCAGCTCTTCTTTAAGGTAAAATGTTATGTTCAGCAGGTGCACTACAATTTAGAATATCCATTGATACAAAGATCACAGTTTAAATAAAAAATTAAATGAGTTACCTGGTGGAAGACACTGGGAATCGAACCAAGTTAACCATTTCCCCACCCTAACTCCCAAGCAGCCTATCGACTTAAATCCTATCGAAATAACTTGTATGTCAAAACTAGCCAAGTCAATTTTCGAGCTTAAACTTTGGTATAATAATTTGGCTTGTGGTTCCAGGTGGTAGCGATGGGCAGTCCTCTGGCGCTCAGCAACACCGTGACTGCCGGCGTCGTCAGCTCCACACAGAGGGGCAGCGAGGAGCTAGGCTTGAGAGGTTGTTCATATTCATATTCTTTTGACGACGCGTTTGGCTCGGTTTGTAGACACCTGCCTACTGAGTCAGCGGTCCCGGGTTCGAATCCCGGCCGGGGCAAATATTTGTGCAAATATTTGTTCTTGGGTCATGGATGTTATCTATATATGTATTTATATATTATGTATATCGTCGTCTAGTACCCATAGTACAAGCTTTGCTTAGTTTGGGACTAGGTCGATTTGTGTATGATTGTCCCTTAATATTTTTTATTTATTTATTTATTTTATTGCTGTCATGACTCATGAGTAGGTACAGTAGGGTGTTAACAATATACATATACTCAATACATGACACTCTGTCAGGGCATTGCAATTATCTTAAAAACTATACATATCAGTTTTCAATTAGGTAAATATTTAAGTACAAATAAAAAAATCCTCATGGTATACAGTTCAATTAAGTTAAATTAAATCAAAATAAAATAAAATAACAGGACAGATTAGTATCGCCTCTACCTTATACAGTCCCTGTATGACTTATTTTAGCTGTGTAACGGCTTTATAAGCTCTTATACAACATGTTGGGAGTTTCCGGCAGCTGTCCACAAAAATAACTTGTCTATTAGCTACAGACGTCCACTGCTGAACATAGGCTTCCCCCATGACTCGCCACAAAGTAAGACCCCGTGCAGACTCTGTATTGCCGGTCCACCCTAACTCCCAAGCAACCTATCGAATTTTTCCTTATGCTTTTGTGTGTCGATCTTTGCATTGTTTGTTAATGATTTGATATAAAAATTGTGGTGTGTACCCACATAAAAAAATTAGACATTGTAATGTCTGTCTTATTTCATAAATTTATAAAACTTATTGTTTCTGTATTTTTCCAGGGAAAGATATGGTGTACATACAGACAGACGCGCCGATTACGTTCGGCAACAGCGGGGGCCCGCTGGTCAACCTGGACGGCGAAGCTATCGGCATTAACAGTATGAAGGTGAATACTAAGATTATAAGGCGACGCGTTTGGCGCAGTTTGCAGACACCTGCCTACTGAGCCGGCGGTCCCCGGTTCGAATCCCGGCCGGGGCAAATATTTGTGTGATGAACTCGAATATTTGTGCTTGGGTCATGGTTGTTCTACGTATTTAAGTATATATTTATCAATATAAGTACGTATATCGTCGTCTAGTATCCATAACACAAGCCTTCTTGAGCTTAATTTGGGACTAGATCGATTTGTGTCTGTTTGTCTGTCCCTATGTAAAAATGCTTAAATCTTCAAAACTGCGCAACGGATTTTGATGCGGTCTTTTAAATAGATAGAGTGATTTAAGAGCCCAAAACACAAGCCTTCTTGTGTTTAATTTGGGATTAGATCGATTTGTGTGAGGTTGTTGATTTTATTTATCCTAAATAGTTTAGATAGAGACGAGTGGCGCAAGAGAGGGGAGGCCTTTGCCCAGCATTGAGACACAGTTATAGGCTAGTAAAAAAAATAGTTTACAGTTTCAATGAAAAATGCTTTCTGCGAAATGATACTTCGCCGATATGAAACATTCGACGAAAAAATTGGGTAAGTGCGAGTCCGACTCGCGCATGAATTGTTCCGTACCATAATCTATAACAAGTTTGTTGTATGGGAGCCCCCCTTAAATACTTATTTTATTTAATTTTTAGTATTTGCTGTTATAGCGGCAATATAAATACATCATCTGTGAAAATTTCAACTGTCTAGCTATCACCGTTCTTGAGATACAGCCTGGTGACAGACGGACGGACGAACGGACAGCGAAGTCTCAGTAATAGGGTCCCGTTTTTACCCTTTGGGTACGGAACCCTAAAAATAGTTCAGAGAACCGTTTTGATGCCTACTGTTGGCCCAGTGTCAAATCACTTGTGCACCTAAAACCCCGGCTGTGCTTATGTATCAAAGTATGTTGGGGCATGTACAGTCAAACAATTTGATTTCTAGGCCACTATCGAACATTGTCACAATGACAATGACATGAGATTTCAAGCGGCTTTCATATTGACGTTCACTGTGACAGGGTACGAAATGGCCTGGGGATCAAATTGGTTGACTACATTAATCGTATTTAATAATAGAATGTAATTTGTTCAGGTCACCTCCGGCATTTCGTTCGCCATCCCTATCGACTACGTGAAGGATTTCCTGGCGAAACGTAAGTCATTATCAGTGATATTCACGTGCGGTTGGCGCAGTAAAAGTGCCTGCCTGCTGAGCCGACCGTGCCGGGTTCGAATCCCGGCATGGTCAAGTACAAGTATTGTGATAAACTCAAATAATTATTCCTGGGCCATGTATGTTTTATATGAATAAATATTAAAGGACTATCTACACAAATCGACTTAGGCTCGAGCTAAGCAAAGTTTGTACTATGGGTACTAGACGACGCTATCATCATCATCCTCCTAGCCTTTGTCACATATCTTTGTAGAGAATGAATTCTCAATCGGGGTCGGCTACCTAAATCCCAAGATGTGGCGTAGGCACTAGTTTTTACGCAAGCGACTGCCATCTTGACCTTCCAACCCAGAGGGGAAACTAGGCCTTATTGGGCTTAAGTGGTTTCCTCACGATGTTTTCCTTCATCGAAAAGCGAGTGGTAAATATCAAATGACATTCGTACATAAGTTCCGATAAACTCATTGGTACGGGCCGGGTTCAAACCCGCGACCTCCGGATTGAAAGTCGCATGCCCTAATCACTAGGCTACCACTGCTCTTCTACTAGACGACGCTATACATTAGATAATTTGTGAAAAGTGAGAACAGTGTGACATTAATAGTAGCTGGCGGTCCCGGGTTCGAATTCCGGGCGCTAATATTTGTGTGATGAACTGGAATATTTGTTCCTGGGTCATGGATGTTATCCATATACGTATTTATATGTATATTATGGATATCGTTGTCTAGCACCCATAGTACAAGCTTTGCTTAGTTTGGGACTAGATAGATTTGTGTATGATTGTCCCTCAATATTATTTATTTATTATTTATTGTACATAAAAGCAAATAACAAATAGGTACCTAAGAAGGTTTACCCTTGAATCGCCGACACTCATTACGTCGAATTTTACTTCAAAGATAACGTTTCAAGTATTTTCATTTCATCGACAACTCACTTCATCGAAATTTCATTACGAGTATTTTTATATCACGTATTTTCAAATGGCGTATGATTCATTACACAGATGTATTATTTAATAGAATTACGTTTCATAACTTATCGTTTAAAATCTTTTTAAATTACATAAAACTTACTTCACGTAATATCATTTCAATATGCAATTTTTTTTTTGTATTTTTTTTTTGCATGCTTGCCTGTACATCCAAATCACAACTACAACAAAAGGAGCGTTTTCTAGGGATATAAAAAAAAACTAACCTTACCCAAAGACTATATACCCCCTAGACATATGTTCTCATACAAAAAAACGTAACTCTGAAAAAGCTCAAAATTCGGTATAAAAACTAGATGGCGCTGCTTCGTAGCCTGGAAGTGACAAAAATGTTATTTTTCACCAACATTTTTAAGTGATTTTTGATTTTTTGAAATCAAACGCATTACTGCTTTATTTTAATACGATAATATAACTTAAATACACAATTTTTAAGGATTATATTTTTTACTCTTCAATAACGTGGTTTGAACGTATTAAAATAGATGGCACTACCTCTGGATAGCTCAAGGTTGCTTGCGGGCTCGCCAATTTTTGCTACACAAAATAGCTAGATGGCGTTGGTGCACTGATGTAATGGACAAAATAAGTTACGCCCGAATTGTCATGCGACATTTCCCACTAACAAACAGTCAGTAACGTAATATTTGTTAGATAAGTTTTGTACAGTCAAGGAATTTCATTTCCTACCCATTTCGTTACAATGTCGTTAGACATTCGCAATGCATTAAGGTCGAAAATTATATTTCAATAATAGTATTGAAATGTCAATATTATTATTTGTCACTTCATTTTACAAAAACCTCCTCGCGAAAGGTTATCATTTGCTTTTAATTTCTAATTAGGAACATATGTCAGTGTCAATCGAAAAAATCGTAAAATAATTTTCAGCAACGTTATTAATATGAAAAATAAAATGCTTGCCGCTAACCGTGAACTATTAAAAGATAATGATAATGACTGAAAACAATGAAGAGCTCAAAGAGTGGAGTTACACCAGGAAGGAATACGGATTTATGAGATCACGCGTCGGCTCAATGCTAGCAGGGACACAGTTTGACGTTGGGTACGGCGATATAATGCTGAAGGAAACCTTATTGATCTACTGCAAAGCAAAGTAACCATTGCATCGTCCGTTTGCCATGGCCCAAGACCAACGCCGACGACAAAACGGCTTTACGCCAACGGGACGATTTGCGGAAATGTTTGACATTTACCCTAGAACAATTAGGAATTGCCTACATGCAGGCGGCCTGCGAAAATATATTCGTTCGTTTTGTTTTTGTTAAAAGTAATATAAAAAAAACGTATATAAAATTGTGGTTTTATTGAATTATCACTGTCGTTAGTTCTGTTAGTTTTTGTATAGATAAATTTCGGGTGCCTGTCGTATCGCATAACGTTTTTTGTCCTAAAAATGTTTGGCCGAGAAAGTTTGGCATACTGTTGAATGGCATACTACTCGTTTGTCCTAATAATTTTTGCGCATACTCTCTTAAAGTCCTAAATCAAGTTTGTCCTAATATTGATAACTAAAATCTAATTACCTAAAGCATAATATTCCTAACATGATTTGCCCTAAGAATTATTTTGCCTATTATCAAATTGGCTAAAATTACAGCACCTAAACTAAACTATGGTAGGCGTGAAGTCAGAATCGTTACGTATTCTACCTTCAGGCAGGTCAGATTTTGGTTAGGATAGGTACGACGACGAGCGAAGCGAGGAGGAGTGTTAGCTAGAACTGTGACCCTTTTAAAACTCTGCTTGCTAAAAATCATCAAGATGTATGCTTAATGACATGTAGTCAAAACACATAACAAACTATCCTAATATTGTAAGACCGAAAACTGTAGGTTAGGTTAGGTTTGTTTTATGACCATGGATAGCGGAGCGCGCGAAGCGAGCGGAACGTCAGAATGCTTGCTTAAAAATCAACGAGATTTAGGTATAATGAAATGTAGTCAAAAGATTTTTAGCACATTAAATTAATAAATAAAATTAAATTCCTTGACCTACGTAGGAAATTTGTTAATCGTAAAATATATATGTAATAATATAAATAATGAGCCTTCGATATTGCAATTTATAATAGACATAATAAGACATTTATTTATAAGTAGTTAGGAATTAAAAAAAAACGAAGCGAAGTATAGAAAACAAATACCTACTGAATAATGATCATAAGTACGAGTATACTTACTTACTTATTCCCCCGTTTTCCGATGCTGCAAATATGTCATGTCGAGTAAAAAAAGCAAAGGAGCTCAAGGAGTAAGGCCCTTTTTACTACCTCGCACTACGCTGCCAAAACTTTAACAAGCGATTTCTCGATGTATAGCAGGCAGGGGGCGAAATAGTAGAATAGAATGTGATACTTAGAAGATAAATCCTATGGATTTAACTAATGCGAAAAGTGCAAGTTGCATCCTTCACATTTATTTGTGAACTTTGTAAGGGTAAAGAGGGAAAAAATAAAACTCATTGATTTCATTTTACTTTATACTTAAAAATAATAATTAAAATCAATCTACAAAAACACAACTTCCATTATTCGGTATAATTGGAATACGTGGTATAAGTACACTTTGTTCCTTGGCTTCTCCCGTTAAAATGGTTAAAATCGTGCCCTTTACGATGTGCCTACTTCCCGAATTAGGTGCATAATTGACAGACAATTCGGGCATTGTCGTGTATCCGAGTCTAAGATCTGAGTAATACAAAAACTTTATGCTCTAATACTGTACTCGGCGGTAAATAATTATTTCCCATCGGTCTTTAGAAAGAGACAATTCAACAATTGGCTGTTTACGACGATTTCCTAACACTGGTGACCGTCCATCAATCATCGTTTAAAATTAAGAGGAACGAACGTATTTCACGTTTATAATATTATTAGGATTATTTATATAATGTTGATTATCCTATCTTTGCATACTCAGTTATTACTTTATTTTTATTCACTTACCAAGCGGGGGTACATAGTCAAAGCTCGTACTATTTTCAGATGATGTGCGTATCGAAACGTGATACCTACCTGAAGGGCTACTCCGATGTTCGAAATTTTACTGTCGTATAGTGCTATTCCATTCACTAAAATATTCTTTGACAGATGATCGAGAAGGATGGCGCAATTCGACAGTCAAATTTTGAACATCGGGGTAGCCCTTCTGGCATCACTGGTTTGACATGTCTTGCCAGATGGGTGTGTGATGTCGTCAAATCAAATGTCATTGTTTCAAATTTGTAAAATTGTATGTATTTTATTCTTGAAATTACGCGATTAATTGAATTTTGCGGTTACGTGTTTCCATATCAGAATTTATTGTTTTTTTACAAAGAATAGTTTGGTATGCGTTTCGTGAAGGTCTATCGTAGGCCCAGACAAAATTATTATTATATTGATTAGTTTACGTCAAAACGATGACATTTGTGTATGTTTAAATAAAACATACACAAATAGTGAAATGAGACGAAACGGAACGTAGTAAACAAACGTCGCACCTAACGTCATCTATTCACTTTTTACTGTATCACTTGGAAGTTTGAATGTCGTTGAACGCTTGACGACTGTGTTACTTCACGCTTGCGCGTACCGTACAGTAGAAATTGAAAAATGTCGACTTTTGAATGAATTGATACCCTTAGCGGCATCTAGCGATGTAGAACGATAGTAACAAACGGAGTACGGTGCGTAGTATGAAGAATATCGGTCTAGGGGGTATATAGTCTTTGCCTTACCTAACCCGGCCGAGTCGGATCTGCTCTGAAAGGTTTTTTTTTCTATAAAGAATGAGTTGAAATGAAACGTCGGAGAAATGAAAATCGATGTAATGTAATTCCTCCATTTAAAAAATATACGAAATGAATCATCGATCAAATAATATTACTTGAAAAGTTTTTCTACGAATTAATAAAAGTTGAAATGAACTGTCGATGAGATAAAATTACACTAAATGAAAATACGCGAAGTAAAAATTCGGCGAAACGTTTTCGATGAAAAGTTTGTCGGCGAAACAACAGGTACCCACCTAAGAACAATAGATACCTACATACAAACACTGACTTGCTGAGTCAGACTGTCTACTAGAATTAGTAGGTACTACAATTTCCCAGTGGTTCGTATACGTAGATCAATTTACTAACCACTAAATTGTCTGGTTGTAATTTCTAGGGAAAACGAAATCCCCTCAAGTGTCGCGGCGGTACCTCGGCATCACCATGCTGTCGCTCACACCCAACATCCTCATGGAACTGCGGATGAGGAACCCAGAGGTACGAGACCAACGATCCTAGATTTATAAAGAAGTTTCTGTCAAAAAAATCATTTTTGTAACAAGCCGACTATACTTTTCTCTGAACATCCATACTCAATTATTTACTCATACGATTCTAGAGCCCAAACTCGGTAGAATTGCTTTAACTTATTAAACAGAGGTCTTAGGACCACGTTCCGATTCCAAAAGACCAACCTCATGGTACCATATTATTGTATTGTTATCAAAGTAAAGTTACATGTGGGGATATTATGAAATGATACGAGACACAAAATGTAGACTTTAAACTAATTTATTAAAATAAATCACGAGCAATGCACAACCGACATGAGTTTCGTTTCTAACGCCATTTTTTCTCACCTTTTCTATCTCGCTCTCGCCCATCACCTCACTCCCTCACCGTCCTTGCGTTTCGTTCCTACATACATATATCTTGGCTCGTCCGTATCAAGCGTTGGAGGTCGCGAGGAAGAGATCAAGAGACGTTGCGCCATCACGAGATCTGCCGTGGGGAAGTTAGATAAGATTTGGAAGGACAGGCGAATAACCAGGAATACCAAGGTCCGACTAATGAAATGTCTTTCCAATATTTCTCTACGGAGCAGAGACGTGGACCCTAAGGTTAAAAAACCGTCGTAAAATTGATGCACTAGAAATATGGTGCTGGAGGCGTATGCTGAAAATTCCTTGGACCGCTTTTCGCACAAACGTGTCCATCTTAAGGGGGTTAAGAATCAGTGAGAGGCTTTCGTCGACTGCACAATTGCGAATTCTAAGATTCTTTGGACATATCTCTCGAAACCAGCAATCCATGGAGCATTTAGTGATGCAAGGACAGATTGAGGGCAAAAGGTCTAGAGGGCGGTCCCTAACCCGATGGACGGATTTGATAAAGACAGTGACAGACACCAGCATTTCAGAGTGCTCTCGAAATGCTGCTAATAGAGTAAAGTGGAGACAAATTGCGAAGGCCGCCACCCGACCCGAGAGGACCGCGGACGAAGATCACCCGTGTACAAACACATCATCATCGAGACCACGACCACTGACAAGAGTCAGGCGACTAGAAAAAGAAAGATCAAAGTAAAGTATAGGTATGCAAACTTTTAGCTCAAGTGGTTCAAGATATCTGCTTCAAATTTGAGTTGCAAGATTCTACCCGATGGTTCATTAATTGTGTGTATTTTGACAGTTTTTCAAATAATTACAAAAACACAAACAACTTACATAGGGTTCAAAACGCAAAAGAACACGCATTTCTACTATTTCTAAACTAACTTGCGAAGCAGCTGACACAGCCCCTAGTTTTGTAAAGGTGTAAAAGTTACAATACCATTTATTTTCATTTCAGATGCCGACTGACATCGACCACGGGATCTTAGTGTGGAAAGTCATCATTGGCTCCCCCGCATACAAGTAAGCGAGCCTGTTCCTATTTGTTTACATCACTTTCAATGTAAAATTAGACGACGCGGTTGGCTCGGTTTGTAGTGCAGCTGCCTACTAAGCCGGCGGCCCTGGGTTCGGATCCCGGCTAGGGCAAATATTTGTATGATGAACTCGAATATTTTTTCCTGTGGGTCATTGATGTTATTTATATATTTATTTATGTTTTATGTATATCGTCGTCTAGTACCCATAGTACTTACAAGCTTTGCTTAGTTTAGAACTAGGTCGATTTGTGTAAGATTGTTCCTTAACATTTATTTATTTAATGTCAGTTACCAATAAGTTTCAGTCAAAATAATTATTTTATGACACAAGTTTTTATAACCGACTGTACTTTTGTTTGAACATCCATCCCATTCACGGCCAAGCGCCGTCGACCGTACACTATACGCCAGGCCACCATACAACCATTTTTTTGCTAAAACAAGTGACTCAACGTATTGGTCATGACCCCGGCGCGAACGCTAAATAGACCGCCGCTTCTGAAGCCAGGTAGCTATTATAGTAATACTATTAAGTCATAGTAAGATTCCTTTTTTTTAAATTTGGATTTTGTCATGACTCACATGCGAGTCACTGGCCCTGCGCGACTGTTTGAGCATGACCCATACGCTGAGTCACTGGCCCTGAATGGGTTAATGCGACGATTCTAAAAATCCCAAACTCGGTAGGATTGCTTTATCTATTCCAGAGCTTCTAGGGCCATCTTCCGGCTCCATCATCAGATCAGCCCCATGGTACCATATTATTGTATTGTCATCAAAGTTAAGTAGGTATGCAAAATTTCAGCTCAATCAGTTGAAGATATCTGCTTCAAAATTGATTTACAAGAATTCACCCAAACAAATATACATACATACATTGCAAGTTAAATAAAAAAAAAGTAGTCCTTCCCAGAATGTAGGAATTGACAGAGGAAAGAAACACAGGGTGCCACTTAAAGTATTTTCTTTCACATACTTTCCGTTGCTAGTAAAATAAATTTAAACCGCTAAAAATCCTCAATATGGCGGGGCTAAAAAGCAACTTCAAAGACTTCAGCAAGGGAGTAGATCTCTTTTCCTGCAGACCTTTTGCGTGAAAAATATAACTTACGTGCTTGACGTGCACTCATAGTCAGCTACAGTCAACGACGAACACATATGTTTACACTTTCTAACCATATACAAGGCGAAAAATTAAATATAGTGTAAGTTAGACTAGCTGGATAATACTATATTATATTAATCCATCACCAAAAAAATACATAAGTACTATGCCAAATTTCAACTCGATCAGAATGTTAGAACTAGTACACATAGTATCAACATTATTTATAGTGGACCCGCGCCTACTAAATTGCTTAAATCATAGACAATGTGTGATACCACAAGGAAATATCTTTCGTTGGGATTTTTACATTATTTGGCTAGCCAGAGTACTTCGCCTTAAAACTTTTTTTTTTCTAGTGGCGGCCTCCAACCCGGCGACATCGTCACGAATATAAACGGCAAGCCGGTGCAGTCCGCGACCGACGTGTACAGCGTGCTGGAGAGCAGCGCCGGCGCACTCAAGATCGACGTCGTCCGCGGCAGGGCGAGGGTGACGCTGACGGTCTCGCCTGAACAACATTGACGCTAGTCAATTCATCATAGATCATAGGCCGTTTCGTCTGTTTTTTTACATCATTGATACAAATATCAAAGCTCAAAGAAAAAATTAAATGAGTTACCTGGTGGAAGAGACCGGGAATCGAACAAGGTTCCTTTGGATTTGCCGGTCCAGCGCGTTAACCATTTCACCAATACTCCCGAGCAACCTTTCGAATTTTTCCTTATGTGTCGTTTCCTTTGGGTGCCGATCTTTTTATTGTTTATTTGAAAGGCTTTACACCTTAGCTTTGTTTTTTATTTATTTAGGCAACAAACGGTCAGAAAACAAAGTATTATTACGGTTAAAACTAGTTACTAAACAGACAACTTTTTGGTGCCTGACACTAGTAAATAGGATGACTAGAACCGATACCAATTAGAAAATTTCATTTCGGCACAGTTTGTGACTGGTTTCTGTCACGAACTGTGCCGAAATGAAATTTGGCATCAAAAGTCGGAACCAAAATTAAAATTCAAACCGAAAAAGTAAACCTAAAGATTGACGTCGTCCGCGGCAGGGCGAGGGTGACGTTGACGTACTCGCCTGAACAACATTGACACTAGTAAATAGGATGGCTTAAAAAACAGAAGGAAGTAGAATTGAAACGTGACACGAGATTTAAAAGCTGACCCGTTTTAAAATTATAAGAACTGAAATCAATACTGAATAAAACCTAAATAAATAAATGGAAACCAGAATATAAAACTTGTGTATTAAACAGTGAATGGCACTGCTTACGAAAGTATTAGTTGCATCCTTTAACTTTCCCTCTATTGCATTTATATGCAAGTTAAATATTGACGTTATTGTATAATTGCGGCCACTGAAATATGTCGTTTAGAGAGCAGCAGGGGACCGCTCAAGATTGACGTCAGAGCCAGGGTGACGTTGACAGTCTTAACTGACAGCGTATTTGACAATAACAAATAGAAAAAAAAAAGTTGCTTTAAAACATGTACAATACAATATAAATCCTCTTTATTGCACATCTCACAAAATTAAGAGGAGGGATACAATGCAAGGAAATACAATTAGAGGTAAACTATATGCGATTTTATTTCTAAAAAGCGATCTCTTCCAGACAACCTTTGGGTAGTTTTGAACCACCACGTAAACATAAACATATCGTGACCTCACCTTCAGCATCACCTGCCTTGCTCACACGGTATATCGTCGGGGATAGTGCAATACCGCGTAAGTAACAAGTGTAGATACGAATCAGTATTCAAACAAATGCTAAGTATTTTATTGAAATTAGAACTTTATCGACAGCTGTTATTTTCGCGGTATTAATAAATAAATAATAAATAAATATCAGACAACCTCACACAAATCAACCTAGTCCCAAATTAAGCTCAAGAAGGCTTGTGTTATGGGTACTAGGCGACGATATACATACTTATATAGATAAATAAATACTTAAATACATAGAACATCCATGGATGGTCAACGACCCAGGCACAAATATTCGTGTTCATCACACAAGTATTTGCCCTAGCCGGGATTCGAACCCGGGACCGCCGGCTCAGTAGGCAGTACCAGTGCTTAACCACTGCGCCAACCGCGTCGTCACTATCCTCGACGATATACGAGTGAAACCCCGTGTAGCACAACTACACTTCACGACTCTTGCCGCGCGACTGTGCGTCCCTCGTCACTCTCCCACTGTACCATACAGAAAGAGATAGATAGTTTATCTCGCGTGAGAAAGAGTCGCGTGTATTAGTTACGCTAGACGTACGGAATCGACACCTGAAATTCAAATCAAATCCTGATCTTTTATTTATGCAAGCGCGCCGCACCCTATTGCTTTATGGATTTCAAACATTTTACACTATTCAAGGAATGATATAGACACAAACAATTAAATTAGAAGCCTACATTTATGAAACACCGTAAAACTACCCAACTACGAGTATAGTCCAATCATCCAACTATGGTCCAAAATAAAACTCGTTTATTTTTATAAAAATCTATATTCTATCAGTATTTAAGTTTGTTTAATTATGTTGTTCACTTTAGAGTTTATTCGTTATAATTATATATATATAAAACGAGTAATTTTCGGATTAAATTTATTTATTTTATTTTATTTATTTATTATACAGAATTAGCACTAACAGCTGAACCTTACGTGCTAATTGTTAGATGTTAGAAGAATACATACATCATTAATTGAACTAGGTAATATACATTATTACATTATTTACATTATATTATTAAATTAAACTAAACTTCATTACATTAAATTATCAGTATCATTTAATTTAAATTCATATAATAACATTCGATAAATTGGACCATAGTTGTGTGGACTGGACTATATTTGGGTAGTTTTACGGCATGTAATTATTTATAATGTACGCCACATTTTTTTACATTGAACCAGTGATACGAAGATCAAAGCACAAATAAATATTTAAAACGTGTAACCCGGTAGTAGACACCGGGAATCGAACACAGTACCTTTGGATTACCGGTCACGCGTCTACAGTCCGACCAAAAAGAGTAGAAATTAAAAAGTGGCAATACTGTAGTGTCCTTCCTTTCTAATCAGTATAAGAAAACAGGGACAACGATACAGTATTGCCATTTTTTATTTCTACTCTTTTTGGTCGGAC